>CM022947.1:84978334-85603333 GCA_012931725.1 Litsea cubeba | reverse complement strand
GCCTGATTTTGGAAGGCGAGGAGAAGGTTTCCATCAGAGTTTCAATCCTCTGCTGGCACTGTTCCAACTGTTGGATGCGGGTGATCGCATCTTCTGGAGGTGGATTGCGGGGTGTGGCTCAGAATTTGTAGCCAAGAACATTCATCCTTCGTGATTCGAACGAAGAAACTGTCCTGGTGACTGAGCTGGGGCTCATCTTTTTGAAGAGGGAGCTTGAGGAAGGATCACTCTGCTGTCCTTTGCAAGGAGCAGGGGATTCTTCTGAAGTCTTCTTGTCCTGGAGACGCTGCGGGTCATTGGACGTCGGAGACATGGATTTTGTTGCTGATTTTTGGCGCCTTCTAGTTTTTCCAACCATATGGACGGCAGCAACTTGGTTGGGTCTTTCTTTTTCGACCATTTGGGAGAGACTTGGAGTGTAGGAGGCTGGGTCCTTTGCTTCTCCAGTCTCTTTTTGCCGGTATGACGCGCGGCGGCGTATACGACGAGCAATTTGAGCTTCGGTCAGCTCTGACTGGGCTTTGACGATGAAGGATGTGCTCCCTCGGGCGCAGCAGCCGAGCCTGTCTTCTTTGTAGCTGGGCAAGGACAGGATGCGAACCCTGTCCTTCGCCTATTGCAACGAAGTTTTGAATTTTTGGAGTTCGGCCCCTGTAGAGATAAAGGGTCGAACTACAGGTTTGTAGGCCTTAGCAGGTGCTTGTAGAGGCCTTGTGATGCATGATCTGATTTTGGGCTTGTAGGAACAAGCTGGCTCATGCTGGGATGACTTGGAAGTCAGGTTGGAGATGGGTCTCTCCTCTTTCATGTAGGCAAGAGGGTAGAACTGGTTCTCCTTGAGTGGGCCAGGAATGCTGGCTTAGTGGATGTCTGGGACCTTCTCTGTTTTGGTGAAGGTCTTGGGGACCAAGTCTTGGGGTAGACTTGGTGTTTGCAGGTCGAGGCTTCGTGGGGCTGCCACGGGCTTCAGGCCTTCTGGTGCTCGCCTTTGGTGTCACGGGTAGTGACACGCTGAGAGGCGAGTTTCTGCTTCTTGGAGGGAGCAGTTTGTTCCTCAGGAAGTGGGAATGGTCCCAGCGTCCCAAAGACAATAGTCCGGGGAGTCGAGGTCGACCCGGAGTTCAGAGAGTTGCCGAGGGAGTTGACACTTCGGCAGCTGATGGGGCGCTTGTAGGTGCGCACAGTTTGCTTCTGTTGAAGCATAAGTTGGTGCTTGTTGTCATCGAAAGTAATGGTTAGTGAAGCTGCCATTGTTAGTTTTTTCGAAAATTTCTGAAACAAGACCACATCCATTAGTAATCACAAGAATATAATGATCATAAATGGGAAGTTCTATGGTTTCGTCTTTTTCAAATTGCTCGAGGGAGATGACCCAAGCAATATGAGGAAGGCAAAACGCCATAGAAGGTACAATTGTTCTGATCGCAGGTATGGTAAGCCCAGAATGGGCATCCCAGTGACTGCTAGAAGCAATTGTGAACTTAAATTCGACTTATCGAGAAGCAGGCTTGCTCGAGGTAAGAAGAATATAAAGTTGGAGTTACAGATGTGCCGGTCGCAATACAGTAGACCCTACAGGGGCGTACTAGCACCGCTAGACACAAATGTTTTGAGACCGCATCCATGAGATGAGATTCTCTGTTTTGAAAGGTCAAGATTGGATCATCAAAGAGAGCAGATGGTATTCCGATCTAAAACGCGGGCTCAGCGATTTCCGCGAGCGCCAGTGCTCAGAAAGAAATGAACCATAATTTCTCGGATCTGAATATAAAGATGACAAGTTTTTTTTTTTTGAAAAGTCAATATCGGGTTCATCAAAGAGAGCAAAAGGCATTCCAATCTGAACACGGTCTCAGCGATTTCCGTTGAGCGCCAGTGCTCAGAAAGGAGAAGACCAAGATTTCTCCAATCTAAACCCAAAATGACGAAAGTTTTTTTTTTTTTTTTGAAGATTTTGAAGATTTTTTTTTTTAAATTTTTTTTTTTATTTTTTTTTTTTTTTTTTTTTATTTTATTTTTTTTTTTTATTTTAAGATTTTTTTTTTTGAAAAAAAAATTTTTATTTTTTATTTTTTATTTTAAAATTTTTATTTTTTTAAAAAAAAATTTATTTTTTTTTAAGTTGTTTAAAAGACGAGAGAGTACACATAGGCCCTCCTAACCCGGTCTTATGAAATCTGATTGATAGAATTGCCCCCAGGTAAGGGTAGGATTACTTAGTGAAACCCGTTTGGAGGACCCTTGCCTAAAACAGTCAAGCTGTCTCACACTCTGGACAAGGCTTTTCTTTGAATCAACCATGATCAAAGAACACAGTTGGTTTAACCTTAGTGGTCTATGTCTTTTTTTCTTTTTTTTTATTTTTATTTTTATTTTATTATATTTTTTTTAATGAACTCATCGAAGAAGAAACGATGGCCCAGAACCTTAGTCGAACAGGCTCAACATTTCTGCAAGCGCGATGAACGATAGGAACGGATCAAGGTTTCTCAAATTTGAATCCAAATTGAGAAATCTAAAAAAAAAAAAATTTTATATATTTTATATATATATATATATTTCTTTTTTTAGATCTTTAATGAACTCATCGAAGAGAAACAATGGCCCAACCCCCGATCCGAACACGGTCTCAGCGATTTCCGTGAGCGCCAGTGCCCAAAGGGAGAGGATCAAAGTTTCTCAATTTTGAATCCAAATGAAAAATCTGATTTTTTTTTTAAAAGAGAAAGAGTGGAAATAAATTCAAAGAATTAGAAATTTCCAAACCAAAAAATCTCATCTCATTTTTTTTAGATGCGGAATTCAACATAGGCCACCAATTATAAAGTAGCCAAGGAATCGAGAAAAGAAATATAAACATAGAGCAAAATATATGATATGCAAATATTTCATTTCTAGCATCGTATTCTTCAAATAAACGAGTCCCACCGGGTGGAGCCAGCTTGATGGACCGCGCTCCAGATGCCCGGTTCCTACCGAGGTCGGCGGACGTGGGAGTCCGTTTGGTTCCGACCCTTTCGTAACCAGGGGGCAAGGGGCGTGCATCAACATTTCTTTTTTTGTGTGGGTGTGCCAGATTTTCTATTTTTTACTTGGAATTGTAGGTGGTGATCCGGAGATCAACCTTCGCAAGTAAAAAGGAAATCAACTTCTTTCAAGTTTTCCATTGCACATATATTTAAGAAAAGAGACATTTTCTTGATTTGCCATGAAAGGCGATTTTTTTGGGCATTTATAGCCGATTTTGGCGTTTATAGCCGATTTTTGGCGTTATAGCCGATTTTGGCGTTTATAGCCGATTTACAATCCTTATCAATAATGAAAGACAAGAGTTGTGATTTTTGTCTCTTTTAAAAAAATACAAACTACAATGAAAAGCAAGAAAAGGAGGATCTAACTTCTCAGGAGATTGTGGGGGACTCGTTTAGATTGACGGTCGCAAGCCATATGTGGGCTTCGCCATCATCCATGCAGATGAGAACAGAGGATGCTATTGATTCGCTTGGCTTGGCTATAACCTCAGGTTTTTAGAGGACAAAGACCAAAAGGAGGTCCTATGTCCAATGAAAAGCCGAGTAGACGGGCTGAAAAGCCACATCTAAGCCATTGGAGGCAGGAGGAGAAGGCAAGGACCTTGGGGGGGGTACCCCCCAAGGGACTTTTGTCACCTTGTTGCGGTGGCCGGTGTAGAACTTCCGCAGAGTTTTCTCTCTTTTTCCTTTCTCTGGATTCTGTGCTTCTGTCTGTGATTTTCGTTTTCTGTCCGTGTCTGTTTTCTTCTTGGATAGCTCTCCTATTTATAGGCTTTTAGGTAGCCATTTAGGAGGGTTTATGAGCCTTGATTGTCATAAAGCTGCATAATGGGAGGAGTTACAAAATTGAATTGTTTATTTTGTAACTCCTTTTCTTGGCTTCTGATTGGCCGGAGGAGATTGAGGGCATTTAATCGCCTTTAATCGCCATGATGGGAGGAGTTTCATGGGTTAAATGCCATGAATCTCTTGACTTGTAACTCCCGAATGCTTGCTTCTGATTGGGCCGTCCAAAGAAATGGATTAATGACTGTAATAAAGCTAGTCAATTAATCGCATTAAGTGGTCGCCGAGCAGCTGAAGAGTCGCGGGCCGTGCCACGTCTTTTGGGATTCTTCTGTCGATGATCATTGATGGATCTTCATGTAGATCGACATCAGATGACCATGTAATTTCAGGTGTTTGTTGCCAACAGCGGGTCGGTGCCATCTGTCCTGTCGATTTCTCGATCGGTCGGGTAGAAAGAACACTTTTTTGGTTGACCGGGTGGCGATCAATATTGTTTTCGATACTCTTAATGATTGACCCGTGTTTTGGACGGATGTCAGAGGACTTGGTGTCTCAAAAGCATGAATTTTGGAAAGTACCAGAGGCTGGGCTCTTCGAATCGGGAAAAAACGGCGAAAACCGGGGTTTCCGGGGCCTTCCCGGCGACCCCGGGCTCCAAGGTCGCCGGCGACCCTGGGCCAGGGTCGCAGGGTCTGCGACCCTGGGGGGGTTTTCCCCCTTTTGTGTCCCGTTTTGTGTCCGTTTTTGCTGTTTTTTTATTCTTTTTTCTCCTGTACTTTTCCTTGACATTTTGACCATTTATTGGCCTAATTTCTTTGTAGGAAACCTGATGAGAATCCTTGCATTTTATTTTGCAAAGTTTCCAATTTTCCTGAGAAAGCCGAAGACTTTGTCGCGCAGAGCTACCGATTTTCCGTCAGAAGCTAAAACTGGGACAAACGATGTCGGAATGACCTGAAATTTGGTGTGAAGCCTCCTGAGCAATAAATAAGACCAACCATAGGCTTTTGTTTGAATTTTGAAGCCGTTTGGGGTCCTATCACTAGTAGACTTGCTTTTTGTCGCGATGAAGATGTCGCGGTTTGATGTGCGGTCAACCGATGTCCGATTGACTTGAATTTTGACAGGGAACCTATTGGAGTCATTTTAAGATGATCCATAGGCTCTGTCTTGGAAACCATGGTCCCGGAGAGCTTTTGCCGCCGAGAGCTGCTTTTCGGTTGTCGGAGAAGCGAAGTTAGGCCAAATGATTTTGAAATGGCCCGAAACTTCTTGTGTACTCCTCTTTTGGCTGTCTGGAAGAAACTTGCAGTTTTTGTTTGATTCTGACAAGATTTGATTTTTGGAAGCAGCATTGCCTATTTATGGCAGGTTGCGACTTCATGTAGCTCTTTGGATCTTGAAGAGGCAAAGTGACATTTTTGGTGTCAAACAGCCTAAGTCAGTTCTGCAACTAAGCAAAGGATGGAGAAGAATAGAGACGAGTATTGGGTGTGTATGAATGATCATGTCTGTCCATACCTGTTATGGATTTTGCTCTTGTATTTATAGGCAGGGAGCCTTTGACTTTGGTAGGGAGTCTCGTGACTCGTGACAGGGAGTCCCATCGTAGCCCACCTTTCTTTAAATGCAGTCCCATCGGACCTTATCCTGACGCTTTGGGAGTCGTGGATGCCGCTCTGTCAGGGATTATGGGCGGTGGAGATAACTTCTTATCCCCACCTATGCATGCGCTTGTCTTGTCTCACGTCCTGTAACGTGGTTGAGTGTTCATAGAAGTACAACTGTCAGTGTCTGTCTTGGTTAACATTCTGGCATTGCTGCCTAGCTGCCTAGATGGAAGCACTGGCACTGCTGCCTAGATGGAAGCACTGGCCGAGGTGAAGCACCTGGCGAAGACGGATGGTGTCTGGCATTATTGCCGAGACGGATGGTCGAGGCATGCTTAGCTGGTACTCTTACCGAAGCCAGGATGATCTCGGTATCTAGAAAATCCCCCACACAAGAACGAGGAACTAAAATGTTACATAAGTTAAATTAAGGTTTAATCCCATTAGAATTGTTAAGGTTTGTTGCCTGTGTATCTACAGAAAGTATAAGTATCAGAGATCAATGTTTTTTCGGAAAAATAAGTGTTCTTTTATACATTGATGTAAGAGTTAGATTCCTATATATCCTTGAATTTGGGGGGAAGTTAAAAGAACAGTAAATCAAGTAAAACCCAACAAAGAATTCACTTGGACAACTGGAAAAACATATTCTATTATAACTTCTTCTTTTTTCCAAAATGTCCACTAAAACCCATAAAAAAAAACCATTGCAGGAACCCAAATATAAATTTATGAGAGAGAACTTGTGGGTGTCTTTCATAGTTATAACTCATCAAAAAAAAAAAGAACACATAATTGCAGTTACATGTTATCCAAATTCCAAATACTGATACTGAACCAACACAGTGTAAAAGTTCCAGGAAAATAAAAGGAGCATGTCATGAAGGAGAGATTAAAAGATTACAGATTTTTGAATAATCTGAGTACAGCAAGCATTGAAAAGGAGGGAGAAGATGGGTAGGAATAGTAGTACCTGAATGAATTAGCAGCTCTAGTGATTGAATAAAACCAAAAAACTCAACCCAAGAAAGGTGCGGGTTTGGGGTAAAACCCTGGTTCTAGCACCATGAACCCTAAAACCCTGCCTGTTGTTTGCATAATAATAATAATAAAAGATTTTACTGAAAAATTTTCAGTAATTGCCCGTTGCACTTGTTAGTGACTTGGAACTAGCACCAAACAAACGGGTCAAGAAATAACATGACTTATAAGTAAATAATCTTAAAATGGCTAAAATTTTAAGAAATAAAAGTAATGTGGCAATTGAATAATTTGATTTTTTTAATTAACAAAATGAATGAAGTGGTGACGGATGTGTATTCGTTTCCCACTAATTAATTTTTAATTAAAATATATTTGATTATTTATTTGTCATAAATGGAACCTTGCCATTACTTTTTTTTTATTTTTTTATTTTTTGAATATAAGAAGTATATATTAATAAATCTCTAACCAAAAGAGTTGGGAAACTCTCTATACGGAAAAATCGCTTACCACTTGCTATCTCGCCCCTAATAAGGCGGCTCGCTATGCCGGAGCCCTACAAGTCAATTTTAAATTTTATTCATTGCTTTTAAGATTTTAGTCAATTTTAAATATAATTACTTTCGAATTCTCATGTATATTAATGCAAATAAATCAGCCCAATAACTCTCTTGGCTCCAAGAAGCTCTGAGTGGCACCCAACTTCATCTAAAACTTGCCTTTTTTTAAAAATGGGTTCATATTGACATTTTTACACCTATTTATGTTCAATATTGTTATTTAACTATCCAATTCAACTCATATCCAATGTTGAGAGGGTCTATATTGGTAATAAAATTTTGAGGATTTTACCAAAAAAAAAAAATACATTAGGTGACCAGTGGACCGAAAAGATCATTTTAACTGACCTTGCACCAGATCAGTTATTTTGCCCGAAAACATGTTTTTTTTTTAGCACTTTCTACTAGCGTCCCTATCGACCTTAGTTTTATAAGGTTAAGGGTCCCTAAGGACCCTACAGTGTACGCTTATAAACGAACGGAACTCATCCTCATCCCGTGTTCTTGGTTAAAAAATGATGACATTCGACTTGCTTCCCCTCCTAGGTTATTCCCACCTCTTGAAGACCATTAAAGCCACATGCCTTTGTTTGTTGGAAAACATTAAAGTGCATATGATACTCCATTTGGGGCAAATCAATGGAAAGGTGAAGTTTGTACCTTGCCCTAAAATATGATTTTTTACTTTTGATAAACCCTTTTCATAATTCCTATTTGCATGTGACCATTTCAGCATGCATCTCATCGTCTTCTTCCCCACAGCATCCCAAGGGAAATGACAAATCAGATTGCTGACAAACCGTGTGATAGATCTAAGATTTTTAGGGTGACTGATATCTGTAGATCTCGAACCCAGCAACTAATGACTTGAACCAAATGTTTGAACCATCGAGCCAAGATAGAGATTGGCGTGTAAACATCTTTGATAGGATTTTTTATGTTTTTATTTTTCACTAACATTGATGTGAGAATAATATGGACCAAATGAAATGTCAGCATACATTGGAATTTTGGGTTTTAGAGAAACTGGTAGATAACATACAGAAAATTATTTGAAATGAGTTATGTGATTAGAAAGAACGTAGAGAATCATATATGATAAAAATGTTTTTCCTTTGATTACCACTTGGGTTTGTTGTAAAATTAGCATGATTAATCGAATCAATATTATTAGAAATAATTGTACCACTGCCAACGAATAACCCTACTTACCAGTCAACTTCAAATGGGCTTGTGGTATTGAACAAATGTTCCTCTTGCAAATTGGATATGTTCACTGAAGCATGTTTGTTATTACTGATTTAACCAACCAATATGAAATGTTTTAATGTTGCAGTATTCCTTTGGATGTTGATGTCCTAACAATATTACATTATGATGGTGATTTTCAATCTAATCTCAAATGTCCTCAATATATTGGCGGAAGGCAGCAGATGAATCATCTCCAGAAAACCATAACGTATAGTGAGCTGGTGAACGTTGCACTCGAAGCATCAAATTCGAAAGCAAGTGTGAAAGCCTTATGTATAAAGCACCTTCTTCACAACGAATTTTTTTTTTTTCATTGATAGACATTGATGATGACAATGATGTAAAGGGAATGTCAACAGCTTCTGGGACTAATCCAAGAAACAATATATTGTTGTTCGTTGTAAGAAGGGAAGGAGACGCATATGCCACCAAAGAAACCCCACAAACCAGGTTTGTACGTAGTGATATTTATTTTAATCCACAAGTGTGTTTATATAAATCCAAAGTTAATTGATCCATGTGTTATTTATGCAGGAACCATAAGAGGCAAACAAATCAGCATCAACGGGAAGTCTTGATCAATGAAATTAGTTTAACTAAAGCAAAAGAGTTGGTGATCGGTGCACACACGAAAGAATTTCCCACTATCGACTTAAATGAGGATTGTTATTTCAATTTTCCATCAGCGCCGAATGGTATGATAGGAGAGGAGGAACCAATTATTCGGGTGCAGATCATGCTCGTGCCGCATATGGGAAGTAATGGGAATCCCATGCTCACATGTCATGGCTGCAATGAAAGTTCGGAATATCGATCCATATGATTACTGTGAGCACTAGTACCACATGCCCATATATCAAATGACCTACAGTGAGGTTTTACATGCCACCTGTGATAGAAAGCGGTGGGAGTCGTGCTCTTGCAAACGCGTTCTTCCCCCATTAGCAAGTAAGCAACCGGGCCGGCCAAAGAAGAATAGGGTCCGGGTGGAAGATCACAACCACGTCAGAGGGGTTGTGTAAGGTCTGTGACCTTACTGGGTCAGTTGGGCCCAATACTCGGCCCGTTGACCCGTTTAATTTGTTATTATTTTATTTAATTATATTTTTAGATATTTAAGTGAGTTTAGATCATGAGCGAGTTTCTTTTAGCATTAGAATAGTATCTGCGAAGTTTCGTTTGATTCTGAGTTCGTTTGATCATAGCAGGGGGGTAGTTTACAATTTAGGGAAAATTGAGTGTTTTTCTGAAATATTCCAAACGCCGTGATTTTTGGTTCGTTGGAAAGGTCTCGTTGTTCTGATGATTTTTGTCTCTTGACCCGTCGCTATCCGGCGATCAGAAACCTTTCAAGTGGTCCATTCTTTCACCGGACCCACTTAAAGGGCGATTCAGTCTTTTCTTCCTATCGTCTTCTTAATCAGGTTTTTGCCATAATCCCATTCTTTATCTGCAACGAACGAAAGTAACCAACAACCATCTTCTTCCCCTTCCTTTCTCAAGCCCAGAACTCTAGCCCAGAAGATCTCATTCGAAGATCCGATCCGCTAGATTTCTTCCTCGCGATCTTCTCTTTCCATTGGTTCTAGTTTGGTAAGCATTTTCTCACCTTCTTCTTCTGTCATCTTTTTTTTTGTTAGATTTAGGTTTTGATATAGATCTTTTCCTTTCTTTTCTTCTCCTTGGTGTATTAGGTTGTGTTTGATTGGGTTAGATTGAGGACCTTGCGGTAGATAAGCTTCTCCTCAGATTTCATCCCATTATTTCATCTTCTGACATTGAGGCAAGTAGATATGCATTTCATAATATATATGCCTGTATTGTTTTTATTGATCTGGTTATGATTCTGATAGATATCTCGTTAATTCCAAGCCTTTCTGATATTGATTTGGGGATTATAAATGCTAGGTTAGAATTGTGGAATGAAATTGATAGATTGATAAATTGATGACTTTAGTTTGTTTTAAATTGTAAAAATGATGAGAATGTGGTGTATGGATTGAATGGATTGAATGGGGAGCAAGGAGGCTCAGATTTCTGCAGGTTAGCTATGGATTGGCCGGAGGAAAAAGGGAGCAGAAACCCAATTACGGGTTACAGATTCGCTGTCCGATAGATCGGTCGCACAGTGCGATCGATCGGACAATGAACAGTCCCCAAATCAACTGTGGGCGATCACAGTCCGATCAATCGGTCACACAGTCCGATAGATCGGTCTGTGAAAACTCTCAGTTAACTGGGAGGTGCCCAGTGCCGATCGATCGGTCACACAGTCCGATCGATCGGATGTGCACTAACTGAGAGGTGTTCAGTGCCGATCGATCGCACCTTTGGTGCGATCGATCGGAGGGTGCATGGTCACTAAAACTTCGAAGACTTGTAATTATCAATCCGCCCGTTGGATTTTCATGCATGATATATCGTTGGAAAGCCCTCAAGACATAGAATCCAATGATTCTGATTTCATCACGATCGGAGGTCAGAAAGTGATGTAACTATGTGAATAAATGATTTGACTCTTGTTAATTGAGAAAGAGATTGTTTAACCTAGGACTTGGGACTTAGATGTAGAAAACCATTAACTTACTATCACATGACCATAAATGAGATTGAAAGTGAATCACGTGGCTTTGTGTGAATTCGATGGGTTGTCTAAGTATTCGTGTATTGCACGTAGTGTAACCGAATGTATATGGAAATTGAATTGAATGATGCTCAATATGATTGTACACCAAGAAATTATCCTAAAAGCATCATTGATCCAATTTCCCCATGTACTCCGTTAGAACACGTAGGATACAGGAATGACACCATTTGCCTAGGATTGGATTGTAATTCTTCCTTGACTTGTGACTGGTATCCGTTGATAACATTCCTTGTACACTCTTGGCATAAAACACGTAATCAATTATGAAACATAAATTCTTATAGAATATAGGACTTGGACTTGACTTAGAGTGTACCATAGGAACCCGTGTCTCGTATTGATGAACTTGACTGGCTAGTATGAAAGGGATTATCACGTGGCTTGTCTTGTACTGTTTTGGAAGAGATAATCCTTAAGAACTTGTCTTGTACTCGGAACTAGCCAGACTTGCTTGTCTTGTTGTCATTGTGTCAGAACCACTCGATTATTGTTTGCATATCATGGCCATCTGTGGTTTAGGATTTAATGACGAACCAGTTACTCGGTTGTCGGGGTGGGCAGTCGGCGTATGACGGCGTCCATGGCGTTGAATAGCTGGGAGCGGACTAGGACCGTGCTGCTATTCCCAGGACAGGGAGCTAGGATCCCACTAGAGCCGGACTATGGTATCAGTAGTCCAAGGGGATTATTACTGGTACCCCCGGGAGGTGGCTTTGGACATCCTCGGAGTCTTTCTCTTGCTTGTTCTTGTTTTGCATTTGCATGGATAGTGGTTATTGTTAGATGATTGTTAGGATTTCTTTTATTGTTCCTGTTGTTTATTAATCTCGCTTTATGCCTAGCCTCGCATTCTTTGCATTCTCAGGATTATTACTTGTCATTACTCTACATTGATGCATGTCATGTTTATTATATTTTGTATATCTATTACTCAATATGTCGTTGACTTGGTTCCTTGGTGTGCAGACACATCAGGTGAGTACTACTATGAGGAGCAGGCAGGTGAGGAGATCCCAGAGGATCTCCAACCAGCAGAGGAGGCACGAGAGTGGCGTGCCGATGACGTAGAGTAGCGTCATCACTTCAGGCACGAGAGAGATACATGGGATTTTATTAGATTATTCTTTTATTCATTATTTTCTCTCGTTGGACCTTTCTTACATTATTGACTTCTGTTCTTTTATTGGCCTTGTATTTTGGGATGGCCAATGTAATAATTAACTTAACTCTTAGTTCCTGTTACTCTTTCTTACAAACTTTAATTTAATGAGATTCATATTCATTGCTTGAGATTCCATATGCTTAGAGTTGTTTGGACTCTACATTTATTGTACCACATGAGGTTTGAAATATTAAATCCTCACCGCGGACTATGATCCGTGGGCCCAAAGGACAAAAAATTTTTAATTAGTCCTAAAATTCACTCTCCAGATCCGGTTATTTCTTTAATCGGGTTCGGGGGACGTGACAGGTTGTAACCTGCTCCAACTGTAAGGAGAGGGGACTCAATCATGGGACCTACCGTAATCCTCCCTCTGTTCAGTAGAGGAACCGGTTTTTTATTTTTTGATGTCTTATGTCACATGTAATTTGATGGGCTTTGTTTATGCATATTAACAACAAATGTAATTACATATAAATGACATTTTATTTCACATGTTCTTTTATGGCTTCTTTATGTATACGAACAGCAATGTAATCAGAAGAAATGTAATGCCATGTTAATGACATTTTGGGTGTTTACATTAAAATATTAATTCTTGGTTGCTGTTAATGAATAATTTCTCTCACTTTGTTTTATTTTTTTACATGAATTAATCCAATTTATGTTGGATATCCCACTGCATATAGTTATGTTGGAATGGACCTTATTTGGCCATCTAAACTACTTCTGATATGCACTGTGTTTTAATATGTAAGGGTCATTAGGGACCCTTATCTATAAGTAATATAGGTCGATGGGGACGCTGGTAAGGAAACAGATGTTGTGCAATGGGTCGCTAGGGACCCTTATCTATAACTAATATAGGTCGATGGGGACTCTGGGAATGAAATAGATGCTGTGCACTGGGTCACTAGGGACCTTTATCTATAACAAATATAGGTTGATGGTAGGGGTGTAACGGTTCGGTTAACCGGTTATTTTGGGAAAACCGTTAACCGAACCATAACCGCGGTTTTCAGTATTTTAAAACCGTAACCGTAATCGTGAAGACAAAAATCGTAGAAAACCGAACCGCGGTTAACCGTATAAGACGGTTCGGTTACGGTTAATAACCGTGAAAAAATCTTATCATGCTTAATTGAGCCCTGCAGCTATAGATTTTCATTTATCTTAGACAATAAAAGTTTATTAAAGATGAAGGAAAGTACAAACAGTAAATCACCAAAACGCAAAATGGGCAGATACAAAAGCATTGCAGATTGCACCCTCCAATCACAATAAAAACCAAAAAACAAATTACAGTGAGAACAAACTACACACAAAGAGTACACTAAAAGCTGCATTGGGTGCTCCTTGGTTCAATGGCTTCTTCTTTCGCTGCCAAAAGAACATGCCCAATCAGCTATCATTGAAGGGGCAGTAACCACATTGAAAGGCCAACCTCAGATGTTTCCATCATCCAATCTTTGTGGCTATTCTGTTCTTTGTCTAATCACTAGCTGGAGAAGAGTTGCAGGAGAAAGGGGCTGCGGCTAGGAGCTGAGAGAAAGGGGTAAGGTTTCTTCATTTGTTACAATGTTACTTATATATAAGTTAAGAAAATTTTCATTCAGCCCCTTATTTTTTTTCTTTATTTGTATAATGGTATGGTTAACCGTGTGCGGTTAACCGAACCGTATTTTACGGTTCGGTTTGGTTAATCGCCGTATTTTATTATGGAAAACCGTAACCGAACCGAACCGTGCAGTTTTTTTGAATTCATTAACCGTAACCGTAATCGAATCATGAAACACGGTTATTAACCGCGGTTCGGTTCGGTTCGGTTTGGTTAGACGGTTTCTTGGTATTTTTTTTACACCCCTAGTTGATGGGGACGCTGGGAATGATCTAGATGCTGTGCAATGGGCGATAGGGACCCTTATCTTTAACTAATATAGGTCGATGGGGACACTGGAAATGTTTTCTTTTTTTTTAATTCATGGTGAATTAACAGCAAGTGATTTTTGTTTACAATTATGGACTCATACTTGCCCTGTACAGTGATTTCCATTATTCCAAAACAACAACTTCATTACATCATACATCAACTTCAACTTCAACAAATCAATTCCAGCCAAACAACAATTTCATTACATCATTTTTACCCAAAAGAACAATTTCATTACATCAACTCCAACTTCAAAAAATAAATTCCTTCCAAATAAATTCCATCCAAACAACAAGTTCATTACATCATTTTCACCTAAAAGAACAAGTTCATCACATCAATTTCATCGAAACAAATACTGTGAAGGTCTTGATTTCATACGTCCTTGCCATCGTCTAATGCGACTTAATTTTTAATAGCTGGGAGGTAAGGGAGTTGAAGCCTGTCAGCATTCATCAGCCAGCTTCTCTTGAAGATCTCAATCAACATCTTCCGTCAGTAATAGGGAATGTCAGCTTGCTTGAACCTTATCGGGCGACGGTGTATGCAGTGCTCAGCGTATCCAATGGCAAAGAAACCACAATCCGTCCCATTCTGCTAATGTGGGATATCAGTCTTTGTCACGTTTGTCCACACCCAAGGCTCACCCCATCCATAATCTCCAAATCACTGTGTCAACCACAATCTCCGTTTACAAATTAAGTAGGAAAAACAGTCAATAGACAATAGCATGCGAAAGGGCAATCCATGTATAATAAGGAACTGATGGGTATTATACTCACGAAACTATCGCAAATGTTATGATGATAATGGTCGCTCTTCGAGCTATTGTAGAATTCCAGCGATTTTCGTCCTTGTAACCGACGAGAAAAGTGAAATGATTGTGCGCGTGTAGGATGTAAATGAGGGTTCTACACTCTTTTGCATCCCAAACTCTGGATCCATCCGGCCTAAACGCTGCATCTTCTCCGGTTCTGTTTTCCTTGCCACCAACTATGGAAACAAAAATAAAATAGGTAATTTACGTTATAACAGATAAAGTGAAACAATAGACTGACAGTGCCAAATATGTAAAAAGGTTGACAGTGGAGATGTAGAAGATGGGCGGTGTCAATGCAGATGCAAGCGAATATTAGATACAAGGGTCCAATCAAGCCAAAAGATCAAATTCAGTGATCTGGTCTAGATGGAAATTATTAGCCCCATAATCTGGCAAACAAATTATGTTTTCCAAATATAAAAGCTCAAAACCCAAGCAATCAATGATCCATGGCTGAATACATTCAAAGACTGTCAAATCCAAAGATAAAGCGCAAATTAAAGATCAAGCTAAAAACCTAATCCAAAATCAACATCAAATTATCAGACAACAATTGATAAGATGAGATGATCTACATACTAGAAAACATAAGGTCAACAATCAGATCTATGTCCAGAAAAAAAAAGATCCAAAGAGAGAAGACAATGTTCATATATGCCAAAGATAGATGATCGGATCCAATCCTAAAAAACAGATGATCAGATCCATCTATAAATTAACTCAAATCAAATGTATGCAATCAGATTCAAACGATAGTACTGATTTCAATTTATAGAGTACAAAAAGGAATAAAGTGACATGATGATCCTCATGCTCATGTAATCTAATCTTATCCAAAATCCACCAAGCCAGCAATGTTAGTCATTAAAGTGACATGCACACCAAACAATCGATGACACAACAAGAAATCTCAGGGCAACTTCACACTGCAATATCTATATCATCACATTCATCAATGCACAAAGACTTGTATATTTCAAAATGTAATGATGTGACTTACACATATGCTTGGGTTAATCCATTGCAAGCAGGTTTCTGAGGCCAAAGTTATCTCACATACTACATACTTTTTTCCAAACTTAACTCTGGTATAATAAGAATATACGATAGAGAAGAAGATGATGTTTGACATAGAGAAGAAGATGATGATGTTTGGCATCCAAGTGCTACAATTAATGATAGTGGCATTAGGGTAGACTGCCATGGGCATTTATTTTCCAATGGGTCTTATGATCTTCACTTCAACACTAGGCTTGTTTCTACAATTGATTCGTAAGCCTAAAACCACATTGGCTCATAAACTTAAGTTTAAAAGTTGGATTTCTCTGCTTGGATAATAGATGTACAAAATCAATCTTTTGAAATTCAGAAATAGACTCTACAAACAATTAGAATAACATTTTAGGAAGTAGCAGCCCAAATAAAGTAAAGTAATAATTTTTCATCCATTCTTTCACCCCAATTGCAACATTTTAGTTCAAGTTCAAAAAAAAATCTACAAATGGAAACTTTGTGAATATGTCATTTTTTGCCACCACACCCAGTTAGATATATAGCCATAAAAATAGACAGTAAAAATCAAAACAATTTCATCCATGTGGTTGAGAGAGATAAGAGTGACAGACAGAGTTTTTTTTTTCTTTTTTGTTCTTTTGGTCCTTCTTCGACCCAAATTGCAAGATTTAATTTCAGCAAAATGCAATCTGACAAAGCATGTGGAACCTAAGAATCAAAACATCATGCAACAGATGGAAAGAGAAACAGATATTTAGAAATTCCAAAGTCACAACTTCCTAAAAGGCTGAAACCTACATATCCTAAGAACTTATCTGTCATACAACATCAAATTGAATAGATCTTTTATTTATCAAAGAAGAATCTATAGACAAATTAAGTTATTTCTTGGATGCCTATTTGAAACTTGAGACTTTCCAAGACTAGCGCTGTGACTTTGAAGTGTGCTATGATGTACCATGATTTTGGATAGCAAAAAAAATTTCTAACACCCTTTTTCATTACCCTTCCAAAATCAAAGTTGTTGCTCAATTTCATCTGGCCATTGTCATCCAAAAAGGGCTAAAGCCATTTTTAGGGCAATTCTCTTACTATCAGGGGTAATGCTACCCAAGGAAGACAAAGAAACCCTTTTAGAAAGCGAAAGGGCTAAAGCCATTTTTAGGGCATTTTTCTTACTATCAGGGTTAATGCTACACAAGGAAGACAAAGAAACTCTTTTAGAAAGCGATTCTCGAGTGGAGAGTAGATGCCTGCCACGAGAAAACATTAACCAAAGCAAAAGGCATGGTGTCGCAATAAGGGCCCAACCTAGACGACAATAACATGACAGACGACCGTGGTGAAGAAAAAAGAAGCTGTTGACAACGACATACGCCCTTGTAAGCCTTATTTTGTTCTAATTTGTATACACCGCAGGGACCCTAGAGACCCTTAACCTTATAAAACTAAGGTCGATAGAGACGCTAGTAGAAAGTGCTAAAAAAAATACATTTTCGAGCAAAATGATTGATCCGGTGCAAGGTTTGTTAAAATGATCTTTTCGGGCTACTGGCGACCTAATCTTTTTTTTTTTTTTTTGGTAAAATCCTCTAAAATTTTCATCCATGAGATGTCTTGTGGCAAAATGGCGCATGATTTTCAATCATTATCAAACTTAACTAAAGGTTGCTTACTAGAATTCCCCGTACAATGGTTTTTCTTCTTTTTTTGCTGGATTGCCCTACTAGCCAAGAGTATTATTACCAATGTGAACATGATTGCCACATGAGATTCTAGAGAGAACCTTCCATTCATTGACCGTTTTTAATCTTCATAAAATTAGGTTTGAGCCGGTAATTTCAAGCCAATAAATGCATGAGTTCATGAGCAGTGTTTTAAAATGGGTTGGTGCGAACCATAAGCTTAAACAACAAAACCATTATTTGTGTCCTACCTAACCCACATAAATGAGTGAAAAATGGGTCCAATCAAACCATCCTGTTGGGTTCATTTGGCTCTCCCTAAACAAAATGAAATGGAGATCCGCTTATACGAGTACAAGTTGTTTGAAATGCAAGTTTTATTTTATTTGAAAACATCTAATTGAAATAGATTTATTTGAAATGTTGAAATATAGTTATTTCAATTAGACTTTCTTATATCATATGAGTGTTTGTGTGCTCGATCCACTAAAAAAAATAAAAAAAACATGCCATACTATGAAGGTTATATAGGCAAAATTAGTTCAAACAAACTTGTCATACTATAAAAGTTTTTTGCGAACATTCTTGTCAAGAGCAAAATGTATCTGATTGCTTCATTGATTCATGTCAATTTTAAAAAAGTTACCTTTTGAAAGATAAAATGGCATTAAAGTGATTTGAGTCATAGATCCACTGAATTTTGGATCTTCATGAGCCAAATGCAGGTAGCACACTTCTACACTGAAATGATCTTGACTAACCTATCCATATCAGACACTCTCCAATGAACAGGCAGTGGCACAAATTTCGTTTTGATTTAAACAACACCCCTCATCAAATCAATATATGAAAATAAAATTAATTACTCGCTACACAAATTGATCTAACAGTATATATCAATCCAAATTAATTGGAATTTGTTTGAGTGCATTTTAACATAAGCCTTGGCATATAAATAGTTTGGATCAAGTAAATGTGGGTCCACTTGGGTCAAACTAATTCGTATGCATGGGCATATGCTTATTTCCAAACTAATTACATCCAACTAATTACATTTACAAGTAAACTATGAAATCAAGTTCAAGGATGTAAAGGGGCCACACTAAAAATAAAATAGCATCTAATGCACACAAATCGAGGGGGGTGATCGGGGTTACGAGTGCGGTTAGACTTCACATTTGAGGGGGTGATCAGGGTTATCAGGGTTACGAGTGCCGTTAGACTTCACATTTGACCCTCAACTATCAAAGTTCAAATATTTCATACTGAGTTGTTTGTACAACAAATGTGCCATCTCGTAAAGTGTAATATATATCATATTGTACACATGTGATTCATTTTTCTATGTTTGTTTCAATGATATGTGCATATGTAATAATTTTATAAATGATACTTATTAATCATTAAATTATATTCTACTATAATGATATGAAAAGAAGAAAAAAAAGGTCTGATTTATATCAAAGTTTTCATTTGCATTTTAGATCCTTAAAAAAGAACATGTTTTTCAACATGAAATATACTTTTCAAAAATAGATATTTCTATCAATGTTCACCTTTAAAAAAATGCATTCCAACATGTTTGGTTAAGGAAATAAGAGTTTATAGTCGGATGGTTAAGAAAAATAAGATTATTATTAATTTTTTTATTAATTAATATTTAGTGTTCTCTTTTCCCACCTGAACAGGTGTTCAAATCTTGATGTGAAAATGAGCTCATTTTCACACCATTTACACATCTGATTTACACACAAGATGCGTAAATACTTGTAGACAAACATTACTGATGCGTAAATATTACGCATATTCACCATTTATATCTATATAATATGGGTGTAGACAAACGACCCCTAAACTTCAACCGTTAATGGGTAAATTTCATATCTAAGAGTAGCTAGACGGAAAAGAAGAAAAAAAGCCCAACCAGAAATTATATGGGTCCAAATCCGGGCCCAACCCAAACCCCCATTTTTCGGGTACCCGAGAATTCGGTCGGCCACACTTTCATATTGCTCCATGCTTTTGCATAAAAAAAATACAAATATCTCTTCATATCCTAGAGAGAGAAAGAGAGGGTTTCTCAATCTCAAAGTCTCAAACCCTAGAAAGTAGAAAGAGAACATTTCTTCTTCGATTCTTCCTTTTTCACGAATCGAAGGTTTGTTTCTCCCATTTCTCTCCTCTTTTTGATGCTTTTGATTCTCTGTTGTTATTATGTTTCGTTTAATCTGTTTTTGCCCTATCTTTTCTCATCACGTTTTACTCCCATTTCAATCTCATTTTACTTGCATGATTTTTGAGCTTCTCTCTCTATTTCAAAATCAGTGTTAGATCCCATCTCAGCCTTATTATCTTGGTAGATTCTCTTTCTGCTGTTGATTTCATTCCTGTCCAATGATTTTCGAGTTGCTAGAGGTTGAATTAACAACGCATCGATGCATTTTCACCAACTCGTTGTTGGAATTGGGTTTACAGTATTTTCATTGAATTTGAGGTTTTGGGATTTATTTAGGGTAGATTGGTGTGTAGAGATTTGCCTCGATTGCGCAAACTGAATAGAAAAGGAAGCGGCGTTAAGCTGGGAAAATGGGGTTCTTGGATAGTCATGTTCCTAGCTTTTGAGGGAAATGAGTATCTTGGGGGAGTAGGGAACCTGGGTGAAATCAAGTGATAGGAAATATGCAATACATATTTGGGAAGGGACATGTAAGAGCGTTTAATTTGTAGGTTTTTGGTAATAGCTTAATCATTGGGTCAACATACTAGTCTCCCGAGATATGCTCGAAGGAAGCATCCAATAATGCATGTAGATTGAGATCTTCTCAACCTAGAGCCAGTCACCAGTGAAGACTGAAGATAAAGTAGTCCTCTTGAGGGAAGCAGCCAAACTAACCTGACAAACTACAACCTTAAATACCATCTTTTTCCGTAATTTCTGCTTCTCTTTTTAGTTCAAGAAATCTTCTCTTTTTACTCACGGGATCCGAAAATGGGTTTTACATGTAACTATGCAAATATCACACATGTTAAACACATTACGAGTACATCAAACAGTTTTAGATGTGTCTGGACGTTCTTGACATTTTCACAAATTTCTCAAAGTCCATGAACATTTAAGATATGAAACTAAATGACTTGATGCTTATCATTAACATGAGAAACCCACAAAAGTGCATCAAAATTAGATCTACAGGCTCGGGTTTTTGAACATCTTTCAGAAATTGCTCAAAATCTACAAAGATTTTAGATAATCAGCTTAAAGGTCTTGGGGTTCATTAGTTGGGTGTGAAAATGTCCTTATTTACAGACCATTTTCACACATCTTTCGTGCATGTGATGTGTAAATGAGCGCGGACAAACATGAAAATGCATAACCATTATGCATGTGAATCATTTACGCACGTAAATGTGAGCAAACAAATGACCCCTTACTTTAATGTTCCTTTTAAATTTGAATGTTGTTCTTTTTGTTTATCTCTGCATATAATTTTGTATTATGCTCTTTTCAGGTTTGACTTCTCATGGACTCTAGTTTGCAATCTCAGTCCCCTGATAATTCTGATGTGAAGCCATCATTTCGCAAGCCGGTAAATGACTCGACTAATAGAAAGTATCGACGTCGCTCTCCCATTAGTGGATCACCTTCATCTTCATCTGGTGGTAAGTCGCTTTGTTGTGTGTGTGCAATTGCGCACGCGCGTGTTTTTTTTAGTTTCATTCCCTTAAATCCCTTTAATGTCTGGTGGTCCTTGGCTGTTATTTGTGGGGCATGTTATTTGGGTTTCCCATGTAAATTTTACATAGCATTCTATTAGGAGGTCTCTCTCTCTCTCTCTCTCTCTCTCTCTCTCTCTCTCTCTCTCTCTCTCTCTCTCTCTCTCTCTCTCTCTTAGCTATAAGGATTCTACAATGCTTATCTACCAATACCATTTTCGTATTGCCGCCTTTTCATGATCACATCATTCCGAGGATGGGGCCTATTATGATTCCGTCATTTGGGTTTGTGTTCATGACTTCATAATCAACTAGGTGTGCCTGCTGTGATTACATTATTTGGGTTGGTGATTCCATCATTAGGTAGGTGAGGCCCAAAGTGTAATTGATTACATTCATTTGGGTAACGGGGGTCCCATTCTAATTCTATCAATATGAGGGAGAGGCTCACCTTGATTATAATAATTCGGGTGGGCAGACCCTATCAAGATTCCATCATTAAGTCAGTGAGACCATCGCAATTTCATTCATTTGGAATTTTTTTCTCTCTCATGAGAGGTTGATTTATTTATTTATTTTGTGTGTGTGCGTGCGCGTGGAGGGGGGTGGGGGCATTGTGATACTGATACCATTATAAGTGCTGCCTAGTGCCTACCATGATTCCGTTATTTATGATTACATCATTTGGGTGGGTTGGCCCCTAGGAAGCATGGGTCATTTTGATCTCATCATTGGTTGGGTGGGCCTGATTATAATTTCATCGTGAAGTGGGGCTTATTAAAATTATTCATTTGAGTAGGTGCATCTATCATAATTCCTTCGTTAAGAGGGTGGGGCCCACTGTGATAACATCATCTACTTAGATTTGCTATATCATGATTCTGTTATTAAGCTGTTGTGATCAGTGATCACCATGATTAACCTTTAGCTGAGTAGGGCCACCTCATGGATTCACTTTTGGTGAGTGGGGCTTACTATGAGTATTCTATTTGGGTGGGATGGGAAAGTCTTGTTATAATTCTATCCTCAAGAGGATGGTGCTCACCATGGTTCTATCATTAAATGAGTTGGAGGGCCCACCATGATTTCATTATTTTTGTGCAGGTATGATTCTAATCTTTTGGACAAGTTGGACAAGATGGGTACTCTTGGGACCAACTATGCATCTTATTTGCGAAATTATTTTACTACAGGGGAGATGGGAAATTTTTGGCCTCTTTCCATATTCTTTTCACGTGCCGTGAAAAATTTAATTGTGCAAATAGGCACAAAAGTTGACCAAAGCCCATGGCACCGTGGAAAGTACTCATAAATATGCTCATTATTGCAACCTTGAGGTTGTGGGGTTTGCCGTTTGCCATGTTACCAATTGTGTAAAAAAGGCACAAAAGTTCCACATGGTAATTTTTTTTGCAGAGGACATTCATTGCCACATGTAAAAAAGTGCAAATAAATCCATTTAAATGTGCAAATAAAGGACCCTTAAGCAAAATGTAGCATTTAAATCCCAAGAGCATTGTGCTTACTGTGTTGGTCAACCTGGATATACGAAGCAATGTTGCTTTTAATCTTGTTTTGGCTTATATCATTATGAGTTTTATATAAAAAAAAGAAGTCTCCATTTGTTTACTCGGAATGACATGAAAGCTCCTATCTCACGTAGGATGCTTAGTGGTAAAATTAGAAAACATTCAATGAACTCAAATGGCCCACAATTACAACAATTTATGGAAAAAGGAGAGATTAAACATCCTAATTCAGGAGATGGGTGGGGGGGGGGGGGGGGGGTGAATTACCAATTCAGTCTTAGGAAAGTGTGTGTTTTCAACATTGAGAGCAAAGCTCAAATACTGAATATAATTCAGACAAAAAGCTCAAATGCTAATTTCAATTCACTTTAAGAATAGACTTACTGTCTGAACTCTGAAGCCATTTGTTTATAAACCCTAATTTATAGTCCAATTTTCTAATTGTACAACAAGACCAACTTAACTTCCAACTTGATGAAAGCTTTCTAAAATCTAGTTTACCCTCTAAACTGCCTAAAAGTTTCAACTAAAAGATGCATTTTTAAAATTCTTGGGTTTTAATCCTAAACAAGCAATTAGACCAGGAGGTGGTAGATCTCTTTAATCATGTCAGTTGTGTTGAAATTTAACTCCTTGGAAACTGGAAAGTAATGATGAAATGAGTTTATTTTATGATAGGAACTCCACCAGAATGAGTTCTTGTTGATTTGATATCCTAAAACTATCTCTTATAACAAATAATAAATGGGACCCTTCATCCAGGGTCGTAAATATATATGACATACCCATCGATAGTATGTACCTGCAGGATCTTGGCATTAAGGTTGCAAACAAGTATCTGATCATCTGGGAAATTTATTTATTTATTTATTTATTTTATTTATTTATTTTTATTTTTTTTTGGGGTGGGGGACCTAATTTTAGTTCTGAAAAAAAAATCTTATCTGGATTTGTAACATATTATAGGATCCATGTTTAGATCTGGATCCATATCTTTCCTTTAAAAGATAATGTGGGATCTGGATATGACATGGTTCTGTGGTGGACCTGACTCATTTGCAACTTCTTTTAAGACTCAATCCTGTTAGGGTTGTAAACGTATATCCGACCTGAAAAAGAATGAACCTAATTTTGGTTAAAATCGGATCTGGACTTGTAACATATGATAGGATCTGTGCTAGGTCCGGATCCATCCTTAAAAAAGTACTCCCAGATCGACAAGAACCTATGGCATAGTGGAAAGTGCTCACTATTGCAACCTTGTGGTTGTGGGTTCAAGTCATAATAATAATAATAATAATAATAAAGTGTACTAGAGCGATACAACTTGGTTCTGTCCCGCAACCAACCTGTTTGCAACCCTACCTGATATGGCTGGTGCTCACCTACTGATGGATTTAAAGTGTAAGCAGATAAAAGATCGTGGCAAAAAGGGGAAAGCTCTTTTAAACTCTTTTCTTTTAATATTGGTAAAGTTCTTATAAATTTGGACATACGTATTCTTTAACAGAAGAACATGGAAAATGCAATGCCCAATAAATGAAGGTATGCTATACGTATCGAGGTACTGATTCATCGTGTCTTTGTATCTTTACCAGGCAGCCCTAAGCATGGCCGAAGCCGTAGTCCAAATTATTCCAAGGAAGAGTCTATCAGGACATCTAATGATCGATGGAGAAGAAAAGATGATAAAATGGATTTGGACAGGGATTCTGGTCGTATTCGATCAGGAAAAGGCAGTGACTCGTACAAACATTCTGAAAGACAGTCCTATAGGAGTTCACGTGATTACCATAGGCATGATGATTATAGCAGACATGATAGGCATGCTGATGATGAAGAGAGAGGTTATCAGAGGTCTTCTCGGTCTGGGCGAGAGTCAAGGGGCAGCACTTATTCTGATCATGTAAGAAAAGAAAGTGATTATGATAGGTCCAGGGAAAATTGGCGAAATAATGAAAGGTATCCCCGGGACAGATCTGATGATTGGAGCCACAGGAACAAGGATAAGGAAAGAGAAACTGCAGTTCCAGAGCATCACAGGCATAATGACAAAGATTTTTCTGACAGGACTTCGTCCGGAATGAGGCAAGGTAATTCGAACATGGATGAGATTAAGATGAGTGAACGGGAAAGAACTAGGGATGGAGGAGGTCGAGATGACAAAAGAGATCACCGGAGGAGTATGGGAGATTACAAATATGAAAGTGCATCTTCCCAGCAGGAATTTAGAGGACATGAAAAGGATTTGACTTCAGGCAGGGACAGTGGTGCTACTCGCTCGAAAGAAAGTCATAGAAGCAGCAACAAGGAACCTGACAAACCGAAAGAAGACATGACCCAGAAAAGGAAACATGATGATCGAGATAATAATAGCTCATCCACTTACAGGGAAAGAGATGCAGGAAATGATAAATCCATCCGTGTGAAAGAGGATCATGATTCCAGTGCAAAAAACTTGAAGTCATTTCATTCAGATAAGGCTGTTGATTATGCTGATGATGGTAAATAGCTTCATTAAAATAAACACTGAACAATCCATTGCACCTCTTCCTCTTGGATGTCTCATGTTCACTGTATTGTCTTTTTTTAGGACAACTTTCAAAGTCAAGTCCATTTGCAGTTGCTGACAAACCACCTTCAAGTTCACATCAGGTTCAGGAAAATGTTGCAAAATCAGCTTCTGCAAACGAGATTGAGGCTTCTAATGATCTGAATGCTGCGAAGGTTGCAGCAATGAAAGCTGCTGAATTAGGTACAGTCGTTTTCTTTTCTCGCACTAGAATTGCTGTATGTACTTGTGTTCATTGGAGCCTTTTAGTGGAGTTAACAGAGCATGGTAAAAAAAGGAACTCTTCAATTTTTTTAGTTGCCACTGATGCATTGTTCAAGTTCTTACATTGTAGTTGTTATTGCATTTAATTTTGAATCACTGATTCTTGGCAATCTGAACTGGAGCTTTCGGCCATGCTTATCTTTTTCCAGAATTAATTTTTTTTCATTGAATGTGATTTATCATTCTATGATACACAAGCTCTTAAGTGTCTACCATAGTTATGGTTTTAAAGCACAATTTCAGATCCCTTGACCTGGTCTAAGCCGTTACATAGTGGCTAAATTAATAGTCCAAACCTATGATGCACGGATACTTCAAAATGGGCAATGTATCGTGTCGTATCGTATCCGATACTTCACTTTTTACGTGTAAAATCCGTGTCCCTGCCGTATCCATTACATTGGTCTTTTTCTTTTTTAGATGGTTATATTGATCAGTTATTTAGTCCATATGACTTCTGGAACGACTGTTTCCAGATGTGTGGCATTGAGCTATATTTATTCGAGTGAAATATGGCGACGGCCCTTAAGAAATTTTTTTTAAGCACTTCAGAATTTCAAGTGATCAATAGGGTAGTGAGCTCATCTCCTATTTGAGCGAAATTTAGCCAAGGGCCCCACAAAAGGAGACATTCAATTTTAGTGGCTAAGATATTTAATAGATAGGCCCCAATGTGGAGCCTACAACATCCCCAAAACATCCTTGCTTTTTTCCTTTAATTGTACCCTGCTAATATGGCCTACTTTTGGAAACTCTAAACCACTCTTAAATGGTCCCACAATCAGTTCCACGCAGACCATAAGCCCATTTGACAATGACTTTCTATCTATCTATCTATTCCTATTCCTATTCATATTCCATGCAAACAAATAGTCCCATTTGAATAATTACTCCCTACATAATCTAATTCTTATGCTGCTTTAT
Organism: Litsea cubeba; assembly: GCA_012931725.1. Classification (NCBI taxonomy): domain Eukaryota; kingdom Viridiplantae; phylum Streptophyta; class Magnoliopsida; order Laurales; family Lauraceae; genus Litsea; species Litsea cubeba. The sequence continues at coordinate 85,576,846 of CM022947.1, read as the reverse complement.
TGAATCTACATTTTTACCCTGCTTATTGTTTTTACCTAATTAATATTATCTCTTCTGCTACTGGCCAAATGGATTTTTTTTTTAATTGCATTGCATTGCCATTCTCAAGCCTGAAAAAAGGAGGAGTGTTAACAACTTTTTGACACTCAGTGCCCAAAGATGCAGCAAAAATTGTTTTATGAACTTTGAAGTAAGATCATCTCTTGTGTATTTACTGCTTTGACCTAAACGTGGACAAGTTAATGACAGAATGACTTCCATTTTAGCCTCAAAAGGAGAAGAATACTATTAAAAAAAAAGAGGGAGAGAAGACGAATGTTTATCATATTCCCACTTATGCTACTCAGATTTGAGCCAGATCAGGAGCAAAGAAGTAATTTCAGTTTGGGTGCATGGTTTGTGAGCAAATAATTTCAGCTTGCTGATGCATGGTTTAGGTTTTGGATGGAGTTGTGCACTATCTCCATAACAATGATCTCTAATACCCTAAAACTTTTCAAATTAGTTTTTAAAATGTCCAAACTTAAAGCTGATACCTTCAAAATAAATATGCTGAAAATGGATTGTATTATCTTAAGCGGTTTCGTTAACTGCTAAATAACCTTTTCAAAATTAAAAATGGTCAAAGAAAGAAAGAGAGAAGGTAAAAGATTATTAATATTAATTTATTGGTTGTAGCTATTATTGCTCTGCTAAATCACTTGAGTCGTAAGATTCGATGAAACGATTATCGAATCGGAAAATTCACACATGAATCCTAACTAAGATTCATTTGTAAATGGGATTTGTTGTATCGAGGCAAATCATTTTTCTTAGGATTCGAGATACGAATCGTAGGATTCTGATAGCTATAATTCATAACAACCAAAATACTCTTCCATGCCGGAAGAACTACACCTTGGAACCATTCAAGAAGAAGAAAAAAAAAGAACTACACCTTGGAGGTGAAGACAAGTACACATGCTCAGAGACGGTATCTTATTAGCAATATCCCATGTTACGAGTGACTAAGACTTTCAAAATTTTCCTGGCTGTTTGTTAGGAGAAGCCACTGCCTAATCTTTTTTTTTTCTTTCTATTTTACCCAAATTGTTTTTAAATATAATTTATTATCATTCGTGTATTGGTAAGTTGTTAATAGTAGTATCTAGATATGCTTTTGAGACTTTCAATATTGCATGCTGTCATTAATTTATACTATGTTTGACATGTTCTTTATTTTCTACTGTGTGAGTGTGTCAGCACTCAGCATGCTGATTTTTATATGGCCTCATGCCTGACATCTTTCATCCATGACTAACTCTGACATCAATGCTTTTGTAGCCATGTCTAAGCCATTCTTTTGCATGGTTGGTCTGATTCTAAGTGTTACCTAGGTCAGTATTGGTGAATGCATGACTCTAGGAACTTGTATTAAATGTAAAGATCACAAAGAATCTCCTTTTAAATTGTACATCACTCTAAACAAAAGAAAGATTTAAAATTAGAATGTAGATTTTCTGTTGTTTTTTACAACTACAGATATCTCTTATTGCAATTTGTTGCATCTGCTTTCAACTGACTTCATTTGAGACCAACATTTGCTTAAGGTGTTAGTGTGATGGAGGTTATATGCCCTTGAGATGGTTGGTCAGTTGCTTTCACAAGGCTAGTCTCAGTGTTTGGGAGGTTGGGGACGGGTTTTGCTCTCTAATTTCTTTACTCTGTGCAGTCAGGTCTGTGGCCGCAGTGCGCCATGCAAGCAGCCTAGTTCTGGCTGCGATCAAGCTAATTAAGCTGGTTATTTTCTTCGTCTTATAATAAGAGCTGTGTACTGTAAAAACACAAGGCATCAAGATCCCAACGGCAAAAATTGATCCCCCCTTACAAGGGAATAGCACAATCCCCCCCCCCCCCCAACCCCACCCCACCCCACGCGCACACGCACAAAAAAAAACTCAACCACAAAAGCGTAGGTGTCATAAACAAAAACACCAGGCCCGCCTGATCCTCCACCAAAAATTGACCCCCCTTACAAGGTAATTGCTGAGCTCAGGAGCATCTCCTTATTTATGCCATTTTTGAGAAAACATCCTCCTTGCTATTAGCTGCTCTTTTAGTATGAGAAAAGGATACATGAGGCATTGCACTTCCGAGAGAATAGCATGGGTGTCAAAAAAGAACACACAAAGCCTGACCCCTCCGCCAAAAATTGATCCCTTAGCCGAACTCCAGAACATCTCACTCCTTATTAGCTGCTCTTTTAGTATTAGGAAATGATACATGAAGCAATCTCAACATTGACTTCAGCAGGCAATGGGCCTATGCATATTTGGAGCACAGACCTACATCTATTTTTCAAGTGCCTATAATGTGTATTTTGCATTTATGTCCAAGTTGCGCCACCAACACTGACTAGTGTTTGTGTCTAAGCTATGTGGCCAATTTAAGGACAATCTTTGGGTTGCTTAGTCTGACTGATCATTCAAATAAATTTCTTATCATGTCCATCTTAACTCCTACACGTTGCTGATATGTGAATACTTATTTTTTAGGTAATTATAATCCATCTTGCTGATTCAAGAACATAAATGCTTATAATCATCTTAACTTTTTTTTTTTACAGTCTCTCTCTTTATGCAATTCTGACTTAAGGTTATTCTTATGTTACAGTAAATAGAAACCTTGTAGGGGGTGGATACATGTCCACTGACCAAAAGAGAAAACTACTTTGGGGAAACAAAAAGAATACTGCTGCAGAGGAGGTAACATATGTCATGACCCATAACGGTTTTACTAAGGATGCATTTGGATGGACTCCAAATCACAAGTGGTTTGAATGTTTCAGGCAGAATGTATAAATAGGTGCACTCTACCATCTTTTGTGGGGCTGCATGGAAATTAAAAGGTGGTGTTTTTCTGCCTTGTAATATTCCATTGCTGATTACAGATTGATTTCTAGTGAACAATATTACACCTACTATCTTTAAAAAGAAAGTCCTGCATCATTAATGCCAAGTTAGCGGGTCATTAGGGAATAGATTAGCATTGCTCTGCTGAAATAATCAACTCAATTTTTAGTTGGGATGCATCCAAATGCAACATGATCTTTGGTTTTTAATTACTGACTGGAAACTCATTCCTGAGTCTTCTTTTATGAACTTTTCTGGACTTTCCTTCTGTTGGCTTTGCCTTTTCCATTCAACTATTACAGTCTGGTAATCTCTGGGGTGGTATGCCGCTGTTTTCGGACCGAGAACGACAGGAGAAATTCAACAAACTCATGGTAATTACTGATTCCATTTCCTTTTTTACAATACAAGTAGCAAGAAGTGTTACACACAGGATAAAAAAGGTATATATGATGAACTACTCTTCCTTTGTTAACCAAAAATTGTTCAGATAGGCTCGACCTTTTCACTTTCCTTTTGAACAGACTGAAGCTATTTTTCTGTTGGTGCGACACCACTGAGTGGGCACCTTCATCTCTCACTTGTTGGATAACCTCACTAGGTCTGTCCAAAAGGCCAGCTTGACCCATATTTTGACTGATGGATTCACTCTCGGCAGAACCTATTAGAAGTTCAGTTTCCCGAGGCCCATGTCTGGCATGGCCCAGAGAAAGCCTTATTCTAGCTTTTTTATATTATTGGGATTGCAAATGGCCTACTGCAGCAATGTTCAAAATATTCCAAGGCAACACTGGATGGCAAGGATCATCCATTAGGAAGATTTTATGGGACATCTCGTATCATGAAAGAGCCCATCAATGAACAGATTTAGATCATCAAAAGGTGGTCTTGAACCATTTCAAAAAAAAAAAGGTGGTCTTGAGCTTGTACCAAAAAAAAAAAAAAGAAACAAAAAAGAAAATGTGTTCTTGAGCAAATGGTATATTGAACATTTCCTGTAAATGATAACTATAATGCAATTTTCTTTCTTCTATTTCACCTCATGAATGGCATATTTCTATTTAAATTTCTCTACCCCTACTAACACAGTTTCAGAGTCTGAGGTTGCCTTGGTACCTATGGCCAATTGTAGGGTGTGAAAGGAGATTTAAAACCTGTGCACCAGCCCGACGACAAAGACGGCAACAGTCAACTCCGAGCAGAGCAGCAGGAGCAGCTCCAGCTGGATTTGGAGAAGCAATACACTGCTGGGCTCCGCCGAAGAGATGGTCGTACAGTTGGACTTGGCCTGTAATAATCGCTGAATACCTTCATAGTCTCTTGACAATATTCAGTGACATTCTCGTTTGTAACCTTCTGAGTTTATGGCTGGATTCATGCATGAATAATACTCTTTTGAATCTTTGTATTATGATATTATTACAAGTACGTTTTTGTAGCCCCGTTAAAGGAAATCAGATTCTGATACTGCCAGGGCTCACAATGCATTACCGGTTCCATCCATAGTATAGGGAGTCAGTGGCTGCTCTCCCTCTACCTCTCCCTCTCCCTCAATTAATGGTGAGGCTGGTGTGTGGCTTGCTATGGCCAAATAAGGTGCTATCTATCAATCTCTCTCTAAATTAATGGTGATGTGGCTTGCTATGGCCTAATATGGTGCCAGTCACAGGAGTCCAAATCGCCTCTGTAGAAGGGGGTGTCGAGGGATCATAGACCACCTAAAGTCCAACCTATTCAGTCATCATCATCATCTTACCTTTCTATCTTTTTACTATAATGGCTATGACTTCTTTTACCTGCTTTTCATGTAAGGTGCAAGGGTGGAGAGTACCGGCCTATCTATCCAATGAGACAACATTCTTCATCATGACCAACCTACGACTGGTAGAAGGATAAGATTTATGTTGGGCGGGGACCAAAGTGATGCTGACTCATTACAGAATAGGTCAAGAATTCAGGACCTTGGCATGCCTGGCAAGTTTGTATTACTGGGCCTGAAGTAAAATCAATCTGGCCCCATCCACATTATAAAGTCACTATTGAGCCAGGACTGGAATGCAGATCAGTCAGGGAGAGCTCAAGCCTGACCCATTTGATTAACAGCTCGCTGTTTTTACATTAGAATCTGATCCCAGCCCAACTCAAGAAGCAGATCAGGACTAGGGTTGCTGCTACATGGTGGTCCAAAGCGTTCCCACTGCAAATAGACCAGCAGCCAAGTTATATGGATGTGTACCCTGTTCAGCAGATTTATTGGACTCACTCAAGCACAATCATAAGTCTGTTATATGATGGTTATAATCATCCAAAGGGTGAGTGGTACCTCTCATGGTGATTATTTGTTGAGTGTGATGCATCAGATAAACGTAATACTAGCTTTTCAGTCAGGATAGACTTTCCCTTGGTATAAAAGTTGGATGGGTGATTGGTAGACCTGGGCACCAGGTTACAAGATCGTAATGTTAGAAAAGAAAATTTCACTCTCAAGAATTCCATCCTATCCGCCCCTAGGTAGAATGAAAATGGGTGACTGGCCAAATCTGTCTGGTGATTAGTAGGTCAAAGTAGAAATGTGCCATAATTGGATGGGAAACCCCTAAACTTTCCGATTCTGTTGCTCATAGAAACTCAGCAATGAATCTGAACCATAAACCATGTGGAATCCACCATAGAATGTTTCTGCCCCCATATTGGACTGATGAGATTTCCCAAGTCTGATAAAATGGATTTTTTGCATATTGAATGGTAGAACAGGGGATTTTTGCATATTGAATGGTAGAACAGGGACCACTTTTTCTTTCTTTTCCTTTTTAAGTTTTTGTTTCTTAGCCATGCCTTTTTTTTTTTTTTTTTTTGGGTTGGGGGGGGTCATTGCTGGTCTGTGAGTTTGGGGATGAATGAAGGGTCCAGATTGCTGATAAATTAATTGATCTGTATTTGATCATTCTTTCGTATTATCTTCATTGGATAATTGCTACTATACCGTAGAATAATCTATGAAGTTGTCACAACAATCTAAGTTCCTTCAATATAAGTAATATGACAGCATATGCTAAAATATGAGATTGATAAAGATATGGATATGTCTTCCTTGCAGATAATGTAGAAAATTGAATATATCAAAAACTTAGAAATCCTCATTCACTACCAACTTCATATGGTCCAAGCTTGTTAATTTGTTTACACATAAATGCATGTGATAGTGCCTCCAGTAGCTGGGATGACGATAAAAGCAAAAGGCATAATATATATTCTTAATCTACTTTTATTCCTAATGACCTCATGTTATGCTAGAGCAAATGCATTTGTAATTATTAAAGTTGACCAAGATCTCCCATTGATATAAAGTTGTCAAATGTTGTTAAGTTTGTCATTGAGATTTGGTATTGATACTTGGGAGTCATCTTCAGATAATTCAATGGTTAGAAATAGTCTTGTTTTGGAGCTTAATAGCCTCCTAAAGTGTGAAAAAAATAGCATAAAAGATAGTAAGGTAGAAAATTATGCTCTATAAATCTAGAATTTAGTGACTTGTTATGTTTCACTTATTAGAAAGAGAGGTAGCTTTGCTTGCTCCTTTGTAATTTGTTGTTTTGTGTTGGTATTTAGCTCTAATACCTTCGCATGTTTTTTCTTTCCATCTTCTTTATTGTACATTTCTCAAGTCTTTAATATATTTTACTGTTACCGATCAAAAAAAAAAAAAAAAAAAGTAATGAATATATAAGTAGAAATAGGCACCCATGTGTGTCTCACTCAATACCACTGATTTTTGAATGCTTAAATCTTATAAAAGATGGTTTCAATATTTAAAATCCAACAAAATGCCCCTAAGAGCTTCTTAAAGCTTCTCCCATTGAAGATTTGAAAAATAAAATGAGTTTTCGGTCGAAAAAACTTAGGACTTAGCTGACTTAATGACTCAGGGATGACTCAACCTGGCACTCACTACTGAGTATTGTGAGTCGACATGCCAGGTTATGAATCAGCTCTAGTAAACGGGTCCAGACCTGAATTTCCTTCAGGGGTAACTGGGTGTCCACTGACCCCTCTAAGTAAGATGGACTAAACAAATGGCTTTGATTTGAAACCTGATTGCTCTTGTGTAATGGGGTGCTTTAGAATTGCAATAATTATTTTCTAACCTTATGCTTTTTCCAATTTCCATCATCCATGGAGACATCAAAAAGGGGTGAAAGACCTAACTTTCTCCCAGGCATGAAATGGCCACATGGCTTTGTGGGTGTGGAGGAAATTGGATTTTTTTTTTCCTTTCCCCTGCTTTGATTGAAAGCATATATGTTTTGCATTGCAATTGGATTAGATTCCTTGAGGTTGTCAATGATGAAAGAAACCATTAGACCACAAATGTACCATTTGGCACTGTCCAATGATGTTAGAGAACCTTCTGGATTGGTCCACATGGCACCATATGGACAGTTGCTAGTGCCAGTCACTACAAAATTCCCATATGATTCCTGACTCATGTCACAACAATGGCCCTTTTTATGCCTAAGGATTCATTGATATCTTTTGTGACTAATACAATTCCTACTTTGTGGGGCCCACTGTTCATTGGTGGGGGATGGCCAACACCATCGCCCCGATTACGCCACGTGTAACCCATTATCGACCAGAAAGCAATTTGATTTCAGGGTGTGCCCCCTCTGCCAAGCAACCCATGTGGGCACCACCGACCCCCTCCTTATCTCTTCTGTCATGTTATATTTTTCAATGATTGTGATTGATAGTGATATATAATTGATTTTTGGTGACGAGGAATCCGTCGACTCCCTTACAGTTGATCATGAGTAAAATTTCTAATACACAACACCACTAATTAATATTGCGTATCGGATAAAACCCCAAACGATCGAAAATTTCAACCAACAATTTAAGTGTGAGTTCATAGAGGTGCAACTAGGACCTAGTCCAACCTGAATATATTGACCCGACTTGATAACCTAAATTTGAGTTGGGTTGGGCATTTTTTGGGTTTGGGCTTGATTGTTGAACTCGAAACCAAACTGAATCTAGTCAGTTTATGGTTGGATATATTTTTCACATAATCATAACCGTAGGATGTTGTTTTCACTTAATTTCATTTTTGAGTTGTGACAAGTTATATGCTATAGGTTTCACCTACCTACGGAACCCTCTTCTCTTTACCAACCCAAGTTTAGAACCGGCAATAAAAACTGAAAAGTTTAAGAGCCCTGCTACATGGACGGATTCTGGGGGTCGGTCCTTAGTTCTCATCCATATTGGATGAGAACCAAGGGGTCGTAGACTTTTTGAAAGTTTAAACTAGCTGAGTCGGTTGGATATATTCATTTTGAAAAATTAAATATAAACTAGGGTCAGAGTTGGACCGAGTTGGGTTTGGGTTTGGTTTAGCCTGAGTTGAACCCCCTACCATCTAGGGCTTTCTATGAGCTAGACCTGGCCTGCTAGAGCCTCTTTTTAATAGGCCAGGCCCAAAGAATGGCCCGACCTATTCAACCAACACTAGTCAATGCAAACCCTGACTCAAACAGGGTAGCTTTTCCAACCAATAAATATATTAATCCCTAACTCCCAACTACCATACTCTCTGGCACAATAAGTTCTGCCTCAGATACAACCTTAAGAAGACCCACCACCTACCCCAAAAAAGACCCTAATCAGAGGCAATTATGTTAATCTCAATTACTAACTTAGTTTAACACCTTAATTGAACACTAATCCTAGATCCTGTCCTCAAAAATCTCAGACATGCCCTTCCTTAATGCTTGGCTTTTTGGATTCCAAGCAATAAGGGTGACATCACACCCATCTCTACATTCAATAATGGTGGGTTACTTTAATGAGATGATGCCCAATTTGAAACCTGTTGCTTTCAAACCCCCAAAAATGTGCACCCAAGATATGGAGGATCAAACAAATGTACCACTTGTTTAGTTATATGATCTAGACCACTGATCTGGTGGGCCTCACAAATGGAATGAAGCTGCCTATAAAATGTCTAACATCGAAAGATCCCAACCGTGGATCAGTTTCTGATAACATGGATGGTTGCAATAGCCCATAAACTCCAATGATAGGACGGTTAGGAACAACAGATCTAGGAAATTTTTGGGTCCATCAAGGGTGGGTTCCATTTGATCAGTGGTTCAGATTGACAATTTGTAGGACCCACTAAAGCAGGTGATGCAGTAAGATTATAAATTTGAGGGAAATTCATCATAAAAGGAGTAAAAAGATTTGGTACAAGTGTTTCAAAAATCCATGCTTTTGCTCCAAGGTGCTTGTTTAACAAAAAATCCATCTTGGGTGATGAACTGATGATACTCCTGGATGGGTTTGGGACCAGAAAAATAGAATTATTTATATACATCATGCAGGAAACTTAAAATCCATGCTTGTGCTCCAAGGTACTTGTTTCAAGATCTCCTCTTCCCTCAAACTTGTTTAGTGCTATTCTTTCAACATCTAGGAGAATAATGTTGATCATCTGTCTATTATGAACTTATTATATTGAGGAAAACACTAATTAAAATTTGTGCAAGGTTGATAATCATTTGGCCCCCACAGTGAATGTGCAATGCCCAAGAATCAGGTAGCTCTGCTTATCAGGATGGGCTAGACACCTTAAAGGGAATGGATGGTAAAAAAACTCTTCTGGATTTTAGCATTAGGAAAAGAAAATCTATTGGAAGGTTAAAGATTATCCAATTTTGAGGCCTTTAAAAATCAAGCACTAGGATAATCTAATTGGAGACTTTATTATCCACAAATAGAACTTTCCATCCCTACTCCGAAAAGATTGGCATGCATCAATGTGACTCTCACATGGTCAAGAGCGGAACCAGGATTTCATCTCGGGGGGGGCCAAAACTTGAATAAATTTTTATTTCATCAATTATTATAACTATCATATTTTTAGCAATGCATAATAGAATGAAATTTTGTATAGCTAACAAACATGAATACATGCAAAAAATTAGATTAATATTGTATTTTTTATAATCATTCAGCGATCCAGAACTTTTATGCACTAAAGGGACTGTTATACCCCTATTTTAGTTATTATAGGAAACAAACATCAAATTATAACATTTTTCAATATTCTAGATTTTAAAAAATTATTTTTACAATCTTTTCAATTTACACCGCTATGCCACTACATAGTGTTTTGGCCGCCCGCCGCAAACGCTATTTTTATCCTTGGTGGGAAAACCATTTTATGTGAGTTAGACAATTAACTCTTCCAAGAATAGTTCACATGACTGCCACATCTCACTAAATATAGAGTAAGTTGATTGGGGTTCACGATTGTTCAAATTCAAGAACTTTGACTATACTGCAACATTTATTGACATGTTAAGAGGTGATGAAATATCACAGATGCTGAAGTTGAAGTTAAGGGTGGGAACCAAATTTACGGAGTCGGATAATTTATAACAGGATAGGAAGCTACAGATAGCTCAGAAGAGGATAGGAAGCAACAGGGATGAGTATGAAGAGTGGGCCAGAAATCATATCATAGTAATGTAAAAGATCCAGATGGGGTGAAGGAAGTGGTGAGAAATTATTTTGAGGAACTGTACTCCATGAACACAACATAAAGCCCCAAGCTTGATGTGGTTCCCTTCCTGTTGATTTCTCCAAAAAAATCACATTACAAGGCAGAGGTGGCACTTGCTCAGCCTTTGAGAGACAGGGCAATTGTTCTATATATTCTCAGCTTTAATTTTTTGTGAGTGCCAGATTTAACTTTATTATTCTAGTGAGTTATGAGAACAAATACAAGTCTGAATCACACAACATGAAACAAACCCTTTAGATGATGATAATAATAAATAAATAACCATACTACACAACTATTTGATGTGTTGCTGAGTTACTTCAAATAATTAAACAACCTCTTTAAAAATTACAAATTGCAATAGAGCAAGTTATACACTCTACTGAAGCTATGACTTGAAGTGTATCAAAGCAATCAGGAGAGCATGGAACTAAAAATAAGGCATCTTAAACTTTCAACTACCATACATTCAAATTATCAAACATGTAGCATACATATAACAGGAGGATAGATGATCAAATGCAACGGTCCATTGAAAAAGATATACTTTCAAGGGAGTCAAAGATACCCAAACACAAATATTCAACAACAAAAAAAAGACCAAATCAAATCGTTTATTGATTCTCTGAGACCAAAAAAACATAAATTGAAGGGAAAAAAGAAGAAGAAAAGATTAGGATTTTATAAAGAGGATATAATAAGATGCATCCGATGAGGAAATCTATGTTGTGAGGGAACTTCTTAGGGTAGAACTGAGCGACGAGAGCGATGGCGATGATTATGATCCCTAATAACAATCTGATGTTGACAGCCGCCTCCTTCTTCTTCTTCCTATTCTTCTCTCATCTTCTTCGTTAGGTATTGGAAAGGGTTAGGGACAGGGTTAGGGCTATCCTGGAGGAAGGGAAATAGGGAAAGGGTCGTTGGATGGGGGGGCCAAGGCGGGATGGACAAAATCCTGGGGGGCCATTTTGGTCATAGAAAATGATAATCCAAAGCCTGGGGGGGCCAGGGCACCCCGGGCCGTACTGTGGTTCCGCCACTGCACATGGTAGTTTGCAAATTACAAATCTATGACTGGTTCACACTAGAAAGACCTCCTAAATCTGTAAATTTTTGTTCCTGGTATTTGAGAATCTTTCTCCTACTAGGAGACTATTGGATTGAATATCAAAACAATCTATGGTTAATAAACCAATAAAATTTAAGGCTATTGATCGAGGGCTAGAAATAATTTGATAGCATTGATAATTTGGGTGGCCTTTATCTGTGAAGAGACCTTTCTATCTATCCTACTTCCAATAATAGAAATTCATCAAGGGTTCACCACATGAACCGGAAATGAGAACAAATGTTATTTGCTCATTGGCAAAAATCTTGCTCCTATTATGTGTCACATAATCCCACCTACTTGGTCATAAACTTGTAAGGGTTTTATCTTGAACGATCAAGCAAATCACAACATTTGTGAGACCTCCTCATTGCTTGTCAATTATTGGAGATGGGGAATAAAAAGGTTTCCCTTATGAGAGCTTCAAAGTTTGTTAAATAACCCAAAATTAGGATTGATCAGAGGAGAGGCCAGAAGGACTCCACGTGTCAGACCGTAATTTGCTTAGTAATGACCCGGACTTTTTAAAATATTGGTAAACTTGCAAACACCATCCATGTGTACCAATGTATCCAAATTCAAATTCTTAGTAAATTAAAATATATATGGTCAAATCATCATTATCATTGAAACATTGTCACATTTATATGGTCATCTTTGTGAATCCAATCCATTCAAATAACCAAATACAATAGATTGTGGGTGTGGTCCAAACCATATGCAATGGTTTGTGGGTGTGGTCCAAACCATTCAGATTTGTAAATGTGATTTTCTAGTCCAAGTCCCATATTTGTGTTTGGACCAAGCCTTGTATCTTTTAAATCCCCACAACACCATAGGCATTCATTACTCTTGAGAGGCACACAATTGCCTATCAATAGGCTATAATAGCATTCTAATAGGCTATGCATACCCACCAGACAATTCTCCCAATTTGGTAGGCCCAAAGTGAATCCATATTGTTATCATTGTTTCAGTGCAATGATGAAATAGTCAAGTGCTTTAAACATCTCAACAATCTTGCACATGGCTTTTGAGGTGGGCCATTCATAACTTTGCCCAACCACATAACTCCATTTGGGTTTCATGAACATGTTCTTCCCAACATCAACTGCACTGACTGCAAAATCACCAACTTCTCTTTTATTATATAAGGACAACATTATGGCAGTCAGGATGTAAAGAAATGAGTTGGAAAAACTGTCCAACGGCACAAATTTGAGTTGGGGACAATTTTCTTCAATTTTTTGACATTTATACAGGCCACTCAAGTCCTTCAAAATCGTGTGCATGTAACTTCTTTTATGTGAAAATGACAATTCATGTGGGGAGAAGTGGAGTCCCATGTTACCTATACATGAAGAAAGTTTTCTCTAAATAGATATCCAGGAAAACTAATTGGACGGCAACCAAGTTGCAATGATCAGAACAATACCTTAGGCCATATTTATTTTCTAGTGGTACAGTATAATCTATGGTAAAGCAATTTTAGCCGCCAAAAAACTTACTTTACAATGCTTAATTGTTCCCAATAAGTGAAAAAAGTTAAAATCTAGCAACCAAAAATTGTATTTTTACTTTATCAGTCCCTAAAAATTTTATCAGAAGTGAAGTGGTTACTTTATCACTTGTTAACTTCTTATCTCACTTTAGATTAGGGCCCATTTGGTAAATTTACATGTAGAATGAAGTGAGGTGAACACTGCAAATCAAAATAGAATAAAACATAAGGGGTTATTATGGTCTTTTATCTTTAGTGGCTTGATAAGGAATGTTTTTGACTTTTTTTTTTTTTTTTTTTGTGTGTGTGTGTGTGTAAAAAGAGGATCTTTTTGTCATTTAGAGCATGCTTGGTAATAGGTGAGGAATCCTTAGTTCTAATGATTTTTCACTACAACTAGAACAAGGTTTTCTCGCTTGGGATTTTGTAGTCGAGGATTTCACATTGATATCGATGTGTATCAACGCATATAGCTGAGAAAAATAGGGTTCGGTGTGCAAATTCACTTAAGCGAGGATTTTCAAATCTTATGGGGGTGGTCGGATCTGAAAATCCTAATAAATGAAGATTTTCATTAGTCCAAATCCTCAGGAATTTATAATTGCCAAACATGGATTCACCTCAGCTTTAGGGAAACCAAAAGTTTTTTCCCTACTGATTTGATTGCCAAACATGCCCTTTAGTGAATTGAAAATATTCATTTTTTACTATCTTTAAAAAAGAAGGGGGGATTTTGAATTTGTTTTATTTTTTATATAACCGCTACTCTTTTCATGTCTAGCAAATGGAGGCTTTACTTCACCTTCATGCCATAAAACTAAATGCATTTTCACTTCAACAAAATTTATGCTTCTTATCTATCTAACTATTATCTTTTTCACCAATTTGATTTTTATTTTACTTGAGAAGTAGGAGATGCCTACTATCTCAAGTGTACTTGGGCAGAGGACATGGTGGAGGTGTACCCACACACAATGCATGGAGGATCCACCATAGATTAGGCTAGTTTGGGAATTGGATAGTGTACCAAACTCTCCCATGTAAGGCAAGAAATATATTTACCTAATTTTACTTTACTAATAAATAAAATAAAGGGGATTTTACAAAAAATAACTTTAAGTAGCCACTGCATCAAATAAGGTACTTTAGCTAGTAGTGCACCAAAGAGGAAATCCGTACAGAAAAACTAACTTTTTTCACCATTTTTTTTTTTTTTGTGGTCGCTATTGACCTTCATTTTCTATGTTAAGGGTCGACGGCAACCCTCGCTATAACAATCCAATCAATCAATCGACTTTCATCTTCTTCCTTCTTCCTCTCTTCCCCGAACCAATTCAATCAATCAATGTAGTATATATAACAACATTCGGCATAGAACCCGCATCCCCCATTTGAGATAACAGCTTAAAGGCCTTGCCCAAATCACCCATCTCACAACAACCTCTAATCATGATATCAAAAATGTAATTATCCAATTGAATTGCATTCTTTGAATCCTCAAAAGCCTGAAGAGCCTCTTCAAAGCCGCTAGATCTCAACAGAGAATTCATCAGATTGTTGAAGGTGTTGGAGTTGGGTCGAATTCCGTGAGCAATAGCCTAATCGAAAAGGGAGAGAGCGGCATCAGTCATTTGAGATTGTATTAGAGTATTGATGATGGGGTCAAATAGAAGCAAGGTAGGATTGTAATTGGGGTCCTTTTGGGTGGTCAAATGAAGGAGGAAAGAGGACGAGGTGAAGGATAAGGAGTGCCTGTTTGAGAGTAACAGTAGGAGAATGGATTGAGCCTATCCTAACATGCCTAAGGGGAGGAGAAGATGGAGGATGACAGATGTAGAGAAGGGTGTTTGTTGAGTTACAAAAGAATTAAAGAAAGAAAGAGCTTGAAGTGGTGGGGTTTTCACCATTTTCTGTATGAGATGGAGAGCATGGTTTGTTTGGGACATTTTGGATTTGTGGGATTTTCGAGTTTTCGATTAAAGGAAAAGATGAAGAAGGAAGAAGATGAAGAGTTTATGCCTGCTCAGAGTAGACGACGACCCTCACTATAACAAAGGAGAAGGGAGGGTCGCCGTTGACCCTCAACACAGAAAATGAATGTCGATAGCGTCCAAAAAAAAATGGTGAAAAGTATCAATCACCTTAAAATTATGTTAAGAGATTTCTTTGAGGCTTGTGTTAATCTCCTAAAAGTTTTTTTTTTTTTTTTTTCGCCTTTTACTCCTTCCCCACCCACTTTTTCAAGGACCAAGAGAAAGCATGCAAAGATCTAGGTGGAGAAAACTGTCCATTTTCCAATTTATTTTCCCCACTTGTGTCCATGGGACCAACAGTCTGGATCAGCAAAGGTGGATCAGTAGTTGCACCCATTGCACACCTCAGCATACACATATCCAGGCCTCAATAAGTTTATCCTCCACAATGACAGCACTGGCAAACCTGAGGTCTCCCTAGCTTATCTGATTGTCTTTGTATATTGGTGTTTTTTTTTATAGAATCTGCTGTGGCCATTTATAGGGCAGTTGGGTGGAAGTTAAGAGTGGCAGGTTGGTGAAAATGGTCTTTTATGGTTGAGATCCTACCCTCCAGGAAGCAAATAAAAAATGGGGATCCGGATTCAAAAATGGGTTGAAATCTGTCAGACCCCACCTCAAATAGAAATTCCTTCTCTCACTTTATCCTTTTTACCTCCTCTGTTTAAGTAACTGCACTTTGGATCTGGGTTCTTGAGTGTGTGATAGAGAGATAGAGGTCTTCTCTCACTTATCCTTATTACCTCCTCTACTTGGTAATTACTTCACTTTTTGAGATCTGGGTTCTTTTTATGAGAGGGAGGGAGGGATTGGTCAACACCTTGATGAACTGAGGAAGACCCACTTCATGTTCATCTCCAATGTTTTTCTACATTCCTCTGTTTGAGTGTTCATTTTATTTTTTTTAATGTTTGATGGTCTGTTGCACCTAATCTAGTCCCATTCTCAAATACCCAGATCTGGTTTCTGTTGGATTCTCCAAGATCTGTTGTCCTCCTTCATCTTCTTCGTTACAAAATTCAGATTTTTGTTGGATACTCCCACTTGAGATTTCTCAGAAACCCACAACAGATCTGGAATCTACCACCCTTTATTTCTGGGGTTCATTTGAGAAAATCCATTTCTTTGGTCTCCCTTTAATTGACAGTTGTCTCGTCTGCCTTGGGGTGCATTCTGAGTGATAGCAGATTTCTGCAGTTCTAGTAGCTGCTGCTGCTTTTTTTTTTTTTTTTTAATGAAAACACCTCCAATCAGAACCCAAGTCTTGGGGGTGTCTACAGCTGTTCTTCTTTTGATATTCTCCGGATAACAGAGAAGGCGAGGCCCACCCTTGATCTTTGTGGGCTTCGTCATGTAAGCAAAGATTATATATTCTTAGGAATCTTTCTGTTTTATTTTTCAGATCCTCAATTTTTTTAATAGTTTTTGGCCCCCTTTTTTATATGGCTTGGATCACCATTGCTTTTCTACAATTGGGTCATTGATATCTTCTCTACTCTTTATGCTAATTGCAAATCGACCCATCTGGGAATCTCTCTTATCCGATGCTTTTCTTCCTCATATCTTGCCTCTCATTCCTCATCCTTTCCAAGTCTCTCTCTTTTCAGCCTCTTATATCATGGGCAAATGAGCTGAGATTGTTGTTAGTCTGGTTCTGGCAAGAATTAGTGTGCTTCCTTGTTCAGTGGTTGAAAAATTGTAGGCTTAGTGATATTGGTGTCTTTAGAATGTCTCCCAAGAAGAGGAGTCTACCCAAAGTAGAGAATGTGGAGATGGCCGAGTTTTCGATATTGGATTTGCCAGAATTGACGTTGGAATGCATTCTAGGAAGGCTTTCGCCGGCCGGGCTGTGTAACATGGTAGGGGTCTGCAGCTCGTTGAGGGATAGATGTAGGAGTGATCACCTGTGGGAGAGGCATATGAAAGAGAAATGGGGTAGGGTGATAGGCCAAGCGGCGTATAGAGAATGGCAATGGTTTATCGCATTAAGGAAGAATTCAGGTGTCTTAGATGGGGTTAAGTCAAGGGGTTGGCTTGGCTCCCTTTCTTGTATGTGGCCAATTTCATGGCTAAGATCTAAGATTGATGGTGGCATGAAGCCAGTGAGTTCTTTGCCAATTGATTCAACTATGTCTTGGTATCTCTCTCTTGAGAGTGGCAAGTTCTGGTTCCCTGCTCAGGTCTATAACCGCGAGGTACCAATCATTAAGAATTGCTTGGATCTCTATCTTTGTGATATTTCTATTTCTTATTGTCCGACTTTTGTGTTTTTTGGTGTTTACATTCTAGAAAGTATGTTGAGATTAAGTTGTTAAACCTTTTTTGTTGGTTGAAGACTCTCAAGCAAACACTATGCTTGTATTGGTTCAATGAAAATATAAATTCATGTGTTGGCTGTTAGTTTTCAGACAATTTACTAATAGTAGTGTGATTTTTCGCAGCATGGACATGTTGGATTCATGTTGTCATGTTATGATGCTGAACTTAGTTATGATTGCCATAGCGACACCTTTCATGCCAGGTATGTGCAATATATAGCTTTTTGGAGAATTAAATACGTCTATTGATTTCCTTCAATGGTCTTTTATTGGTATTGTTAATATACACCCATCATGAATTCTGATTTTTCATAGCTATATAGTATTTTACGTTAAAGAAAAAAATATATAAGAAAACATATGACACTTTATTCGATTTCCTTGTTGAATATTAGCTTCATATATGCTGATTTACTGTACAAAACATCAGTTCCTTTGATGGAATATTGGCAAGATTGTCGACCCTCTTTCACTGTGAGATTTTATCCGCTGTAGGTACCCACCTCATGGCCGTCGGACAATGGTGATAGAAGAAGGAGTTCAGTGGGAGAGACTACGAGCACCACCCATTGATACCCCTGCACATGAGCTTCATGTATCAGACTGTTTGAGTGATTTACGCCCTGGTGATCACATCGAGATCCAGTGGAGAAGAAATAAAGAATTTCCTTATGGTGAATGCTTAGACCTTAATCTTACTGAAGTTCCTTTTGTTATATCAATGTATAGTGCAAGACTTGAAAAGAGTGACAGACTTTTCAGGGAATTCACTTGTCCTTATTCTAGTCCTTTGCTTTTCCTCCACAAATACATAAAATTTTTATTATAAGTGAAATGAAGCATGTTCATGACTTGCATAGTTGCATGCATGTTGCAGGTTGGTGGTATGGGGTTGTGGGTCACCTGGAATCATGCGATGGTAATGAGCACCTCTGCCGCTGTCACAATAGTGGTAAGAAAAATCAAATGATATCCTTTATTTGGTGGTAAAACAATTTTTTCATCTTTTACTTTTAAGGGTAAGTTTTGAATGGGTATTATTCAAAGTTTCATTGCATGTTTTGAGAATTATATCAGCAAAGAAAACATAGTTATTTCCTGTGCTTGCTACCACAACCAATTGCAAACTTATTGAATCTATACACCCATCCTCAGTTGTACTCACCAATCAAATCTCCCTTCCAGAGGGCCATTTGGTTACTTTCTCTTATATATGCAATATAGACGCCCGCGCCCATGCCCACACACTCTTAATTGGTTGAGTTAGTTCTGGATTGATGTGCCCCGACAGGATAATTCCAAGAACCTTTGTTATCCACTCCCACCAATAACAGGTCAGGACATGTTTCAACAATCAGGATGCTTTGTGCGGATCACAACTGGTCTGCACTAGTTCAATAGAATGGACAGTATCTGTTCCCTTGTGCATTTTGGTGATAAGAATTTAGATATTGTGTTTGATGGACACTGTCCTCTACACTTTTCTGGTTGAATCAAATGTTTCCCAAATCAATTGGTTTGAGTATTTTGGCAGAGATGATAGTTATATGTTCCCGTGCATTTGTGCAACTAGAAGTAAAAACCCCATTAGATGCTCTTTCAAAAAAATAAAAATAAAAAAGCCATTAGATGGGATGCAGTACTTTACGAAAGTTCTTTTAACTTCTCAGCCCAAAACCAATATGGGCAATGAGTGTTGATTTGGAGTTAATGATACTCCACTTGCTTGATTTACAGTTTCCACCTTGGCCCAATTAAGGTTTTTGTCCAAACATCCGCCACCTTAGTTTTAGCATCTAGTTGGAATGAAATCCTTGAATTCAAATCATCTTAACACCCCTCTAAAAGAATGGCAGTGAGATTCAATGAGAACTTCTTTTGAGGATCTTTTCATTGCATCTCTAGTTTTATTCTGTTTTTATGGAGATCCACCCATATATGCCCTCTTGAGAGGTGGTGCTGTTTCAGTCCCATTCAATTCTCAACAGTCTAAGATATCAGTACTTCCATACAACTCTACCTCCGTTTTTATTATCCTTTTCCATACTTTGAGCGATGAAATTGATTTTCTTGGAGATAACTACTGATCCATTGCTATATTCTCCCTCTTTCAAACATCTCTTATGTGCGTTAAATAACAAAGCTGTCTTGAAAGAAACCTAAATGCAATGATGTTTGGATGTGGAAATATTTGTATTTTAACAAAGTAACATGGTTTGTAGTCACTGATAGAAAAAAAAAAGGGTTTGTTGTGTCAGTAGGCTGAAGGGTTGATAAGCTAGTAGCTAAACATCTTTTTAACTGATATTGTTGCGGCTCACATGAAAACTAGAAAATAACATTTTTTAAAGGGATATAAATGAGAAATTATCAGAAAGAAAATGGGTTTGCGGAGTCAGTAGGCCAGAGTGTTGATAAGCTAGTTTTTGGCTATATTGGGAACTCGATCTCAAACAATGGTATCTGTCTACTAAATATTTAGTTTGGATGCATGTCTAGTTATGTACATATGCAGACAATTTTTTTCCTTGCATATATCACACATATATGAACCAAACTTATATCCTGTTTATTTCTTATTTCAATATCACTATTTCATGTTTAGCCTTTTCAATATCAATATATATCTGTGACAACATGTCGGCATTTGGGTTTCCTTGGGTCTTCTTCCATGTCAGACTGCTCCGCAGCCCCCATCACATCCCTCTGACCTGCCCTCGAAATATCCGAGCTTGTAATAACCTTTCTAGTAAACAAAAAGCACATTACAAAATAGGAACTTAGTTTCTTATTTGTTCTTGTTTATTTAGTTTCCCTACGTTACTGAGATGTTCCTGTTCTTGATTGTTAGTTATTGATGATAGTGAATAGATATTTTTCACATACAAATGACTCCCATTAACTTACCTTGTGTGTGTTACTATTTTAAAACATCAATAAGTGTTACATTATATTTTGTTCTATTGAAAACACATTGTAGTTGGTACTGGAATGATTCTTGTTTTCTTCATTGCACTACATAGGAGGTTGTGTTTCTATTGCTAGTTAAAATTGAAGCTCCTATTCAACTACATTTCACTGTGTTGGCAGATACTGTAATGCTAGAATTCAACCAGTACACACCCGGTTCGCGATGGAGGCGAACAGCCATTAACAGGAAGGATCATCGGGAGGCCGGAAATGAAGGAGATGGGTTTTATGGAGGAATCAGGAAGCTGCATAGCAAGGAGGAGATTGCAATGTGGAAGCAACTGTGGCCAACTGAAGTCTTGGAATAATTTCTTCTCATTCACTTCCAAACATCTTCTTGGCTGTTTTACTTGGTCAGTCATTATGCCATCAGACACAGAGCTTTCAAGTCCTGAATGGCCAACTACCACATGTATAGGCCTGTCCCATGTTTTAATTCCACGCCAATAAACTGTGATTTAGTATTAGAAACATGATCTAGGAGCGGAACATAGCCTTCAATTTTAGCTGGGGTCATATGGAGGTCCTATGTTTTTCTGGCAAATGGGAATTGACGCCATTTCAGATGACTTAGATCTGTGAAAAAGCCCTTGTAGTTAGAGTAGCTACAAATTTGATGCAACATATTTGCCTTGTAATACTTTCCACTTTTGAATTTCAGTGTATTCCACTTCCCTGTTGGAGTTTTCTTGTAAGCATATAGAATAGGGTCAAATGAATTAGTTAATGTAAAGTTTCTGATACACTCTGATATGTGGGATCCACCTGGTTCATTTATTGATGCAATGGCCCATCCTGGATGGTTGAAGACCTAAATGCATCTAGATTGTAAGATCCAAGCCAACGATGTCTGGCTTTCAAATAGATGATTTGGAAATGCAACGATGAGTCATAAACAAGACCAAGAATACATGGCTATGATCTGTATATGTAGTGGATTTTTGGGTTATGCCCCCATCCACAGATCTGGAAACAGAAATATAGTCCCCACTTCTACTGAATCAATGCAACAGGTGCACAACACACTGCCTGATGTATCTGGGCGCAAAAATTTCTTTTGTTTTTGTATGTGGCTGAATCTATATCTTGCACTCTTACTATATTTCTGGCTTCCAAATAAAGGGATTTCATGATGTAAGGCATCTTTTTCTTTTTCTTTTTGTTTTTTTTTTCTTCTTTTTATGAATGCAATATCGACATAGTTGGGACAAGGCTTTGATGAATGATCATGATCATGAATGCTTGAACAAAACATACTCTTCCATTATCTGTTCCTGCAGCTGTTTTTGGTTGTATAAATGGTTAGCAACCCATAGAGTTAAATGACCATAGGCAATGGATAAGAATTTGTAGATTTGCTTGTAGCGAGGCCCCATTCGGTTTTAGGGCTTCTTTTTTCTTCCTCTCAGTTGTAGTTTCAATTCAGATTTATGCATGAACTAGTATGATTATCCAAATAGGCATCGCCTACATTTGTTCTTTTAAGGGTGAAGTGGTTTTATCTTATCTATTTGTATCGAGTGCTTATGCAATTCAATAGGAGTTGACTGGTTATTACTTTGGTTTGGCAAGCATTTAATATCAGATGTTTTTTATTGGTAGAATTTAATATCAGTGGTTAGTTAAATACAACCCTCCTCTATATGGTCTTGGTAGAGGCACTACCAAATATGAACATGTGCAATGTAAAACCAAAACAGGTAAGCAAAAGCAGGCGATTGCAATTTTTTCTCTAAAAATAGTCCATCCTTTTTTCTTTTTCTTTTAATAACGCGGGGTGTCCCAGCCCTTTGGGCTAGAATAATTCCTACGGGTCCAGGAGAGATAGCCGGGTAAAATTCCCCTGTGACCCTAGTACTGTGGTAGTACAGTTTCGAACCCACATCCTCCGAGTGCAAATCGTGGTCCGAGGCCAACTAAACTACTCTTCATTGTAAGAGACTGTGTAAAAGAAAAAGAACACCAATCCTTAAAGCCGCCAAATGAATGAATTGAGCTATGAGAGGGGCCGTCGTTAATTAATCCATTCATGCCTCTCACTTATTATATATTTTATTCTCTATATTTTTGGAGAAGTTATCAAAACATAACATCCAACTCAGACTAGATCAATACTATGGTTGGAATCAACTCACTTCCATGTAGTACTTGCCTAGATTTTTTTTGCCATAAAAGCTTTTGTCAGAGTATGATTTTTTAAGTTCATGTATACTTTGATCAAGCCACAGTTTCTCAACCACTAAGCCATCTTTAAGAGTTAGGTCGCAAGCAAGTCAACTGGCAAGCTTTTCAAGCACCTGATTGAGGTTTTTAAACTATGTTGGACACCCCTGAATGACATTGCTTTTTTCTTTGCTTGTAAAGCAAAACATCTTTCAATTCCAATACACAAAAGGTAATGCTTACTTTAAGTAGCAGGCAAGTCATACTCCATTTGCCACTTTACAAAGAAAAGCTATTCAAACCTCTTTATTTGCTGGTAATTCATGATCCACATAACACCAACCATCTTCATACCTCTTTTATGATAACTATGTTAAATTGTTTCCTTTCCTAGTGGATTGTGTAAGATCCTCACAAGAGTTAAATAAACATTGCTCTCTGCATGGGTGGCAACACTCCCCTTGACAGTTTCAGATTGCATTCAAAGGTTTTAAGTAGAAAAGCTAGGGACAAAACTCAGGTTAAGGGTGGAATGAGCTTGTATCCAGCCCAATTAAGTGGGCTTGGGTATAGAACAAATGCAATGGCCCAAACCAGGTATTAAATGGGCCAGGCTTCAGACCTGGCCCATCTAGGTCATCATGCTCTCTGGCTGGTACTTGGTAGGGATGTTGGGGGACTCCCATTACCCAGTTAGCCGCGGGACCCAACCTGAAGAATCCAGGTATGGGCCTTTTAGAACTGATTGATAATTTGGTCCTGGTACAGTTGGGTCCATACCCGACTACCCATGTACACAAGGGATGTAACAATATATCAAATTAATATAGTTATATACAGAATAGTGTATAATGCATACTAATGTTTTAATATTGTTAGGCTATGAGTTTGGTCTGTTGTCGGGCTTGGGTCCAGGTATATCAACTTAATCTGGTCTGGTCCTGGTCCACCATGAACCTGACCCATTTACATCCTTGTTAATGAGCTTGCTAATAGCCATTTATATGTATATATAATATTAATAAAAACCTTCTAGATATTCTTCCAACTGCGGCTTAATCAATTAATTAAGTGGCTGACGGGTTCCTGATGGCTACTGGGTACCTCAAATTAGGGACAGAGAAGATTATTAACAGGCTAATGGATTGATCCATACTGATACTTCCAACTTTTTCTATCTTTTTTTTTTTTTCCAATTTGGGGCAGGCTCAAGCCAGAACTTATAAAAACATTGTAGGAGTGGGGTCGGGTAGGAGCTAAGCCTCAGATTGGTAGACAGGACCAGGCCCATACTTAAATGAACCGGGCTTGTTACTCCGAAGAAGTCCAAACGCCCAAAAAGTAGCTGGGATAGCAACGCTTTATAACTGTGTCTATTGTGACTCCAATAATGAAAGCACTTTAAATCAAGAGCAGACTTTGGAGAGTTTTACAGAACAATGGCCAGACCTGAAATGTGATTGTTAGTTTGATCATTTTGTACTTGATATCATATGCAAAATACCCATGAAAATTTCGGAAAGTTTTTTGGGACGGTGGCCACACCTCCCTCCTACTGAGGCGCCTGCAAAGGGAGCCACCTTTGGTCACTTCAGTCTCTTTGAACACATACAAGATATTTTTCAAACAACAGCAGCAATCCTGTGTATTAGTTTTTCTCAGCCCTGTTTAGCCCTTGGAATTCAATTGCCCAGCATTACCAGTAAATACAATTAACTATCATTTGTAATGGCAAGAAAAATAATAGCTGTGACTTGCAGCTGCAGGTAACTTCAATAATCCAAAATGCAAGAACCCTGCGTGTAAATCTATTTATCTTGGTTTATGAGTATTCAAATGGGTCATCCTCGCTCAACCAACGATCAATCCCTGGCTGCACCGCTGATGGTTAGAGACTTGGGTGAGTGTGTGCAGGCCCGGTGTGTGAGAATTTACCTTTCAAAAAAAATGGGTCTGAAGTATTCTTTCTTTAGTCTATTACACATGGAAAAGAAATGCAATGATGACAGTAGAAACAAAGGAATTAAGGTCCAATACAGATATTAAAAGGATTGAATCCTAGAGACAAGATAAAACTGAACCAAACTTACCATTTCTAGTGCTAACAATCGGCGGAAGAGGATCTTCAACAGAGTTCAAAACCTTGTAATGGCAGGATAAAATATCTGAAACCTTGTCAATGCAGAAATCAGATTAGTCATATGACACCAAAGAAAGAGAAGACAGAGGTCAGATGTGATAGCTAATTGGTTTGTTCAAGTCACCCAAGTCTAAAGGTTTTTCTTTATTTAAGTCATTCTTCTTTTTCTTTTCTTTTTTATTTCTTCTTTTTTTTTTTTTTTTTGGTAAATGCTACTTAAAACATTGATATATAGCATAAAAAGCTCTCATCTGGTGAGAATTGACAACATGAAATCTTAATGATCAAGAATTCCAAATCGAACCATTAAGTTGGATAAACAAAACTCAATTCTTTCCACCCAAAAATGCTGCCATCATTAAAGTCGTCGATGATTGAAATTCTTCCTGCATTTTCGCTATCATCCAAGTATAGAGCACCAGAACAAGGAGCTCCTTACATCCTCCTAAAATGAGAACTCCTCCCCAGTACTAATATATTAAACAGAAGCTCTATTTTGATGGTTGAGTTCTTCCTGCATTGTTGGTATCATCTAAATACAGAGCACCAAAATAAGTCAACTCCCTTTACACTCCTTGAATGAAAACTCCTCAGTGGTACTTTATTATTGAATAGAAGCACTATTAGGACCCATAAGCATTAAAACCAACTTATGGAGCAACACATTAAAAACTATTTACAAAGGAAATAAGAAAAGAAAACATCTCAAACCTCAAAATTCTTGTATACAAGGAAAAGGAACAAAAAGATGATTCCAGCCTTGGAACATAGAAACAAGCGAATCGAACTAAGCCTTAGTTCGTGTACTGGGAAACACATTTCTCCTAAAACACACATGTTTACAGCCTCCTATTTCTTGTATCCATTACCACACATTTAGGTTGTTGAGAAATGATCAATTGCATCCAACACTTTTGTGTCAATCATCATCATCATCAAAGCCTTGTCCCAACTATGTTGGGATTCAACTGCATGAATTATGTTTCTCCATTCCGCCCTTAAGTATGTGTACCTGAAGTAATAACCACTGAGAGGCCCATGATCGATCGCAGAGGCAAACCATTGAACCAAATCCCAATGGTGATTGTGACATCCTAAATATTACTTACATTAGAGTAATTTTCACTATTGGACAATCTTCGCCGTCGGAACATGATCTCGTCAATGCTTGCCCCCTTTGCTTAGCTGACGAAGAATCAGCTAACCATTTACTCCTTCACTTCAAGTTGATAAATGCACGATGGGCATCTATTCTCCAGGAATTCAACTATAGTTGGGTGCTTCTGCAGTCCTTATCCGAGTTGTTCCATCAGTGGTTTTGCCCGATTATTAACTTCAAAGGAAAGACCATGTGGCGCATTTCTTTTTTGGCTTGCATCTGGACGATATGAAAGGAGAGAAACAGAAGGTACTTTGTAGGGATCAATTCCTCCCAAGAACACCTGATCCTTAAATTGAAATTTTGTGTTGCCTCTTGGGTCTCCCACCTTCCAGATTTTTGGGGCTCATCTCTCGATGCCATTATGTTCAATTCGAGGGAAGTTGCTTTTCCATGACTGTGATCTCTCCCTCTCCCTTTTCGTTTTAGAGGCCTCTCTGCCTCCCTGTATTTCTATTCTCTTTTGTGTGGTGGCTGTATTTTTTGGGGCCTTTCCCAGCCGCTTCTCAGTATAGATCTTTTATACTGTAAAGCTTTTGATCAATACAAGTTACCATTTCAAAAAAAAAAACAAATGACATGATTAACCCACTTGAGAAATTAATTCGTCTACACCATTTAAATCTAACAGTTAATATCACTCTGGTCAAACTAATATTTAGGCATACCAAAAATCATAATTTCATAGAAGGGGTTCTGAACTGAACAAACAGTAAAGCTCGTAAGAGAAGTGGGTTTCTCAGTGGAGATTTTCCGGGGATACACTATAGAATAGTGTGGCCAGATACATCATTTCTTGTTACTTACATACAAATTGTAATATTAAGCACATCCCACATCCATTTCTCACACTGTTTCCACATATGTTACCAAACCTGCAATCCTAAGAAATGCAAGTATCCCAATAAGCCAAAAAACCATCTGCAGAGGCCATAACTAGTAAAAACATTCTGCTATAAGAGCATCAGGAATCACTGTAAGCAACAGACAATATGCAGGGAATCAATATGCTACTCCAAGTAGCTAGAAACAAGTGAAAATGAAGCACTGTAAATGACTGGAACTGGAAATATCAATCAAAATGGTGCAGGTTATTAACAGCAATAAATGGATCTAAGAAAAAGGTAGGTACATTTGGAATCTGGTTTATCAACGTTGTCTACCGCAAAAGGACGAGCAATTAGTAATGATCCAACTCATCCTGGATTGACATAATATCAAATCCTTGATCCCAAGCTATCATGACAATCTAATGCATTCTCCCTAGAAGCATCCCAGATTCTCTTTTCATCCTTTTACACCTGTGAAGTAATAAATAAAAACATGTCCATGCAGCAGTTAGGAAGGGAACTCTTCAAGGAACAACATAAGATATATAATAGCAAGCTTGTAAATACCCTCTGTGCCCATGATTCCAAGTGAACATTCTCCTGCCATAGCAATGTCCAACTTCCTAGACAATCTTTCGGATGAAGATAGCTGGGACAGGGAATCAGACAAGGGACTCAGAGTAGCACGTCGGTCTTCAGCAGCAATGAAGTCACACCAGCAAAGCTTTTTTCCCACGAAAGAAACAGTAAAAATCTGAAATTCCTATATTCCATACAGTCACCACTCATCAAGTACATACATAGACCATTTTAAACTGCCTGATGCCTCTGTTAGAAATATTAGGTTAGGAGAGGCTAGCGATAATAGGAGATATTAGGAAAGTTGAAATTTTGAATATTTGAAGTTTTGTCATCTGTTCTTTCTTCTATAAATTGGGTTCTCTTCTCTTAATAATGCTACAGTGAAGTTTCTCAAAATGTAGAGCCTTAGAAAATTATCCTGGTATCACAGCTTATAAAATTGTTGTGAATTGGGTTGAATAGAATTTGAACTTTGAATTTTGAAGAGGTTCCTTTTTCACTGGTAAGAATTAGGATGATTGCCCTAATAAAAGATACAGTGATTTGTTACCCAGTTTCTCAAATTTCTTCATGCCATCAGGGTATGGCCCAATAGCAATCTTCTGACCAGGCAGACCACGGTCCTACCTCTTAGTGTACTACAATAATGTCACGGTCTCATATTTTTCCCCCTCCTGAATAAATTTTTTTTTTGAGTTCCATCGCTCATCCATGATTTATTCAAGCTTACTACTAATCTCATCATCATCATCAAGCCACATGATGAATGCTTATGGAAGAATCATGTTAGATATGATCTAGTGAGCCACCGGCACTAACAAACTCAAAAGGAGCAGGTTGCAATAGTGATGGACTCAACAAGACAGACGATAATTAACAGCAAATGATGGTGACCATGCAAGATACCAAATGATGGGGTTGCATTTTTCTTCTTTTAAATGTCAACAATTGCACAATCCTCAAGGACCATGTGATTGCAAAAGGGTGTTAGAAATGTTATGAGAGTTATTAGGAGAGAAGTTAGGATAAGAGATACTAGGAAAGTTTAAATTTTGAATATTTGAAGTTTCTTCATATGTTCTTTCTTCTATAAATTAGGATTTTTCCCTTACTAAAGCTATGGTGAAGTTTCTCAAAATGTAGTCTCTTTGAAAGTAAGCAGCTTCTAGGACTAAAATCCTAATTACAATGTTATTCAGCTGTTTAGTTCTTCCTTAAAATAACACTAAACACTGTTTTCATCTACTAATACTTCCAAGTTCCGACAATAGGATAGGATTCCTAACATGCGGGGACTCTAAGAAACTTCTGAAAAACAACTAAACTCTTGACTAAAGGGCTTCTCCTAACTAGCTTGGAATTTTCTATCAAATAGTGACATCTACAGTCAACAAGACCAAAAATATATAACTTTTGGCCAAAACATCATGCACAAAAAAGCAAAAACACTTATTTTTATAACTTCAGCCATGCGGTGGTATTGAATTTGATAAGGACCCCCCTTTGGATTCCTCCAAGCAATAGGATTTACATCCTCCTCCCCTGTTTAAAGGAACTCAACCTTGAGAGAGGTTGTGGTCCATCTAGATCAAATATCGATGTACAAGTTCTAAGATTAGACCGTGAATTCCTTCATCTATCATTGCCTATATATGATAGGCATCCAGTTCCCCCGACACAATAGGAGAATGGAGGTGCAAGTCCTGTTGATGGACTGAATCTACTGAAAACGCCATCATACCCATTGAATCTGTAATGGTTTCTATCTAGCCATCAAGTTCATAAATGGTCACTAGCCACTTGCAGACCTTTAATCAAGTGAAGAAATAGGATGTAAAAAAATGAACAGTAGAATTTCCCTCATAACTTTTCAGGACTAAAGGATTTTCACTTCATTAATCTGCTTGTAATGTTTTTTTTTTTTTTTTGAAAAAGTGACTTAAGCTTGTAATGTTCAATTACTTGATCTTGTTTGGATCATATGTTCATTGTAAGAAAATAAAAAAGATTCATGTGAAGGAGCGACTAGATCTATCAACTTCCTATAATAAGATTTTTCATCTTGAACTTCTTGTTTTATGCAAGTACTTTTTCCACCAACTATTTTATAGGCAATTCCTCCAGTTATTTGACAATTAGATCTCCCAAGAGATATACCATAGCATCATCATTTCCTCTTTTATATATATATATATATATATAATGACTAAAGAGCAACTTTCATTAGAAAAGATGACAACTAAAATACAAAGGATACCAGAAAAGTGATAAGAGTAGGTACAAGAGCATTATACCCATAACACTAGCAAAACATATGAACTACGTTGTAGCAAAAGATCAAGAAACATTCTTAATAACCCCTTATTCAGCAACCAAATCTGCCATGCCATGCCATTAGCCAATCTACCAGCATCCCAAAAGACCACTTGAATGAAAGAGGACAAGGAGTTTACCTCATCACAATAGAATCAGAATTTCAATGGTCCGTTATCAGAGATAACTACCCATGAGATAGCAATGGAAGAATCACTTAGTACAATCAGCCTGTCTTGAAATGAATGTGAGAAAATCTGAAGAGCTTCCAAAATATCCATCACCTCGGCTTCATTTGAATCTTTAACACCCACATGCTCGGAAAACATGAATGAAACTTTCCTTTGTTGTTTTGCACAACACCTCTGATCAAGGATGAAAATAGCCCGCTGCCAAACCGCTACGAAGCAGGCGCTACGTAGCAGCGTAGCGGTGAGATTTGAAAAACTCGCTCAAAAACTCTGAAAAAATTCCAGAAAATCCAAAAAATTGTAAAATGAAAGAAAATGTGTTCCTTTTGCAAAAGTAAGAAAAGGGGGCGTAGCGGTGCCCTCAATATATGAGGTCTTGTATCGCTGTATAAATAGAAAATAATATTGTGATGGTCACTACCATGCATTTCTTGACATTAGTCTACATCTCATTTTCTATTAAAGTGTTTTTTGGCTAGGCCCTTGCCTATTACAGTCAATTTAAGATTTGGTTAGGGCCCTACCTATTTGAGTCAAATTTAGCTAGGGCCTTAATTTTAATTAGAGTGAAGCCTATTTAAATTTAATTAATTTCAATTAGAATGAAATTTTGTTAAGCCTATTTTATATTTAAGTAATTAATGGTAGGATTAATAATGTATAATATTGTGTTCATAGATATATTATTAAAAATGATAAATTTGTTAAGAGTTGGGATCATCGGCAGTAGGCCCCACACATAAATTTTATAAGTAAATGAAGCATTTAATATTGGACTCTATCTTTCGGGCCATTCAATGCATCCACTTGCTTTTATAATGGAAGAGTCCAGAACGTTGAAAGGGTTGAAATCCTATTTTCGCATCTTGAGCCCAAGGTCGAGGAATGCTGAGAGAGGGAAAGGAAGAGAAGAGGAAAGGAAGCAGGATAATAAAAGAAACAAAGAAAAGAAGAAGAAAGAAGAAGGCAATGACTGCCGCTGGACGGCGACGACTGTTGCAGCGCTGCTGCTGGACGGCGACGACTGCTGCAGCGCTGCTGCTGGACAGCATAGGCGGCTGCTGCTGGTGATGATGTGCTGGTACCTGGTGCTGCTGTTGGACGGCGACGGTGACGGTGGTGGTGTCGGCGAGGTGCTGCACCAGGTATGTATTCTTCAGTTGCTCTTCTTTTTTTCTTTCTTCTGTTTTCGTTGCTGTTGAGATGAATCTTCTTCTCCTTTTTCTTTTTTTATTTTTTCTGCCATGAAATGAACCCAGCCAGCCGCCACCGCAATGTAGCGGTTGTAGAAGCCGCCACGGAAATGTAGCGGCCGCCACGGCTATGTATCGGCCAATACGGGCCGCTACGGGTGCGACACCCACTTTTTCCGATTTAGCGTGGCGGCCACTGTCGCCGATATTTTCATCCATGCCTCTGATTCCTGCAGGGCTGGGCATGCCTTAAGCTACTGTATCAATATTGAATTTTAAAATATCATTTGGAGGATTTCCATGCAAGCCTCCTAATTATGAATAATGTTATCCTTCAAACAATCAAACCTAATGTAGTACAAACCAGGCACAAGTCAACTGGGCCAAACCATTGATCCATAGATCAACAGAGTCCATTGGGTTCAGGCAGCCCACGAGCCCAATATTGAGCGTGAGTTACTATGGCATTCTAAATATATCCTATTCCTATTTTCTGTTATTGTTTATTTACTAGTTTCCTATTTTATGTAGACTCCTTTAATATTAGAAAGTCTTAGTTCCTAAGTAATAGAAGGGATCGACCCTACCCCTCAATATAAGGATGAACGAGCCTCATTGTACTTTCATGCTTACGATTAATCAAATTTCTCTTTTGTGAGTGTTCATCAGTTATGGTGTTTATCATTGTTTTGAATGCCCTGGTGCTTGAGTCCTCTCTTGGATTCGAGCAACCACCTCTCAGGTGTTGGTTTATTAGGTCGCAGATCACACTGCAGATAAAATAGCCTCTGATGATGAACATTATCTCTTGAAAATACGATCATTCCTTTCTTTCCAAATAGATGAGGATAGGAGCAATCCTCTATAACAATTGTCTGTCACTGTGAAAAAGCCACCTCCAAGCATATGCCAATCTGCTTAGTGATTGCAGAATATACCAAGCCAAGCTAGCGTTTTGAAGGAAGTGATTCCTAAGTGAGAAAGAAATATCACAATGCAAAACAGATAATTAGTCAAATCCACTTGCTTCCCAAAGAAAGAATAAATCTAGAATTTTCTCCGACGTAGTGCCTTTTCTTTGAACTTCTAAGACTATCAACGGTCGATGTAAACACATGCTTCGCTTTTTCTGTCACCGCTATATCAATCACTTCAACTTGTGGCTGAAAGTATGATTTTACTTCTTGTACTCTTGTTCGCTCAAAGAAGTCACTTCAATTTGTGACTTTGATTCCAATTGTCTCCTTTTGTAACCATTCTAAGGCTTTTATGGGCTTTACATGGATTATCTTGCCTTGGAACTTAAGTTCATTCACTGGATCATTATGTTATAGTTGTTGCACTTGATGTTATGATTTTCTGAGGATCTGAACAACGTACCTCAGAGTCACCGTAACCTTCAACTCTGAAAAATAAGAAGCATCCCTCTCACCTTCATGACCCTGACTATCTCACATGTCATTGATACAGATGTTGATGATTCTTGGTTGACAAGCACAATCTATCAGCTTTTGTGAGACCACGTTCTGATAAATTTGAGTCCATCAACTATCATTTGCGCCAATCTACAAGTACAAATAGCCATCAAATATATTTTACTACAATCATCTCTGGAGTTATCTGATGGCCACGGTTGTGAGCTCTTTTTATCTGGACAAGCAGCATTTCTGGCAATGGAACTAGGGGATTTTGTTGAAAGAAAGGAAAAAGAAACAGGAAAGGGGGATAGAAGGAGAAGCTGAATTGGAATTCAGTGCAGGTTGGTAACAGAAATAAGAAAGGTTATCAATAGGAATTACCCGCTCTAATACCATAACTGGTGTAGGTTGAGAGCCCCATATAGCAGCACTTCAGTCTTCAACTTTGCTGTAGAACTCACTGAAGCAACTAGTTCACACTGCTAGTAAAAGAAACATAATAAATCTGAATTCTGAACCTATTGTATATAGCCATCAAGTACATATATACACCCTTCCAGACTCTTCAAATGCTTCTAGAATTTTATTAACAATTGCAATGTCATTTGCCCATTTACTTTTTTCCTCAAATAAAGAAAAAGAAACACTAAACTCTGCAGTCATAAATAATAAAAAAAAAACTACCAATAACAGGACTCTTTATATGAGACCATAAAAATTTCTAAAGAAACAAGTGAACTCCTAGTCCTAACTACTATAGAAATCCCAATTAAGTAGGGACATGAGACATCTACAGTTGACTAAAACAAAAATATAGAACTGCCAGCAAAGAGGTTTTTCACCCCATATCTCTGTGGACCTTGGTCATGTGGGGTACCTAAATTTGATGTGAATCTCCCTCTGGCTTTCTCCAAGCAGTTGGTGTGCCAGCTTCTAGGGGATAGAGGTAGTAGGACATGTTAAACTTGGATCAGAGTAATTGGGATTTCTACCTCTCATGGGCAGCATGGAATTGACCAGAACACTTTAGCATGTGAATGAGATTTCATTGGGAATCTGGATGCTTCTAGGCAAATAGTCTAAAGATGGGTTAGATACTGTGGATACAATTCTAACTATTTAAAACCTTAAGAGTACTGGGTTTTTTCCGTCATTTGCGGACCAGTGGTTGTTAGAGATTTGCACCATGAACAATCAAGAATCAACATTGGATATTCATTAGAATGTTTTCCGAAAAGTGCCAACCACAGATGGGATCTAGGACACAGATTGGTCCGAGTGCCTAAACTAGGTGGCTTCTGTTAAAGCTATAAGAACCCCTGCTTTGTTTCAAAATTCATTCACCAGGCCATCTAAACCATTCAATTGGTGTCTGCCCTAGCCCATTCGTCTATGGTCCAAACTCCAAACTCATAGGGCACAATTGGATTATTCAGCCACTGTAGTTCCATGTCTGCATGACAGTGATGCACCTTCCTTGGACTGAGAATAATAATGTATCAAGTAGTTCACTAAGTCAAAATTGTGTTAAGATGCATAATTTTTACCAATACTCAGTAAAGGATTTTTTATTTATTTTTTTTATGTTTTCCGAGATAGCATGACAGCCAAACATAAGTAAAAAAAAAAAAAACCCGAAAAGCAATAAAGAGGAGAAAAAAAAAAAACAGCTATATCACAAAATGTTGGCACCCAAACACTACAAAATTATAGATGTAAGCTAGCATTATTGGTTGAAAATAAATACATGGTCCTCAGTCATGGGAGTTGCTACCCAGTACTTTGTTGCAGTATCAAAACTGATGGGTAAAATGCTCTTCATCAATCAGATTATCCAATCATGGGCACCAGGATAGCAGAAGACCAAATATATTGATGATAATGACAATCATTATGTCTAGTCTAATGCCTGAATGTCCACCATTGATCAAGCCATCACTACACTTCCGATGAAATCTTAACCTGCCTTCACGACATCCACACCATGGAACCTGTAAATATGTTTTAAGTTACTATTGATACCTTTCAATGTGGCATAGTACAAATTAACAATTCTAAAGTTCTCATTTGAAAAAATTGTCGAGGACACTTTTCATTCAAAAAGGGGTTTCAACAACCATATTGATGTCCCAAATCAAATTACCTTGGGAATTAACTAGAAGAAATGTTCAATCAGTTCACTCTCTTTTTTTAGAAGGTCAGCCCATAGGTGTTTTGAAGGCACAAGAAGAACAATTCTGCATGTGCAGATTACAGTCTCTGTCTTCCGACTGAAATATATTGGTATAAAGTGGAAGCTTTCTAGCACAATCTGCTGTTCATGAGATACATTCTATATGGTCTGACTTTCACTAGGTTCAGCCATAAACACACTCAAATGTACATCAACTTAAACAAAATATTGTGTTCCTGTACAAAGTATTCTCAAATATCCAATGTGATGTTGCAATAAGTTTGAGCAGCAACACCTTCACCAAAAGAAAGTTACCCATCTGGCCAAAATTAAGATTACAATATTTCAATTATCAATACTTTAGTCTTTTCATACTTTTTACCATACAAATGCAAATGACGTAAATTTGCAAGATATATCATTGACCTGTGATGATTTTCGAAATATTAGAATATGGATTATTGAGCTCAAAAATTAGCTAAATACTTTAATATTGCAATATTTAGAAGAAGGCAGAAACCTTACAATGTGGATGATAAATCCTACATGCTACTATCATTAGGATGGGTCTGAAATGTGGATGATGCTTTAAATAAAAGAATAATATCATTGGTAACGAAGATTTATAGCAACATTTCTGAAAAGAAAGACCAATACAAAGGAGTTCACAAAGCTGGGCTGAATATTTAAATATCCAAATGTTTGGAGTTACCTTCATTGTAAATGATAAATTCCACATTTGAATGATTCCTCCCATTAGGATGGGTTTGAAATGTGGATGATAATTTGCTTTAAATAAAGAATTGTATGGTTGGTAAAGAAGAATTTAGTAGCATTTCTGAAAAGGGAGACAAATATGAAGGAGTTCACACAACAATGGACATTGATCTACAGTTCATTTGGTGGACATCACCATGGATACACTACAGTCCAAGAGCAGTGCTCAGCTGACAATCCTAATCTTCAATGGAACAGGAGCCCTCCATTATGTTTCAACAATGTGGTTTGGGGTGGGTCACCAATTTGATAATGGGTGCAGCTTAGGCAATGGTAGTACATCAATAGTACTCACCAAGTGGATCGTCCAAATTGATCTCACAACCCACATCCAATACATGTTACTGGCATATATTGAGGTATAAATACTTTGAATGGTCAATGCAATGCAACTCATGTGTTCCATGATACAAAGTTGAGTGGCCATTCATCCACTGAGCCCATGGATAATTTTTTCGGAAGTAAAAACATTAAGAGAACAAACCCATTCTACTTTCGACTTTTTCGTCCAGCCCACACAGTGAGTCATACAAAGATCCAGTCAGAGATTATCCAAAATGGGTAAAATCTTTTATAATTTTCTCAGGACATTTTACAGGAGACACCATAAACAAGAGATAATTAGAAAACCCAAAACAGGTTTCATGGAAGAAAAGGAGAAACACAGACAAAAATCAAGAACTACATGATACCTGTATGAGCTAGCTAACTTTCTACAACAGTCGGTGTTAACGAACTTCCATTTTCATTTTCCTTCCTTGCCACTTCCTGTTCTTGATCCGGGAAAACCTCTGACTGAAGAGAAGGATCCACATTGTTCACATGTAGCCATGTCAGCTCCCATAATCCATCACCCCCAATAGCACTTGTCCTCACAAGAATTCCTCTGCTTTTCATCACAAGCAACGTGTTCTTCAATAGTTCAGGGATCAATTCTTGAAGCTTCTCGCTCTTCTTCCCTCGGATCTTGGCCTTTGTATACTTCTCCATACGCCCAAGAATGCCAAGCCACAGCTTGCAAAAGCTAGTCAACTGTGATAGCTGAGGAAGTAACTGTAAGAACACCTTGGACATTAACTTCAATGCATGCACAAGCGTCCCTTCCATGTTGCGGTAATCTTTAGTGGAGTGCCCGCCATGTGTAATCTCCAAAAAATCATCAAGCATCGTGAAAATAACTTGATCAAAACACTGCAACCATGATGCTGGCGACAGGCGGATCCCTTCTGCCCCCACTGTCATGCATCTCTGCAGTGATGAGAGGGCATGGTTCCGAACTTCTTCTCTCTGGTCCAAGCATACCTTTCTCAGTCCTTGCACCAATCTCAGCCACATTTCATCTATTTCCTGAGAAGTTTTGGATGCATCCTCGACCAACTCCTTCCAACGGGAAAGACAAGTGATTGACTCCGCCATCAGGTCCAATGCCCGCACAGACCTCTCTGTTGAACCAACCCGAGATTCTGCAAACTGCCTTGCGGCATCCAGACACAGAATGTAATTAATGGGTGAAAGGTGCACCCCATCAGACATGATAAACATCAACGCCTCAAAGCCCACATCAGAAGCTTCTGGGTGACGAGCGGTGATCGAGAGCAATGAGGTGATGGTCCGCCACCCCATCTGTGATCTGATATGCATAGCATTTGCTTTCACAAGGCTTGTGACTTCTTGCGTAATGTGCTCGCAGTATGCATCTGCTACCCGAGCATCAAGCTTCAAGACCAGTTGCAACGACCTAAGGAGTTCGTCTGCCAGATTTTCCTTATATGGAAGCAACCTCTGACAGATACGTAGAAGCCCAAAAACTGCCTTTTCAACGAGTGCACAAGGCATGACAGTCGATTGAACAATATTAGCTATATGCTCATATACACCTTGCCACAGAAGACTGATTCTGTCACGATTGTTCAATGCAATTGCGATCAGCAATTCTAAGCAGAAAACAGCAGTGTCTTCATCCTCTGGTGAGCTGCTCACTTTTTGAGGCCGACCTGCCGCCCATACTAGGGCCCTTGCAAGCTGCAACAGTGAGTCTGCATGCAGAAATTTGCTCTCTGTAAATATATTGTCAATGTGACATGACTGGATAGTCTGTAGAGTGCGCTGATGTGCAGCAAGTTGTTGTTCCGTAGGTTGCGATCTTGGTTCTTCAGTGTCAAGAGATAACAGCTGACTGAACCGGCCCATAAGCCCAGATGATCTACGAGGAGTAGCAATTGTGGGTATATGAGAAGCAGATACGGTACTTGCAACAGGCTTCCCATGCACAGGGTCTACAGATGGCTCTGAATCATCTGCTGCATCGCTGGCGACGCGGGCAGGAAGGAGACCGAGCTTGTGCAACCTTAAAATGCAATCCAATATATTTCGCCAACCTGTACGAATATAATCACCAAATCTATTTGCTATGGTGAATACCGTAACAGTAGCCATCCTAGCTTTCGTGTCATCACCGAAGGCTAAAACAGGTTCCTCAACTAAAGAAGGGTTCATGAGAGTTGTGAACTTACAAAGAGACACAACCAGATCATCCAATACATCCTCGAGATGATGGCATGCAGAAATTTTTGCCACAGCCAAGAAACCATCAACACACGTGTTGAAAACATCTTCATGTTCTGCATGATCAAAAACCACTGATATGGCGGCTATTGTAGGGCCTGACATGATAGCAAACATGTCACGGTCAAGGAAAGATCTAGAATCGCATGTAATGTATGGAGGAGTCTTCTTGGACTTGCGCATCAGATCAATCCAACGACTGGGTGTCATCTCATGAAAGCCGGTACCTTGTTCAGGGATTGTACGGATCTCATTCTTACATATTGAGTGATAGAGTTCTGACAGGTATTCCCGTGGAAGGTCATTTCCACCATTTATACGCCGATTGTTCCGAATGAAATCCTCTTCGGTCATCTTCTTCTTAACCTGCACATTGTGTTGATCTGTGTTGAGCAAAATAAGTGAATAAGACAGAACAAGAGCAGCATCCTTGTCAGCTAGAATATGCGGTGACTGCTCATAGTATCTCTCCGAGAATGCTTCAAGTACCCTCTGTATCTTTTGTGATTCTCCAGGAAGCCGGAATGTTTCTAAGAACAGCCGCAAAGCAGTATCTAAATTCATGTCTTCAAAGTCAAAGGTCCCAGCAAATTCATGTAGCACACGGACACAAAACTCATCGTGGTTCCCTAAGAAATCACCAACAAGGTTCTTATCTAGTCCAGAGGTGTACCTGAAAAAGCAAGCCACACTCTGCGGGTCAAGTTTTTCAGGCAAGAGATGTGTTCCTTGCAGATATTCCAGCCCTTTCTTTGGGTCCCTGTTAAAGTGATCGGCACCAATCATTAACATTCTCTTAATGTACTTCCTTCGCCGAACAAATGCAACCCAGTAATTAGGATCAGCATAGTCTTCACACTTCACTGTCCAGAATGGAGTACATTCTTTAATAACTACCGGTGCTTGTTCCAAAACAGGAGATGAATTCTCAATCCTCTCAGCCATGCCCTGGATGACAGCGATCAAACCATCCAATGCAAGAATGTGCATGACAGACAGCGGACAGTTCACTGGAAATGCGCTCTTTGACAACAGGTTTGCAAGATCTTCAAAAACATTACGACAGGTTATGTCACAGTCCAAGTTTGCATACATCTCCGCCATGAATGACTTTTGCCTACAGAAGTCAACAAGAGCCTCCATTGCAACCTCCTGTTGTTGATATGAAGCCCCATGCCGGCTTTGCGCAAGCTTCAATATAACACATGAGAAGAAAACCTCAAGCTGTAATTTCAGATCCATACGTAAATGGTGAAACAGATTCAGAACAATGCTGCAAACTGTGGACAGAATTAGCGGGCTCATTGACAAGCCAAAATGCATCAGATTACAGAACAGTTCATCCTGTATCAAAGATAATAACTTTGGATGCTGGTGTATAGATGGCCCTGCTAATTCAATAGCTGAATTGATCAACCCCAGAGCAAAAAGCGGCACATCTTCATCAAACACAATAGGATTTGATCTTGAAGCCATCCCAGTTTGCTCAACAACATTCAGCATGGAACACAAAAACCGAAATATCTCCACCATGCAAGGAACCCCGTATGGCTCCAATGTAAGATGCATGTCATTTGCAGCTTCTTTATTGCTGACATATCCAACTGCATTTTCATCGACCAAGCCCTCCATTGAACCAGAGAAATTTGAAGCATTTGATGCAAAACCAACAGAAGATGGTGGAGCATCATATTCAATACTTCCATTACCATTGTCTGACTGTTTAACCCCAAAAGCATAGTCCTTGTCAAGCCCACCCATCTGCACAGGAAGCTTTGGTTCAGTATATATTCAAAAGGAAAGGAAAATCAAAGGAAAAACATTATTAAAAAAAAAAAGTTTAAACCAATACCTCTGTTCTGATGGAAGGGTCGCCTCCAACGGTTATTGCTTGTTTTGTGTGGTCAATATCTGGCAAGTGTGAAAAGATACACCTAACAAGCTCATGCATTGTATGTCGAGCTATACGTTGCAGCAACTCACCTTTAGTACCAGCTTGATGAACGACACGGAAACATGTGTTTACTATGTTGCATACATGCTGGTTACTCAACACAACAGATGCCTTACTTTTCATGCATGCTAGAAGAACCTGAAGTATCTTCATCAAAACCACCTCTTCCGATGCTGGATCAGTCACCTCGAACCGGCAACTTGTCACGGCATCAACTACCGAATGCAATGCACTTTCCACATTCACAGTATTCAGATCAAGCATCCCTACAGTCAGTATCTTGTAAACAGATGATAACGCGACCCCTGTGATGGGTGCACCAGTTTCATCCGACCGAATCACATCCAAAAAGGGTATCAGATAGACAGCCGGGTCAATCGTATTCCATTGATGCTCCCATAGAAAAATTTGCCTTCGCAATGTCTTCAAGGACTGGATGAGAGAATGCTCTAATTGATCATCACCAGCCATATAACGACCTCCCCCTCCCCATCGTACATTTCTCCTCATAACAGCCAGCACTGCACCTACTTCTGAATTCACCATACACGCAAAAGCACCTTTGTTAGACATAACCTCACAATCTCCTGGTTCTTCCTCAATCGAACTAATCTCCGACTGCAATTTAAGGCGCCCCATGCTTATACTGAATCCTGATTGCTGCTCTTTGCACTACTGACAACCATCAAAAGTCAATGCACTGATCATGATAACATGCCCCTGTGAATAGAGAGAGAATATGCATAGTTACAAACAATGAAGAAACATACATAAGCAGTTGCATGATAAGTCAACCATCATTACAATTAACAGTTGAAATTTTCAGATCTTATACAAAAAATTGAATTTTTACTTCTTATACTTCCAAGAATCTTAGACATTTACAACAAATGCAACGTTTCCGCGAAAAAGCCTTTTTCCCTGTGAATTGA
This sequence comes from Litsea cubeba, assembly GCA_012931725.1. Taxonomy (NCBI): domain Eukaryota; kingdom Viridiplantae; phylum Streptophyta; class Magnoliopsida; order Laurales; family Lauraceae; genus Litsea; species Litsea cubeba. The sequence goes on along the minus strand of CM022947.1, from coordinate 85,536,065 downwards.
TCTTCCTGACTCTATTGCACTCCCTACCGTTTCAAGATGCGAACTTTATTCGGTAGAAGATGCCCATACCTTAAATAAAATGCGTGGAACCGACCGAAAGACGAAATCACAGCGCCTCCAAGTGTCGATTTACTCCTCAATTTTAAAACTTGCTAAGCATCTACATCCAAACACGACCAAAATTAAATATTCATCGATTCCTCGCTCCCAAGGCATCAGAATCCAGATCGTTAGGATTCAGAGAGTTCGATATATTCAAAAATAACAACAAAAACAAAAACTAGTTCCTAGATCTAGGGTTTGAAGAGATGAATCGGAAATCGAGATCAGTGATCTGAAAAGAAAAAACAAAGAAAAAGACGATTTCAACAGCAGATCTCCATACATTACAACTCGAAGAAATCAAAAGGTGTTGAATTGCGTAAAAGTACAGGAGAATATTAAAGGAAATGTGGAGATCTAGGAGATTTCCTTACCGTTGAGGTTCGAGGAGTGGATGAATCGAGTGAAGAGCGGATTATAAACCCTAGATTCAAGAGGGAGAAGCGTGGACTTGCAGAGGGTTTTGTGGGAGGGAGAGAGATTGGAGAGAGAGGGAGGGGAGAGAGATCCAAGAGAGGGATTGGAAAATCCCACCAGGGTTGTAAAGCGCGAAGCCGGACGAAATAAAGGAGAAATTTCAGTAGTGGAGGCAGTGGGGCCCACCAGTTGGGGAAAGCGATTTTCGTTCTTGGTTTGTGGGTCGGGTCAGGTATGACCCGCCATCTACTTGGTTTTTCAGAAGTGAGGGAGATGAATGAGAGGGGGTTTTTTTTTTTTTTTAATGCTGTTATTGGCACATAAAATTTTTTTTTTTAAATATAAGAAAAAAAAATTTTCTTATTATATTTTTATCCTTTTATAAAATGACTAAAATAGTCAGTATCCCGCAAAAACTCAAATCAAATTTTCTTTTCATACACAATCTCCATTTTTCTTCCCTAAAGAGCTTCTCCCACCTCACTCTCCACTTCTTCCATCTTCCTTGAGCAACTCATCTTCACTCACATTCTTTCATTTTCTTTTTCTGGGCAGCCCATCTCACTCTCCACTGCCTCCATCTTCCTTGGGCAACTCATCTTCACTCACATTCCTCCATTTGATTGTGCAATGAAGGAAGAGAAGGAAGAATGGTGCCTTTTAATCAAAGCAGTAGTGGAAATGTACGTTTTATTTTATTTATTTTTTTGCATTTTTGTCTATTTTGTTAAAATTTCTTTCTCATCTGAAACTTGCAAGCTCCCGATATATACGGTCTTTCAGGACCGGACATATACCATATGTTCGGACATACAGGACCGAACATATGTCATATGTTCGGATGATTTTCCGAACATATGACATATGTTCGGTCATGTACTCCAAACATATTACATATGTTCGGAAGTATATATCCAGACAGTGATATTTAATTTATACATTATGCAGGTCTCTACGCAGGAAAGTCAGGTTAGATCGGACTTTGTCATGGATTATACCAGTAAGTTTATAACTCAAGAGGTAAGACTAACTGTGAATTTATTACTCAAATTACATTTATTTGTTACTAAATTCGTATTTAAATTGGTTTATTTATTGTAGATATTTCACTGTCGCAATTCGTTGATCAGTCGGGCTCGTGGAGTAGGAAGGAAAAACGGATTTGTCATTGTGATAAAGGTTTCAAATGCTGCTCGGGTGGGTGTCAAAGCTAGAGTACTCCTTGCTTGCGAGAGAAGTGGACAATATAAACTTGAAGAGGGCCAAAAGCGAAAAAGGATCAAACAAACTGGTTCAAAGAAATGTGGATGTCATTTCGCACTAAAGGGTAAAAAGTTAGACTCAAATGATGATTGGATGTTGGAGGTCATATGTGGTGTGCATAACCATTCGGCCGCGGAATATTTAGAAGGGCATTCATTTGCAAGAAGATTATCAGAGGAGGAAACAAAGTTGCTGGTTGATATGTCGAAGAGCATGGTTAGACCAAAAGAAATTTTGATTACGTTGAAACAAAAAAGTAAATTAAACGTAACCACAATGAAGACAATATACAATGCACGTTATAGATATAAAGTTAATGAGCGGGGTGAAAGAAGTCAGATGCAACAACTGCTTGGTAAGTTGGCAGAGCATGATTACATTGAATGGCATAAGAATTGTGAGGATAGCGAGATTGTAATTGACTTAATTTGGACGCACCAAAAAAGTTTAGATTTGATGTGTGCATTTCCACATGTCTTGATAATAGACTGTACTTACAAGACCAATCATTATCGCATGCCTCTTTTGGAGATTGTTAGAGTCACATCCACAGACATGACTTTTTCTGTATGCTTTGCATACCTTCATGCTGAACGTGAAGAAAATTACGCATGGGCACTAGGTGTATTGTGTTCTATTATTGGCGATGGTATTCTTCCCAATGTCATTGTGACGGATAAAGAATTGTCACTCATGAACCCCATTAACAGAGTATTCCCTGGTGCTCCTCATTTATTATGCAAATGGCACATTAATAGAAACGTATTAGCGAGATGCAAGAAGTTGTTCAAAACGAAAGAAAAATGGGACAGGTTTATTATGAGCTGGAATATGTTTGTGTCTTCTTCCACAGAAGAGGAGTTTGGTGAACAACTCAGTAAGCTAAATAATGAATTCAGTACGTATCCTGATGCACTCAATTACGTGAAAAGGTAGTTGGTTGGATGAGATTTGTCTCCGCATGGACAGACAATTGTGTCTATTTTGGGAATACTACCTCGAACAGGTAATTTAAAAAAAATACTAATTATTTGATTTATGCTTATTAATTAATATGACTAACCTCTTAACAATCCTATGCAGGGCCGAGAGTTCACATGCATAACTCAAGAGGCAGCTTAGATCAAGTCAAGGAAATTTTGAAGCAGTTTGGTCTAAAATCCATTATTTGTTTGAGTTGCAGCATACCAGTATCAAAGCTTTGTTTGAGAAAAGTAAGACAGTTGTGCAACATAATTTCAAGCCGGCAGAATACAAAGAGCTTCTTGATAATGTCTCTAAAAATGCACTTAAAAAAATATTAACAAAAACCAACAGAGCCAACCTAGTTGGAATTAATGCCAGTGTTTGTGGTTGTGTTATTCGACGCACACATGGATTACCATGTGCGCATGAGATTGCAGAATATATAAGTCAAGGGCGTCCTATTCCTCTAAGCTGTGTACATCAGCATTGGTGTAAGCTTGATAAGTTGCCAACTACCCCACGATGATGAGTTCTTCTATGGGTTTGGACTGTAAGGTAGATTTGAAGTTACTTGAAAAACGGTTCAATGAGTATGATTCCACGAGAAAACTGCAACTTCTAAAGAAGATATGGGAGCTATCTATGCCAGACAATACTCATTTGATAGAATCCGAAGTAATATTAAGAACAAGAGGTAGACCAAGTATGAAAGTTGACACATCAACTCGACGAGATCCAAGCGCTTTTGAGTTGGTACTGTCTGCACAGGATAGCTACTCTCCTAAATCAGTTGCAATGAAATATGTTAAAAATAAAGGACAAATGGAATGCAAACCAAAGAGAAACGAAAAGATAAGGGCGATTCGTATGAGGTCAAAGAACATCAATAATTATGTGCTCTCATTTCCCGTGGGGTTGAGACCTTACATTAAAGTTGTAAAGGACGTTGCAGCTGATGGTAATTGTGGCTTCAGAGCCATTGCTGGATTGGTTGGCCTAGCCGAGGATAAATGGAGACAAGTCAGGAGAGATTTATTACAAGAGCTGCTTGCACATGTATACCACTACAAACAATTATATGGGGTGGAGGACAGAGTTGAGGAATTGGTTGAAACATTAGCATACATGGATGACAACCCGTTGATGGACTATTGGATGATTATGCCTGACATGGGACATCTCATAGCATCTTGTTATAATTTGGTGTTATACCATTTGAGCATAGAACAATGTCTAACTTTCCTTCCATTGCAATCTGCGCTAGTGCCGATGCCTTATTGGAATGAGAGAACAATAGGTTTTGTTAATGGAAATCATTTTGTACAATTGTTTTTAATACCCAGTCATCCAATTTCGCCTATTGCAAATAAGTGGAGACAGTTTCATCATTTTTGTGCGAATGGTTAGGAGACTCCATATAGGGATTGGATTGTTTAATTCAAAGAGCTCGTAACTCCAGACGTATCGACAGCTGAGACAATTGATTTGGGTTGAATGTAATTCATAGAATGTTCCTTCCTTTACGTTGAATGTATCAGATTGTTTTTTTAAACATTTAATGAATTAGAAAATGTCTTTTACATGTTTTATTGCATTCTATTAAAGCAAGTTCCTTTATGTTGAATGTGGTTGGGTGTATATTAAATTGAACGCAAGCTCGTTTATGTTGAATGTTTATTTTTTATAGGTTATGAAGCTTTCCGGAACTAAAATTCATAATTGAACCTCCGTACGGATACACAGTGCCAAACATTGCCATACTGTTCGGTACTGAGTGTCCGAACGGTACAAATATTGTTCGGAAGTTCAATGCCGAACAATATGGCAATGTTCGGCACTGTGTATCCGTACAGAGGTTCAGTTATCCCACTTTGACGATCTTCACATACACTGAAAAGATTTCATCCTGTACATATAAAATTTAAAGCATAGTCCAAAGTAATCAAAGATAACATCAATTAACTAAAACACAATTGTCAACAAGTACATCCATATTCAAATTAAAAAAAAAACATCGTCTTAAAACAACCATTCAAGTACTTAAACAAAAACATATGACAATGGTTAATTGTGCAACACCCCGACCCGCCTTAATCTCGTTTTAGTGTTAATTAATTTAGATTAATTGCTTAATGGATGTTTTGATTTTGATTGGACTTGATTAGGTAGAATTAGTGGGGTTTGACCATTTACTAGGTAGATTATGACTTTTGGAGTGTTTTGGGTTTTGTGTGTACTTAGAAATTTTTGGGTTTTTAATGCATTGCATAGAGCATTTCATGGGCCTTAACTTTCACATGCCTTGACCCATCGAATTCGGATTCATTAGACCCATTCCCAGCCCATTCACTTAACCCAAGCCTCTTTTAGATATTTCAGTCCATTTTGTGGACTTACATGCAATGCAAGGAAAATTTGGCTTAAAAAGCCCTTACCCAGCCATTTTCCTTCTTCTCTTCTTTTTCTTTCTTCATGTCCAGCTGAGAGTTCCTCTTCTCTTCTCCTCTTCAACTTCATTTCTTCCTTCCTCATCTCAAGCAACCATCCAAAGGATCCTTGCATGTGAGTAGATTGCATCTTCACTTCATCTTCTCCAAGTCTCCATTTCCTCCAAGTGTGCTCCATCTTCTTCTTTGGTAAGTATTCACCTTCCTTTCCCTTGTGTTTATTTCAAATCATTCCCTCTTGATTTCTTTCAATCATAGAATGTCTCAGATTCGTGCATGTACATTCTTCATTTCATTCATTTTCGTTTTCACCATTTTTAAGGCATTTGAGCTTGTGTTTTTGGGGATTTTCGAGTTTGAGAAGGATTAGATGTGAGAGTTAGCTTCCAAGCATCAAGGCAAGTTAAATATGTACATTGATATGCATGCTTCCTTGTTTGTCTCTTGAATATATGCAATCATGTGTAGATGCCCATTTCTTGCTCATAAAATGGATTTTTGTGGATGATTCCTCTTGTTAATGTAATATGGGTTTATGGATGGTTTTTATGAGCATTTTGGAAGCTCAAAGATACCCATTTGTAGTGGTTTAAAACCAAGAAGAAGGCCTTGAATGGCCTGGAAGGAAACAACACAGTTCAAATTTTTGGACACCGGGATTTGACAGTCCGCTCGAGCGAGCGTGAGTGAACGCTCGAGCGAAGGGCTCTCTGGGAGAGTTCGCTCGAGCGAACAGCTCTCTGTTTGGGGTCCACTCGAGCGAACATCTGAACGCTCGAGCGAACCTGATGCCTGCAGTATGCATATTTCCAACGACCGTAACTTTTGAACTGTATGTCCATTTTTGGAGATCTACATACCGTTGGAAAGCTGATGATGTGTAGAACCCAACAAAAAGTGAATTTATTTGATTTGAATCTTTGAAAGGAATAAATGTTGGATTTTACATAATTGTGACAAATGAATGGTTCCATGAGCCGGATATTGAACCGTAGCTTGTTCTAGTTGATTGGCCTGATAGATGGACCTGTAGGATGTGCACCCTGAACTTTTATCATGACCAATGGGTTTGTTTAATTGTGGATATTGATTGAGCAACCATACCCACAAAGGGGTCTTGTGTTCTTCGGATTGTAACCGAACCAAATGTGTTCTATTAAGGGATTCGACATCCAAATTATGTAATGCCAAGAGGGTCCTTTGTAGCCCAATAATGTCGAAATTCTTAATACTACCCCGAGTTGGACGGTGAAGATCACATGTGTTCCCAAGGCCGTAGGCTTGGCTTGAATTACATCATGACTCCGTATATGATCTATATGTACATGCATTGCATTACGTTTCCAGTATTCTAGTATAACTTGATCATGCTTCTGTTCAGTTATGTATTTCTGTTACACGTCTGTCATGTTATAATGTTTCTGGCTTTGTTCAGTATATTCCAGTAAGTCTTGATTTTTTGTTATTTATATGTACTGCCCTGTATATGTCCTGCATATGTCCTGTGTCTGACTAACACTATTATGTACCTGATCTGTTGTTTATACATTGCACTCTATGAGTCGGCACCACTTAGCTTCGACCCTATCTAAGTCGGACCCGGCTAAGTGTGGGTTTAGTATATTTCTGGCCCTCTGCAGATGGAAAAATTATTCTGAGGGTTTACCGGCACCCTAGGTCTATGATGGAGAATTCTGGGTACCTCTGTCTCCTAGTAGCACCGCCCTGTTCTGTTCTGTTCTGTTTCTGCTCTCATTTTTATTTCATGTTACATGATTAACTTGAGAGAATATAGCTTATGTGGATGTGCCAACTAGTTCTGTTAATATGTTTATCTGTTATCTATGACTCGTATGTCTCATGCTAATTCATGCACCGATATGCCTAGTGATCATTCTTTGATCTCTTATGATTTATTCATGTCTGAATATTCATTTGTTACATGTTATATGAACTGTATATGTTTGCATTGCTTAGCTTAGTCTATTGGTGCTATACTTGGTGTTACAGGTGAATATGTCGACGCCATTGCCCCGGAGATCCTTGAGGAAGAGGAACCTCCACTTAACGTAGCAGAATGAACTCCTGATGATGTCTTCTAGACATCCATACGATGAGATTGGACGTTTAAATGACCCATGGACCGTGGCTAGGGTTGCCACATCTTTTGTATTAGTTTCTATGAATTGTTAGCTTTTGAGATTGTAAACTTAACTTAACTTACTTCTTCTCTTTTTATCTCTTAAACTTGAAATCTAATCTATGCTCATGGACTCTTATGCTCTATACTTTGTTACATGATAAATTATGGATGGATATCTATTTGACAAAATTTATACAGGCATATTGAAAAATATAAACCTTACACGTGATATCCTGTGGGTAAATTCCGTACGTGGGGACCTAGAGTCAATGAGTTTGACTCGAATTTCCATGCGGGCGTGTGTCGCGCCTCGGGATGTGTGAAATCTTGCGCTCGGGGCGTGATATATTGTTTTTGGTCAATTAAAACAAGTCCTTAGATTTCTTCAACTTTCCCTTCCCTTCCTAGTCCTAGTGCGACTGTAGCTTTGTGAACTCATGTGGGGACGTCGAAAGGTTCGTTGAGCATCGTCAATGGAAACTCCCAGTAACACATATGTCACCTGATTCACATGGGTATACAGTCCCCGCAGGTTTTCAACCTAATGGTCCTCACATTTTTCTGTCACTTCATCAAGAATGATCAGTGCATCTGAATTACACTGCCGATAGTCAATCATACCGCTACCGCTTGGCTCATTTTATTCGGGACGGGGCGCAAAATTAGAATGAAATTTTGGGTGCTGTAATATCCTCCAGGATATTCGTACATACCAATTCATATACTCGGGAACGCAATCTGCAGGACGCCTAACTGGTTGACTACTGTTCAATGCAACTAGTAGGTGATTAGGCCATTCCTCTCAAACTTGATTGATATATTGATATGCGATTTGATAGTCACGGGCGGTCGAACCTCGCGTAGTGCGAATAGGGGCTAATGGCGGTGGAGGAATAGTCTGAACTCTCCCAAACTGTCTGAGTACCCTGTCTGGATGATAAGGCTCAATAACATCCATGCATTTGATGCACCCGCAGTAGTATGCCACTTCATTAAAATGGTGATATTGTCTAACATCACGATATAGGTCCCAAGTCACCTGAAAGTAGTGAATCCAAGCGTAAGAGATGAAAGTATATAATACAAAATAATAACTCAATCCGATACAATCTGTGCAAGAAAAGTCAAGTTAATTACTTGGTCACTACTCATGGCATCAAGTCTCTCTCGTAGTCCTTGTAAAGGAGCAGACTCTCTACGAGGAACCCATCAATGGACCCGGGGCTGATTGGATTCATAGAGTAAGTTTGGAGTCGGAGCCAAACATTCAAAGTGTTCGTACACCCAAGCTTCTAGTAGAGTCAAATAACCGGCTATTTGTTTCACTTCATGCATGGTTGCTAACCCCAACTGCCTGTATAAGTATGCTAGTGCGGCAGTACCCCATGCATATGAACGTATGGCCTCTACATCCACGAGTTGTGTAAGAAAAATGATTGGCACCCGTGTGCCACTCTTGTCAGTGAACAACGTACAACCCAATAAGCATAGAAGGTAAGCTCTTACTGCACAGTCAATCATCTCGTCGCCATCATCGTCAGATACACCGGCAAACATTTCCCATAACCACTCCAATCTAACTGATTGGCCCCGCACCTGCATCAGCCCTTCATGTGACTCTACCGGTTCTACTCCTGGTGCATCAACAAGGAGTGCTTGAGCTTCTTCATATGACATTCTTTCATTATAAGAGACAGTCCGCCCAATCCCTGGGATGCCTAGGATAGATGCAACATCATCTAAGGTCATGGTCATCTCACTAAAAGGTATGTGAAAGGTGTTTGTCTCAGGTTGCCACCTTTCCACAAAACCAGATATAATAATCTTATTGACAGAGCGGTAAGATGCAGTCGCTAAAGGAGCCAATCTGGACCTCGACACTAAATCTCTAAACCTGTCAGACTCATTCAGTTGCCACAATGACACTTTCTGGCTATGACTTAGACATTTCAGTGGTCCTCGGTCTTGCATTCAACCATTAATACATTATTAAATAAATTAACAAATAAATAAAACTTTCATATGAAACAAGTGAGACACACCTGTTGAATCCAAATGAACCCAGCTATATGTGTATCAAAGCTGGTCAATAATGACCTATCTTCTGGCCTCGGAGCTAGTTGCTCTTTCACCTCTTGTTGTTCTTCAACCTATTCCTCAGATACATCTGGTTCTTCTACAACCTCTTCTACTAGCTGACGTCGCTTCCTATTTGAAGCGGCAGGTCGCACCCTAGAAGAGCTTGGCCGGTCCATTTCTGAAATTCAAAAATAAATTTTTTATTTGATTGGATCTCTATATGTATGGACCTAAGTGTCCGAACATATTACTTTTATTCATAACTTTGTTTCCAAACAAAATTGAACTATTCGGACATTAGTGTCCGAACATTATCAATTTGTTCGGACATTAATGTCCTAACATTTGTAGTCCGTTCGGTCAACCAGAGACCGAACAGTCGCGATTTCTGAACCTAAAACCTCGACGATGAGGGATCAAATGCAACCCAAAAGCATTAGAAAACAGTAATATTGTTTTTCAAAACTTACATTGAATGAGAATCTATCCTAATAACAAGTTTTAATTGAGAAAAAGGTAATCTAAGATGGAAAAAATGGTAAAGAATAGATAGGGAAGAAGAATAAATTGTAATGTTGGAATGATCCATTTACCTTTGGAAGAGAAGAATGTGCAGAGGAATGGGAACGCCGGAGGCACGCCGGAGAATCGCCGAAAAATCAAGGATACCGTCAGTGGAGTCTTGTGCCCGGTTTGTGTGTGGGAAGAAATGGATGGAGATGTGTGTGGGAAGAAGAAATAGGGGAATGGAGATATGGGCACTTTAGGAACTTTTGATGTGTGTGGAAAGAACTACTTTAATTTTTAAATTTTAGTAATGCGTGTGGAGAGAAATTATGTGGGAAAAGGAAAAAATTGTATGCCAGTAGAATTTCCCTGTTTTTTTTTTCCTGTGAATCACTAGGGTTAGCTATGGGTCGGGTAAATTCGGGCTGAGTCAAATCATACCCACAAAAATATAAATACGGAGAAGTCTCTGAAATGCCCCAATTTAAAAACATAGCAATGGGTCAGGTCAATTCGGGCTGAGTCAAATCATACCCACAAAAATACAAATATAGGGAATTCTTTTTTAAATGCCCCAATTTAAAAAAGACCCTTTTTTCACCCCTTTATTTTTCTTATGTGCGTATCTTGACTTAATCTAGTCTTTTCACACACACACTACCCTTCATAAATAGTTACAATTCCAAATTTGATACTCATCCAACTTTTATTTATTATTGGATTGAAATCATAAAGAATAAAAAGTATTTTATAAAGCATCATATTAAGAGAGAATAAATATAAGGGGGGTTGTGATGGTATTTTGTTTTTAGTGGATTAGTAGGGAATCTTTTTCACTTTTTTGTATAAAATTGAGTTTTTTTTTGTAATTTAATAGAGAAAGGAGGTTGTTTTTTTTTATTTTTTTTTTAATTTTAAGAAAGAAGAAATTTTGAAGATGTGTACTTTTGATGTGACCCTTTGTCTAAAAATTTAAGACTTTTCATTACTTTTACTAACCTAGTAAATTGCCAAACGGGCAACATCTATTGATATCAAGTCTGATTTCATTTTGGAATCTTACTGAAATGTGGCGTATGAAATTTTTGGTGAGCACCTTTAATTTGGAGTGATTTAATCCATTTTTCGCAATAAAAATTGAAGCCTTGCACCCGCATGTGATGATTTTCAGGTATTATATACAATATATTCAATGAGTCCAAGGTCGAGTCATGGTGTAGTGCCATTTTTGTTCAATTATAAAGGAGATAAAACGATATGAACTTGAAAAGGCCACAATAATAAACAAAAAATGAGAGTTTATAGTTGGATCCAAAATATTATTTTTAAAGATGCATTGAAAGTATAAATGGAGTGATGTCGAAGGATCCAATTGCTAGCATTTCATTCTTAGTCTTAGTGGTTAAAAAACTAACCGCTGTTTTAATTAAATTTATCAAACAATAAAAATAGCAACATTATTACGAGAAGTAACTATACTAATCCAATCTTCTACTATCCACTACTAGCATCATTAATTGAATCTCATAATATAAACAAGTCAATGTTGTAAGTTGTAGGATCTCAGACCCTATTGAGCTACCACTTATCCAAAAATCAATTGGTGATAGGAAACAATAATGGTTTTATAGTATGTTGGTTGTGTTAGGAAGGCATTCAAGCATCACTCCACCACGGGTGCACACGAGGGTTGTACCAAGGACCTAACAATCCCCCCTCACTAGTAAGGCTCTGATATCACTTGTCGGTTCTTAGACCTCATTGAGCTACCACTTATCCCAAAACTAATTGGTGATGAGAAATGTCACAATAATAGTTTTATGGTCTACTGGTTGTGTTATGAAGGCATTCGAGCATCATTCCACCACGGGTGCACGCGAAGATTGTACTAGGGACCTAACACAAGTAATTAAAACTGTGATTCTTAATCAATGCTTAGATATATTTCCAGTCCATTGATGTTTCGGTTTCGGTGGTAACTCGTAAGGCACCCATACAATTGGGCTTACTAGGAATCGATCTCCCTGCCGCCACCTTGTTGGACATGTGTAGTGTGTATGAGTGCATGCGGCGTTGGCTGTAGGGTTAAAAAGAAATGAAGGAAATAGGCTACATGCGACCGAGCAAAGATTTCTATGCAAAAGCAATTTGCATATTGCGTATATGTGGTTTAGCTCTTAGTGCCCAAAACCGTCGATCCCCCTTCTGGATCCCGCTTCGAAAACGCGGATCGGTGTTTTCGGAGTGGAATCGCCCATGGACCGCGGTTTGAGTTTGTATTCGCGGATCAACCAACGACGGAGCGGGAGTCAGGTAAAACCTAGATCGCCGTTCAACAAGGGAGGGACCGTAAGTCGATGGGCTTAGAACTGCGAATTGAAACTATTTGGAGCGTGGATCCAAGGTGGGAGAGTGGAATTTGAAAGGCCGGGTTAAAAAAAAATCTAAAGATTTTAAAACTTAGATCCTTGTTTTCAAGGAGGATTAAAAGAAAAAATTGAAATAGGAAAAGAGAGACTAAAAATCGAAAGAGGAGCAGTGCAGATCATTGGTTGTCGCAGTAACGTGGTGGGATTTGTATAGAGTTACCGCACCTGAGCTATATAGTTTGGCAGTCAAAGTATTGTCTCAAAGTGTGAACACCTCGTGTGCAGAGAGGGCATGGAGTACTTATGGTTTTATTCACAACGTAAAGAGGAACAAGATGAATGCGGGCCGTGCGTAATCTTTGGTTTATGTGCATTATAATCATCGATTGTTGACATGGTATAGGGAGGATTATGAGGGGACATATAAGAACTGCAATAGTTTTGTTAATGATGATAATTTGGAGAAGGACGTGGAAGCCCATCAAGATAAAGAATATGCATTACTTCATTCTGGCGATGTTGGACTATCCCGTTCAACTTTTGGCACTTATGCACCACACTTTGGATGAGTACTATCTTTCTTTTTAAATCTTTTGATCTTCTCATATGTTTTGTGGAGTATTATTTTTGGCTACGGGATATAAAATCATGGATGAGCATTGTCTTTTTTTTTGTAAGATTGACATTTATCTTTTGAATGAAAAAACTTCTTTTGACTTATTAATTTTTGTTTATTTTATGTGATCAAATTGCAAAGTTAAAATTTTTCTCTATTTTTTATACTTGAATATATGGATAAGATATATTTGTGTCCATTAGTTAATTATTTATAAATCCATAAACACTATATTGTATAGGCGCTCCGGAGGCTCTTTGGACATATAATTACTTTAAAATTTAGCGCTTTGGCACTCTCGCTCTGCGCTCTAGGCACTTAGGTTTAGCTCATGGGACCCACCTGCATGCATTCCTATCGTTGGGGTGGGATAGATAGAAAGGTCTCTTATGGATAAAGGTTGTTTTAATTATCTTAATCCTTGATTCAACTGATTAAAAGTTTAACGTCTTTCAACCCTATTCTTTTAATTCATCCCAACTACAAGTAGAGGGAGGTTTCATGAACATAAAATTGGACATGATTGCATATAAAATCATAGTGGATAATAGTGTGAAAGAAGTTTCATTGATCAAAGGTGCACCCAAGAGTCCCATAGAGTCTGCTCATAGCAGAAAATTCTGCCCAATTGAGATGCATATGTTAAAATGGATAATTGAAGATATAAGAAATAACAAGAATGAGCACGTCATAAGCGATGTACGAGTATTAATTAGCAACAGAGATTATCAAAGAGAATCACTTTAGATCTATGAAACACATTAAACCAAACAGGCCCTAGCCCTAAGAAAGGCAGGTATAAACTAAACAAGACATAAAGCAGTAAGGAAAACATATTGGATTTTAGAATTTCGGACAACATGATTTAAAATAGAGGATTTTACCTAAAAAATCATGCAAGACTTGTTAAAAGCCAAAAGCACCATCAATTTCTCATAAAGACCACAATAGTCCCAAAGGCCCCGTTGGGTATTTTTTTTAACTTTTAGCGATGAGCGGGGATATCCCTGCTCATTTCCCTTAAACAAAATCCAAAAGCCAAAAATTCATCTTCTCCCATATCAGATTGAAGAAGGAAGCAAGAACTGAACCCTAACCCTAAAATGAAGATGATGCAGATCTTCGTCAAAACCCTAACAGGCAAAACCATAACCCTAGAAATCGAATCCTCTGACACCATCGACAATGTGAAATCCAAGATTCAGAACAAGGTGGGCATTCCCCCGGACCAGCAGCGCCTGATCTTCGCCGGAAAACAGCTCGAGGATGGCCGGACCCTCGCCGACTACAACATCCAGAAAGAGAGCACCCTCCACCTCGTCCTCTGCCTCCGTGGCTGCATGGCCAAGAAGAGGAAGAAGAAGACCTACACCAAGCCCAAGAAGATCAAGCACAAGAAGAAAAAGGTCAAGCTCCCCGTCCCAACTGAAACCACCTTGAGAGAGACAATACTCGGGTGGGCGGGGATATCCCCGCTCACAGCACTAACAGAGGCAGGGATATCCCTGTTCACAGCACTAATTTGGGCGGGGATATCCCCGTCCCAACTGAAATCAGTCTTTGAGAGACAGCACACACAGTACTCTGGTGGGAGGGGATATCCCCGCTCACAGCACTAACAAAAGCAGGGATATCCCTGTTCACATCACTAATTTGGGCGTGCACTGTCTTCTTCTTCCTCACATTCTGGAATCTGATTTCTGCAACTGTAGAAGTTCTAATCTGAACCTAGATGAAAAAGACCCAAATCTCCCCTCAAAATGATGAATCCAAGCACAATAACTTTTTAATCCTTGCAGATCCCTGAAAACCCTTTTACTTTGTAATAAGAAAAACCCCAAATTCCAGCTGGGAACTCTAGATTCAATCCTTAAAACCCATCTTTCGAAAATATAAGAATCTGAATGTGGAAAAAGCTCATGTTCTAGAAGATCTGCATCTTCTTCGTTTTAGGGTTAGGGTTAGGTTCTTACTTCCTTCCTCGATCTGATATGGGAGAGGATATCAGATCGAGGAAGGATTTTTGGGTTTTGGATTTTGTTTAAGGGAAAGGAGCAGGGATATCCCTGCTCAGAGAAGAAAAGAAAAAAAAAATCAAATTAGGCTTTTGAGACTACTGTGGTCATTATAAGATGTTCATGGTGCTTTTGGCTATTGACAAGTCTTAAAGGATTTTTCAGGTAAAATCCTCTTTAAAATAAGGTTAAATGAAAAGCATAACTGCAATGCAATATCACAAGTATAAGTAGTCGAGATCATGAACAAAACTTGATCAATTTATTGTGACTGTTTTTTAGAATAATGGCACAAATCAAGGCATATCAATTAGTACTTAATTAACAAACATCAGTAAGAATGAGTAGCATTGATTGCATGCATACCAATGTATAATTTTTTTTACAGCACCTGTCACTTTGCCTTGCATACTCATGTTCCTTCTATTAATAGAGTGAAGTCCCTTTTTCCATCCATGTATTCTTAAACAAGCACACACTCAACAGGGACTTCTCCTCCACGTGATTTTGTTGCCTTGTTTTTGTTTTTGTTTCCTTTTTCAATTCGTTGCCTCAATTTTCTTTATTTTGCTTATGGGTGCATTTGTGTAACGAGATGATTTTTCAATAGATAAAAAAAGTTATTCTAATTTTTCATACATTTCACTATTTCATTGTTTAATGCTATAATTTTCTTATGAAAAAAGAAAATAATTGAAATTATTTTCTTTAAAATATTTGGTAACAAGTGTGGAATCTGCAAGTACGAAGACTCTTGCAAATAATTTATATAATTGAGTATTTCACATTAATATCAAAGTGTACCGATCTATATAGCTAAGAAAATTTATTTTATTACATAAATCTGCAAAAGTATGGATTTTCAAATCCTATGGAAGGAAATTAGTCCGGCCACAGGAGATTTACCTGTCTCCCCCTAGGCCTAAAGGGATTAGTCCGGCCCAAAGGGCTAGGACACCCTCCGTCATAAATATAAAAAAAGTTGGTTTGAGAAACGATGATTTCAGCTGCTTTAAATCCTTGAAAATTTACAATTACCCAATGTAGATTTATACAACTTTATGAAAATAAAAAACCTTCATTTTTCTCGAGAACTTGATTGCCAAATGTGTCATAATAAAATAATTTTGATTTTCTATGGAATGGATGGATATGGATGCAAATTGGGCGAGTCTGGACCCAAACCATACAGGGATCGAAATTGAAACTATTTTCTAAAAACGGTTTCTGGTTCATAATTGATTTTTTTATTCGGAATCCAATTCTAATAAGAAGAACGATTCGATTCCGGAATCAACTTGGGTTAGAAGATAAATATCTCAGGTCATGTTTGGCAACCAAATCTTAAGGGAAAAGATTTTCAATCTTCCTAAAGTTGTGGTAAATCCATATTTGCCAATTGTAAATTCTTGGGGATTTGGACGAATGAAAATCTTCATTTGTTACGATTTTCATATCCGACCACCCCCCATAAGATTTAAAAATCCTTACTTAAATGGGATTTTCACACTGAATCCTATTTTTTTCAACTATATATATCGATACACTGTATAAATTCCCAACAATGAATCTTTATTCTTTATTCCGGTGGTAGTGAATAATCATTAGATCTATGGACTCCTCGCCTGTTCCCAAACATGTTCTACCGTTCCACCAACCTTGCTCGTTCAGCAACAATATATGCACTTTAGTTGTCCACACATAATGCATACCGCATTCATCAATCATTTCATGAAAATGGCATGCATGAGATCATTTACATCACCACCACCATCATCCTTTCCATAGCAATTTAGGCGAAATCTACATAAAACAACAATTTAGAAGTTATTTTCTTTGCAAATGGACTAGGTCACGTGTTAAAACTGTATGGTTCCAGAACTAGACTCGTTTAGATTTTGGGTATAAACTTAGATACCGTACCCGAATATATTTGTTAATTAGAGCCTAAATTGGGTTCCAAAATTTTTTTAGGGCCAACATTAGAGGCAGAATGGAAGAACCCTTTGCAACCAAAAGGGCGGAAATGTAGTATTCTTTCCTTCTGCAGAAAAAAAAAAAAAATGCGGTAGAAATGCATGATTCCCTCCTCCCATGGAAATAAAAATCTGCAAGTTGTGGAATCCTTTCTTGACCCAAACACATCCTAACAGCCGTGGGCCTTGAGCCTATCACGTTTGATGAACTAGGCTAACCTCGGACCTTACTTATATTGGACTCCTACTAAAAAACCGGGCCCACACAAGAAGTGGGTCCAAACCTTAGCCCCATACCCATTTTGAGGAAGTGAAGAATCCCTTTTACATCCCGAGGTTGAAAAGCAGGATTTGTTACACATGGCATAACATCAAGGCATGGCCCCATCTCAATCAGCTTGTGGTCCATTGATTCAACATTTGTGATCACAAAGTGGGCCCCACTTGCATAACCCTCACTCACATATAAATCTCCATCTCCCACGTTTTTCAAACTTGTTAAAAAAAAAAAGAAAAGTTCTGAATATTGATCGCTTCGCTCTCGGTCGCTTTGTGCTCTTGATTTTCTCAAGAGCAGGCTTGTGGTTGCTTCCTTTGACTCGAAGATGAACGGCGGGCCGTCTGGTTTCCGTATGTATTTTCAATATCGATTTCGATTTCGATTCGAGAGAAGAAACCCAGAAAAACCCATATGATATTTTCTTGTATTTGCATTTCTCCTGTTATTTCAATGATTTATCGTCTTGTGTTGCAGATAATGCTCCGGTCTCAAGGACCTTCGTCATTGCGTGTGCGATTCTAACAATTTTCCTCAGTATTCAAGGCCGTTCATCTTCTCTCGGGTTATCATATCAGGTGCCTACTTTTTCTTTCAGTGTTTTTGTTGTTTGCTTCCCGATTCTTTATATTGCTTAGTCGATTGATTCTTTCAGATGTGATTATATGCTGTAAATGAAAATTGGGGTTTTCGATTTTCTTCTTCTGGGTGCTGATTCACCATTAATTTTGCAACTTTTGTTTGCTTTATTGCGGATGGCTGCATTTTTGGGCATCGTTTTGTCCGTTAATAGATTAGATTGCATATATTTTCTGTAATTGCAAGTGGGTGTTTGTTTTCGTCTCGTGGGTATTACTGGATTGGGGATTTTTTTTTTACTTTATTAAGCTTTATTCTTTTTTGTTTTAGCTGTTTTTTGGGTTGATTTGTTGGTTTATTCAAGTGTACAATATGTAGTTACTAAGTGAGGATCAATTGGGTAAATGGTTAGGAAATTTGGGCTGTTCTGCACTGGAATGTTTGTCATCTTAGGCCTTGATCTGCATTTGCAAGTGGGTTTACTTTAATTGTGTGGGCATTGATTGATTTGACAATTTGGGCGTGTTTTACCAATTGTGTGGGCATTGATTTATTTTGGAAATTCCGGCATTGTTTGATTGATTTATCTATTGTCATAATGTATAAACCCTTGTATTTATATTATATCTCACCAATCCTGCTTTGCCTGTTAAGAAAAAAAGGAATAAAAGGTTTGCAACGACTAGACTGGTGAGACTTTACATACTTGATTTTGAGTATTATCTTGAGATTAGAAGACCTTTCTAAGGATCTTGGTGCACTTCCTTGATAAAAAATTATAGGAGTTACTGATCTGAAACTTTCAATGCCTCTTTGATATCCATATCCTTAAGGCTGGGGTGGTTGTTTTTTAACATTGAAATTAAACTGTTAGCATTGACATCCATGGGGTTGAACGGCAGTGCTATAAGGTTTCCATCTGATAAGTAGTGGCCTGTTTTGACCAGACAATGTACTTAGTACACTCCACCTGATGTATGGCTTGTTTGTAACACAGGCGTTTTTGTGGAAACAGGCTTGGTAAGCATGGTAAGACCTGCATATGATATTATTGGGAAACCTTGTATTCAGATAGCATAGGATATGCAGCTTGTCCTGCATGCATTAGTGGTTGGTGTTAGTACCACTTGGTCCAAGGCCCATATACAATGGCCCATGTACAATAAGCCCATGCCCATAAATCACGTGGGACTTGATTGCTTATCATCACTATGTATATCTTTTCATTCTATAAGTAGGAACTGTAATTAGATTCTTTCCTGGTAATTAGATTGTTAATTAGATTGTAATTGCATAGTGATTGCCTTGATTAAGGCTACAATGTATTATAAATAGAAGCAATGAACGATCAAGGAGATCATTCAATTCCAAAGAATTCTCTGTTTCTATTCTTTCTCTTGTTCTGTCATCTTCATTCTCTTGTTCTGACAGTTGGCAGTCTTTATATTATTCTATATTGATTTGTTGGATATCCTTCTTAATCAGCACTGTTAAAATGGTTTCATGAAAGGCATGCTAGGATGGGCTTACTGTCAACTACAGTTTGACAATCCACCATGCTGTGATAGTTTCCAAGATACTACTTCAAGTTCTTTATGATTTTAATAGAACATTTATTAACATTAGTTTTATATTGGCAGGGTATTTTTGGAAAGCTTCAGCCTTGGAGGTTAATTGCATCTCAATTTGCCTTTTCATCTACACCAGAACTGATGTTTGGACTATATCTGCTTTATTACTTTAGAGTATTTGAGAGACAGGTTGGCTCTAATAAATACACGGTAAGAGGCTGCATCATAAGATGTTCTTAACATAGTTTGTAAAGTTTTTGTCTGGTATTAAAGATTAATGCTTGTAATGATGTAGAGTGGAAAATCCAGATAACAATAGCCAACTATTTTTTATTCCTATTTCCACACTGCTACAAATGCGTGGCAACATTGATAACCATTTATTCTGCTACAATAATTAAGTTCCTTGCATAGTCCTAACTTTGCTTGTATTAATCATACTCATCCCATAATTTAGAAACCCGAAATGCAACTTTATCTGGAAGTTCACCAAGTCGATTAAACTTGAAGACTTGCCATAACTTTTGTTAAGTCTTGTAGGATGTAAATTGGTAAAGAAATAATGAAATAAAAATATGGCAGCTGTACTTTTTATTTATTTATTATTTTATTTTTATCAATTTCTGACTGTCTAGGGCTCTAGGCTGATCGAGTCACTTGATTTTTGACCTGACTCATGTCAGTGTTGGGTTTCAATTTATTATTAATCAGTTGATTCATATCAAGCTTTAAAACTATGATTAGTGCTAGATATGCTATTAAGGCTACTAACATCATCATTGTGATTATGCAGGTCTTTATCTTATTCTCCTTGACATTGACGTCACTCTTTGAAGTCCTTTCCTTGACACTACTAAAAGGTACATGATGCAAAATACAGAAATCTTTGACGAGAGTGATCACATAGATTCAAAAGAAATTTGGTAAAACCTTTCATAATGCTACAGGAGCATGCACACCACATTCATCATTATCATCATCATAGCCTTACCAGGAATATTATTGTTATTGTTGCTACTAGTGTTGCTGCTGTTGTTCCACTGACCAAAACTGGATTTGGAGAGCAGACAAAAGTGACGTTGAGGAAAGTCGACGTTTCTAAGTGTGAGATTGGGGAGATGGTTTCGATGTGGGAGTGGAAGTAGGTCCAAAAGCAGAGACTTTAACAATGAAGTTTTCTTTTAAAGGATTCTCTCTTTAATACAATTACAAAAGAGAGCGCATGAAGGTGGTGCGGGATTTTCAATTCTCGCCGTCCACAAAATAGGTTCCCACATGAATTAAACGCGGGACCCAAAATCCATCTCTCAAGCCTTGCAGGACTCCTGTAAGTGAAACTGCCCTTTATAAAAGATGCCCTTTTCTAAAGTGTAGGTAAAAGGCACATAGTGTTGAAGATAATCTATAGGCTTACTCTAGACATGAGAAGAAGAAAAACTAGAGAAAGAGATGGAATTGTATCAATTTATTGGGTGTTCCTTGGGGTTGAACAACACCTTCAATATACAAATTTTATATTTTCAGTATTTATAATAAAAACCCCAACTTTGGTCGTATTTACTAAATAGTCCATGTTACCCAATAAGTCATGAAGCTGGAGCATAGATATCTACCTGCCCATAGTACTAGATTTCCGCATACCATGGTACAGTAGCTGGCTGTTGATCTTTTATTGATCTTTGAATTTGTGTCAGTATATGCCTCTACTAGTAAATGATCGTGTTTAAAGTACAGAATCCCTTGTCTTGGTGATTTCTTGAGATGCTTAAAATTCTTGTATACAGGATTTAAATGTCCTATTCTTGGAGTGTGCATGATCTGATTGTCAATACTAACAAGTAACAAGCTATACAATAACCGTCCTACTAGTCTTTGATATGATTTGATGTCATAAAGTAACCCTTCACACTCAGCACTAATATCATGATTTTGCTCAATTGGAGTTTCTACAGCCCTTATTCCCAACATTCATGCTTCTTCCAATATATCCAGAGTATATTTCCGCTGCGGAGTGCTGACAGCAGAATGACTTTCTTTGACCTTGCAAACTCAATCCCAAGAAAATATCTTAATTTGCCAAGGTCCTTGATTTTGAATTTGGAATGAGGATGTTTATTTATCGTCTCTATCTCTTTCATATCATCGCAGATAATAACAATGTCATCCACGTGCACAATTAAAGAGTTATTTATAAGCCATTTCTCTTCACACTTCTTGTAGCCTTGTCTTTAACATAGCCTGACTAAAAATGCTGAACTAGGCTCATGAAGACTGCCTTAGCCCATTTAATGCGTTTTTTAATCATGAATCCATGTACACCTTTTCTTCAAGATCTTCTTGAAGAAAAGTATTATTTTTTACTTCCACCTGATATAACAGGCAGTCTAAATTTACAACAATGGGTAAAATGACTTAAATAGAGTTTATGACTCAAACCGAGTTTAAATTCACCATAGGTGAAAAACTTTCAAAGTAGTTCAACAATATGATTGAGTGAATCCTTTTGCCACTAGCCTTGCTTTATAGTTTATACCATTACGATTATATTTTAGGGTATACACCCACTTGCATCTACTATACGCTTACCTTTTGGATGATCAACAATGTCCCAAGTCTCATTCTTGTAAAGGGTATGCACTTCTTCCATCATTATAGCTTTCCAGTTTGGATCCTTTAGTGCCTTTGATACTTGTGGGGTATGCATTCAGTAGACATTTATAACACAAATGACCTAAATCAAATGTGGGTGAAATATAATGATAGGACACAAAAATTTGAATAGGATGATGTGTGACACTTGGGCATTTTCCCTTTCTAATAGCGTTAGAATATCAAGGTCATCAACAGGATTAATGGACTTACAAAATATCAGCTTCTGGGTTTGGGACATCTGACGATGGTGGACTGGCCGAGAATAATGGTCTTACTGCTTGGATTTTCCTTGCTAATAAGCCTAAAGAAGTGGCTTATCTGGAGTCCTGACTACTTTAAAAAATTTTTTTTTATCTCTTTACCTTCTCAAGAGTAAAAAGAAGTATTTAAAAAAAAAGTAACATCCATTACTAACAAAGTACTTCCCGTTTTCCTTTCTTTTCTTTCCTGGCAAGTAGCATTTATACCCCTTTCGTGTACTTGGGTATCCAACGAAAATACACTTCTTAGCTTTTGCGTCCAGCTAATCCCGCTGTTGCTTTGGGATGCAAACAAAATGGATACATCCAAAAATCTTAGGACTAGAACAAATAGGAGTGGATGGATTCAAACACTCCTTAAACGCCTTTCCTCCTTAAACGCCTTTCCTCCTTAAACATTGGATGACATTTGATTAATAAGGAATGCGGCTGTGAGAATTGCATCTGACCAGAAAGCGTTTGGGACATTTAGGCCCTGTTTGGCATCATACCAATGGGCTGTTCCAGCAATCCTGTGGGACGTGGAAGGGAGAAACATGTTTGGATAACATTTACAGGCTGTTTCATTGGTTTGCCTCTCGGATCAAGTTTTGCGGAACGAAATACAATCATTTTTTTTTAAATATGTCTTGCTGGCACAGCGCATTGACGACTTGTCTCTGTGGAAAAAGCCCTCTTCTTCTGGCGGTACCCATCTGGGTACTCTCTCTCTCTCTCTCTCTCTCTCCCCACTGACCAAATCTCTATTGGTGCCTTTCCTCCTTAAACATTGGATGACATTTGATTAATAAGGAATGCGGCTGTGAGAATTGCATCCGATCAGAAAGCCTGATGGATTCAAACACTCTATTGGTGCCTTTCCTCCTTAAACATTGGATGACATTTGATTAATTAGGAATCCGGCTATGAGAATTGCATCCGACCAGAAAGCCTTTGGGACATTTAGGCCCTGAATCCAGAAAGCCTGATGGATTCAAACACTCTATTGGTGCCTTTCCTCCTTATACATTGGATGACATTTGATTAATAAGGAATGCGGCTATGAGAATTGCATCCAACTAGAAAGCCTTTGGGACATTTAGGCCCTGTTTGGCATCGTACCAATAGGCTGTTCCAGCAATCCCGTGGGATGTGGAAGGGAGAAACATGTTTGGATAACATTTACAGGCTGTTTTATTGGTTTGCCTCTCAGATCAAGTTTTCCGGAACGAAATTCAATCATTTTTTAAAAATATGTCTTACTGGCACAGCGCGTTGACGACTTCTCTGCGGAAAAAAGCCCTCTTCTTCTGGCCGAACCCATCTGGGTAGCCTCTCTCTCTCTCCGTCTCCCCTTCCCTTGCCCTTCTCTGATATCCCCTATCTCTCCCACTCATCTCCCTTCCTCCCTCTCCACTCTCTAACTCTTCTTCTCTCTCCCCACCCGTCTCCTCCCTCTCTCTACTCTTCTAAATCTACTTCTCTCTCCCCACTCATCTCTCTCTCCACTCTTCTAAATCTACTTCTCTCTCCCCCACTATGTCTCTCCCCATTTTGCAAGTCCGCAACCCTTTCCCTCCCTTGACTTTCTCCCCCCCCTCTCTCGCGCGCTCTCAAGCCATCTCCTAAATCTTTCTTTTCTATCTCTCTCTAAATTTAAGTTTCAAGGCACTTTGATCTTTTTGTGTAGGTTATCACTGAAAAAAATCACTGAATCAATATTGAGATGTAAAAGGCTTGCCCTACTCATGACATTTTGGCTTCTCTCTGTGTGTGCGTGCACGCACGTTTCGGGTATTGTTAAAGAAGGTTCAGATTTAACAAATTGCATTTGCAGAGGGTACATTGGATTTGGATCCTACCCGGCAATGTTGAAGTGTTGAAATAGACTTCTCTCTGAATTCTCGGACTGTTTAAAACTAAAAAGTTGAATTTGTTTGGATCTCATACAAGGAGTATTTTTTAGTAGTTTATTTTTATATTTTTAATATAGAAAAGGCATGTACTAATATTTATAATAGATTAAATTTCAATAATATTGCCAAACATGCTTCTCTGGATATTGATCCATGGAACAAATATCTACTCAATGTTACCAAACATGTGCCGCATGGCATATTCTTACCAGAACAATTGAACATAAGTACTGCCAACCAAGTTTGTGTACAGCACAATCTAGCACAACCTGATCTCAGCACAACCCAATCTCAGCACAGAACTAAGAACAACACGAGCGATGCCAAACGGGCCCTTATATGTAACATTACAACTCTGCTCACTTCAAACATGTGCCCGTTTTTAGTTCTGCTATGCCATTCTATTCTGGAGTTTAAGCACAAGATGTTCGAGATTCAATCCCATTATCTCTGATAGTTTTGGAGTACATTTAAAGTGTAATCTCCTCCATTATTGGACCTCAACACTTTGATTCTTGCATAAAATATTTTTTTTCCATTTTAAGAAAATCTTCAAAAATCCTCCAATATATAGGTTATATTTTCAATATTTACAATAAACCCCCCAGCTTTGGTCATATTTTACAAAACAGCCCATAGTGCCCCAATAATTATAAATAAGCTCTCACTGTTACTCTTAATACATAAGGACAAAAGAGCCCGTGGCACAGTGAAAGGTGCTTGCTATTGCAACCTTTAGGCTGTGGGTTCAAGTCCAAAATACCAGAGTAAAAAAGTAAGGTTTTCCCAATGCTTGCATCAAGTTTTCAGAAAGATTGGATTTCATACTGAAAAGACTGGATTTCATATTGGGTCGTGGGATAGAGTTCTTTTTTGAATGAACTGTGAGTGGGGAGGTTCTTTAGAGAGTTAAGTTTCCAGAGGTTGTATAGCGTGGGTTTTTTTTTTGGCATAGGGTTGTTAAGAAAAGGTTTTTGGTGGTGAGGAAATGCCACTAATGGTTGTGAGGAAAGTCGGTGTTGAGTGTTGTCTTTAGAAGAAGTCTTATAATTAAAGTGGAAGGGCAGCAAGAGTCATTAGTAGAAATGCTTGTGTTTATTTGCTATATTGAAACTGATATTTGCATTTGAATACCTTAGTCTTTGGGAGAGTTTCCGATTAAATCTTTTCTGAAAGCATACACCTCACAATCCAAAATCAAATCTGTGCTCGTCAGCTTGAAACCCATTCCCAGCAGCAGCACCACCACAAAAGGGGAAAAAATTGGTGGTCACGCTGAGGATAGCTCATAATTGAAGAGAGGTATTTCACTTTCAGAGGTATGTTGTTTGTGTAAGGACGAGGGGACAGTGAGAACCATTTACTTCTATGTCGTGATGTCTACAAAGTTTCGAAATTTTTTCATGTTACTTTCTCGTTTGGTATGATGTTTTCTGAAAACTTTGGGTGATGATACAAGTTATTGGGGGTAGTGGTCCACTCAAGAAAGTGGCCAAATCTTTTGGAAGTTAGGTTTACCTATTTTAATCTTTTTTATTCTCTTGGGCAACATTTTTTTTTTTTGACTAAATAGAAAACACTTTTTTTCTTGTGGCCTTTATGGGGAGAAACAAATAAAAGGATTTTGACGGAAAATGAAAGGACGTCAATTGAATTATGTGATCTCATCAAGGGTGAGGGTAAGAAAGTGGTCTCTATAAGAAAAGATTTTGCTTACCTACGAATGTACGTAGTTGGGAAGGTTGCATGAAGTGGAGAAGATAAAAAAAGGAAGCTGAGATGGATCCCTCCTCTGAATGGTTCCTTCTAGGGTTTAATGTTGATGCTGAGTAAAGAGGTAAACTGGGACCCCCCGCTGTCGGAGTTCTGTAAGATGAAAGTGGTTCTGTGATGGGGGTTTTCTCCAGGGTGATGTAAATACTATTCGGAAATTGATGGTAGCATGTAGGGGTGGAAGTACGGGTTTTTGGTTCGGTTTTAGACCGAAACCGAAAAAACCGAAAACCGAAATTTCAAAATATTACAAACCGAACCGGACCGAATAACATGTAAAACCGAACCGAACCGAAAATAATTAAACGGTTTGGTTTTCCGGTTTAAACCGAATTTTTCAATATCTGCACCTGCATGGCCGCACAGTTCATATCATAATTCATGACCACATATCTGCACAGTTCATTTCATTTCATTATGACTAAGATCTCATATGAGTCATATCTGCTCCTGTACTCTCAACTCTCAACTCTCAAGTTTCAAGATATTCCAAGTTTCCAACAAGGCAACAATCTTACAATCCAACAATCTTTAGACTATAGTCTATTAGTCTGTGTAAATTACAGTAATACTATACTAATATTATTCTAATAGAGTAATAGTCTGTCTAAACTGACATATATATATTTAATTTAAAACATGAAATATAGTTCGGTTTTTCAGTTTAAACCGAAATTATTTTCTAAAATCCGAAACCGAACCGAACACCAAACTTACTAAAAACTCAAAACCGAAACCGAACCATAAACCGAACCGAACTTAATTTTACGGTTCGGTTTACGGTCCAGAGTTCGGTTCGGTGCGGTTTGTTCCACCCCTAGTAGCATGTGTTGGTAAAGTAGAGCCCCACATCCCACATCGCCAAAGTAAAGCCATTGGCAAGGCTTCATATATACCTGTTTGGGCCTTTCACCTATGAGCGTAAACTTTTGGGTTGGTACATGGCTTCTTACATGGTATTAAAGCGGGTTCCAATCCCGTTGTTCTTGTGTAGCCCACGTGATAGGCCCGTCCATGAAATTTGTTGGGCCTGCACGTGAGGGGGAGTGTTGGTAAAGTAAAGCCCCACATCCCACATCGCCTAAGTAAAACCATTGGCAAGGCTTCATATATACCTGTTTGGGCCTTCCACCTATGAGCTTAAGCTTTTGGGTTGGTACATGGCTTCTTACAACATGGTGGTTCAGGTTTTATTCTTGAAGGGGTGGTTTCTTTTGGGTATCTCTTTTGTGGCCATCTTTGGTCTTTATGGCATAAGAGAAAACAGTCACACCTTTTGAAAAACTCTGACTTATAGAGCTGCTACTAGGGCCCGTTGGAAGTCAATTGCATTGTCGTTGTCGACTAAGGAATTTACAGAGAGTTATAATTGTCCCCTGTTGCGAATATGCAGACCAATGACAAAGGACAGGGCTTAGCACCCAGTCTTCTAAGATGTCTTATTTTCTGTTTTCCATATAATCCTTTATTTTTTGCAAAAAATTCCCCATTAACACTTTTTTAGATGGTTGTCTTCTCCTAGTCAGTTAGGGTCAGACTCTAATGATGCCGAAGTCTTGGCCATTGGGAGGAGCATGTTAAGAATTTTTAAGGGCTCCTAGCCTACTACTCAGGTGAGTTAATATTGGAGAGTGATTTTGCAAATGCAACAAGATTGGTTAAAGGATTGTAAAAGGTCCATGGAGGCTGGTCTTATCCTGAACAAGATTAAAGAAGACAACCGGTTATTGAGGTGGATTGAGGGTTTTAATGAGGTAAAGGACCCATTATCTAAGCAAGGATTTTATAGATTGTATGTGTATAGGACCCATGTTGTAATCTTTTCTTGTCACTATTATACTATATTAAGCTGAAGGGTTTTTGAGGTTATTTAGACTGTTGGTTACAATTTTGACGGTAAGTTATTCTTCTCTCCTCCATTATCTCTCATAACTACCCACTTCTTATCCCATGCAACACCTATTTTATCTCATATAATTAGCCATGTCTATTCCCCACTTTTCCTCTTTTGATTTTGGTAAAACTCCTTTTTGTCCACATCTCCTATTCCATTTCTGCAGATCCTCCCATTTTGTTTTACCTCACGTCTCATATTTTTTCTACTCTACCGACTCTCAATTGTGAAAATAGGTACGGTCATATGTTTCCTTTTTTCTTCTATTTCTAAAAATTTGCTATCGTGCAATGTATTTGGACTGCCATTCAAGTCAATGCTTATTTTTCAATTATATGAGTATTTGATTTGCATTGTATGGGCATACTCCTGCTCAGCACGGGTTATTGTGCTAGTATTACTGCTTGTTGCTTTATTTTGGTATGCCTTTGATATCAATAGATTTTCTTTTTCTTTTTTTATA
Organism: Litsea cubeba; assembly: GCA_012931725.1. Lineage (NCBI taxonomy): Eukaryota > Viridiplantae > Streptophyta > Magnoliopsida > Laurales > Lauraceae > Litsea > Litsea cubeba. The sequence continues at coordinate 85,507,801 of CM022947.1, read as the reverse complement.
TAATTTATCTCTCTGTTAACAAATTCTACCAATAATACCATTCCAAAATTATAACAAGGTGATGACAACGATGGCAACAACAATGATTTTGTATGGAAAAAAACCCACATTGGATTGTAAGTTGTCCCTTTTGTATCTGTTATAATTCATGCTTTTACCCCCTTCTTTTACTTAACAGATAACACCTCAAGGATACTAGCATCGGGGCCATATGGGCTTATATTTTCGTCCTTTGTACTATTTTACTTCGATATTCCTGTGACGACACGGTTCAATGTATTTGGTTTTCACTTCTCAGACAAGTCATTCATATACTTGGCAGCTGTTCAGGTAAAAGCTTACTTTGAATCCAATTTTTATTGCACTGACTAAAGGAAATACATGATATTCTTCAGCAGCAAATGTATTATTTGCTGACACTTCCAAGGTTTGATGATCTGGACTGTTTGGCATGATGGAGATCCGAACTCTCTAACAATGGCCTTAAAATACTGTTAGGAATATGACCAAACATGCTCTAGTTAAGGCCAAACAGTTGAGAATGGATTGGGCCTTTTTATCTGATAGATTCTGTTCAAGTTGGAGAATAAGGTTTTTAACTGAAGTTGGGAGTGGGACTTTCCAGTGGACTAAAAAGTTATCACAGTTAAAATTGACAAATTGCAGCTTTGCAGTATGACGAGGGCTATTCTCTAGCAAAATTAAGTTGACTTGGCTTGTCCTTGTCATTGTTTGGTCAATGGTCTGGATCACCAAATCATGGGTCTGCATGTGCAGACTACGAAGTTGGTGAACCTTGCATTTGCTGTGGCATAGTAGTTAGTATCATGTAATCCCTCGTGTGATACTTAGAGGCCCACATAAGGCCTATTATATATGTTCTAATTTGGGTTTATCTTGCAGCTTCTTTTGTCATCCTGGAAAAGATCCATCCTACCTGGTTTATGCGGTGTTCTTGCTGGATCTATATATCGCTGCAATGTGTTCGGTATCCGTAAGATGAAGGTGACTGTAATTGATGCATATCATTGTTGTAGATATAGTTCATGAACTATTAAGCAGAGAACAGGAAATCTTTTTAAGTTATGCTAGAAAAATATGCAGAAAGGCCCTACTTTTTGGAGATCCAGACCATAGTCATCTGGTTTACAGTTCAATTGGTTCTCATTTGAGATTCTGTCTACAATAAAAACTAAGTAAGATTCCATGTTTTGTAGGTGATCAATGATATGGTGGGGTCAACTCCAATTGGAGTTAGATAGGGACTAGTGTTAATACATAGGGGCCAAGTTTAGCGGCTTAGGTTTCTTAGGCGGGCCTCATTGATGGACCTATAAGATTCGTCTTAGGAAAGTTTTTTGAGAACTGTTTGTGAACTGTTCAAATTGTTTGAAACAAAGTGCTCGCAGTTCGAGGGTCTTAATTAGCAAACTAGGTAACCATTATTGTTCATCCCAGAGCTCGTGTCATGAAGAGAATTTGCTTGCCAATCTCCATCTTTAGGACTTGTTTGTGCAATGCTGTGGAAGAGGAAGCACTCCTTTCTACCATTCAAAAAAAAAAAAAAAAAAAAAAGAAAGAAAGAAAGAAAGAAAGAAAGAAAGGAGGAAGCAAACTTCTCTACCATTCAAAAAAAGAAAAGAAGAAAATAGAGGAAGCACAGTTTTCCTATTCCATGGAAACTTTCGACCTCCTTCCTGGAAACATATATCCTCACTTTTTCGGGAAAATAATTACTTTGTGCAACTTTTTTGACAATGAAACATTCCATAGCAAATGCGGAGAGACACGTTGTGCAGAGATCGGAAGATTTCTCTTTCCGCTTTTGTGTCAATCACATTTCTGATTTCACAAGTCCTTAAAAGAATATACCTATATGAGTGTTGGGTTCCTTTCCTGTTGAATCTAGACATCATCATCTTGATTTCTACGAACCATATACTGTTTAAGCGGGGTTGTCTAAGTGCTATATTTGGGACCAACACATTCATGGCATGATAAATGGCGGTGGAAAACCCCATAGGCAATTTTTGTTTTTCAAGAGTTTGAATGAATTATGTGGGACAGTAATCTTGATAGTCAGTTTTTTTTTTTTTTTTTTAATACTGTATCAATGTTGGGTTGGTCATAACAGGTGGGAACGTAAAGTCCCAGCACCAAAAACCTTTACCGTTACTCTCCCAGCAGCCCAAAAAACTTACTCCACAAAACACCGTTACTCTCCCAGCAGCCCAAAAAACTTACTCCACAAAACATAAGTAAATTAGTTACTTTACCCATTGTTAACTTCTCATCTCTCTTCAAATTACTTTACCCCATTACCATCTTTACGTTTCCAGAAAGTATACTTCTCCTTTCCACAGCCTTTACCTTTCCCACTGATTTGACATTGACTTTGTATTACTTCTGCAGTAAAATTATCGAAACACGCCCTTGCAGATGCAGAGGGAAGGAGGAAGGGAGGGAGGGGGAGTGTTGAAAGATATGCATTTTATATTGACCAATCCATTATGGGGTCATCTAGATAAATGGGAAGGAAAGTTGAAAGATATGTTCTGACATGGTAGTTGTTGAGTCGAAGAAAAAGCACCTTTTCTTTTAATCTAGGATCATCTAATGAGTACTAAGATGAATCTAATTTTCCATTTTGTGGAGAAGATCACGCAGCCGGTAGGACACAAAATTACGACTGTTCTAATTTGAAGGGCAAAGGCGTCATCACAAACCAATTTAGTCTATTGCAATTTTCTGTGGGAAGTGGGTCACAAATTAGATACACAGAGTAACTCATGAGCTCCATGTGGATGTTGACTTGAATAGCAATCAGCCGTGAAAACAAGAGGTGAACATGGAACTCCCATTGGTGATATGAAGATGTTCACTCAACACCGTTTTCTCATTTCACCAGATATTGTGGTACGACCTCTTTCAAACTGGTTCCTGACTAGGTGTCTGTCGAGAATGGCAACCTTCAGCAAGCAATGGCAATTGTGGATCAACAAATTACTGAATCATGTACACAGCTGGAAGGTGATTGGCTAGCTCGACAGTGATGGATCTTGGTGACCAAGGGTTTTGGGATCTCTGTCAGAAAAGGAGGCAGGCATCCGACATATTTTTCAATCTTTGTATGCCTAGGCAACTGATTTCTGTAAGTATAGGAGAGAAAACTGATATCTAGCTAGATAGATAGAAGGATCGATGTGAGTTAGTGGGATAGATAGATAGAAGGATCAGTGGGAGTTAGTGGGATTAGGTTGCACTGTTCGCTCAGTGGGATTAAGTTGCACCATTAGCTATGATTAAAACAAAGGATTTAAGGGGCATAAGCAACCTGCAGATAACAAAGTTTGCATGGAACATGTCACAATGACTGCCTGCAGTTTGGGTAGTCCAGACAGGCATCCAATGATGAATAGAGTTCTTCAAAATATTAAAGGGGACATTGTGATTTTCTGAGAAATGAAGTTCTTAGTAGCTGATTCAGTCTTTTAGGAGCAGAATGAGTGAGTGGGCTGTTAAAGTAGCAGTTGGGTTGTGAATTCAGTGGGATTCTAATTAGCGGAGGATCGATATGCCGATAGGAAATTATTTTGCTACTCTAATCTTAGAAGAAAAGGTGTCAGCCAAGGAGCTTTGACTTCTATTTATGGGCCAGTTGATGCTCATTCGAGATGCAAATTTGGAACAAATTAAATTCTATGTCGAGTAAATGGGGACATTGCCCTGTTCTTCCTGACATGATAACTCTCTCTAGGGTCTTCCCTTCAGATTATATTCTCTCTCTCTCTCTCTCTCTCTCTCTCTCTCTCTCTCGCCTGGGAAGATTCGAACTTGCCCCCTTCATGATTTAACAATGATGGATGGAGTCTTCATGCATTAACTATGGACGCCTGCCCTTTGGAATCATCACCATTGGTAACTCAAGGAGTCTTCACAGACGGAGAAACACTTTCTCCCAATAATGAGATGAAAAGAAGAATTTTTCATTGAATTACAAATGAGAGATTACAAGGTATTTATATAGAAGGAGAGGTCAATCCTGTCTAGGAGGGATCTACATAGGATTTCCTTTGAAATTGATTAAATGCCAATCTCATCCTTGATGCGATTTTCTTTCCTCTGTTCTGTCAATCAATAATCTTTAATCAGTTACATGTCAATCGTCGTGCTAGATTTAAGATATCTAAAACTAGGTGACTTTATTGGAAAGTAACTACAAAGAAAGTATGCATAGTCGTGCTATTGGGCTGGCTGACCATGGGTTTCGCCCAATGGATCATAATATATGGGCTTGGCCCACTATGGTGAGGCTGATGGGTTGGCCCATAGTGGGCATGTTCTTGGGCCTACTTTTTGTGGCCTTTAAGCCTATGATGCACTTGGGCTGCATCAGTACAGATAGCTGTTGATGTCCCTAAACAGCTGAGCTGCAACTGAGCCTCCGTTTAGATTTGAGTTAATGCGCTTTAATGGAAAGGTCTTGCTGATATAATCCCCAGATGTTGGAATGAATGATGGTGGATTGCTGGATGTGACTTGGATCCTTTCAGAAGTTGAATGCTTAAACTGAAGATGAAGGAATAGAAACTTAATAATTTCAAATCTGTCAAGGAAGGTGAGGTGAATATTCTAGAAATATACAGTAGCTAGATGATATGAGCAGAGAACAAAGTATGGAAAGAATTCAACTCAAGATATTGCAAGTCCAAGTTCATTAAGAAATCAAATGGAGTCAAAGACTGAAACCAGATGGTCAAGAGAAGGTGGCAAGAACACTAACTTTCATGGCATTGCCAACATTAGAAGAAGAGCTAATAGAATTTCTATTCTTCCATGTGGTAAGCTGTTAGCAGAAGATCAAATACTCTTTGATTACAAGGTAATCAAGTTTCTTCTAAATTCTGTTGTTGGGGGACAACTGGCTCCTACCATTTAAGGAATGTGTGGAATTTTATCATCCTCTTAGGGTAGTTTCATTGCCTCATAGAACCTTAGCTGGAAATTTTTGCAGCTGTTTGAGAACTTGGAGGTGATAGAGCTTCAGGTACTGATGATTTCCCCATTGTCCTTAAAAGACTCTGCTTGTGTACATCATCATCATTATGTTTTGAAAGATTCCCATTCAAGGTTTTCTATTAAAGAATTAGGGGAAGCCTTCATTGTTCTAATTCCCTGAAAAAATGGAGCAACTACTCTTACTAAATCTTCTGTGCATCATTTTAATTGGCAGTCTTTATAAAATACTTGCCATAGTCTTAGTTATTCTTCTCTGAATAGTAATTCCTGCTATTATTTCTCAATCATAAAAGACATTTGTGGAAGGTCGTCAAAATTTAGTTGCTGCTTTTTATAGCACTTGACTGCATTGGTTCTAGCTAAAAATTGAAGAACTGGACTCATTTACTAGCTGGAATTGCAAAAGGCTTAGGTAATAGTTGATTGGAATTTTTTGAAATTTGATAGTGGCCAAATAGGGTTTGTTGTAAATTGTTTTTGGCAGAATATGAATTGTGTTTCTTGTGCTCATTTTTGGCTCACCCAAAGGGTTTTTGAAAGGGTTTCAGAGATCTGAGCAAGGATATCTCCTTTCTTGTTTGTTATTGTGGCTTTTAGACCGAGAATTCCACAACCAAAGTTACTCATCTCTAATTTACTGACGGTACCATTTTGCCCGGTGATCCTTCTCATTATACTATCCAGAATATAGTCTCTTTGCTTCTATGGCTTGAACCAGTCTCAGACCTAATTATTTGAAGTATGAATTTTAAGAAACTGGAGGTGGCGGAAGTCGGAAGTTGGACTTTATTAAACTTTTTGGATGTTGGATTAACGGCTTTCCATTATCTGACTTGGGATTGCTCCAGTGCATTCAAAAGCCTAGATATTCTCTTCGGATGTCCATTATTGAAAATTTTGAAAAAAAGATTATTATTGTGGAAGAGCAAATAGTTATCACTTGGGAACTAAATCACTCTTACATTGCAACTTCATTTGATCTTTCAATATATTTTTGTTTTCTTTTGGTGTTCCATGCATATTGTTAGAAGCTCAAGGATTTATGGAGATTTCTTAATGGAACAATACTGCAGATAAAAAGAAAGTATCATCTTGTCAGATGGAACCATGTTTGCTAGTCATTAATTAGGGAGGCTTGGGCATTTAGCCCAATAGATCGTTGTTGGAGAAATCATCATCATCATCATCAATAAAGCCTTGTCCCAGCTATGATGGGGTCGGCTACATGAATTTTATTTCTCCATTTTGATCTATCTTGAGCCAAATCCTCATATAAGTTGCACTTCTTCAAATCTATTTTTACTACTTCCATCAACATCCTCTTTGGTCTACCCCTTCCCCTTGATGGGCTATCAATCTGCATAGCCAAACTTTTCCTTATTGCCGTTGCCGGCGTGTGTTGGACATGCCCAAATCATCTCAAACGGGTTTCTTTAATTTTATCCCCTATTGATGCTACCCCTAGATACTCTCGAAAACGGTAATTTCTAATTTTATCCTTCCTAGTTTTACCACACATCCACTTCAACATTCTTATCTCTGCAACACCCATTTTGTGCATATGTTGGTTCTTGATTGACCAACATTATGCTCCATAGGTCATAGCTGGTCTAATCACTGTCCTATAGAATTATCCTTTCAATCTTGTTAGCATTCATCGGTTACAAAGCACTCCAGAACCATCCCGCTTTTATACTTTTTTCGACATTTTTATCAATCTCCCCATCCTTGCTAATTATCAAACTAAGGTAACGGAATGAATTTCTTTGTGATATCTCCTGGGCTTCAATTCTCCCAATAGTTTTAGCTCTTTGTAAATGCCCATTGAAGTTGCAATCCATATATACTGTCTTGTACGACTTATTTTGAAGCCTTTGGATTCTAAAGCCTTTCGCCATCTCTCGAGTTTTGCACTCACACCATCTCTTGATTCATCCGCCAACACTATATCATCTGTAAACAACATACACCAAGGTACCTCTCGAATATGAGTAGTTGACTCATCCATAATCAATATAAATAGATAAGGGCTTAGAGCTGACCCTTGATTTAAACCTATGGTCACTGAGAACTCACATGTCTCTCCACTGGTAGTTCTCACACTCATTAATGCTCCTTCATATATGTCTTTAATAATTTCAATATAACCTCTTGGAACATTCCTTTTATTTAAAACCCACTATATTAAATCTCTAGGTACCCTGCTATATGTTTTTTCTAGGTTGATGAAGACCATATATAGATTTGTCCTTTTCACTCAATGTTTTTCTATTAATTGCCTAGGTGAGAAGATAGCTTCCATAGTTGACCTCCCTGGCATAAAACCAAATTGACTTTTCCAGATATCTTGGTCTTTTGTCTAAGTCTTTGCTCCATTACTCTACCATATCTTCATAGTATGACTCATAACTTTAATCTCACGGTAGTTGGTATGGTTTTTTATATCTCCTATATTCTTATATACAGGTACTACAACGCTTCTTCTCCATTCATCTGTCATCTTCTTTGTCATTAATATTTTATTGAAGAGCCTAGTTAACAAAATCCTCCCAACTTCTCATAAGCATTTCCAAGCCTTTATTAAAATGTCATCTGGACCTATAGCCTTTCCCGTCTTCATTTGTTTCAATGCTTTACTACCTTAATTTTGCGGAAAAAAGTATGTTCTACTAACAAAGTTTCTTCTCTTGTTCCCACATCTCCTACATAGTCTTCATTTAAAAGTTTGCTAAAATATTCCCTCCATCTTTCTTTCACATCATTGTCCTTCACTATAACCTTTTAGTCATTGCTTTTAATGCATTTGACATGGTCAAAGACTCTACTTTTTTTTTCCCTTATTTTTGCAAGCTTAAAAATATCATTCTCTCCTTTTCTTGTTCCTAACTTCTTATATAGGTCATCATATGCTTTGAACTTTGCCGTGCTTACAACTTTCTTAGCTTCTTTCTTTGCCTTCTTATACAGCTCATAGTTTTCCATATTCCTAGTATCGTACCAAACTTTGTAACATCTTTTCTCTCGAACAACTTCATGAACCTCTACACTCCACCAGTGGGTTTCTTTATTGTAGTGTCTTTTCCCTTTTGACTCTTCAAGCACCTCTTTAGCAACCTTCCTAATACAATTAGTCATTTGATTCCACATCTCTTTAGTTTCTCCCTCAAAATTCCTTTCTCCCTTTTCAATCACTTTATCCTTAAATATTGTTGCTCTTTCTCCTTTAAAATTCCTCCACCTTGTTTTAGGGCACATTTTATTTACTAACCCTCTCTTTCTATTTCTAATGCATAAATCTAAAACTACTAGCCTATGTTGCGTGGTCAAACTCTCTCTTGAACTAACCATACAATCTTTACAAGCCAATCGGTCATGTTTCTTAATTAGAAAAAAGTTTATTTGGCTTTTGCTAGTTCCGGTTTTATAGGTAATTAAATACTCATCTCTCTTTTATAAGCATATATTTGCTATTACAACTTACAAGGTGAAATGCTAATGCAAAATCCAAGATAGTGTCTCCTAACTCATTCTTTTCTCCAAATCCTTGTCCACCATCCACTCTCTCGAGTCATACCCTCCATTATCTTTTCCTACATGTCCATTTAAGTCCCCTTATAGGAAAATCTTTTCACTAGTTGAGATTTCTCGTAGTAAACCATCCATCTCCTCCCAAAATTGTCTCTTGACACTTTCATCTAATCCTGCTTGGGGAGCATATGCATTAATGATATGAATTATGTCTTCGTCCAACATTAGATTAATTGATATACTTCTATCACCCAACCTCTTTAGCCCCACAATTTTCTCTATCAAAGCCTTATCTACAACTATACCCACTCCATTTCTTGTATTGTTCTTTCCCGCATAAAAAAGTTTATAACCATCAATGAGCTCCTTAGCTTTATCCCCTTTCCACTTTATCTCTTCTAAATAGGCTACACTAACTCTTATTCTTTTCATTACCTCAACCAACTCCATCCTCTTACTTGTTAAGGTTCCTATATTCCAAGTAGCAAGTCAATCTTCCTCTTCTTCTGGACTAACTTCTTTAGCTATACTCGTTTAGAATGGTGCGGTAACCCTTGCCTACTTTCCATTGCAACATCGGGCAGCGCTGCGGTGCGTTGCTTTTAAATAGCCTTGCCCTATTGTAGTGGAATAATATTTTGATGGCTAAATATAACATTGCTAGTGGGTGATATGAAATCCTTTTTCCCATTATAAGGCTTAGGTATGCCAACATCCATCAAAAATTTTATTCTATATTTCACAGAGCAATTAGGTACCTATCTTAACACGGTGAAAGGATTTTTCGATGATGTTTGAATCGGTATGCTTTAGTTGTTCCTTCAAAATTAGAAAACAAAAATCCATATCTCGTGGTTGTTAATCGGAATGCTTTCGTTCGGAATATGTATGAGAAGTTGGGAATTTAATTGATTGAAATTTGAGACCCCACCTTTTTTCAGAATTTGATAGATGGTTTAGTTCCTGCAAGGTCAGTGATACAACCCATGACTGCCTGAGTCACGCGGGTTGGTGCTTCATCCCCAAAACATCTCCAACCAGCGAAAAGAAAGGGAAAATCAAGTTCTGCTCACCATAAAATAGAAACAAATTTGTTGATTTTCTTGTTCCAATCTCAACTCAAACGTTCTCCAATGGAAGAAAGCAAAGTTGGAGATGAAGCTGATGGAATTTCTTAAAAATCCAATATTGTGCTGGTCATCGAACCCTAGTTATGCTTATATACATTCACATAAAAAAAGAAAGGCCTCAAACAATTTTGGCCATTCAATCTAACTATAGATGCTTTAATCCTTGCCTAGGTTAAAATACTGAAAGTCATCCCTGCTCAAAGATAATTAGACCTTTGAACAATAAGATGCATGAGATAGAGTGTGCCAGGAGCCAAAAGCATATGGCTTTTCATGAGCTTTGGGGTTAAAGGCATTTATCATGTCAGTCTGCCCTCTTTGTAAGTCCTAATTGGTCCAACCTTCTCCAAAAATCCCTAAATTAAAATTTGATAAAAGTTTCATTGGTGAATGCCAAAGTGTTATTTTTGGACTAAATGGATTGACAGTTAGATTTTTTTGGGGATCATCTCTAGTTTGAAGCGGTAATGAGGCTGAAGTTTTGGCTCCGATTTTTTCTTTTCCCTCCATTTAGTAGTCGAAGGTTTTGAATTTTTCATTAGGTTGCAAAGATCTTAGTGCTTGACGCAGCAGGGGTGAGGAAGAGTAGCCGAGGACTACTCTCCAAGCCCAGAGGCTTAGGATAGGCACCAATCTAGGTCTCACACCAAAGAGAGGAAAAGTCAATTTTCTATTCAATTTGCAATGATCGACTGAGAGGATTACATCTATTTATATAGACTAGTCTAAGCTCAAACTTGGAAAACAAGTTTAAATAAAAACAGAAATTCCTAATTTAGTTCTAAATCTTAGCAATTAATAAAATTTAGGAAATCTTCTAGAAAACTTGCAAAATAGGAAAGTGTCGGTGGAGACACGTTTTGGATGATTTTTCTGCTTTACTGGGCCTTATTGGACTTAGGCCTTCAGGTATAGACCTTTGGGCGGGGCTCATTAGTCTGGCATTCATCAATGCTTGAACAGGCCTATTCAGCTGAAGTTGAGATAGATTCTGTGCATTTCTTGTGTGCCATCACCGGTATTGTTTAACCACGGAGAATAGCAAATTGGATTGACGAAATTTGGGTCTGTCCACTCGAGGGGTTTCAAGGTTAGACATATTCTTTGATCGGTAAGCGACAAAGCAGGGTCCCTAGCGAAAGAACAATTAAATCCTCCTTGTTTTTTGACTATGTAACCTTGTCTGTGTGTTTTTTTTTTTTTTTGGCTAGCTTTTTTCACTGCTGTGAGCGTGTTCACTTTTTCCTTTGACATAAAAAAGCACAAGCAGAAGGAATGAAATATACAACCAAAGCAAAGAAAATTATGCTAGAGCAAGATCATGGAATGATATTGTCAATGTTAGACATCTTTAATATTAGACCAGCTTAGCTACTGTCTCTGTAAGACATTAGGTTTGTTATTTGGAACCTAACCAGTCATAATAGAAGAATGTTTTCTATTTGAACCTGGAGATTTGTCAATTTTAATATGAAGATGTCCGTTCACCAATAAATAAATTTGGAAATTTGGACTTTTGCAGCTCCCACAATTCATCACAGCGTTTTTCTCGCGGTTGTCGCAGCCACCGCCAGCTGGTTCATCATCTGCAACAGTGAGAGGGAACATTTCAGGCAATGCACCCTCGTATGTGGGTCGCCAACCAGAGGCAAGTTATGTTTATATAATTTCTTATGTTCTAAAAAAAAAAAAAACTTGACTGCGCTCTTCTGGAGCACATGCATGAAATGTTTGCAAGGGCTAGACCAGGATGCAACTCATTCCATATTCGATTATTTTTATTTCGAAGGCCTGTTGAATCTATTATCCCCAAACTGAGGATATGCATGGAATTGTAAGGACTACATCTTAGGCAAAATTCTCAGTTGTTAAATTAAGATTAGCCAATGGCTATTTATTGAGTACAACCAAAGGTATTAACTCAAACTAGGACACCTATTCACATCCCTAATAGGAAACCTAATCACAATGTAACACTAGCCTAATATAACACAAATTTAGTCTAATTGTAATCTAAGACAAAATTATCCACTATTTTCAGTAATTAAAAAAAAAATTCTCACCAAAGTTTCTCGTAATTACAAATTAACACATAATTACCAAAATTTACAAATAAGTCCTGTCTCTCAACATATGGTTCACATCTGCACCTCACAAAAACCCATAATTTTCAATGAAGATGAAACAAAACTCCCAAACCCCAACCACACCCCCCGCCACCCTCCCTCCCCCCACTTTCCCCCCTTCCTCTCCCTCTCCCCACTCCTCCTCCTCCTCCTCCTCCAATAATAATAATAAAAACACCTGAAAACTCTTTTCCTGTCATGGGGAAGACCAGTTTTTAAACCCCGGTGTTCTGCTTTAGAAAAATACAAAGTCCTCCTCCTCCAATAATAATAAAAAAAACACCCGAAAACTCTTTTCCTGTCATGGGGAAGACCAGTTTTTAAACCCCGGTGTTTTTAATGAAATAGAAAAGCTACCCAGTGAGGCAGCTTTCCTGACTATGAAAAAATAAAAAAGTTAACGTTCCAACACACAATCAGTTCATGAAGAACTCTTTTCATCAAAATGAACCCTTTATTAACACTCAAAAACACCAAAGAAAAACATCAGTGGCTGTTATAGAGCCCACTTGACAACACAATTCACATACCTGCATTTACACTTCTCTTAGCAAGCTTCACTAACCTAGGATGCTGATGTCAGCATTTGATAGGCTGATGTTCACCCTAGAACTCAAACGAACAACTCTATTGCCCTTCAAATCACATGGTTCTCTTGCTTTGTGGCCTACCACCCCTCTTAGAATGGCTGTTATAACCAAGTTGAAACCTTTAGCTATATAGGAAATTCAGAAGAAGAGGGAGGAAAATTAGGAAGGGACAAAGAGAAGAGAACAAATGAGAGAAAAGAGACAAATCTTGAGGTGAAACTGGGGCTGGTTGGTCCTGATCTGCTGGGCAACCAGTTCCCTTAAATATTTATTAAATTTCTGGTTATTTACAAAAACACTTCCCCGTGTGCTGATATTACAAAAAGGTCCCTGTTGTGTCCACAGGATTGCAAAACAGTCTTGAGTAATGAAGATAAATTGCAGAACAGTCAAATGCTGAGATGTATATTAGGAGTTCTAGATAAGAAAGCTACCAATTCTAATCAAATGACAAAACAAGAAATAATTCCCTAAACAAGAATAATTCCCTAATTAGACTTAAGATATAATTAGAATGCCACAGTAGCTTCTTAGCCAATTGGGCCTGTGGGCTGAACCCAATGGACTGGGTTGGATGGCCGGGTCCATCATGTGGGCCCATGGCTATTTTAACCTTCCGTACTGCATCAACTCTCCCCCGCTTGAAAAAACTCGACTCCGGCGAGTTGACAGCATGATAATACGGGAGAGAATCCAACCACAAGTTTGGGAAAGGTCCTCTGGAGTCGAAAATCAATCACACGAACTTCAGAACATTGTTCTTTGAGAAGCTTCCCACTTTCAACCTGAACGACTCCTTCTAGAAGGAGACTCTTCTCGTGTTATATAGTGGGCTGCTCGGTCTTCTTCACCTCCATGGTATCTGGCAGACATTATTGAAGAGGTGCTTCAGTGGTTAGGTGATTTGAACGTTTCGTTCACTCACATTATGAGATCAGTAAATGCGGTGGCGGATAAACTCGCAAAAGAGGGAGTTCTTAAACCTTCTTTGCTCATTTTTGACCCTACTTAAAAGTTCATTTTCTTTTTGTTGGTGTACAGCCTTCCCCGTGTTTTTGTAGGGGCTTTTTTGGTCGTTTTAGCCCTCTTATACTGTACAGTCTTTGTGCAATGAAAAGTCACATTTTTCAAAAAAAGAAAAGAAAAAGGGAATGTTCTTGTGTCTGCATTTGCTTTGCGTGTCTTGGAAGCTTCATGTAGTCTTTTCCTCCATTTAGAAGTAGCTGGGAGGTGTCGCTTCTTCTGATGTCTGCATTTAGCTCGGATGTGTGCTTTTCCCATGAGAGGTTGCAACCGTAGAATTTGCCATATTTGAATGCAATCTTCCAACTTCAATTGTTGATCCTTGAAGATGAAGTCAATGTGAGGGCCTTCAACAACTGGATCTTCTTGTGACACATCTAAAACAGTTGATTTGATGTCCGATGACCCAATTGGATTTTCTAGAAGTGCTTTGACAATTGGATCCACCGGATGTTCAATCTTCTTGCTAACTTGATCAGAGTCTTCGATGTATGCTTGTCTTTGCTCTTCCTTAACCTTTTGCGGCTCTTGACTGACATTACTTTGATCAATATTGTCTGTACCCACGAAATCAGCTTTGCCATAAAATTGCTCTTCGATGTCATCTTTGATGCCTTTTGGCTTCACTTGTGGTGTAGTCATGAATTCTGTTTTAACTATTTGCTCCTTCGGGGCTGTCGATGTCATTGGAATGAGCACAACCCTTTTTACATTCCACAAAAGGGTATATGCGTTCGCCTTTTTATCATGGTGCACTTTTCGATAAAAAAGCCATGGACGCCCAAAAATAATGAGCAATATTCATATGGATCACATCACACCAGATTTTATCCTCATAATGGCCCATCTTGACTGATACCAAACATCTATGTGTCACGGGGATGACATGACCATTAGACCATGTGACTTGGTAGGGCTTAGGAAGTTTCTCGGTTGGCCAATGAAGTTTGTCAATGACCTCTTGCGCGATAAAATTTATTGCACTACCATTGTCAATAATCAAATTAGCGGACTTGTCTTCGACTGTTACCCGCGTGTGGAATTTCTTAGCATGTCTCCATTCTTCTTCTTCCTTCTCATTTATATTAAGGAGTTGACGAATGACAATAGTGGGATTATCTTCTCCTGGAAAATGTCTCTCCACAACATTGGCTCTTTGTTGACATTGTTGCATGCGAGACAGTCTAAGCATACACTCAACATAGAGGGCCTCTATGTATGCCTCTTGACTTGTTTTGTAATAATTCATATTTTCCACGATGTCTGGTCTCAAGCCTTGGACATAACAAGCTAGATCATGTATCTCATCTTCCTCCAGTTCGCATATGTCATGTAAGTCTTGAAATTGACATATTCATCAACCGTCAAGTCTTCTTGACTCAAATTAAGAAATTGCTCAAAGTAGAACTCATTCTCAAAATACCAATCTCTATAAGTAAATTGATACCAAATTCTTTGAATTTCAGTTGAGTTCCCAAAAATTTTCATGATGATTTGGATGCAATGGTGTCAAAATTTAACTTTTTTGAAAAATAAGCTGACCTGCTGTGTGGATCTTGAGTAGTGGAGCACGTTGGCAAAGATGGATCAATCATCGGATTGCAGATGGCTTCAATATCAACGAATTCAAGATGGACCATATGATCAATTTAATCTGATGCAAATGACTTTTTTTTTATATAGATGGTTTGGGCTTAGGATCAAATCGGACCCAAGAAACTCGCTCAAATCGTTGCCCAGGAATGGCACGTGTGTGAGAATACACTGCTACAGTGCAGGTTCTGTATTGAATTTCGTGTAGAGAAGGAAATAAAGAGGAAGGCTTCGAATTACCTCCGGCTTGAGAAAACGAAGGATGAGCATTGTGAGAGGAGTCGTGGTGACGCTGGTGGTCGTGGCGATCACGGTGGATGCAGAGATTTGCAAATCGTTGATGCTGGTGAGCTCATCAATGACTGATGAGGACTGGATTATCGCAGGCGCAGGTCGACGTTATGCCGCCAGGTATATGCTCTCTTCTATCTCGTCTTCTGCTTCTCTCTTCATCTGATATATATATATATATGGGAGATGCTCCTATGAAAGATATCTCTCATCTTATATGAGAGATAGGGGTGAGGGCCCTCACATTTAAGTTGTTGGCATTGGATATGGATGTGAGGGCCCCCACCCAACCTCTCATTTAAGGTGAGAGATCTCTCGTAGGAGCATCTCCTTATATATATATATATATATATATTATATATATTTTTTTTTTTCTCTCTCTACTGGGAGGGCATAGTGGAGAGGGTTTGAAGAGTTGGTCGGGATTTAGAGTTAAAGGGGTCTTGATGAGATTCGATTTGGGTTTTGGAGGTCAGATGGGGAGTTTGGAGAAGGAGTTTCGGAAGATGAAGGGTCGTGTATGTTTTTTTTTTTTCTTGGTTGTGTTGGATACGCGGTTTGCTGGGGTTAGGGTTTCTGTGGTGGATTGGTGGGTTAGGGTTTGGGGATTGGGTGGACGATTTGGGCTGTTAGGGTTTTTGGGGATGTCATATGAGAGTTCTGGGCTTCGAGTGGTTTCGGTAGAGAAAGGGGAATAGAGATTGGGGTTCGGGATGTGGGGGAATTTAGTTCAGGGTGTTTGGTGGGCTTGGGTTTAGGGTTTAAGGTTCTGTGGTGGGTGTTAGGTTTGGTGGGTTCGAGTGAGGCAATGGAGGGGTCGAGATGATGGAACGTATGGGTGGGGTGAAATTTTATGGCAGTGGATTCTGGGAGCTAATTTGGGACAATGGGTGGGTTTGGCTGGTTTGGATTGATGGTGGATGATGGGCATTGATTTGGCTGGGGTCTGGGTTTCACGGTTGCTGGTCTCGGTGAAGGGGTTTGGGTTTGAAAGGCATCGGTTTGGGATGGCAGGGATTTAGTAGCTAAGCGATCTCGGGTTGGGCATGGAGGATGAATTTGGGTGACGACGGTGATGGAATAGGAATCCGGGAAGGACTGTTGTCTTCTCGGTGATCGCTCTTCAGCTCTGATACCAAATTGATGTAGCCCAGATCCGCAATCGATGCGTGAGATCAATCTTTCAAAGGATTGATCGAATCCAAGATGGATTCCAGCCACTAGGGCATGAGCAAAACCATAAACAACCCATAAAACTCACGAGAGCAACCGAGAAATCTCTTATTGATTGAAAGTAAGCATGTCTAATACAATGAAGGCTCCTCTATTTATATATAGTGTATTAGGAGTTCTAAATAAGAAAGCTACCAATTCTAATCAAATAACAAAATAAGAAATAATTCCCTAATTAGACTTGAGATATAATTAGAATGCCACAGTAGCTTCTCAGCTAATTGGGCCTGTGGGCTGAACCCAATGGGGACTGGGTTAGATGGCTGGGTCCATCATGTGGGCCCAGGGCTCTTTTAACCTTCTATACTTCATCAAGATGTCATCTTGCACAATTTTTGACAAACTGATTAATTTCTTAGCTATCAATTTTCAAACTGATTGATTTCTTAGCTCTATCAATTTTCTTGTGCCCCTCACTTTCTGCTTATCGTGGAAAATGCCAATTGAATTCTGTAATGGAAAAATTGTTCTTTTTACAACCTTGCTTATGCTATTGAAGTAGGAATGTTGCTTCTCCACATGTAAAAAAAGAATAGGAAACTCTGCAATCCCTGATCATGTGGTTTGCTCTTTGCAATTTCTGGGCTGTTTACTGTGAAGGCTCTGATTGAGATGAATAGGAATTTAATGACTTAAAAATTCTTATGCTGGAAACACATGAAAATTTAGACCTAAATTAATAACGCAAACGTTGATGGGCTGCTTTGACTAGAGATTCTGTTGACGGGCTTCCCCCCCTTGAAATGGCCCTTGCACAGTAATCCATAAGCAGATAGACTGCATTTGATTTCTTAGCCTTTTCTTACTTTTAGGGTGACATATTTTCCTGGTTGTTTTCTTGATATTTCTCCCATCTGCACCAGGCGATGGAGTGTGAACAGATTGAATATGCTCCCAATTGTCTAATTTACTCTTCAACTGCACCACATTACTAGGTTTTGATAAAATATCATACTTTAGATAGATTTTTCACGAAAAGGCCCCTTATCTAACATTGTAACATATGATTGAGTTTTTATGGACAAATGACACAAATACCCTTTATTGAAGCTGTAGCAAGTTTTACTTACTCAAGTTACTTTTAGTGGAGCATACCTGGATGCTGGTGATGGAAAGGCTTGAATTAGATTAGGAAAATATGTCATATCAAGCCATTCAAATGATCCTAGGACACAGCCTTTAGTTTTAGGTCCTCATAGTTTTAAGGTGCAAAATTGTCCTTTTATCTTATGACTCAAGGGATTAGTCATTTGGATTTTTCTTTACGGTAAATCGATCAAAAATAAAAAAAAAATTGATGGATGTAGTCACTTTTTGTACAATTTGACCCTTTTTCATGGGTTTTTTTAGTAGAAACACAAAATATAGGGTCCTTTTTTAGGTTATGTGAAAATATAGTGGCCTTCTTGTAAAAGGCTCTACTTTAGATCAAACACTTTTGTTTTTAGCTTTGTGACATAATTTTTCTTAGTTATTTCATTAGACGTGGATGATTGCTGTATTTCTTTGTTAACCATCTATTTTCGAAGCCATTGATTGAAGGAATATGATTTTCTTAACTAACATGTGGATCGGTGCACCATGAGCCCCACTTAAAATATGAATGTCCTACGTAACAGAGTAAATTTTTGTGTTGAAAGTTTGTCCTTCTGTTTACAACTCTAATATGCCTATGGTGTTTTTGGTTCAGAGAAATTATCCTTCACTCACTGCCCTTTCTTCCATGGCTGAGCCACCTGAGGATTCAATAGCTATGTTGGTGTCGATGGGCTTCGACAGGAACTCTGCACGAGAGGCACTCATGCACGCAAGAAACGACATCAATGTGGCCACAAATATACTCCTTGAATCACAGTCCCACTGATTGGAACACCAAAAATCTGCCATAAAAGGAGAAGCTGGGTGTGATGGATATCTACAAAATGGAGGGGAAAAGAGGGAACCTGTACTGAAACTTTTTTCTTCTACTTTTAAGAACCGTCGCGGCAAATACCATTAACGTTCCTTGATCGATTTTCTCCTCTAGGTCTGCTTTTTGAAATTGGTCGCGTGAACCAATCTCACCCATCTTGTAATTACTAAGATACCCTAGATAGGATTAACAGAGACTGTAAAAAAGTCAGTTAAATCATTTCAGCGATTCATTGGAGTTTATCATGAGTTGTATAAATTGTTTAGATCTGACTGCATCATTAGACCCTAATGATATTGTTGCTTGCAGAGATAACTAATCTAAAAAATGGAACGTTTGGAAGTCTAGATTTAGATATCAATGTCAGGGATAACCATCTGACTACCTTTATAAAATGTTTTGGAATCTGTGTTGCACCTGGTAGTTTGTTTTGCTTTCATCTCTTTGTGGTGTATGCGGGCGGCCCAATTCATTAGATTCATCATTAACTGTGTCTGTCACAGATACTCCCATCATTTTATGATCTTGCAATATTTCCATGTGAAAAACCGTGGAGTGCTATAAAATCTGATGTTTACACAAGATTTTACTTCCTAATCTTTGTATTTTTAAACGATTATTAACAAGAAGGAAATAGAGAAGGGGGAGAGCTAAGTTCAATGTTGGGCTGTCAACAAGTTGAGCCCTCTCAACTCAGCTCGGTTGGGCTCAGGCTAGAGCTCGCTCCATTATGTCATGAGCCGAGCCAGCCCATTTAGCTTGACTTTTCATAACCTTCACTCAGTTATAAGGGCTTGGCTCGAGCTTGAGCTCAGCCTCAGCTCAATTAATTAACATTATGTATAGCCTTAAGAACTACAATAAATGGACTCTAATGAAACTAGTTAATTACCAAGCTTTTGCATCAAACAACTGCCACTATTTTAGCCAATCAAATCTACATTACTGGGCTGGTTACATCCATCGCCATCCTCAATATCCAACGGAGAAATCTGATCAGACACCTGTGTCAGACTGTATCCACCGTCCAAAATCTTCCATCAGCAATGAGCCTAGTATTGGATTGAACACCCAGTGCAAAGAATGGAGCAAAGCTTATAACATTACAGTCTTAGTTGGCACCCACCAAGCCATTTTAACCCAGGAATAACAAGCTACTTGTTCCACCACCTGCATTCACCAAATGAGCCCTATTTCCTCCATTTTCTCCTCCTAAAGATGACTGTCTTCACCAGGCAAGACGACTGTTTCATCGTACAGAGAGACTTTTCTCCCACTTTTCCCTTTGAGCAAGTTTTCTTCTTGCTTCCTTTCTCTGCATCAAGTGATAATTTACCCAGAGATCAAATCCTGGGCATGGGTGAGAGGTGCCAACTCCACTCAACCATGAGTGTGTTGGCATCTTCAAGCTTTCTTTACTTAGTGACAATTCACTTATGTTTCTTGACCCTCGCTTTTTCCACCCCCAAAATGCTTGTTTTTGGGATTAAGTTCCTCCTGCAGAATTTTCTTACAAGAGAGCCTAGTCGTGGATCAAAGTCTACAACCGCATCAAAACAGGCCAAATCCTTGGAACAAACCACCATCGTCATCATCCTCAACCCAAGATTTGATAAGACAAGGCTAAGATGATGATCATCAAAGTGAAAGTTTATATATATGAGAGAGAGAGAGAGAGAGAGAGAGAGAGAGAGAGAGAGAGAGAGAGAGAGAGAGAGAGAGAGAGAGAGGTAAAATTATTAGGAGCTGCAGTCATATGTCCCATCAAAACACAACAACGTTATGCAAGTAGTGGAATACCATTCCACAGCAATTAGATCTTACATGACTAAGGAATCTGGTACTCCACAAAATTGCCCAAATTCAAAGCAAGGGGAAACATGAAGTCCATGACACACAAACAGTAAAGTTTTCAAGTGCATGAACCCTTGTATCAGTCATGTAATGTTCCCAATATATCTTCGTCTCTAAATAAATGATACCTGAAATAATTTCCATCAACAAAAAAATGTTAGCATTAGAACATAGAAGCCTTTTCTAAGGTATTTCATATAAAGAAAGAGGTCAGTCAGTCATTGATTCTCGCAATTTGCAGTCCTCTAGAGAAGGTCTCGATTGGTGAAAACAATGTCCCTATTTGGAAATAGTGGGGTCAATAACCCTCTAATTCAACAGCACATGCCACATGGGTGGCTGCACACCATGAGGAGTATAATATAGAGGACTACCTTTCTAAAAACATAAAATAAAATAAATACAATATGAAACAGCTAAATTGATTTTTTTAATGGTATAACAGCTACAACGATGAAGGTTGGGAACGGATCATCATATGAGAACCAGCTGAGTGCAAGATCATTTGATGGAGACAAAAACTTTGTCAAGCACAAATGGTAATGGAAAATAATAGATGTTTACTTAGTTTGGAATCCATTTGGTCCCAGGAATTCAGCAATAAAGATATCTATGGTCTGAACGAAATCAGAAACCCTGGGACTCTCCTGGAATCGCTGATCTCCTGTTGTAGATCTATGTTGTTTGGATAACCCCTGGAAGGCTAGAAATTTGTTTGTGGATCAAAGAAACCTGGAAATCTAACCTTTCTGTTGTTTGCACTTGTGATGTCACAAACCACAATGAGCAGGAAGCCCTTCAATTCTTTCAAAATTATAATCGGTTACTCGACTAAAAAAAGAAAAGAAATGAAAAAGAGAAACAATGCCACAAAAGAATCACTTGCCATAGAAGGTAAGCAACCAAAAAACAAATGAAGGGTATTTGCAATTTATCTGTATTACAGTGATAATATAAGCATGAGATAATAAAGCATCATGTAAGGACCACATTTTTGCTCCATTTATACAATTAAGAGTGTCAATGCCTTATCAGCCTTTTGAACTTTTGTTTTTAGAAAAAAGACTACATGATCAATTTGATCATCCAATCCTTGGATCTCTAGTTCACATAATGAACCCCTATGTGAAGCCTGCTCAAAATGTTAGGCTTTATATCATTAAGGGTGCCAACAAGCATTGCAAAAACAAGATTTTTTTCTCAGCATTTTTTGAGCCTTTGAAACATGTTCAGGGATTTAAACCGTACGAAATCAATATACCAGAATAAATGTGGGATTGCACGGTTCATAAAAAATTCCTTGATGAAAAATCTAAAGATTGCATATTAGATCTGTGGGATTGAACAGTTTATTTACAAACTCTGAATAAAATGACTGTCTGGATCTAAAAGCACTATCAATTTTAGATTGGATACTAAAAAGGAAAAAAAAAAAAAAAAACAGAAGACAGTTTTTCCATTATTTTGAAGTCCTCGAATGATGTTTAGGGTCATAACCAACAAAAATACAACCGATATCTTGGGATTGACGGGCTCTTCTTCCAATAAATTCCAACATCCATGGAATTTGGAAAGAACAATGTTGTTTTTTTTTTTTAAAAAGAAAAGAAAAGAAAATTTTCCACCACAGCAACCATGTGAACCATTTTCCAAGATCTGAAGAAACTGAACAATGAGGTATCAAACATCTGCCATTTAAGAAATCTTGATGCATTTAACAAAATGAAATGTCTGCCCATAAAGATAGGTGTCCCATGACAGTAATAAGAAGATCAGGGAATTGGAGCCAGAATTGGAAATTGTAGATGGTATTCTCCAAAAGCCTAGCTTGGGAAGTGTAGAAAGAGAAAAGAATGTTGGAGACTGGATTTAAGGAACTAAGGGATGTGCGGAAGAGAAAGGATGAGGTCCAACCTGTTTGACAGGTGTAGGGGCCAACTTTGGCTGATTGAATCCATTCATAATACAAGGCGTCAAGGCCCACCTTATATAGGCACCAACTAGATTTCGTTAGAACTAGAGTGATTTAGACTGTTGAACTGATCATGTTTTGAACATATCTATACATTTGAAACACGATTAA
This sequence comes from Litsea cubeba, assembly GCA_012931725.1. Classification (NCBI taxonomy): domain Eukaryota; kingdom Viridiplantae; phylum Streptophyta; class Magnoliopsida; order Laurales; family Lauraceae; genus Litsea; species Litsea cubeba. The sequence continues at coordinate 85,485,419 of CM022947.1, read as the reverse complement.
CCCAATGATGTATGTGATTGTGGTTCTACAGAAATCTGGACAATTGCCAGTACAGGGTGCGTGTGACGTGAATAGGTTGGACCAACCAAAGATGAGCCACACATCTGAAAACAGGTTCTCAAGGTGGGTCAAGATGTGACCAATTTCTGTGAATGGTTATTTCCCTTCAGTTCAATAGAACAACTGAGGTTTTAGAAAGTTGAAAGAGAAGCAAATATGATTTCTGATAGGCTAGTTAAGGGATAAACATGACCAATATGTACTGGATTTATCCATTGAAAATTTGGTTGAGAGTCCCACTTGCTTGCATTTTTTTTTCCTGGTAGGCCACTTGCCTGTGTTTACTTTGTACATTTTTGATGCTTTGTTGATTACAATGTACCACTGATGGAGTTGGAGTTAAAAACTAGTGCTCAAAAGGAAAATTACCAGAACTCCAGCTGTTTTTCTTTTTTCGTCTTTTCCTTTACTAGTCATTAGGCAGTTAACGTCATGGTTTGCCTTGTCAAATTGTGCAATTAAGTGTCAATGAATTACACCACTCTGTTACTAAACCTTCGTCCCATTTTGACTTTGGAATCTCACACTGGGTACCACTATAGCAGCATTACACTTTAACTACTAGTATGCCAATCCACACTTGAATTCACTTTGCTCTTCATGCAACAAGGGTACATAATCTCATATATGTGCTCAAATTTGGGAAGACCAACGGACTCTTATTTGTGTGTGTGTGTGTGTGTGTGTGTGTGAATGGTAACATGCCTAGAACCGTCTACCTCATGGTTGCAGCACTGAGCACCTTCAAACTCCAAAGGCAAATTCATTAAGAAGCAAACTAGAAACGTAATCAGGCGAGTTTGAAATGACAAGGAATTTTCAACAGGCAACAATGTCAAATAGGTACCTAGGCAAACTAGGTATTTTTTTCCAAAGTCCAAACCACATCTGAACTATTTCATGGAAATTTAGTGCGAAATGGTTCGATCCATGGACCAACCTGAATAACCATCTAGTCCATAATATTATTAATATTTATATAAAAAAATGCTTTTTGTCCTTATTTTTCGTGGGTTTCATGTAGCAGAAACAAAGAAGCACGGACACGGCACGACACGACACGACACGGCATTTCTCAAAAAGTAAAACACGGACATGGCGGGGACACGTTAATATTTAATAATAATAATAATAAAAATAATATATCTAATCATATACTAAAAGATAATATCAGTTTAACTTTTATCTTTTATTTAAGTTAACAAAATTGCATTTAGGCCCTTTCCTTTTTCCTTTTTTTTCTAATTTAAAGCCTTAGCCTCTGCCTTATCTTCCTTTTTTTCTTCCAACTAAAAGAGATTTTTTTACAAACGGCCCCTTTCTCTTTTCTTTATTATAATTTTAATACTTTTCTCCAACTAAAATAGTCAGCGTGTCCCTCCCAGCAAGTCCGGAAAATAAAATATAAAAAAATAAGCAGGACACCATTTTTGGCATGTCAGACACGTGTCTGACACTGACACGCCGGCCTCGGATAGGTGTCCGTGCTTCCTAGAGCAGAACATATGCTACGCCATAGCAGCTGTAGTCATGCGATTTTAAAGAAAATAGTGATAGAGTCTTGTAGATGCCCCTTTGCATTCAACCTTCCCAAATAATGGCTTTACATCAATCTCACACATTTGACCTGTCAGATCCAGGCCAATGACAGGCAGTTTTAGTCGGTTTTGAGAAGGTGGCTCCGATAGTCCTACCGAATACCAATCATATAGTATGTAATAATTAGATTTAAATCTTCAATGCGCATAAATGTTCAATCATACTTACTCTTTATCTCCCAGCTTTACTTCAGTCCCTCCATATTCAGGTAACAAAACACTGTCTCCCTCCTTGAATGTGACAGGAATGAGATTCCCATCCTTATCACGAGTACCAGGGCCAACCGCCACAACTTTTCCAGAGTTCAACTGAATCATTCATATGAATAATTAATAGTAATACATGCAACAGTTAACAAAAGATAGCCACAAAGATTAAAAATAAAATAACAAAAACTAAGCAGATAAAACAACCACAAAGATTGAAAATAAACTAACAAAATTAAGCAGAAAAAAAGTAAGTACAAAACATAAAAAAATAAAGTCATTACTTTATAAAAATACAGAAAAGACACAGAAACCAACTAAATACATACGCTTACGTGCGATAGAGAGAGATGATCTAATAACTAGTGTAGTCATCTGATGACCATGGGATTTTCTCTCATTACTTATGGACTGTTGCCTAACCCTACAATTCCAGACCAACTGGATGGCTCGGAGCCTCGGGACTGTATAATGAGGATATAGTTTCTATCATCATCAACCATCATCACTATATTTCACTTGAGAGGAGACTCCAATATATACACTCTCATTCCCTACAGGTGACTGTTGGTGTCCCTTACCAGAAGAGGTACAGCCCGGGACCATCATCATTATTATTCTTTGAAATTACATGATGGGTTTAATTCAACGAAAAGGCCTTAATCATCCAAAGATGGGACTCTCCTAATCGAGAAATGGAACAATGGTTACAACTGAAATTGCAGCGACTCAGTTGCAACATTTTATTTTCTATCTAGACTTGTTAATAAATCTACAGTACAGTGCCAAATCAATGAAGGACTGATATAAAAAACAAATATTTAAAAAACCAATTATTTCGATATTATCTTATTCAACCAATGTTGCGTTTGAATGCACAAAAGTAAAATGAAAAAATTGAAATGAAATAGAAGCTTATCCATTCCACTTGTCATTTGGGTCTATATAGATTCCGTCTAACAATCCAAGCATTTCTCCACCGGCAACCCCAAGCACTGAAAGAGATACAATCAGAAAAACACCCCCAAACATTTATGAAACATTCAAACGCACAATAAACCAACACCCAGAAGAAATAGCATGGGTTTTGAAAGAAGAATAAGAAGATATTTGCAATCAGATACAAGAGATATTGCAAACCCAGATAAGGTTTTCGATACTAAACAATACCCAGAAGCGAAAAAAACCGAATCAATCGGATTAGAAAAGATGACAATTTGATTGAGGAGATTGGAAATGTAGCTTCTTTTTTTTACCTTGCTAGTCTTTTCGGGTAGTAAGATTCCTGCACTGGTTTTCGATGGAGGAACGATTTTCTCGATCAGGACCCGATTTAGAGAAGGAATCAACCGCTTCGCCATGGAAACAGAGAGAGCTTCGTTTTGGGCGTCTTCTTTCCTTCTGTTTCGGTAGGGTTTAAGCCACCAAAAGAGCGTGCAGGAGGGAGGGTTTATGATGGATGGGCTTATAGAAGGCTGAATTAAAATAGCTCCACTTTGAGGGTTTGACAAACTTTTGAAGAAAATGCAAATTGTCTAAACCCCAGATTAATTTATTTATTTACCAATCTACAACTCTGGATTTACATAGGAAAATCATGAAACTAACCTGTCATATAAACAAATTCAAATTATTATAAGATATCTTAGTTTTAATTAAATTATTAATCATTATTATGTCCAAGGATTTGACCCAGAATAGACTAGAACGAAGAAACAAGATTCACGTGAACAATAACAACTCTGGTTTTTATAGGAAACATCATGAAACTAGCCCATCGTATAAAACAAATCTGAAATATTGAGATAACTTAGTTTTAATTAAATTAAATTATGGGATTATTACAAAAAATTAAGCTTAAACCTTAATTAAACAATTTTATGAAGAAAACTTATAAAATTACGAGATAATTGTTCGGACATTTTTTGGGACGAAATCACTTGAGTTGATGATATCGTCAATTGGTTGACAATGTCGTCAACTTTCATGGCAAAAAACGATATTACGTTCTATCTTCTTCTACCTAGTGATGGAAATATTATGAAAGTCGTTGTATTTTGTGTCTTAGTGATTTTCCTTAAGTAATATTGGCAATCTTCTTTAGGTGTGTGGGTCCATGCTTAGTTTATACACATTTGTTGCTTCCTTCGCAAGAGTTTTGAGAGTTCGAGTTTGAAGTCAAAGGTATTCCGTGAAATGCCTAAATGAGGATTTTCTCTCGAAGTGAGGCTGGAGGGGATGCCTAAGAGTTTGAAGCTATTTGTTTGGGGGAATTTCGTAGGTTTTGATATTTGTGAGCAACATGTAGGAGCCATGTTGGCCAATCTTTGCGTAGTGAATATGAGATTTTCACGTACGTATTGTATTGTTTGTGTGGAGTTTTAGAACCTAATAATGCTTTTATTTTCTTAATCTGGAATCTTTAAATCAGCTTTAAAAATGGATTTTATAGTGGATGGATTGAACACACTTCATTATGTGATTTGTGAAAGACTTATCAAACCCTTCTTCTTTGATGCATTCATCACCTCCTTTTAGTTTTCCTTCATTTATTTGAAATGGATATTCATCTTTCGCCTAATTTCAATGTTATCTCCTCCAAACCTAAGACAATTAGGTATGAAAACCATCAAAGAAGAAGAAAAGTTGCAGGAGGTTGACGATATCATCAACCAGGTTTACAATATTGGCAACATGATTGATGAAATCATCAACTAGGATAATTTAGTCAAAAAACATATACAAACAATTGTCTCATCATTTTATGGTTTTTCTTCACAAAACCGTTTAATTATGGTTTAAACTTAATTTTTTCTTAAAAATCCCTTAAATTAGTTCGGACAAGGTTTCGATGATGATGATAATGATTACTACTTTGGCCAAACTTATTTTCAGCATTTAAGCATACATTAAACCTTGGTTGGAGTGTGTCTTTGTTATAATTTCCGAAGCCTTCCTGAGTTGAACCTCTAATTGCATCTAGAATGGATTGAAGCAAAATCAGGGTCCTGATTAGCTGAAATCCAAGTGAGTCAAGGCAAACAGCCATGGCTGATCCCATCAATTGCTATATCTGGATTTCTTTATTTTATTTTTATAAAAGTTATTATTCACGTCCTACAAAATTTCCACTAAGAGGCCCCAAGTTTCACAAACCAGAGTCAGTGAGGCCCAACTTCATGTATGCCAATCACTGGGCTAGAATGAGAGTTGAAGGTCTTGACATGGATTAGTAGTTAGTACATATGAAATTGGTATAATCTGATGACTGTCACCAACTATTTAATGGCAATAAAAAGTTTAGGTTCATATAATCAACTGAAGGAAGAGAAGCCTGGTAATGTGGAGTTGTGTGAAGGATACTAATTAGATTCTATTGGTGCAGAAAATTCAGATTTTTTCTGAGAAATATGTTAATGGGTTTCAAATGATTCATCTGAATTGACATTTGCTTATTTAAATAGAAGATCATATGCAAAAGACATTTTCAATAAATATAAGGAATTGATACAAATCTCCAGATGATGTGAGAACTAGAAAGAACTGGCTCAAAATGGTGCCTTGCATATGTGTTAAGATATTAGGGATGATATAGATAATTGAGAGAACAGGGGGATTGTTGAGAGAAGTGAGGAGAGAGATGGGGGAAAATTATTGTCATATATATATATAAACTTGTGTCAATAAAATTCACAGTGATTTTATCTCAATGCAGTGCCTTTTGAATATCTTCAGCATGTGGTTCAATGCAAACTAATTTCTCACCCTCACACAAGGATTGTGTAGGATTCTCAATTCCCATCATCCACAAAAACAAGACTTCCCCTTATTAAAAATGTCAACCGAAAATCTTGTACGGCAGCCTACAAGACTCTCGTAGCAGTAATTTCTCCGTAAAAGTAACGGCAAAAGGGAAAACCAAGAAAGTATAGTTCAAGAACCTAGTCAACCCACTTCGACTAGTGAAATCAACTCAACTCAAATGGCATTGAGCTCATTGATTTGCATGAGTCGACAAAATCTTAGCTGGTCTCACTCAATATCCAATTTAACACGTGTGATTATCAATTGACTCAACGAGAAATGACCATGTCATCCCGTCAGTACGGTGTCGCTTGTAGTTAAAACCTAATTAACTTGTATGCAGCCTTATTCTTCTAAATTGATATGCCATGTGCTTCTCAATATATAGATATTGATATCAATTTATTGATAGCTAAGTGGCTAGACACCTCTTTATTCTCAGAAATAGCCAATGATCAACCTCTAGTTGTAGTCCTATTGGTCAGGGCTTGGGTAGCATGGGTGAGTGTGTGTTTACCATGGCAAAACAATATATATATAGACATCACATAAGTTTTTAACATGATCAATTCAAGTGATATGCACTATTAGAGTTATCACGGTACCTGACTATGGTTTTTTTTATGTATGATGAGGCCCTCACCTTTAGGTTGTTGGCATTGGATATAGATGTGAGGGCTCCCCTTCTTATATATATCACTCTTAGGCTATGTTTGGAATCTTTACTCTTTTTCTGACAGACCCAGTAAAAGTAGAGTCATAAAAAAAAAAGAGAGTCATACAAAGAAGAGGTCAAAGCTCTATTTTTCAGCTGTCCACTTTTTGAGCATTTGGATTTTAGAGGATTTGCCTCTAAATGTCTAAAACGGACTAAGGTCAGAATGTTGTGTCAAACGCTCTTATTTTCATAATCTCTGTCCGCTTCAGACATTTAGACAAGTAGAGACTGAAAATAGAGGTGCCAAACATGGGCTTATTGAAGCGAAATTTAAGAAAGTTCTTATTTGGACTGACTTAGTGATATGAACAGGTTTAATCAAACAAACCCAGAACAAATATGAGTTGAACTAGATGATAGATGATTAGTTGCCTTCACTAATGTCAACACAAGATCATTTCTCATGGTTGCAATCATCCATTTTGATCATTTTCAATTTTTCTTCTAAAATCTTTAGTCCGTGACACCCTAGTGTTGATTATTAATGGTAGCTATTTGCACCAAACCTTCCATTCTTATCTGACTTCTCATCTACTTTTTGTGACATTGCCAACTACTTTTCTATGCCAAGAACTATCCAAACATTTCATAAATATGGAAAAATGAAAATTCAAAATTACCAAATCCTATACTTCTTGTGTAAAGTGTGAACATAAATTTTAAGGGTATTTTTTTGTGGCCAGTGTTTTTATGGAATCATTTTCTGCTGGCAAAAAATATTTTACTGTTTAGTGCAGCACTTTTCTACAAAAGAAAGTTTCAACCACTATTAACAAAAAGAGAGAAAAAACAAGTTTCATGGGAGGAATGCCGGCGTTACACAAAAATACTACGATGAGAACTGATTAAATTTATAACCACTTTTAAAATGTTCGAATCTACTTTTGCTTGATCCAATCTTCTTATGTTGAGCATCCAATCTATAAAAGAACATGCATTGAACCAAATTTCACTCTGAAAGAGTCCAAAGAGTCCAAGTTACTCGATTAGATGATTCTTGTTTACAAACAGTAATTTTTCATCATATGATTCAATCCAAGGGAGCAAGTTACTCCAACCAAAGGTAAAATTGGAAGAGTTCCTGTGAAGCAATGAAGGGAAGGGATCAAAATAAAAAGGTGGGCCATGGTGGTTGGGATAGTTCTGCCCTTGTTATTTTTAAGCTATTTTTTCAAAGACATGTAGAGAACTGGAATAATATTCTGTGGAAGTATTCCATCTATTCTCCCCACGTTTTATGCCTCTCTCGCTCTCTCTCTCTCTTCTTGACAACCAAAGACGCCATCTTTCCACCAGATAAGTATCACTTGAAGGCTCTTTCTTCATCAGAAAGGCATCTTGTACTCCCTCCCTGTATCGGAGAACAGTAAGATTCGTCATCCCCGTCCTCTCTTTTTGCTCTCTGTTGCAGTTCTCTTCAAATTTGGGGCTTTATTTGGTGATTTGGGGTCTTTTTCTTTATGGGTTTGCGTGCTTTTTGCTTTGGGAATTGAGGGTTTTGTTTTTATTGGTATGTATGGTCGTTTACTGACTCGATTTCCTGATCTTTGTTTAATTGAATCATCTTTTGGTGATATTTCAACCCCCCAGGTGTTTGTTTGTATTCCCCTTTTGATTTCATGATGTTTCAAATGGGTGGGTCTATTGGGTCTTGAATTTGATACTGTGACCTGATTGCGTGATGATTATATCATGGTTTAAGGAGTGGGAGTGGTAAAAATCTCGTTTCTGATTAACCATATAGCTAGAAAAAGAGAGATATTTGGGATAGTTACATGATGTAGATAGGTGGCTCCCCGTTGCAAAGGCACCCACAAAGCCACCAAGAAGGAAACAAGGCTAATCATTCATGTCCACAGATCATGGCACCATGAATACAGTAAGATAAATAAATACTACAGAAATACAAGGTTCAAACCCGTGGTAGTTCTTTAGTGTTGCTTCCATTTATATGCAAATAGTGGCTAAGAGGATCACAATATAGAGATCTCTTAGTAGAACATATCCAATTCACAAGAGATATGCTTTATTTCGATATTGAACTTGGGGGTTCTGCATACGAAACATTGAGAGAGGCAAATGGGGTAGTGCTGTAGCAGACTCCTTGGGCCGAGGAAAATGGCAGACCCAGGATTTTCATTTGGGTGGTGTGGGCAATTGTCAAGTTAAGAAGTTAAATAATAAAATAGAATTTTTTAAGGTGTTATTTAATGTATTTCTCGAATCTCTGCACCCGCGTCGTAACTCGTAACACCTAGGTCCGCGGGTGTAGACAGGCCTTTTATGTTTCAATGAGCATCTTTGTAGTTTGTTTTCTATTTTGGCTAATTAAGTTAAGCATTGCCTTTCAAAAGAATTATATTAATGTACAGACCCCTAAATCACAATATAGTTGCAATCTACTTTTTGACCAAGTGGTCCTGTGAAAATGAATTTTTTAGGAATAGGAAGCTTGTATCCATGTTTGTATCCTACTATCAATACCAGTACCATGCTATCATAGCTGAAAATTGTATTTCAAGATTCTGTAAGAGGAGCAAGCCTGCACAAGTGGTATTGCTGTGAAATGTAAATTCACAAAGCCAACCTGAATAGATGGGTTAAGGGCTTAGTGATGACGACGATGATAAGGTGTGCTGTGCTGGGCATCAAAGGTTTGTCTGAAGCAGAAATTCTTAGGAGAAGGGAGCCTCTGAGAATTTTCAGGCACTGTTTCACAATACATGATTATAAAAGGGGATTCTTTAATGCGATCACATATTCACATGTGCAAAGGATAGAGGAAGGAGCCTTACAGACAATCGTTTATACTGGGCAAGATCAAGGAATTATGTGGATCAATTTCAATCTCCTATGTTCACATTAAGAGTAGTTGCTAATGATTGTCTCTGTCTGCAAAGTTGGGTAGCTAAGGAAGGGATGTTTGTTGGGACCATGACCTTTTTCTAGTTGTTCGTTTTGTGTGGGGTGAGCTCATATCGTGATTTTACAGTGTATATTTCTCCTGTATTGTATAGCTTTGTATTCACTTTCTTGGAATTGGGTTTTGGTTACCAGTAAAAAAAAAATGGCTGTGCTATATAACAAGATAATAACCATAGTTGCATTGCAACCTTAATTGCATAGAGTTGATTTTAATGTAGCCGTCATGAGCCCACAGTTTTCTATTTCGGATTTGGTAATAATGATTCCTTGCTGCATTTCCCACGTATGGGTCGTATCATAAAAATGAACGCGTCAGACAATACCAACCATCCTACCTGTGGAATTTAGATTGTTACCATTTAGTCAAGTTTGTTTTGTTTCAGACAAAACTTCCGATTTATTTCGGTACGGTCTGGAAACCAAACCTAACGTCCCACCTATAAATGTTCAGTTCACTTCTCATTTGATCTTGGCCAAAATCATGCAGTTTGGTTTGAAATCCCCAATTTCAGGCAACAGCCGAATACCTCAATTCGAACGAATCGATAGTTGGACAGTTCGAAGAAGAAAAGGAAAAAAAAATTAAGCGATTAACATTTGGAAAACCACTTGTTTTGAATACCCTTCTTCATCGAGGTGTACTGTGCAGAGATGCCTCATCTTCTTCTTCTCATGCAGCCCTTAATCTTCCAATGGTTATATAATTTGAAGTCCAAAATGTCATTACCAGGCACAATCTCCAGTTTCCATATTTCCCTTTCCCTAGTTTGAGATTTCTTCCTTAGTGAAGCGTGAGCGAGACCTTTTGGTGACTGAAAGTTGAGATTCCTGCCTTGCCAAGGTTAGCCACTGCTGCCAAGAGCCCTTTTTCCCTAGCTACATATCTTGCAAAACTCCTGGGACGTTCACCTTCTTCCATTTCTTCTTCTTCTTGCTCCTTTTTTTTTTCTTCGTATTCGGTGATGAGTTCCTTTTTATAAGAAGGGGTCGTGATGAGATACGGATGTGAGGCCCCCTTATGCCAGTGCTTGATGAGATGCGGATGTGAGGCCCCTTATTTCCGTGTCGATGTATCAGTATTGAGTGGAGGCGAGCACTGTTTCTACATATCTAGAGGGCTCTACATATGTAGGCCCACCCTCAAATAATCTGTCATATCCGCATGTGTTTTTTTTTCATTATTGACCATCTAGTTTTGATCATATTTTCCTAGAAATTATTCAGTAAAAATTATCGACCGAATAATATCCTAAAATCACAATTATTAGGAATTTCTAATTAAGTAACGGCAAAGTCATTATTTACTATGAAGTGGGCCATTATAAATAGTTAGTATATTAATCAGTTATAGTTATAAACCGAAGTGGACAAGGGAAATATGGAGTGATGCTTAGTAGAGTAAATTTTTATAATTGTTAATATATATATATATATCATATTTCCGAAACTAATTTCCGAACTGGAAAGTCAAAATGCCGAATGGGCCGAAATGTGTACTTTGGAGCCAAACTGAAACGGGTCCGAAACAAACTTGACAACTAAGATTGTTACACTTGGACAGTTAGGAGAAGTTCGACTAGATCCACTACACAAACTTGATGGACAAAACTCTGCTAGTGTAGCTAGGTTTGCCCCATATCTATATTTAAGCTTATGACCCATATACGATTATACGCTCACTGAAAAATGTCTGGATTTAGGAAGAATTACCTGAAATATCAGGGAACATCCATGAAATGGTTCTATTTGTCCTTTTGGTCTTCTGGAAAAAAGCACACAGATGCTGCTTATCAAGAAAGATAAAATGGTGGTTTTTGTTATTCAATTTTTTGTAACTCATGCTTTTTTTTTTTACTATGTGACAACAGTCTTTTTTCTTTATTTCTGATGTATATTATGATATTATTAATAAATGCAGAGTGGATATCTAGATTGTGATCTCCTAAAGAAGCAAGTCTCCTATTGGCTGACCATGCTGGAAACTTGATCAATATAGCTAACGTAATAAGAAGCAGCCACCTGATGACTTGATGGATAGAAAACAACATATTGCAATATATACAACCGCAAGCCTTCCATGGATGACTGGGACTGCTGTCAACCCTTTGTTCCGAGCTGCTTATCTTGCAAAGGAAGGAGAGAGAAAAGTTACTCTGGTGATTCCTTGGTTGTCTTTGAAGGATCAAGAACTTGTTTATCCTAACAAAATTAAATTCCATTCACCATCTGAACATGAAACCTATGTCCGTCGGTGGGTCGAAGAGAGGACTGCATTCACATCTGGATTTGACATTAGCTTTTATCCTGGAAAGGTAAATTATGTCTGCAGATTACTATTCCATAAATTAAAAAAAAAAAAAAAAAAGAAGAAGAAGAAGAAGAAAAAAACCTGCTTATGATTTATATTGGTGTTTTTAGTACTTGAGTTCCACATAGAAGTAATCATATATTGTATTGTTGTAGAATATTATTTAAATTTAGTTGTTTTTTTTGTTGGAGAAAGGAAATAGCATGCCTTGTTTAGAGGAATTATTGGTCCATAATGTAGTAAATCTGTATTGCCTCCTGATGTTCCATTCTGTATCACGGGGCCCAGTATTCCAGGCTTTTGATCTGACAGAATCCACCATAGATCAGAGTTACGCCAGAATCCTAGAAGTCTTCCAAATTTGATGCTTAATGCCCCTTCAGAACTTTGGGCTACAAATAGACAGTAAAGAGTGGAGATATGATAGGATTGGATCATCTAATCTGGGAAATTTTGGGTATTCCTGATCCACAATGAGTTCCATGTGGGCAAGGGTTTGAATTTATGAACCATGGGAACCATTTAAATTGAGCGGGTGCATCAGAACACTACTTCCCTCTGGTTAAGAGGCCAAGCTTTTGAGCTTCTGTCTTGGGTAGTCAACTTGGAACCATATTTAGTCCTTCCTATCTCTGTATAGAGTTTAGTAGGGATTCTTGTTTGGCAGTACTTCATATTTGCAGTGTTTAGTTGGAGGATTCGGTAAGTTAATTTAGCTATGCCAGTTTTTAGCCACAAGCAGTTTTTTTTTTTGCCAATAAGTGTTATTTTGTCCTTTCTTTGTTTGAAAATGATTTATAGCAGGTTTTTTTCTTTTTTAAAAAATTGTCTTGAGTGAATCAGATTTTTTCAACAGCATCAGTATCTCACTGGTTTGGCACCGCCCATCAGGGGGCGGGCCCAGGGCTTGAGCATGTAAGTTTTTATTTACGTAACTTGACCAAGACTGAGACTACCTTTGAACTTGTCTGTTGAGGCAACATTTTTTTTAATCTTATTATTCTAATATATTTTATCTTGGAGGCACTAGTGGCCGTATCTTCCATTTCCAACTGGGGTTTCAAACCTGGGTAGCCTGCCTCCCCTGAGGACTTTTGATGTCTCTTTACCGGTTGAGCTACTACAATGCCAGACTGAGGCAAGCTTTTGAGTTTTGAAAATAATTTTTTTTTCCCGCAAATATCTTTGCAGTTTGATAAAGAGAAAAGAAGCATTCTAGCTGTTGGGGACATTACAGAAGTCATCCCCGATGATGAGGCAGACATTGCCGTCCTTGAGGAGCCTGAACATCTTACATGGTACCACCATGGAAAGAGGTGGAAAACTAAATTCCGCCTAGTTATAGGGGTTGTTCACACAAATTATCTGGAATATGTGAGAAGAGAGAAAAATGGGCTCCAAGCTTTCTTTCTGAAACAAGCTAACAGTTGGGTGATGAATATCTACTGCCATAAGGTAAAATTCTTTTTTTAACAAGGTAGAATTCTTTGTAGAGTAATTCTAGGGTCTTGTTCTGCATCAAATGTAGGGATTGCTTTGCTACTCTGTTCAATATATGCAGTTCCAGTTTGGCGTTTCAGAACATTGACCTACTGGACCCTTGGATGGAGATGGCCCAAGTATCTCCCAATCTGGCAGATCTAGGGATGCAAACGGGTTGGACCTGGGGCGGAACCATGGTGGATCCGCACTCAGATCCATTTTTTAGAATCCGTATCTGGATTTGGAGCCAGTTCCGACATGGAACCTTTTTTTTTTTGTGTCCAGGTCCGGCAACAACTAAAAAAGAAAAAACAATTCCGGAGCCGAATCCAGAATAAGATGCATATTGCATTAGTATAATTGGAGAAACAGCTTAAAGTTAAATATTTTAGATATACAGACAGACTAATAAATGGTATATGGCTAAAGTCAAATAGGCTCTTAAATGTTAATATAAATCAAGCTATGTAGGCCCTTGAAACCTATATAAATTTTTATTTATGAATGTAATTGTCATGTATCCGGATTCTCGGGTTGGAACATACTAGGATTTGGTTCCAAAAATAGGTTCTAAACCCACTTTATTCGTAATCGGAGACTTCGGATATTCGGATAACCAGATACCTACTTGCAACCCTAGGCAGATCTGAACCTTTTTTTCAGTAGTCAACAAGTTGATAGTTTGAATTTGGATACAGAGTTTCCAGAATAAACAAATCTAAAGAGGGCAAAGACCTACCAATCTGGAAGTTTTCAACTTCTTCTCAATGAGTCCATCCAGTGGGGCCCATTAGAGCAATTATCTGGATCACTATAGGCTGTACATAAATATTGCATATACTGATGTGTAATAGACACACAGCCAAAATCTCCATAATGGCCTGGCTGTTATTAACCATTTAAGGGCAAGGCCTGTGGGCTGTGGGGTCCACCTGCCCCCTTCTCCTCTCAGTGAATTAGCTCTCACCTAGATTTGACGCTTCCAAATTTTTGTGACACTTGGATTAGTTGTTCGAAAAATGTGGAAACAAAAATATGAAAACAAATACTTCATCAAACTGTAAAATATCTCTGTAGTTTTACGTAATTGTAACAAATTTTAGCTATACCTTCTCACAATATCACAGGTTATAAGATTATCAGCTGCAACACAAGATCTTCCACGATCTATCGTTTGCAATGTTCATGGCGTCAACCCCAAGTTCCTTGAAATTGGTATGAATATGCACGAGCAGAAATGGAAAGGGAATCAGGCCTTCACCAAGAGAGCTTACTACATTGGGAAGATGGTGTGGAACAAAGGCTATAAAGAACTCCTTCAGCTGCTTGGGGAGCACCAAAATCAACTAGCTGATCTGCAAGTTGATCTATATGGAAATGGTGAAGATTCTGATCAAGTTCGAGAGGCCTCTAGAAAATTAAAAATATCCGTCAATGTCTACCCAGGGAGAGATCATGCTGACCCTTCATTTCATGAGTAAGCTATCTAAATATAGACTGCCTAATTTTTTTCCACCTCTTCAGTTATTATGGCCTATTTGTTTCATGTAATTGAATTCGTAGAAATTCTAAGACCTGTATTTCTGAAAGTGGTTAAAATTTAAGAACAAAGTTGAATATACAAAACTGACCATCAAATTATCTCCTCTTTAATGGAAAACGAATAAAGGGGAGAAGATGGAAAATGAATACCCAGCCATCACCCTAGTAATTCAAATCCTAGGAAAGCCAAGGTCCTATCTACTCCACTATATATTTCCTTCATCCCTCGCCTTTGTAATAATCCTTTGTTGGAGCCCATTTGACCATGAATTCCCATGTATTCAATTCCACGCAAAAAAAAATAATAATAATAATCAAAAGCACATGGTAAGCACATGGTCATGAGAGCTAGCCCCGTTTACATGTGGCAGCACATGTATATATGGCATATGTATGCAATATCCGAGCTATCATCAGGTCCAGCAGTTGGTTTAAGGAAATTCAGCTTCTTTCCATATGTTCTATACAGTCCTATGGTCCCAACAGTATTCATTCATGATATTAGCAAGCAAATCTTGCTCACTTTTGTGCTGAAAAGTTAGCAGACTGCAAAATTTTGATTATTTTCGAGAGAGAATCAATAGAGAAGGATGAGGTGTGATCAATTGTATCTATTTCTCTGTTTTTATGTCAGGTACAAAGTGTTCTTGAATCCAAGCACAACCGACGTAGTTTGTACGACCACAGCAGAAGCGCTTGCCATGGGCAAAATTGTCGTTTGTGCCGATCATCCATCAAACGAATTCTTCAAGCAATTCCCTAATTGCCGGTTGTACAAAAATGGCAATGAATTTGTAAAAGCAACGCAGATAGCATTGGCTGACGACCCAGCTCCACTGAGTGAAGACCAGAGACATGAATTATCCTGGGAAGCTGCCACAGAAAGATTTCTCCGTGCCGCTGATCTTGATCGGGAACTAACTGAGAAGCCCCAGGTGTCGTCATCGACCAGGCAATTCATGTCGTTGTCATTAGGGACGTCATTTCTGAAGAGGAGCATGGAAGATGCCTCAGCATTTCTGCATCATAAGGCTTCTGGAATTGAAGTAGCCCGCCGTGCTCTTGGGGCAATCCCAGGGAGTTTGCAGCCAGATGAGGAGCTCCGTAGGGAGCTGGGGTTGGCCTTTTCAGCTTCAGAGAAGCATGGTGGTTCTAAACATTGATTCACTGAATCAAGGCTTTCTCATCCATGGTTACCAGACTATGGAAAGAATGTGAGAAATGATACTGAAAAACAAAAATGCATGAACATTATGTATGAAAAGTAAAATGAATGCAAGAGAAGGGATATGAGAAACATGGGTATTTGTAAACAGAAGAGTTTCCCATGATGTAGTATTAGCACACTATTAAATCTTACCTCTTAATAAAATTATGCGGTAACCTTTATACTTTTCATGTGCTTGTTTTGATTCAAAGGTACTGTTTCCATGGTTTGCACTGCAGTGATCACATCATGGAGTAGGGGTGGCACGACTCATGAAAATAGAGTATGGTATTTGTTTTGGACCCATTGAAAATTTTTTCTGGGTTTGTGTAGGCCGAGTTGGACCTGAAGATATTTTGGGTATAGGTCCGGGTTCATGTAGTTATGGATCTGAGTAACTGGATCCGAAATAGATATGCACATCAATATATAAAAATATTTACAGGGTAAAAATCTTCGTTTTTTTTTTTTTTTCATACCGTAAAAATCTATGTTATATATACACATAGGTCTCTCTCTCTCTCTCATCTTGGCTAGTGGACTGAAAGTTACTGTTAGTCAATCTAGTTGCATGTCTTTGAGCTACATTTTTTTTTTTCTAATCAATCTGTTCTATTGATCCATCTGATTTTGATGTTATCTGTTGGTACCCTTGTAAATTTAGGAGGTGCCCGGTGCCACTCGTTTTTATGTGAGGCAACATATTTTTTTCACACTACATGCCTACTTTAATTCCACCTTTACTATTATATGTGCCAATCGAACGGTCCCAATGTCAATGAGCAGCACGAGCTTGATTCAGCTTGACTTGGCTGGGCTTGTGATCAATATCAAGATCAGCTTGTGTGCTAATCAAGTGAAGCTCAAACCATAGCCTGTTTAGCCCGACTTGGCTTGTTTGATTACTCTGTTCATACAATATTGTATATCACGTGGGTCCTACTTATAATGAACCCAATTATAATACTTTATGTAAGCTATATATATAATTTAATGTAAATTACATTATAATATGAAGCTGAGTTCGGTTGTAAAGGAACATTAAGAACCTAAATAACTTTTAAGAACAATAGTGCACGTACCCAGACAATTTAAAGGTTCTCCATTCTCCCCTTTTCCATCTTTATGCTGCCTAATTCACTCCTTTTCTCTTTTTATATGTTAGTTTCCACAACATTTAAAATCTATTGTTGCAGTTGGGTCAAAATGATTTCCCATAAACAAACCCTTTTTAAAGTTTCAGTCAAAAGCTATCCCAGCTTTATTTTCACTAAGAAATGGAGAGGCAGCAGACAAACTGAAAAGATGCCACTAGAAGCATTTGGAATGGGCTTCTTCTTGTTTTAACATTTATTTTATTAAAAGATGTCACATGAAGCATTTGAAATGGGCTTTTTATTGTTTTGCTATTCAGTTTATTTTATTGGGGTGATCCAGATGAAGCTAGTTTGGCCTTGTTCATCCATTTTGCTCAGTGGTAATTTTAGGATTTTTCCCATTCTTATATCACAAAATCAGGGAAGCTTCAATATTTCAACTATGTTTTTATATTCACTTTTAATCCTAGGAAAGACCAAGAGTTTGATCAGCATTATATACATAAGAGGATTAGGGATGTCGAGGGAGCGGGGCCCAGCTCGTATCGATCCGAATCTGATGTTATTATATCTGGTCTGTCTGAAGGCCCATCTTCAAATTTAGGGTCAGTATCCTTCCTGTAACAGACCTGAATCCAAAGTTCAAACTCTTGCCCAACTCAGGCCTTTTTGGGCTTGAGCCCTTTAACAGACCAAGTCCGGCCTTTCATTACCTAATTGAGTGAACTAGAAATCAGGTCCCAGGTCTTCATTGGACTTGGAATCAGATTCTGCCCCTGAATCCTTATTTGGCCCAAACCCAGCCCTCAACTGTCTTGTTGGCAGCTCTTGAGAAGATGCATAAACATATAAATTAGTAACATGTACTGTAATATTCTATGAGGTAACACTTATATAGATTCATAGAATAAGAATAGTTAAGAAGACACAACCAACCAAGCTATAAGCTAAATTAAGCTAATCTTTGTATATTTCCTTAAAATTTGGGAACAGAACATCCAAACATGTTCCATGTTTTATGGGATTTTACCTTTATTCTCTTCTTCTGCTGCTTTTGATAAATAACTAGTCAGACTTCCACCTCCATTGCCAAGAGCTCCTCTTTTTCAGAAGCCTTTTTTAATGCAGAGGTCAGGAGAATGCTTTGATAAAAAGCATTTCATGTTTGGACGTGTCAACCAATTTAGTGCAGGATTCATAAGTTGATTGGTTGACACAGCAACAGTCAAATTGAGATGTGGGGCCCATTCTAGTCCGGACATAGAGAGTATATGGACCCCACGTATAGACCATATAGTGATGAAATTGATTAGCTAATAAGCCTATTGTCTGTTAAGAAATTAGAGTATGTGGGGCCCCAAATCTAATCAAAACAGTGAAGAGGTTTTATCAACAATGTCACCAGATCCACCATCGTGTTTAAAATAACATATAAGGCAAAATTCTGATTAGCTGTTGACTCTTGCTATGGTATTTCTCCTAAAAAATCTATTTTATTTAAGAAACCTATAAAAAATATTTAGATGCTTTATTTTTGTAAATCATATTTTCCTTTCTGAGTTCTAGCTAAAGAAACTTTTACACCGTATTTGTTTAGGAGATCGAGTAGAAGAAGAGTAAATATGACGTAAAGTTTTACTTTTGGGTGTTTGGATGGTTGTCTGAGCTCTAGCAAAAAAAACTTTTACAACCGTATTTGTTTAACATGACATAAAGTAGAAGAAGAGTGAAAAAGAGCTAATATGACGTAAAGTTTTACTTTTGGGTCTTTTGGATGGAAGGAGTGAGAGTAATCACTGGCCTGATAAAAAGTTTAAAGCTGTGGCTGTTTTAGAGAATTCTTGTTCTGGAAGAATTATAAATTATTCAAATTTTGTCTTCCAAGAGATTTCCAAATGCTCGAGTATAGTCAAACATTAACGAAAAATTTCAAAATCTCTCAAGGCATGATCAGACACACTTCCAATTCAGGTTAGAAATATCTCCAAACACACATGCCCTTAACAAGTACATGAAGTTATGGACAATGAAGATCAAGGCTTAGAAGTTTCTCCTGCGTACAACTTCACCGGCTCACTTAGGCCCACTTTTGATCAACATACTCCCTTGTTCCTATGATCGGAGAACAGGCCGATTTGACACCCATCCAACCTTTACTAATCATTAAATTGTGTTTCAAAAAGTAAATTCTTTCTAAAACTCTGTTTGACAGGGAATTCATTCGAACAGCAACTCATATATGGCTGGGAATTTCTGTATTTTCTCCAACTATTGAGGCCCTAAAAAAGGAATAATATGGGGGCATAGACACAACTGGGATCCTTATAGGATCTTTCCTTTTTTTGTTCTTTTATAAACGTTGTGTCATAACATTCCTCCAAAATTCGAAATGGCTATCAAAGGTCTTAAGTTCATATATCATTTGGTGTTGTCCAATGTCCACATCATAGTCATATATATATATATATCCCATAATTTGGGGTCAAAAATTTTTTTTTGGTGGGGAATTTGGGGTCAATTTAACATAATCTAGTCAAGAAACAAATTAACAAAAGAAGCATAGCTTTAGAATGTGCTTGCCAAAGGGTGCCAAAAGTAAGTCTCAGGCTCAGGTCGCGTGAGCACCACCAAATAAAAGGAAACCTAAAAAATGAAAAAGCAGATTCTCAAACTATCACATTATGATGGTATGCATGTTACATGTTTTTTTTTTTTTTTTTGTGTGTGTGTGTGTGTGTGTGTGTGTGTGTGGGGGGGGGGGGGGGGGGGGGGGTGTTTTCCGAATGGTATGCATGCTGTGGGCCTGGATGGGGTCTATATAGTACAAATGTGAGGCTCAATGTATACATTGTTTGGGCTTAGGTGAGCCTTGGCCCTGTCTGACCTTGCTGATGAATAACCCTACCTTAGCGGTCTGTTGACCCTATATTATAGAAATCAACGACCGAATCTCTCAGGTTAAGTAACTGGGCCAGGCTTGATTTAGTAGTTGGGTCATACTGATTTTACTCATTATATTCGATAAACTACCATTTGGGCCTAGGAGTGCAACTTGGTTGGATCAACCCAAACCCAATTCAAATTACATGTGGGCAAACCCAAATTCAAATCTGATCATAAAGCACCCCAAGCATGATCTAATGAACAAAAGGTTGGACAATATTTAGGCCCTAAAAGCAGTACCTCTTTCTACTCGCGACTTGGGCACGTCAGAGGAAGACCTTTTGGCCTTATGAAGGCAAAGAAAATTTGCTGGGTCAGCCAATGTTTATATGTAAGTCTGCCATTTAAGGGGTCATTTGACTTTTATAGATGTGATAGGAAAATGAGATGTAATACATTAGCATATGTTGCACATACAAATATTATATATGTGAAACACATTATCATATTTGTCAAATCACCGTTATCGATCATATAAATAAATTAGTACATCCAATTGATTAAGAAGTATTTAGATTTTTTTTTGACATTTTTTCAAAAAAAAAAGTTTCAAAATCTATAAAGAACTGATATATGTCCTAACATTTACCATTAATACAAGAATAATGAGTGGTTCAGATCATTAATTGAGGGCCCACAAAAATGCAAAAGATCTATGGGCTGGGTCGTTTCACAAAATACTCCGAATCTATAAAGATTTAAGCCGATCAACTTCAAGGTGTTGGGATTTATTAATTTAATAAATAAACTTAACAATTTGAATTACAAATATGGAGCCCACATTTACAAAAAATAAAGTTGATTGATGGCGCCCACAATAATGCAATCACCCTATGGAGACTGTAGTAGTGCCTTTTGGCAAGAGAGGTATTTTCACACTTGTTTTACTTTGAAATTTTCAGTGTGTTAATAGGCTTATTTACATATCATCTTGACACTTTATTAATGCATGCGATGTGTAAATAAGGGCAAACAATGGTAATGATGCGTAATAATTACCCTTGTGAATCATTTAGTAAATGATGGCAAACAAAGGACCCTTATTATAGAATTTGAATACTCAAGCCCAACTTAAATCTCATGTAGCTTAGCCTAATATTTTCCACAATATTTTTCTAATGATATCGAAAACATCTCATCATCAAGATAATAATTTCGTGTGCCAAGTTGCTCCCCCAATCAAGTCAACTTACTTTGACTAAATGACTCTCCATCATCCTAGGTAATCTAGGATAATTAAGCCCACCATGTTATTCTGGTGTTCCAACATAATTGAGCAGATTTAGTACAATCATGAAAAGATCTTATGATTGTTTGAGTGATCCTCCTACAAAATTATGTCATGAAAAAGATTGTGCTAATTTGCTAGAAAACAGCTATTATGACATTAAAAATTGCGATTAGCCCTGTTCTTCCCCAATTCTCTTTATTTGATTTGGGAAAAAATGTGAGATCACCTTGCAAAAATCTCCAATATTGTTTATGTGCTGGAGTTTGACAGCAGATGGGCCACATGCTGTATGGAGGAACTTGAAAAAGTAGATGATCGTGAGAACTTTGATCACTTCCTTCTCAACCATCCATTTTCTTATCTTACAATTTTCTCCAATAACTGTTTGTGATTTTGCATTGTAGTGAGATTTTCAGTATGACTTGATTTATTTCATTCACGGAAGGGCCTATGAGTATCATCGACTTGATTTAAACTGTAGTAAATTAAAACTAATATAAAGCATTGTTGTAACTCTAATTGATTTAGGAATAAGACTTTAATTTTGCATTTTGATTTGGTTATTTTAATCTAGGTAAATTATTAAGTTTAAGTAAATATTATATATATATTAAAGTAATAGGGAGCCTTCCTATGGAGGGTGCCACGTCAGCGCACTCAAACCTCGTGATGCCACATGAGACCTCTCACGGATGCCATGTGGCATCACAGCTTATTTTGAAAATATATTTTTTAGTCCTTAATTAAATTTAAGTCGGGTAGCCAAAATGAGACATCAACTTTTGGGCATTTTAATTATTAGTAACGCAAGTAAGTCACTCAAATCACAATAATTTTTTCTTTATTCTCACATTTTAACTCCCTTAAAATCTCTCGAACTAATAGGGCAAAAATCTCCCCATATTATCTAGACATCGATGAGCGGGACACTTAATACAATCAAGTAGTGTTCCTTGAATGAAACTTGTGTTGATGATTTAAAAAAATATTATTATAGATTTCATAAAGGGCATACTAATGGATTTATAATATTACCTTCATAGTAATATTGAAAATTATGAAAAACACATTGGTGGGGCCCCTCTTATTAAATCCTGTGTGCAAAAACTACGATAGTGGGGTTAAGTCCAATTTAAGTAAAACTTGGCCCCACAATAAACTTATAACATTGCTTCATGGAACATTAAAATTTTATTAGTGAGTCCTCAAGGATAGGCTTAATTTTGATTGAAGTGAAACTTGGCCCCATAATAGATTTATATATAGTTGTGACTCATGGCCACATTAAAATTTTATGAGTGGGTTCTCTTATAAAATTCTAAAGTGCAAAAAAAATATATAGGTGGATTTAAGTCTAATTGAAGTGAAGCTTGGCCCCACTAATAGATCTTATGGGTGGACCTAAGAACCAAGCTCTTGATGATTAATAGTATGTTTATTCAGCTAATTTATTTTTATCAATAATATTCTCCTGAAAACACCAAATATGAATATACTCTTGATGATTAATAGTATGTTTATTCAGTTAATTTATTTTTATCAATAATATTTCCCCGAAAACTCCAAATATGAATATATTGATTTATTTTTTTGCTCAGGCTTAGCTTGGGCCTTTGTAACTCTGATTTATATTTTGTTAATAATATTTCAAGGAAAACACTAGTTTTGAATATGTTACCGGGCCTTTGTTGCTCATATAAAATATACACCTTAAATCTTAAAAGTATTCTATAGACCCTCCTAAAATCTGGGAACTTGATAATTTGGGACGGATCCTTGCTAATGTTGATTTGGGTTATGTTTGACATTTTATGACCTGATTAATTAGATAATTTGGTTTCAGTATTGAGGACTTTGTTACCTGGGATAATGACTGTACGACAACCCTTATACCGGACAATTGCCCTAGAGCTGTTGGAAAGTACATAATTCTCCAAAAAACTGTTCGTACACGAAAAAACACTATGAAAGTGACAATTTTAACCTTAATCATGCGATATCCTATGACTTTAAGATATCTCATGGTGCTATCCTATAGCTGTAGGATATTACATAAATCTAGAAAACTTTCACCTTCTTCGTTTCTGCTGAAGGGTTTGTAAAATAGAGAAAAACGAATGTGGTAAAAATGTTTTTTCATTGAGTTCATTTTCTTCGACTGTTTTATGGGTTTTCCTCCATTTTCATCTAATTATCTTGCTTTAAACCCCGAGGGGTAGTTCAGTTGGCTTAGGACCACTGTTTGCACTCTGGAAGTTGTGGGTTCGAAAATGCACTACTACAGTATTGGGGCCATAGGGGATTTTTACCCGGTTTTCTCTCCTGGGCTCGTAGGGATTATTCTAGCCCAAAGGACTGGGAATCCTGCGTTATAAAAAAAAATCTAACCATCTTGCTTTGGATATGGCAAGAATATTTCCTTCTACTCCATTCTCCTTCTTTATTCTCTGTAACTTGTTTGATATTGAACGACCTAGGGTTTTAGAGCGAAAAATGGTAGAGGGCCACATACCTATTGTGATGACTGAAATGCATAAACTCTGGATGATAGAAAATGATATAGTAGGAGCCCTTAGTAATCCGTAACAAGTAGAAACGAAGAAGATAAAATAGAGTTCTGAATTCGTGGTGAAAATATGTCTCTGGATTTGGGCAAAAATGATAATTACATGATATCCTACTGCCATTGGATATCACATAGTGCAATATCCTACATTCTTAAGAGCTCGATTGAGGGTAAATCGCCACTTTCATAGTGTCCTTGCGTGTACGAATAATTCTGTGGGAATTATATATTTTCTAAAAGTTCTTGGACAATTGTCGGGTCCAAGGGCTGCCGTACGGTCATTATCCCTTGTTGCTTTAGAGCCCACCCAACAGATATGTGCTCAAACCAAATCCAACACATTTATCGAATATAAAATGTCAAGCCAAGTGTAACCTTGGAACTGCATAGAGCCAACCTAAATCTTTCAATTGCTCATGGGTCCAATAGTAAGAATTGGCTCAATGCTAAGCTAGAAAAAAAAAATGTTAATCTGCATGCAACCCATAAAAAAAAAAAGTGTGGAACCTGAAACTTGGAATACTTGGATGAACCCATCAATAAAAAGTGTAAAACCTGAATCTTGGAATACTTGGGTGGGTTGGTCGGTCCAGTAAAAATTTCCACCTCTTTTTAGCTAATCTAAGCTGTGACCTAATGAGGCTATTTTTCCTAGAAAAATCTTGCACTAAAACTGTACTAATTCTTAATGGGAGATATTCCTATGAGAGATATATTTCACCTTACTATGAGAGATAGGGTAGGGGCCATCACATTTAAGTTGTTGGCATTGGATATTGATGTGAGGGCCCACACCCTATCTCTCATGGTAAGGTGAGAGACGCTCCTATGACAGCATCTCCCATTCTTAATAAGCGCCTATAATTTAGGGGTTTCACTTTTGTAGATGGTTAGAAATTAAAAATTCCACGCCATCCCACGAGTAGGTGAAAAAAATACTTTATCTATTTCCATAAGTCAAATAATCAAATGGACTAAACTCATATTTTAATTTTGATAGGAGCTATTTGCGTCATTTTTAAATCCATTTCTAAAAAAAGTCTGATAGGAACACGTCTGACAATTGTTTAGGGCCTACTTATTTGAAGGAACTTCTGATGAAATTTTATGTGTTTGAAGTTCTGAATTTTTTTTGGAAAGCAATATCAATTGCTATCCCTTGAGAAATTGAAATTCTTTTTTCTATTTAGTGAGATTCCAAAACTTAACTTCATTTTGGCCTTTGAGAATCTTCAAAATATGAATATCTTCACATTGGATTGTGCTTAAATATTTGAAAAATTAACTATGCGAACATTAATATAATTAGACCAAACTTTGAAAATCCATACAAACCAACAAGCCGGTGGAGCCTATTTGGTTAGAGGTATGTTTAAGAATGAAATTCCTAACAATAACGGCTCTCCTCATCCATTGACATAACTAGGGATCAATTCCTACTTCTACATGAAGAACTTGGATAGTGTGAGTAGGCGTGTCAAACGGGCCGGGCCGGAGCTCGCCCAGCCCCAGCTAGCGGGCCGGCCCGTGGGACGGCTGGAGCGGGTTGGGCCGGGATGGGCCCGCAGGCCAGGCTTGTCTCCATCATATTTTTTTTTCTTATCAGTATTAAAAATAAGAATTAGAACACAAGCACTAAAGAATGACAAAGATATTTAAGTGGTTCAGTTAAACTCGACCTACTCCACTGAAAAGAGAGAATCATTTGAATCTAAACTTCTTGAAGGTTTCAAATAAGATTACCTTCAAAACCTTACAATCATTTTAGAAAATAAAAATAAAAAAAAAAGAATGAAAAACTTATATATTTACAAATTACAATGAAGGAAAAAGTAAAAAAATCAGATGTAGTCCACTAATGTATTCTGCTGGATCATAATCTTCCACTTATGTCAACTCTTGCTTCCTCTTATATGCCAAATGCCAGTCTCATAGGCAAACACAACACTCCACCGTTTTTTCAGTTAGATTTGTTCTTCTGTCATCCACCACACGCCCACTTGCACTAAAAGCATGTTCTGATGCTACAGAAGACATTGGAATAGTCAATAGATCACGAGTCATGGCGGCCAACATCGGATAAATGCTTTCTTGTTGCTTCCACCAGGTTAAAAGGTTAAAACTAGATGCATCCTGCACCGTATTACACCGACGTCAAGATATGCTGATAACCCGTCACAGTGTTACTTGAACTTGAGCTGAATGCCATGCCCGTAGACAAGGAAGAATACCACGCATCTCACTCACCAACACATGTTTGCTGGACTTCTGAATGGCCCATACTAAGCCCAGTTGTACGCATTTGCTCATAATAAAATTGAAAAAGTACTTGTAAATTTTCCCTTATATTTGAAAAAAATATTTAAATATATATAATTCATATTTTTATTTATTCCATCAATAAAAAACTTTACACCACTTAATTTTAACCTAAGATCAAATATAGTAGCTAAAGAAAATGTCATTAGAGCATCTTTCCAATATTTATTAAATTCTTCTTCCATGTTTCTAATAGTGCTACTTAGTAAAAAATGATCTCTAAATCTACTGAATTGTAAAGTAATTTTAAAAAGTTTCATTAGATGTAGGATAATATATCCCGAAAAAAATAATGTTGAAGTATAAAAAGCTTCTAATAAATCTCTTATATGGGCACATAACTCCCAATGTTCATCACTAATCATCAAATCTTATGCATGAAAATCACAAAATTCATTCAAAACAGGTTTCCGGTCAAGTGCCTTGTTTAACAAATCATACATAGAATTTCATCTATGTTCTACTTCTTTAGGCATTTTAATAGCTGATACGCCTTGCCTCGCACATATTTGGACATACAATTGTCTTCTTTGTGCGGAGCAGAAAATAAATCTAGCAATGTCTTTAATAGCATCTGTATAACTTACAATATGCTTTAAACTAACCATTGCAATGAGATTTAAGATGTAACATACATATTTATTTTGAAAGATAGAGCTATCTATCAAAGTTGCAAGTGGCATCTGCAATCTCATTAATTAAATAGCCACTATATTATTACTGACATTATCTAAAGTTACAGATAAAACTTTTTCCTTAATATTATATTCATCTAGTTTTTTCAAAATAAATGTACTTATTCTAGTGCCATTGTGTGGCCATTCAAGACAGCTAAAACTAATTATACGTTTATTAATAATTCATTTTGCATTTATTTTATGTGCAGTAATACAAAAAAAAACTATCACCCCCTTTAGAAGTCCACATATCTGTGGTTATGGCTATTCTACTAGGAATTTCTATAAGGTAATTTTTTATATTTGTTTTCTCTTCCTGCCAAAGTCTAATAGCATCATATCTGGCCGTATTTCTTGAAATACTATGAAATTGTGGTTGACAGTATTGCTGGACCCATTCTTCAAAAAACTCATTTTCAACAAAAAAATAATAATAATTCGGATGACACAATCATTTTAACAAGATTTTGTCTAGCATTTTATGCATTAAAAGAAAAAAGATCCAATCTGCTACTACTACTACCACCACCACTAGTAAAAATTTGGTTCTGTGAACCAGGCCTCCCTGTCCCTGCATCCTCCGGCTTATGTAAAAGGCTAAACATGTTTTTCTATGTCTTATCAAATGGCCGGTACCCCCTTTTGACTCGGCACTATAAATCTTACTACAAAATTTTCATTTTGCCTTTTCAATTTTCTTTCCATTTTTAATGACTCATACCTTGTAAATACATCCAAAACTACTGAAGTTTTATTCCTCTTTGTTAGTTTACGGGAACTCTGATGAAAGGGTGGTGGTAAATCACCTACTTTATTTTGTAATTCAATAAAATTTTCTTCTACCCCTAAATTAATGGAAGAAGATTATGTGGGAAATCTTCTAGCCATATTTCTAAAAAATAAATTTATAAATAATAACAGTAATAGGCTAATAGCATTTTTGTAATAATTAATATAAGAAAGAGGAGAAAATGAGAGTTAATATAATATAATATAAACTTATATATATGGAATCTCATGTTTAAATAATATAAATACCTCTAAATATTTGAAGGCCTCTTTAATCTTGTCTCTTGATGACTTGATCTTTGGCCCTCTAAAAATTTCTTAGAGAGTGAAAGAGTTAAATGCTTTGGGAGAGAGTTAGAGAAATGAGAAAGTTGTGTAAATTGGTGAGGAATGAGTGTGTTAATTGGTGAGGAATGAGAATGGGAGGGTTAGGGTATTTATAGACTTAGTAAAATAAAAAATGACACAAAATACCCCTTATATAACCGTTTTATAGCTGTGGGGGGGGGGGGGGTAAAATGGATTTTTTTTTTAAAATATAGTCATTTTTTTTACTGTTGGGGCTGCCCTGAGGGTTGCAGGGGCCAGCCCAAGTGCCAGGGGGGCCGGACCATACGAGCCAACATGCCTCGGCTCAGCACGGCCCGGCCCGACCGACCCATTTGACATTCCTAAGTGTGAGTGTATAAGAACGTGAGAATATACCAGAGTGAGAAAAAAAGTGAAAATTTATAAAATCAGTTTTGGCTTACAGAATCATTAGAATTTTAATTTACAAAACGCTATAATATTTGGATAATTAATAAGAATCCTTATAAAACAAACTATGCTTTGAGGTGGTAGACTAACATGATGAGAAGAACACAGCGTGTTAGATGCAAAAATCAAAAGTATCATCTATGGGGAAAAGGCATTGGTTCATGTGCGCTCAAAATATCGTCACTGCTCCGCGATAAAATGGTCGTTCGTCTCGAGAGTCGGAAGAAATGATTACTAGGCGTGGAATTCAGGTGGCGTGCGGCAGAGTAAAAAAAGACAGTCTTTTTTACAGCAATCAATGTGAGTGCGACTCACGAGATAAAGTAAAACGTGTCAGCAGGATACGAGATTTTGTACTCTTTCTCGGGGCCCCAGAAATACAATATCAGAAGACCTGCAAGATTTTGTTCCCCATTGACGGACAACGTTTCCACACCACTCACATTGATACAATTGGAATATGGAAACAGTCCAAAACAAAAGCACATTCGCTCCTTCCTCAACCAATTTTAGGCTTATAAAGAACCCAAGCTTTACGTTAAAATAAAGATGAAGTAAACCGTCCAGTCAAGAGAGAATAAATTATAAATAAATTGTGATAATATTTTTTTAATTATTTAGTATAAATTTTTTTGGACTTTTTGAATATAGGAAATTAAAATTTTTTATTTT
Source organism: Litsea cubeba (assembly GCA_012931725.1). Taxonomy (NCBI): domain Eukaryota; kingdom Viridiplantae; phylum Streptophyta; class Magnoliopsida; order Laurales; family Lauraceae; genus Litsea; species Litsea cubeba. The sequence goes on along the minus strand of CM022947.1, from coordinate 85,456,515 downwards.
TTAGTGAAGAAAGGAAGAAGTTTTTTACTATTAATTGAAAAATGAGGAGATTTTAAAAAAATATATCTTTGATGTAACTCTTTATCTTAAAAATGATAGCCTTATTTAACTTTTATTTAACAGTAAAGTGCCAAACGGGCATGAGAGGGTGGGATTGGGGGAGCATCATGTTGATGGATCACATGGGGAGAGATAAAAGATTGGTTAGCCGTGGCCCGTGGACATGGAATGTAGTGTGTATTGACAAGATCAAGTACGGCACCATCAGTTAAGCACATGGTCTGTAGATTAGGCAAAGATGGCCCACTACAGAAAAGGATGTTTCATGTGTTTTGCTTAAGATTTGAAATTGAAAGTGGTATTCATGTGGTGATATTCCATTTTGAAGCTTGGGAAATGCTAAATCAAACCGGCACAAACACACCTGAAAAGCTTGCAAAAGCAAAGGAAGAATATAATTGCAGCAAACACCTCAAAACTAATACTATTGTTGTAGGGCTAGGGCCCTAGCCCCTAAGAAGGCCAATCAACTTTTTATTTCCTCCTTTTTTGTCTAAACTGGATAGCTGAAAGGGAGTGCGTTACATTTAACTTAAGGACCGAACCCCGTATATGTAGGTGCAAAATTAGAACAAGCTTAATATTTCACTTACTTAAACCAAGTTTCTATCAGTATTAGGCCACCCCCTAACAGTGGTTTGGAAGTAAATCACCCATTTTACACAAATACACTGCCATCCTTTTTTGAGTATATTGCCAAGCTAATATTCTTCTAGGAGGATTATGCATGTCAGCAAAGAAAATGTTGGGTTCCTGGCAATAATGCCACCCATTATAGCTCAATAAAGAAGGGTGCAATGCTCTATATCCGTTTTAAGGGTGTGTTTGTGTAACGAGAGGACTTTGCTGGAAACGGTCCATTCTAGGGTGAGGAATCCTCTGTTTAGAGGATTTTTCACATCTCCAAAGAATCAACACCTCCTAAGGTAGGATTTCTGATGATAGTTTCAGGTTTGGCTACCATTTGTAGAATGTTTGGTTCAATGGATGTTTTTACAAATATTTCAAGATATAGTTAGGATCAACGGTTGAAATTTGGTCACCTTACCATGTTTAACCTTCCCGAACGAATGACTGGTTCCGATCATGATTTTGGACCACACATAAATTAAAAAAAAACGGACTATTTTTATTCCCATTTTCAATAATAGTGTAAATTATCAGGACGTCTTGGCACATATCTCGAGATTTAAAAGGAATCAACAACTGAGATTTGGTCACCTTTTCATGTTCGACCTTCCAAAACTAATGACCGGTTTCGATCTTGATTGTGACCCCGCATAAACAAAAAAATTTGGAAAACAGACTGTTTTTATTCTCATTTTCAATAATAGTGTCAATAATCAAATGTTTTGGCACATATCTCAAGATATAAGAGGAATCAACGGCTGAAATTTGGTGAGGTGGCCGTTTTGGAGTTGTTAAAGGTGACTAACGGTTTGGATCTTGATTATGGGACCCAAAAGGTATATTCCCAAAGCAGAAACTTATTAATCCCACATTACTACCCTCTGTACTGTAGCTCCGCCTTTCCTCTATTCCATGGATTATGTGCGTTCGAGGGGGAAGGCTCCGACTTGCAGAATAATTAGTAGAGGAGATTCTTTCCGTCTGTCCTCTTCAAATCCGCGCCCAGCCAAACGTGGGAAATCCACCATCACGCGGAAAAGCAGGAAGGAATCCTCTGTAATGACCGTTGCCAAACGTGCACTATCCTTGCATTTGGTGGGACACATTTTTGTTATGGAAAAATAAAAGAATGAACTGATTTATTTATTTTCAATAATGAGAATTTTGATTTGTAAGAAGAAATGAAAGAATGCATGATTTCTCTCCACCATTAAAAAAAAATGCATGATTTCTCTCCAAAAAAAAAAAACAGAGAGTAAAGCCAGCACAAGCAACAAGCAAGTTCTTGATCAAATGAAATGGGTGTAAAAATATCAACACCTTTCCATTGTTTACTGTTTCATTGGAGTTGGGACTTGGGACATGTAAAGGGCCTTTGCCTCTTGCAGCAAATGATGTCCTCACTGGCATTTATTAACTGGATGCATATGCTACTCGACAGAAAGCAAATGAACATCATCAATGGCCTCTCTCTCTCTCTCTCTCTCCTTTTCAAGGAGGCGCCGAATCCATTTAAAGACTGCAGCAAGGAAAGAGAGAGAGAGACGTGAAGGATTTTAATAGAGCTTAGAAATTAGACTACCAGAGTGTAAAGATGAGGAAATTAAAAAAGACTAGTGATTCACACAGATTCTTCGACAATGGCCTTGGATGAGGAACCCACTACTAGCTTTAGGGTTTCAATATGTGACAGAACTAGAAATACGTTCACACCATGGTTCTTTTTTTTATTTTATTTTTTTAACGAGGGTTCTTATTTTTTTTTGGACTGGACTAATTTTTTCTGTCCAGAAAGAAATTAGATAAAATCTTTGTGGCCCGAAATGGTAGCATAAGTGGACTCAACATTCTATTTATATATAGCTTATTCTGAATAAGATAAATCTATTTTTACATGCTCATCAATTTTAGCGGGCTGTGAAGATTTGGGTGTAAATTGAAAGATGCACCACCCTATTTTGTGGACCCCACTTAAATGGATGAAAATAAGGAGTTTATGTCAGTCATGGTTTGGTGAAATGATAATCCAATTAAGCAATCATGAATATTTATTTTAGAGCCTTAATGTTTTAACGAGTACTGATTTATAAATGAAAATTTTTTTTTATCAACACACAATCTCATTAAAGGCAATGATTTGTGAGTGACAAATTGGACAGTGTCGATATACGAAACATAAGTGTTATAATAAGGTTTGACTCAGTCATGTAGAGGTAGTGATTTATTTCCTTTTTTAAAAGTTTGTGTGTCTATTTATAATGGTTTGAATCCAGGTTATTGAACTTTTATTGCATGAAGATTTTAGCATTATTGATAAACCCCGTCAAATACAAGATTCAATCATGCTTTTTATTTTTCTCAGTTCAGTAAACTCAATTGGATAAGTCTCACATACAACCACAAGAAATGACAAATATATTTAAGAGCCTTTACATGTTTGTGGGGCTATTTTTTTGATAGAAAAGGCATAGAAAGTGAAGTTGCTTTTTTAGAGCATAGAGAAGTTTCATATTTCACATGGCATCTTTTCCACAAAGAAAAGAAAAAAAGAAAAAAAAAAAGAAAATTCTAGCTTTTCCATGGTTTCATAGAAGAACATTTTGATGGGTATATATATATATATATATATATTCCTTGATTGAGAACCGCAGAATAAAGGGCATCCCAACTTACCTTAAGTACCAGGGTTCGATGCTTGGCACCGGCAACACATCGTTAGAATGCATCAAGTGGCTGAACATGAAGTATAGAGCACGTCTCAACCCAAGAATTATCCTTTCACGGGCCAAAATTAGACTAGTTTAGGACTAGAATATTCACAAGTCCTTGCATCTAATACAAAAAATAAAGGCCCTTAATTTTATTGGCTATCAGCTAGATAGAAGAAGGTGCTCTAATTTTGATGATATTGAGTGGTGGCATAATTTCTCGAATTGGTTATTAGATTTGATCAGTCCTCCATAATCTTTTAATATAATTTTTATTTTATCAAAAAAGAGATAAATGGCAGAGATGTCAATGGACCTCCAATTAGCATGTTACCCGATGGATGCAGCAAAAAATCCAAGCATGGACTCTCTTTTGGACCTCATTGAATCAAAGTCTGGGCACAACTATATTTTTACTACAAGATTTGTGCACCCTGGGATTACAGGCATTAATAATAACAAAAGATGTATAAATAATTAGTAAAAACTTATATAAATACTTAACTCATTCCCAAAAGATACATGACGATTTAATATTTCAAAGGAATGTAAAGCTTTTCCACATTTCTTCCGTTCAAGTCCTCTCCACAAAAGAATCTTGAAAATTTTATATTAAGTTTTTATCTTTTCTTAACCTTCTTTCATCCTCAAAACCAACTCAAAATTCACTTTATGCACCTCACTAATCAAACAATATTGATGGTAGGACACCTTTTTTTTCATGATTCAATCGCCCAGGAGGATGCATGAATTGGTTTTAGAGTGCTTTCTCATATGACCGAGGTTTCAACTTGATTCTAATGATCATAAAGCTAGTTTTCTTAGGCATTTTGAAATCCATATAAACCATTCTTTTTTAACAATTTACGCATAAAGGTAGCTGAAGTGGGCCGCACTAGGTCATTTAGGTTGGACTTAATCATTTATCTTTAATGATTTATTAAGTAAAAGTTTGAAAAATGACATAAAGGTGACTTTTTTTTTTTCATTTTCTAATTTTTTATAGTGAGGACTTGATTGAAAGAAATATGGAGAGCTTTTATTGTGAGACCCCAATCCGCTTAGGTATTCCCTAGGCAAGACCAGGTCAAGTAATCTTGTGAGCAAAGAAAGAGGAATTCAGGGGCGAGTGTTTTGGTAGCACCATGGGGCTTTGTCTAAGTCCTACATTAGAAATATCCAAGTCTTGACCCTAGGCTTATAAGTCAAACCTCGTCTTAACTCAACATGACGCGTTTTAAAGCCGCGTAGCTCTGAAAACTATAAAAACTCTGAAGTTAAGCATGTTTGGAAGGGACCATTTGTAGAAAACAAGCTATCTAATAGACATGTCAAGTTCTAAGTCTAATATAAAATAGACAGTTGAAAGAATTAAAAAAAGACCTGTTAGATTATATATGTCCAATTTGATGATAAATATAATGCTGCTCAGATTAAAGTTTTAAATTATGTAATACTAAGGAGAAAAGCAACCCAAACAACAAAAGCCTAAGTTTTATTATGCAAAAAAACTATTCATAAATATTAATAACTAATATTTTAGTCTTATTTTTCTTCAATGTATTGGTTAATAAAGCTCTCTCTGGTGAGAGCTCTCAGGACCCAAAGATTCAATAACTTGGATTCTCAGAGGGTGGGCCTTCAAGACCAGTAACTATCCAAAAGATAATCAAGTCTTTTAGAATTTTTTGTATAAAAATTAGAAACAAAAAAAAACAGTTGTTTTGTAAGATTTTATAATTTGTAATTGGTGAGGTTGTCAATTGTCATCCATTCAAACAATAATGATGAGTTGCCTTTTGTGTTGTCGAGATTTTTAGGTTTCAAGGGTGGCGAAAATCATGACATGTTTCTCCTCCCTCTCCTGTTTCCTTCCTTTCATGGTGATGCATGTTAGAGATTTTCCTACATTTAAAATATTTTCATATTCACTTTTCCAATCGCCTTCAACAAAAAAAGATTATTTTTGTACGTGCCTAAATAATTACGGACTTATTGGGGTGGATATAAAGCTTCTTGGGAAGAATCGAATGCCTGAAACCTGAAAGGGAAGAAGAGAACAGCGATCAAAGACCCTGGCCGTTGTCGGCGCAAGGCACTCTGATGCCTAAGTTAGTTCGATAACTCAAAAAGGGTATGAGAGAGAAACATAATTTTGGGTGTGTGTTTGCGTACCTTTTCTGAATTAGCTCTTTGTATATATAGGCGAGAAGTCCTATGACTCTTGTCCTGGTTCTTGGGAAGTAGGGTCCCATTGGACCTTACTTTGTGGTAGAGTCCCATCGGACCTTACCCTGACTTCTTAACGGTAGAGTCCCATCGGACCTTACCCTAATTTCTCGGAAGTTGTGGATCCCGTTCTTTCAGGGATTGTGGACGTAACTACCGGGTAAGGATAGCTTCTTATCTCTATCTGATGCATGTCCTTGTCTCTCCACACGTTCTGCATCGTAGTTGAGTCTTTATAGAGGTATAGTTGTAGCTGATTAAGAGTCAGTGCTCGTCTCGGTTAACCGAACTGGACTGAAGATGGTACCAAGGTCAGGCATGACCTTAATATGAAAGCATTCTGACACTATTGCCGAGATGCATAAGACCGAGATCAAGACATGCCTAACCAGTACTTCTATCGAAAATAGGATAATCTCGGTATCTTGAAAATGTCTCTGGCACTATTGCCGAAATGCATAAGACTGAGACCAAGACATGCTTAGCCAATACTTCTACCGAAACTAGGATAATCTCGGTATCTTGAAAATGTTCCACACAATTTTAATGGAATACAACACAAAATTATCTTGATATGGGTTCAAACTCCCAAAGTTAAGAAAAACAAAGGAATCTTGTTTTATCATTCTGAATTTTTTTTTTTTTGTTTTAGTTTGTTCTAATGAAAAACATCTATCTTCAAATTGATGATACAGGCTTTTACTTGGCTTACCTAGTGCCTGGGGCAATAGTTGGTTCTCAAAGACGCCAGATACCTTCGTTAGAAAAAAAAAAAAAAGCGATAGAAGAGCTTGTCTTGATGATGAAAAGTATCTTTTTAAAACCTATTTCTTTAGCAGAATCTTTTTTAAGAATTTCAGATGATGGAATTTTTGTTATTTGATAGTACAATCATCCCTTGACATTTAAAATATTCAGTTTTTCGACACGACTTGACAAATAACGAAGATCCTTTTGAATTCTTTGAATTCCAACCTTAGTATTTACAAATGCTTGTCGGATTAGTAGATCTTGAAATTCCACGTGGAGAGTTATTTGGAGAATTTATAAATTCTTCAGACAAAAACACTCTGAAATTTTGCTAAAGAAACATGATTATATTTCTAGTAGTAGAAAGACTTCTGTTCTTACCAAACTCAATATGGAACACATGATATGGAGGTATGATTGAGAGGTCTTATGAGCAAAATTGCTAAATTTGCAATTTAACTATTTTTTTTACTGTCATCAGACATTACCAAACCTCGTGGCGGCCTCTATATAAAACTATAGAAGACGAAATTTAAAAGTGACACTATGCAAAAAAAAAAAAAAAAAAAAAAAAAAAGCAAAGGTTTCTAAATCTCAACCTCTGAATTCTGCCTCATTAATCGTCTAAGGGCACATTCGTGCATCCATGTTTCCTTATAGAAGGTATGAACAACTTATCGCTCTTTCATAATGAAAGCTTTCACATTTGGTGCAGTTGCTTTTTCATATAAAAAAGTACAAAATAAGCAAAAATCTTCATGATACTGCATAAAAGAAATTGGTGATTGATATTGGCACTCCCCCACCCTTTTGATGCAGGCACTCTCAAAAAGAAGGGAGTGCCTGCATAAAAAAGGGGGGTAAAAGGAGTGCCAATATTAATCCCTAGGAAATTTTGATGGAGGGGCTGTAAAATTTCCCTACGAAAGAAGAAAAAGTCGGGAGAACTTCTTTCTTTAACCTAAACAAACATGCCCAATGGAAAGAAAGAAAAGTTGCTGGTTAATATTGATCAAGAAACAATTTTAATCATATTTAGTGATAGAATGACTAGTACTATTTATTGAAGCTGATTCTCAATACATAACTATTCTAACAAAATACAATTCTATATGATGAAGCCTCTGAGCCTGAGGTCACATGTCCAAACCGCATGTCTTGTATTCAATCAAATCATTGTGCTTATAACGGCGAAAGCACTTTGTCACGCCAGCAATTCTTGCCTTTTTCATCACCCAAAATTACAATTGTGGGCGGCAATTTTTCCTGCTGTCTGTTTGACTTGTAAAACTAACCCTAACCCAATGATTATTTAAGGTTCTAATTAACCCTAATGAAAAAAAAAAAAAAACAAAAATTTATGGTTAAGATGCCATTAAATTTTAAATCCGTTAAATAAAAAATTAGAATAATCTGATGATGTTGATTTTTTTTTAATTCTCTTATCTACAAAGAGAACTTTCCATCTGATCTTCTCCAATTGATAGATATTATCCAATTAATAGATAAGTGCGCCTTGTGTGCTTGTATGAAGCCTGCTTAAAAAAAAACAATCTATGTGCATGTAGTGCCGGGAAGATTAGGTATTGGAATCGGCTTTGCATGGATTTCAACTTTCAAAGTTGGTGAAAAGTGGGTAGTACAGTGGGTCCATTGTCACAAATAGAGGAGACAATTGTGTCAAACAAAAACGTTGGAGTATATCCACATTGAGGAAATTTTTTTGGAATATAATTGAAAAGATGTTGCGGAAAGAAAATTGGTTTTAAGATAAGTAATAAAAACTTAATCATAAAATTCTGTAAAAATTATTTTACTTTTTTTTTGTTATTCTTAATTTTATAATGAATCATCATGATTTGTCTTTATATTTAAAGTTTTAGCAATATTTAAAAATTTTCATTATATTGTAGGGAAAAAATCTAAGTAAATGACAATATAATTATAAAAGTGGCTAATATTTGTGGGGGTAATATTATCCTACAAGCGGTCGCATGTGCAGTTCAGCTAGGAGGTCCCACATGGGCCCACCTTTGATCTGTGTAACTCTATTGACAATCTTATCCCTACCTAATCAAGCATCATGTTTATTTTTATGCTGATCGAACTTTTACTCATTGTTGGATTGAATATCAAGACATGTTATAGTTAATAGGCCATTAAAGGGCTAGGATAATATGAGGTAGCTGATTGTTTGAATGATCCTTACTGTATGGAGACTCTTCCATCGATTATACCTTCAATGATAAGAATGCATCCAAGTGGGCTTTTTTCCATATTTTTGTGGCCACCACCTTTCTTTTGATATCTAATTAGACGAATGTTGATATCTAATTAGACAATGCTATGACCATTTGAATGGTGAAATGTACTTTGTTTTGAATCTTGTGAGCATTGATCTTGACAGTGATTTTACTTAGTGGCTTCACGAGGGAGAGAGCACCATGGGCTTGATAAAGAAGCCCGTCAAATCTCAGATGAAAAGGATTGTAATGATCTAAGATCACATATCAAGATTTGAAGCCTCCAAAATCAATGACAAAAAAATTGAGATTAAGACAAATGATCAACAGAGCCGTGTCAAATTAATTTTAGTGGCTTTTATCCCTAATCTCATAAAATACAGCCCAGCACTACTATTAGCCGTTAGTGATGATTTTTGAGCAGTTTGGATCTTAAAATGCGGGTCTTATTGACAGATTAAAGACAGGCTTAAGGATGCCAATCATCCACATGAATAACTGATTACTCCGTATCTTTGTAAAGCTAGTAAATATTGATAGGATAAAACAATATCTTTCTATTTGTATGAAATCAGAAGGCCCGGACTCACTATTTTATTACATCTAATACCGAATAATTCTTGTCAAATGACAAGTCCAGCGCTGCAGTTGATTATTGACCCACCTTGCATGGCCCATTTAAACAATGTGTATGCATGGTGGATGGTAGATTGCAGATACATCTTATGAGAGAAGTTGGGTAAAATCTCTGTAGCCCCTATGTGATAGCATTAGCGGATTCAACTCTCAATGTCTTAAAAAAGGAACCGAAATTAATACCACAGGGACTTCTAATTTAAAAAAGAGAAAAACCGCGATCCCGACCATTCCACTGACCACATGTTACAATTCTTCAAACTTACGCATGTAAATTTCCTCCCCCACTATACTTTTTCATGAGAAGAACTGAGAATCTTGAAAGGAGAGGCTGCTGTGATTTGGGTTTTGTATCTGTTCTACTGCTACCTCCTCACTGGCTTCTCATTGGTTGGATTTTCACAGCAAAGCTTCTTCTACCAAAGACTCTCTCTCTCATTTTGTTTGTGAAAAAGCTTTTCGACCTCTTTTCTTTCTTGTCTGCCATTAAGACCCCATTAATATAACTTACTTCTTTTCTTCACTCCCCCCATTTCTCACGTCTCTCTGTGTGGAAACTGGAAAGTCTTTGAAGTTTGCTCTTGAGTCTTTCTTTCTCTTCTTCCGAGAAGTGTGAGCGCACTCGTTTTCATCTAAAACTATCGCTTTCTCTCTTCTCATGCAGAAAGCTTGCCGGAGAACGACCCCTGTTTTCTATAGAGCTAACATTTTCTGAAGAGTTCTTGAAAAGCTATAGCTTTCTTTGAAATGGGTTTGATGTGATCACTCTCATTAGTTGTTGGTTCAAGACATCATTCCTCACTTCTTCGCTTGGTTCTCTTCCAGAAAACGACCTCTCTCTCTCTCTCTCTCCATTTTCTACACTCATTTTCATTTGGAGACGGCTGTCATTGAGACGAAATTGCTTGTTTTCCGAATCTCTTATCAAAATAACAGCATCTGGGTTCTTTCATTCGTCCCGTTTTCTCTCTTGGGTCGTTGTTGGAATCACTCTAAAACAAAGACTCTGTTTTTTCTTCTTCACTTCTGGAAAAGACCCATCTCTCTTCATTTCTTCTGAGTATTTCTCTACTGGGTTTTAATCCTCTCCTGATTTCCCTTCTTGGTTGGGTCTTCGTTAAAATCAGCAGAAAACGACCCCACTCTCCAGCCTTAGCTTTTCCATCAAAACCGGAAAGCTCCAAGAACACAGCTCTTCCCATCTTGGGTTCTCTCTAACTCCTCATTCCCTGTTCTGGGTGTCGTTTTCTTCTTCAAAAATGATCTCAGGAACAGACCTCTACCACGTCCTCACTGCTGTTGTCCCTCTTTACGTCGCAATGATCCTCGCCTACGGCTCTGTTAAATGGTGGAAGATCTTCAGCCCCGATCAATGCTCAGGAATCAACCGTTTCGTTGCTCTCTTTGCCGTCCCTCTCCTCTCCTTCCACTTTATCTCCACCAACGATCCGTACACCATGAACTTAAGATTCATCGCAGCCGACACTCTTCAAAAGATCATGGTCTTGGTGGTTCTAACAATCTGGACCAAAACCAGCTCCAGAGGCTGTTTGGAGTGGACGATTACTCTCTTCTCCCTCTCCACTCTCCCCAACACTCTTGTCATGGGAATCCCCCTCTTGAAGGGGATGTATAGCTCAGATTCTGGCAGTCTCATGGTGCAAATCGTGGTCTTGCAGTGCATAATCTGGTATACTTTGATGCTATTCTTGTTTGAATACAGGGGAGCGAGATTGCTTATTATAGAGCAGTTCCCAGACACAGCTGGGTCGATCATATCTTTCAGGGTCGACTCAGATATCATTTCTCTCGATGGGAAAGAGCCTCTGCAGACAGAGGCTGAAGTGGGTGAAGATGGGAAACTTCATGTGACTGTGAGAAAATCCACCAGTTCGAGATCAGAGATATTCTCTCGCAGATCACATGGACTGAATTCGGGTGTTTCTCTAACTCCTCGCCCATCTAATTTGACCAATGCAGAGATCTACTCCCTGCAATCGTCGAGGAACCCAACTCCCAGAGGGTCTAGTTTCAATCACAGCGATTTCTATTCAATGGTGAATGGGAGGAGTGCGGTGAATTCAAGCCCGAGGCAGTCGAGTTTTGGGAATTTTGGATTGGATGAGGAGAGTGGGGTGAGTCAATTGAGGACGAATGGCGAATATCCGGCGCCACCTAAAGCCGGAATCTTCTCGCCGGCGACGGCACCCAAGAAGAAGATGAATGGGAATGAGGGAGGAAAGGATTTGCACATGTTTGTTTGGAGCTCGAGCGCCTCACCAGTGTCTGAAGGTGGGATTCATGTGTTTAGAGGAGGGGATTTTGGGAACGAACAGAATGGTGGGGTTGGTCTTTCAGCTCACCCAAAAGGTTAGAGAGCATTTAAACCTGCTTTGTTTTTAGTTCTCTGTTTTGGGTTTTCTATTTTAATCTGTTTGGTTATCATCTTTTGTGATTATGATCTTGGAGATGTCTGGATTTTGGTTTTTTGGGTTTCTCTTTTTTATCTGTTTGATTGTTATCTTTTTGTGATTTTGATGCTTGGAGCTGGAGCTGATTGATTTTTGGTTTTTTGGTATTTTCTACGCATGGATTGGAATGGGTGTTGGTATGGACCGCTTGTTTTTTTTCTAATGCTGATAGGGATGTCTGGTTGTTGGTTTGTCTGGTGGTGGGGATCTAATGTTGGGTTGCTTGGGTATTTGTCTATTGTTTTATGTGTGAATGGTTTTTGTGGGGTTTTGAATTTGATTTCCTGTTTAGTATGGGCTTGGTTTTTTATTTTATTGTATTTTCATTTTGTTGTTATGTGCTGATTCCCCCTTAATTTCTTTGCCTTTTGTTTGGTTATGCTGTTGGTGCTAACATTGGATTTGTGGGTGTGTGCCTTTTACCTTAGTTGTCGTTTTTTTCTCTCTGGACTTTACCTAGTTTTCATGATACAGTAGATGTCCCTTTATGTGCCATTCTCTACTGTATGAGCTTTTGGAACTTGTAATTTCAGTTTGATATTGTATTCTAGAAAAAAAATTTCAAAATAGTTCCCAACTTATGGGCTAATATCAAGAAGGGGTCCCAGGAGTCTTGGATATCAATACAGCTCTAATGAGTAATGACTCAATAGTCTTTTCAAGAAAAGAAAAAAAAAAAAAAAAAAAAAACCCCTAAGAAGTCCATTCAGACAACTTGTTCTAATGCCCTTGGAAAAGCAAACAAATTCATTCAATCCATATCCATCTTCCTTCACAAACCCAATTTATGTTTGGGTTTCATCAGTCTTAATTCATCCACTTCTTTGTCTTCCAGCTTCATTTTCAAGCTTCATCCTTATCTTAACTTTCATACCCAGAAGGGTATCCATCTTCCCCAAGAATCCTATTTTGTGTTCGGACTTTATTAATCTTAGCTCATCCATTTGGACTTTTATTAAGCTTAACTCATTAACTGCTCTAAAATTTCTACTTCATCTTGCCAACACACTCATGGTTGAGTGGTGTTGGCATCTTTAGCTTCACATGCATCCCTGGGGATCGATCGTGGCTCCTAAAGTTAAAAGTATCACTCCTTTCCAGTAGTTACAATGGCGACAATGGCGGAGTATGAAAAATAATTAAAAAAGAATGAACATGTTGACATGGACACATGGTATCGAGAGTTTTAAATCATGTGTTTAATCCAATTTAGTTAATAAACTTATTATTAGATATGGTTTTTTTTTGCACACGCACTCCTGACGGAGCACACATCTGCAACGTCACAGAATTTCATTGGGTCCCACATGACGAATGGCACCTTACGCAATACATAGGGCGCTCAAGAGAAAATCATCCTATTAAATTATATCCCAAAACTGATAATACCGATGAATTTTCATTTCTCTTCACATCGACCAACATTCAATAATTGGCGTAGAAGACTCGAGAAAAACTTCAAATTGCATGATTTTAGCATATTTACTTGTAAGCACGTGTTTTTTTTTTTTTTTAAATTACTTGAGAGGATCTAAATTCTAGCTAGACTCAATAAAGGGGAAAGAAAAGGAAAGAAGAAGAAGAAGAAGCACCGCCATGCCTTTGTTATTGGAGCAGTAGGAAAGGTGAAAGTATGAATCTCAAAGGTGATTTGATGAGTATGAATCTCAAAGGTGATTTGATGAGTTGTCTTTTGAATAAAATTAAAAGACGAAATTGCCTTTAATTGTTTTGAAAGTTCTATTGTTCACGTAGAGGGAAAATAGTTATTGAGGGGCAAAAAAGAAAAAAAAGAGAGAGAGAAAGCTGATAGGCGCGATCAAAGCAGAAGATACTAGAGGTGATTTGGTTAGTTGTCTTCTGGATAAAAATGAAAGACAAAATGCCCTTATGTGTTTTGAAAAATATTTTCTTTTCCAAGTGGAAAAAAGGTTGTTGAGGGGCAAATAAATATAAATGATAGTTGAGGAGGGGTAAACAGGATAAGATCTAAATGGCCATTACAACTTTCAAATTTTTTTTGAAGAAGTTGCCCCTCGACCTTGTATGGCTCTGCCAATGGTTGAACATAAAAATAAAAAAAATCTTCTACTTCATCTTCAAGCATCATCTTTTATCTTCGCCTTCTTACTGACAATGGGATTTCTGTAGAATGGATTTGGTTTGGGTTGGATTTGATAGAAAGATTGGACCTTTATCTTCAGCCACCTTGGTGTCTGGTGACTGGCATAAGGCATGGGTTTTCTCTTCATGTTGTGTGGTTGAATCTCCTTAGACTGACTTGGTGCATGTGTGTGTGAGTTTCGTGTGTGCACCCAAGGGAATAGTCATATTGGGTTGTATACCACGGGGAACCCTAGTCATAAAAAAAACACCTGGAGGTTGATTTGGGTGAAATAACTGAACCACGTGATTTTTTCTTGAGCACTGAAACAGATTGGGGAATGAATGAGTACCGAGTAGGAGCGAGTCTTATGTGAGTTTCCTTTTCTTTTCTTTGTTTTTCCTTTTTTTGTGAAGAGATTCTCCTGGGAGATGAGTTGTGAAGTTGGGACTTGTGAAAATCGAAAAGACCTAATTTGAAGGAATGATCAATTTTCATGAGAACTTGGGGTAAATAATGGTTGTTGAGAATTGGGAATGAACCATTAAGGGCTGGCCCAGGCCATGTTGATGGCCATTTAATGGACAATGGATGGTTGTATTGGATGTATGAGTTTGACTTGTAAAAACCAAAAAACCCTAATCTCTTAAGAGTATTATTTATGTAAATTTAGAGTGGAGGAAGGCGTTTTAGTCATTTTGCCTATTCACTCAACACATTTCTAACAGCTTTAAGTCAGATTGACAGATGGAAATTTATTGTAGTCCATGTATTTTGGCATACTAAGCCAAAAGTCCTTGGTAGTATTGATACTTATTTTTTTGTCCTTACCTTTTATGGTTTTTCAAGTGTTTATTTGGAAACTTCCATTTAAATATCAGCACAGATGTCCCTCTATAGGGAAATTTAGTCCTTTAGGGTCTTTGACTTTCTAGAGTAGGTGCTACTTTATCATCTTGGTAGCCAATCAGGGGTGGCACTTCTTGACCTAGCCTGCCAGCTCGACTTGAATTCAGGGTTTAGGTTGACCATTTTTATTTTCAGGTTTGGTTTGAGTTGACATTTTTTATCTGTTTAACAAATAGACTGGGTCTATTTTAGCCCATTCTTACTAGTTGATGTACCAAAATGACTAGTTGCACTGTTATGTGTCCACCCAAACTCAACCCAAACTTATTAATGGCACTAACCTGCCAACCTCTGCACAACCTGAACCCATCCCATTTATTTTTCGGGTTGACAATGTAAATCTGAATCCAAATTGGAAGTTAAAATGGTGATCCCAAACACTTTTTTGGGTAAGTACTCACATACACAATTACATGCACTCACCAAAGTCCCTCGCCATCAGCAAAACAGCCAGCGGCTGATCCCTTGTTGTTTCTATGGAGAATGAAGGTGGCTCCCCAACTGAGCTACCAGGGAATTGGCCTCACCATCAGCTCAATGCCAATGGATTGAACCAAATAATTAACTACTAGATTGGGTTTGAATTGGGTTGGCGATTCATATTGAAATTAGTTGGGTTGGGCTGGCAAGTTGACTAATTAGAATGAATCAACTCCAACCCAACGCATTAATTAGTCGGTGAATTCTGAACTTGAATCCAACTAAAAAAGAAAAAAAAAAGTTTCAACCTGAACCAGGAATTTTGTGGTAAATTTGGCAGCTCGGATCAAGAATTGCCATCCCTAGGTGGCCATTCAAACAGCTATGTTATGTAATGCTCCCACTTGAAAACCAAGCTTTTAAAAATCAAAGAATCAAAATAGCAAAACTTCTTCACCGTACAAGACTTTTGTGTCTTTCTTGAATGGATTAGACCAAAATGACTGTATTTCAATACACAGTAAAATTTAGATATTGAGTAAAGGGATTTCTAGACAATTAGGATAAAAGGCAGGGAGTATTGAATAATTTAATCTCTCTCTCTCTCTCTCTCTCTCTCTCTCTCTCTCTCTCTCTCGCGCGCGCGCACACATCCAAGCTCCCATGCAAGCACGCTCACATTAAAATACCCCTAACCTTGCAACTGAAATTGGTCTCTTTAACATGCTTCGGAGACCTGGTCCATTCTTCCATCAGGCTTTGCTTTATGCGGGCCTTTTGCTGAAAATCAGGCATGTCCACTCATCAGGTGGGGTACTAAGAAAGATGATAGATGGTTAAAAGAACAAGTGCAGATGGCACAGTTGGAAGGGGCTCCTTGTCGCAATGTGGTGGATTCAAATAATGTCACCTATCAACCAAATGTGGGAACCGCCTGATGAGTAGCCTGGATAAAAAATGACTCGGGCCTTTATTTTCATGAATGCTATATTCTAATTTCTTTGCCTTTCCAGTTTTCCTCCAAAATTGCCACAGTCTTCTAAAATCTGCACTCATTTGGTCAATTATGATGAAACTCACTATTAATTATCATGTAAAAGAAATAGGAAGAAAAATGTGTGCATTTTATATTCTCTTTGTTTGTTCTTAGAAGCTCAGCATGACCCATATGAAGAGTATGGCCGTGATGATTTCACCTTCGGAAATGGAAATGCGTCAAATGGTGTGGAGTCTCTTCACAAGGATTGCAACGGCCCAAGCCTTTCGAAGCTAAGATCAAGTTCAACAGCACAACTTCATCCGAAGAATGTGACCAATGGTGAAACAAAGCCTACTTCTATGCCACCTGCCAGCGTGATGACCCGACTCATTTTGATCATGGTCTGGCGGAAGCTCATCAGGAACCCCAACACTTACTCAAGCTTGATTGGCCTTATATGGTCTTTGGTCTCTTTCAGGTAAGGACCTAACAATCCTTCTAGTAAGAACTCCCATTCCCTTTTTCTCTTGTGATGAATCATAAGTTCCTTGGACCTTAAGTTTGATTGTTTGGGCCCATTTTGGGATATTCCAGCCAATGCTGCCCAAGGAGTCCTCATTGGAATATCCCTGCCCTTCAATATTTGACCTGTTTCTTCCTTTGAGCTTGGGTCGTCATTGAAGTTCTTCCTTCACCATTTTATTCAATTTTAAGTTCCCTGCTTAAGACAGCTTAAGATTGTCCCACAGCTGGAACTTTGGGGGTGTGGTCTACCGGGATGAGCTCATCAAATTGTCCGTCTACTGCCCAAAACATGGGTCGGCTAATGCATACTCAAAGTCTTGGATCATTCTCAGTCCAAGAGTGTAGTATTCTCTACACCTTGAATTTATACATATGGGCCCCATGGTTTTGTCGTCCAGGGCATTGACTGACGAGCTTAACCTTTTAGTAGGACATGCCCATGCATGATGCATGTAGCCATGCTGGAGTAGACCAAAGCCTTTGGACGTGGGGCCCACTTTGATCCAATCCAGTCTTTTCACTCATCCAACTATTTCTCACCATTGGTTTGAAATCGTAAAAAAATGATGCCTTTAAAACCTCTACACCATTGGTTTGAAATGGTGATCCAACTTTTTTAGCGCTCCCCATATATATATTGTTGTTGTTGATGATGTTGTCAGTTTTACTTTTTTTAACCATGAATTCGTAGAACTTTTGCATTCTGACAATCAATGGTTAAGGGATGGTCTAATTCACCTTTTATGTATTATATCTTCTGCAGGTGGGGGATTGAAATGCCTGCAATCATTGCTAAATCAATCTCAATACTCTCTGATGCTGGTCTTGGAATGGCCATGTTCAGTCTTGGTCTGTATTTTGGAAGTTTCTACTTCATTTATTGGCCTTAACTTGGTTTACATTGAAGGGTAGATGATAATTTTTCACAGATTGTTGTTATCTTTTGGGTAATTGCAGGTTTGTTTATGGCATTACAACCTCGGATCATTGCATGTGGAAACTCGATTGCAGCCTTTGCCATGGCTGTTAGATTCCTCATGGGGCCAGCGGTTATGGCTGTTGCTTCAATTGCTGTTGGATTGCGTGGGGTTCTC
Organism: Litsea cubeba; assembly: GCA_012931725.1. Lineage (NCBI taxonomy): Eukaryota > Viridiplantae > Streptophyta > Magnoliopsida > Laurales > Lauraceae > Litsea > Litsea cubeba. The sequence continues at coordinate 85,438,757 of CM022947.1, read as the reverse complement.
TTACGCATTGCCATTGTGCAGGTAACCAAAACCAAATCCCCACTACGAATCCAAGTGTTGTTTGAAATTAAAGAGAGAAGAAGAAATTAATCGGTTAGGGACATTCTATCAATGATAGATTTTTTTTTGTTTTTTCTCTACTGGTATCAATGATGAAATGTAGAATTGAACAAAATCTAAAAGATGCTATGGAAATCCCATGAAGCATGGCTCCCACCAATACATGAAGCGCATTTGTTTAGTGTTTGGAATCATTGATCCTTTGGACACCAAGTGACGTGCCATAGCAGGCAGAAGTTGGGGTATATTCCCAACCTTACTAAAGCTGTGAAATTCTGCCGTCAAGTGTAGATCTTTACTTAGATGCTGTTTTGGATCAGGTGTATTTTTTTATTCTATTTGATTTAAAGCTGATTGAAATAGATGTTTGAGTGAAAACTATTAGGCAATTCATGTGGATGCCTCATTCAATTAACTTCAAGACCTTTGGCCTCTTTATCAAAAAGTTTGCCCATATAGACATGATTGTCCAAAAACAAGAAGACACTTTTTTGGATTGGCAAGTTTGCCCATATGCCTTTTATAGTAACAAAGTTGGGCCTATTTTCTCTTGTACACTGCGCCGACGCATTGTGCTCCCGAAGGAGCCATCTGTGCAAGAGAGGATTTTCCTTGCTTGCACTACTTTATTGACAAACTTTTCTATACTACTTTTACTGGAAGACAATTTGCCATATAACTTTTTCAATATGACTAGTTTGCATTTTTCTAATTGAATCAACATGCCAAACAGTCAAGTCTAATTGAAATGGCTCTATTTCAAATAGATCTATTTCAATTAGCTCCATTTCAAGTAGATACGACTTGCCAACAGACCCTTAACATATCTCAAGTTTCAGTAAACTGAGGCAACTGAGTGGGTCCCTGGCAGAGTCCAAGCACTTTCTTTGAACTATATGCCCCGTCTGCATTAAGTCTGGAACTTTGCCGTATTTACAGTGAAGAGATTTCCCAATTTACATGCCTAGTATTCAAGCTGATTGCCAAAATATCCTTCATGCACAAATCAAGATAGCAAGTGGTCTCTCTTTTGGATAAGCATATCCGTGTAACCTGTTCTGTGATTTTGATCACTTGGTGTTATTTTTGCAGGCAGCTCTTCCTCAAGGAATTGTTCCTTTTGTCTTTGCCAAGGAGTACAATGTGCATCCTGACATACTAAGCACCGGGTTTGAACTCTTGACCACTTGTTTCTTTATCTCTGATTTCTTCTTGCTACAAGTTAAATGCACACATAACTTTGTGCGTGTACAAGTAAGGTACAATAGAAGTATTTTAAGATTCATCTGCCAACAGCTATGTGTACATACTTGTTTACACAGAGCACTTGCACATTCTCCCACAACTGAACAAAACTGAGTATTAATCAACCCAGTAATGTAAATGTAATTCTTTAACTGAAACCATTGATATGGTCAGACAGCCATGCCCAAAACTCTCCACAATCAGATCCTTTGTCATTCGGTGGCTGTGTGCTAAGCAACAGACTATATGTACAAAAAAGATCAATCACTTGGAGGGAAATTTTCGATGTGGGAGAAGTATTTGGGGCCAACTTCAATGCTAGTAACCTCCATATGAGAATGGCCTGTTTCAAAGACTATTGAGCTGGCCCGCGTGATTACAGGATGAAATTGAAGCCTTTGTTGGACATAGCCAAACAAATGCTTGTGGCTCATGTAAGCATGCATGCATAGAATTTTTTTTTTGCTGATGGTTGATGTTCTTTTAATATGATCACAGGGTTATCTTTGGGATGTTAATAGCGCTCCCCATAACACTAGTTTACTACATTCTATTGGGACTGTAGAAGAGCTCCTGAAAGGAACAAAGAAAAGAGCATGCAGTTAAAACTGCACTCCAAAAATGAAAAAAGAAGCTTCTGTAAATACCCTTTGATGGGTTTTTATTTTTTGGGTCTACCTTTATTCTTTTGGTTTGGCAGTGAAATTGAAATTTTGTGATGGCAATTTGAGGGTGGAATACATACCCCAGAGTAGGAAGGAGAGAGGAGAATGACTGTTGGAGTATAGTATTTGAATCCTTTTCATTTAAGTTCACACTTTTCTTTTTTTATTGTAAAAGAGTGGAAGTAGTAGGTTAAGATGTTAGCATTCCACTGTGTACTTGAAAACAGAAAAGGCTAATTTGGAAAGTGAAGTTGTATTTTGAGTTCTAATTCCTGCCCTTATTGTATTGGTTTGGGGCTAGACTCTTACTCTCTCTGATCGAATTGCCCTTATTGTATTGGTTTGGGGCTAGACTCTTACTCTCTCTGATCGAATTGGCACTTGATTTTTCAATTTAATGTAAAAGGATACTCTCTAGCTCGCGGAGCCAATATCTTTTTCATCTAATTGGCAAGGATCTTTGGCCAAAATAACAGGCTGTGGGGCCAATTTGTCTAACAACTGAGACTTTTGAGTAGGAACCTATCTATCTAGAGCGGAGTCTATTTGATAATGGTCTGGATTGATGAAATGCTACAACAGATTTGAGGATGTAGAAAAAAATCCGAGTTGGGCATGAGATTACATTTGTGTCTCTACCTGTGGTTGCTAACCTCTCTCCCACTTGGAAGGTAATGGTAATGACTGATTATCCAATTCTATCACATGTTATATAGGCTATGCCCACCATCATAAGACATTGCTGGAATTTTTTGAAGACTTCATTTATGTGCAGCTTAAGATGCAAAACGGGCTGTGCTGGCCAGGCACACTACAACCTGGCGTGCTGTGGCCCGGCCTAGCATGGGCATGGGCATGACCCAGTCCAGGCACACTACAGCCAGGTCAACACGATTTTAAAGCAACTCAAGAAAATGCATCACATACATAACTATAAGAGAGCTCGAATGATGGTGATGGCAACCACTGCTAATACGTTCAAGCCCCTGCAAACGATCCAACGCATCTGAAGACTGAAAGAATTGGGGAGAGTGCCGCCGACGGGGAAGAAGGAACCACTCACTGCCCTGGACCGGATCCGTTTGCAGGAGAAAAAAAAGAGAGAGAGCAGCAATGTTCTGTTGCTAAGGCTCGAGCAATCCCGTTGCTATAAGTTTGCAGGCACATGAAAAGGCGTGGGCGTGATCGAGATAAAAGGGAAAATCTCCAAAATCCAACAAATTGAAAAGGGGACACACAGACTTGAGGAGGAACCAGCAGCAGCAACAGCAAGAGACGACGAGACTCTGGAGTTTAGCGCATCACTTCTTCTGTGTACTTTGGAACCAAATAACCATCAATAGATATCTACCATAGGGATGTGTGATATCTTACTCCAGTACTCGCCTCCTTCTTTACACTTTTCCGTTACCAAAGGACAATTACGAATATACAGTGTATCCAGTGTGAGACTAAAGAGATCAGGAAGCACCCTCAACTTGGGGCAATCAAATAAACTAAATTCACTAAAATGGATCATATCACCTTCTAGGGTAGTCCATTCCTCCAGATCCGGCATAGACCAAAAGATTAGCTTCTTCAATGATGGGAAACCCTTCACCATGCCATCGCCATAGACTTCACGCCCCACTTTCTCCAATCCATAAAAATTTTCGAGAGACAGATATTCGAGAGAAGGGAGCTGTCCAAAAGGCGGGAGGACACGGCATTTGCATCTGGCCAAAGAGATAGAAACTAGTTTGGAGAAACTAGAGTCCCCCAACCACGTTGGAAATCTGACACCACAGTAGCCTGCAATCCCTAGGCCTTCGAGGTTGGTATGAGGCTGGAGGGCATTGAGTACCTTCTCCTCAATTCCTTCCTGTCGTGAATCCACGTCACGGGAATTCCATTCAAAGATTAAGTGCTTAATTTTCTGCTTATTTTTCAACTCAGCCTCTTTGGCCTCCTCCACACTGATCACATTCTCAAGCTCTGAAATGCGAAGTGATCCTCGTAGGCAGTTCATGTCCCGCAGCTCGTTGACCCTGTATCCAATCTCTCTTCCCACCTTGAAGTGCTCCAACTCTCGGAGACTTTTTAATCCCCCAAACGGGATAGAAGCAGAGCATCCAAAAAAAAATATATTTCTTAGGTTGACTAGGTTGCTAAAGTCACTGGGTACCTCTACAAGCTTAGAGCAATCTGTGAGATCCAAGGTTTGTAGATTGTAGAGTCTGGTTATTGATTTCGGTAACCTTTCAATCATAGTCCAAGACAAATCAAGATGCCGCAGCTGTATCAAATTTCCGATTGATTCTGGCAATTCAGTTATGCGATTTCTACTCAAATCCAAAATGCGTATATGCCTCAGATTTACGAACAAATCAGGTGGGATACCTTTATAAGTGCCTCCTTGCAATATAAGTGTGCGCAGACTTTTAAAGCAATAGAGATACTCGAAATTGAATGATTCCACACTAGACCCGGACAATTCACATGATACGTGGCGAACCTTTTCAGCATTTTTACGAGACTTCCCATCTCCGACTTCCAAGATATCAGCTCCTAAAACAGACCGTGCAAGATCATGAATGAGGTCGTGCATTCTGTAATGTCGTCCTTCTTTATAAAGTAAAGACCTTGAAACCAAATCAGCGAAATATTCGTTGCCTATATCTTCCATGTCCTTGCTTCCTTCAGACTGAATAAAACCTTGTGCCATCCACCGCAAGACTAATTCCTCGCCATCCCCGAAATAGGAACCTTTAGGAAATATGCAACAATATGCAAAACACGGCTTCAAATGTGCTGGCAAGTGATCATAACTTAATCTTAGAGCGGGCAAAATGCCATCTCTTTCTTCGGCCAAATCCCATATCTCACTTTTTAAGATTGCTTCCCATTCGACAGCATCTATTTTAGAGCGTAACAGACTTCCCAGTGTCTTCACGGCCAAAGGCAATCCATTGCACTTGTTTACAATTTTCTTGCCTATCATCACCAAGTCCGGATGTACATCTGAATCCCCTTCTACAAATGCTAGTCTTTTGAAGAGAGACCAGCAATCATCGTCCGACAGACACTGCAAGGAGTAAGTGGGAACTGTTCCCATCATTGAGGAAACTCTGAGGCTTCTCGTGGTCACTAGAATTCTACTTCCTCTTGCCGCAATCATCAGTGGAGCTCGCAGGGCATCCCAACCATTACCATTCTCATTCCAAACATCGTCCAACACAAGCAAAAACCTCCTCTCTTTCAGAATGCTCATAATATTATCTTGAATTGTATCAAAGTTTGTAAGATGACAAGGGCTGTTGGTCAAAGACTCTAGAATTGCTTTTGTGAGCCTAAATAGATCGAAATCTTGGGACACAAAAACCCAGGATATTACCTCAAAATGTTTCACCACCCGTTTATAATATTTGCAGGCCTGTTGAGCAAGAGTCGTCTTTCCAAGTCCACCCATACCGGAAATGGTAACGACACCGATACCATTTTCGGCCGAAGAGTCATCTGATGCCAACAAACCAACCACCTTTGCTTTGTCAGCTTCTCTTCCGAATACAATCGACTCATCTACGAAGGAGCTAGTGGGAGGCCGCATTCTGAGCCTTTCAGTTTCAGGCCCATGATGTATCACTCTGAGATGGAGGTGATTGTTTTCTCTCACAATCTCATCCAATCTCTCTCTAAGCTCCTTAATTCGAGAACCCAACTCGAACTTAGAACTAAATCGAGAGAAGAAGTGGGTTACCCGAAACTGATCAGTCAGCTTCCTCTTTCTAGTTTGCAATTGCATTGGGGCTTCTTCTATTTTGGATCCAAGGGCCCTGTATTCGAGTTCATCGAGGATGTCCTCGGCGTCGTATGCAACGTGCTTGAGGTCACTCAGCCACAAACGGACCGATTCCTCCTTGATTTGTCTTTTTTCAGCATCAGTGAGAAGTTTTTCAATTCTCGAGTGGGTTAATTTGAGCCTTTTCGCCTCCTTTTCAACACCGAACGGAAGGCCTAGAATTTTGAGGACAGGAGGGGCCAACGTATCCAGCAAATGCTGGAAAAAGGCACCTAAAGCTGCTTCTGCCACCATCGATGCTGCAGGATCCATTGTTCCAATAGCAATAGCCAATAGCTGAGAGATGAAAATGAAACAACAATGGAGATGAAGTAAGGAGAAGTAAACACTACGTAGTATAAACTCAAAAGCGAGGTCTTCTTGTGAGTCAAAAACAGATTCTATTCGATACAATTGGGCTGGGCCCACAAGAAATAAAAGCTATGCTTTGGGACCTTCGCCCGTTAGCCCACTTCCTAGTGAAAAAACGAAAAAGAAATTTTGACAGAGTGAGAGTGGGCCCACTTATGGAAGAAAGCAAGCATAAATTAACATCCAAAAGTCTACATACACGGAAAAAAGGGGTCGGTCCAGTTGGTTCTCATCCAATGGCTCAATTAACATTCATGGAAGTTGCAGATTATTCACTTAGTCTGGCCCACGTCAGATTCATAAATTCTTAACTCATTTATAAATATAACATTTTAATAATGAATTTGATGGTGGGCTCTGCTGTGAAATTTTATGGGACTTAGACAATTAGATTCTTTTTTTAATTTGTGAGCAGCACTGAGAAGGCTTGTGGAATTCTTGCAACTTCAAGCCTTTTAGAAACCAAAAGATCCCTTCCATTTTCGACACAAGTGTGATGTCACATGGGTTAGGAGAGCCCATCGAATATTAAGGCTTCCAATTCTTATAACTGTATTTTTTAAGTGACTAGATCCGGACAAGTTAGTGACACAGATCATGTATGTTCATGGAGTTTGAATTGATCATTTGTGAACATTTGTGGCCCAATGAGTATAGCTAGAAAACTGGCACAACCATTGCTAATCATGGGCATCTCCACCTGTGATCTTTGCTGAAATAAATATACAGAAAATCTTTTATGCTAAGTTAAAAAATATTTGACTTAAAATAGAGTTCCATGGCTTCATAAAGACAAAGATCTCAAAACAACATGTACATGTTTACTTGTGAGGAGGATTGAACCTAGGGTTGTAAACGGGTCGGCTCCGATCTGGGTCCACCCGGAACCGGAACCGTTAAGGAAAAGGTGGAATCGGATCCGGAATCGGCTTCTTGGCTCCGGAATCAGAACCAAAACCATATATGGGACGGGTCTGGATCCGAGTCCGGGTCTAGGTAGAAAATGCTATTAGAAAAATATGATTTTTAGTAGAGATTTTCGAAAATTGAAGTAATATGTCGGGTCTCAGGTCCACGGGTCCGAACCAAGGTAGAACCAGGCCCGAACTCATTTACTTATCGGGGCCTAAATAAGGACCCATAACCAGTTTTTAACAGGTCGGAACCTACGGGTAATCGGAGTCCGGGACCCAATTACATCCCTAATTGAACCTAAGTAAGATTTGGACTCAACCTAAAAATCATCTTAGTTTAAATGGCCAATGGATTGGTCTGTCCATTGTTCATGACAAATTGACCCACCATTTCAAAAGAAAAGAAATAAGAAATAGTTAGAAAAAAAAAAGGGTGAGTCGGTCAAGTGGCAAAGAAAGAAAATCTCAGCTTTTCGATTCTAAAAGCAGTCCCATTAGCCAACTTAGTTAAAAAAAAAAAGGAAAGAAATTTGAAAGAAGCTGCATAAAAATATTCCATGTTCTAGCAGCCGATGATGAGACATGAAGAAAGCTGTGTAAAGGAGAGATAGAGAAACACGAGTCCTCAACCGCATCGGCGTTTGCTTAGCATGTACTCAAAAAGTTCCGCTCACGCTTATGAGCAGGGGTGTCAAAGGGCTGATCCTAGGGTTGTTCTTATCCTATCCTCAATATATGTAGGGCCTGTCCTGACAGGCTAAAGATTAAAACCCTCGGAAGGCATGCACTGCTTAAGCCCTTATCCTACCATCAAGGGCCAAGGCAGGGCTCAGGACCTCAAAAGGGTAAAAAATAATTTTTTGTTTACATTGTTATCAAGTATGAGGGTTAACTTAGCGCTATCTTGTCTAAGCTCTATTGCGAAGGCATCACTAAGAAAATATTTAGAGAATAAAAGCTCTTTCTAAAAGCTTTCTTTTATTGGAGAAAAGCATACATACTTTGGTGACTTGAGTTCTAAGCGTACTTTTTTTTTTCAAAGAAGGAAAATGGCTAAAGAGTTTGTTATGTCTCACACTTTTCACAAAAGTTTCCATATACTAAATCATTTCAATAGAGTATTATCTTTGAGAAACTTAAACGTTTACATTCAACTACCTTTTATAAATTGACATTAATTTCAGTTTATTAAATGTTCTTGGATTTCAGTCGCAAAAATAAATGCACTTAAAAAGTCACTGTTATTTTAGAATTTTAAAACTTGAGTTATAATTATCTAATTAAAAAGATATTTGGATCACCCCATATCCTTGAAGTTCCATGCACTTATAGATTACCTTTATAAAAACTGATTGACATCCCAAGTCACTCTAGTTGAGAAAAAGTCCATACTTATTGATAGAAATATACCCCCCTTTTGCACTTGCAAGAATATATAAAAATAATCTGAAAAAACCAAAATAAGAAATAATAAAACTAGAAGAAAGGGATAGAGAGCAACCATGTAACCCTTATTGCTTATATATTAAGTATAATACAAAACTTTTATAATTAAATAGACAAGAAATTAGTATTTGTGTATTGGTTTATTGGGCGTCTTGTAATGGGCATGAGGCTATGAAATTGCATTTATATCCTCAATTTTATTACTGCTACGTGATTGTTATAAGGGCATTTTAGTATATATTAATTTACATATATAAAATATATTTTATATAAAACAAAGAAAAGTAGGAGGATAACTCTAGGGCCTGTAAAAAATTGTCCAAGTCCGGCCCCAGGACTTTTCCTTAAAGTTAGAAACCCTTGTTTTAAGGGCTTTTGAGGGCCGGACCGGGCTGGCCCCTATCTTAGGGCCAAATTGACCGGACTACGCGTGATGCTCCTCTAAGGGACCACTAAAGAAAATCGTGCATCTCTTAAAATAAATGCCCACATATGTATGGACAGTATGGTCCATCTTCAACTTTTACTTTTGTAGTAGTTTAAGTTCGGCCTACGGCATATTCATAACAGTAAATGACCTGAATCTATGTGATGTATTTATAACTAATAAATCTGACGATGGCTTTACAATGCAATTTGATGAGATAGTACAAGATGTGGGAACTTATAATTATTCTTAGGAAAATTCTCAAAAAAATATAAGATTTTTGGATTATTTTAAAAAAGTATAGAAAATCTTCATAATTCTTTGAATCAAGTCTTCTCCATTAATTTTTTTTGAGAAACAACAAAAATACCCTTTCCCTTTTGTCTTTTCTTTCTAAAACTGACCATTTTAATTTTGATGATCATGACCATTCAATGAAGAAGCTAATTTTCTAGTCATTCGGAATCTCCTTTTTTAAATCATCCATGCATAAAGGCAGTTGAAGTGAGACCCCATAGGGTCATGTAGGTTGGACTTAATTATTTCTCTTTAAAGGAAGCTTGTTAAAAATGAAAATAAGGGTGTTTTTGTCGTTTTCTAATTTTTTTTTTTATAGAGAGGACTTGTTGAAAGAATTGTAGAAAAAATGTATACCTTTTTGAAATATTCAAATCTTCATGTATTATTTAGAAAATGAGTCAAAAGTTTTATAACTTTTTGAAGATTTTCCTTATTTTTATTAGTGAGCTCGAGAAGGCTTATGAATTATTTTTCGAGTTCAAGCCTTTTAAATCCTAAGCCCACTTGGATTAGGAGGGTTGGATGAAATATTAGGGGCTCAAATTCTTATAATTATTAAGTAACTTGATCCGTGATGGATGGCAAGTTAGTGATACAAATGTATGCACATGGAGTTTAAATTGATCATTTCATGTGGTCTATTATATATATAAGCGATTTCAAATTGAAATTCGCTCCAATTGACTTTGACTCGTCCAATTTAATTTAATTTGACCCTTCCCAGTCTCGGGTCGGGCTAACCCATCTAACCCGCATTAGACCCAAGCCATATAGTTTTAATGAAACAGTAAAAATTAATCATAATATGTGTGGTGAATCAAACTCAGGGAATTTTGGATTTCAAAGGGGCAACCCTGCCACTACACTACAAAGCCATATTTTGCTAATAGTTATCAATAAAAGGTTAAAATTAGCTGATGAGGAAGGGACCTAGCCTCAGTTTGGAATATTGATCTGGAGTTGGACTTTATCTACGAGGTATTTATAAAAGTATATATATTTTTAAAATATTGACCCCTATAAATACTGTTGTTATTACTCTCATAGTTATGCATTGTAATTTAAGCATAGGTGATCAAACTTTTAAAATAACTATTTTATATGATTTCCTATATAGTCATTAATTTTCTATGATAACCATTTTATAATAAAAATAAACCCAAATGAATATATAATATATGGAATTGATCAACAAAAATAATAAGTTTCATAATTCATAAGAAAATGACAACATAATTATTGAAAAAAAAAGGAAAACTCATGACAACAACGTGGAACTAAAGACGAGGCGGGAAACTTTTCATGTAAATGATGTGTTACCATGCACGCTTGCGGAGGGAGAAAGGGTGGAGTTTAATATTTTTGTGTGTGTCATTAACTTTTATAAACCGTGATGTAAAAAGAGTGGAACACCACGATAGACCCCATCTATTAAAAATCACAATCATTATGACAAACATCCTTGTTATTTGAGGGATATTCCTAATTTTCACCTCAATCTAGGTTATTTCCACCGTCAAATCTCTGATAAAAAAATACGAAATATTGAAGTTTTCTCAATAAAGTTTTTTCTGTGATTTGGACTTGCCATCATGCCCTGAGTACGTTAAGAAACTCCCAATATCATCCTATTTCTATCAATGCAATATCATTTTAGTGTTAATGGGTCCCAGTGTCCAAGTGCCACTAATCTAAGAAATTTCAAGTATTTTTGCTTGGTCTGATTATATGGATTTTTTTTTAGAATGTGAAATGTTGAGTTCTGGGTTGTCTGGTTTAATTAATCCTTAGTCTTTTTTATTTAATCCACTCCCAGTTCTGAAGTATCTGGTTTCTTTTTGATCCATTGATTTTGAGTGTACACTTTTTCTTTTAAGAATGCGGAAATAATGGTAAAAGAAACTCCAATAATATTGGTCCATCTAAGAATTAAGCTCATTCTTATTATCATCATTTTCTACTTTCTCCAATATAATTTCATTTCTCTATGTCAACAAGAGAACTTTCTTATTTTTTTTCTTTTGAGTTCATCATATTTGATTGGAGCAACTTCAATATTTCTTTTATTTCTTTGTGTCTCTCTTTTGTACCGACTCATGTCTCATTTGTATGCTTGGTTTGTCGATCAGTGTTCAACCTATTTTAAAATGTGAGCATATAGAGACAATTGGTGTAATTATTAAACATTTCAATTTGAGAGGTAACCTTTTTTAATTCATTTACTTTTGAGTTCATCATATTTTATTTGAGCAATTTTGAGTTCATTTTAATATAATTTATACAAAAGAATCATCATTTTAGTTTTTTTATAGGTTTGTAATATTTTTATGGTTTTTATTTGTATGGTTTTCCTAATGGGGATAAATGCAGAAAAAGGATTTTTTAAAATAGTTCTAGCATTTGTATCAGTTGAATAGGGTCTCTGATGCAGGTTCTAAAAAGAGGTACGTACAATATCATCTTTTCTTTTTCACTTCTTGGTGGATTTTATTTGGGAAGTCTCCCTATGTATTGATGTTTGGATTAGAAGAGTTGTCTTGGCTCTCATGTACTTAAATTGGTTTGTTTTGTAAATGATACTCTACTTATCCTGTGGTATGTTATGTGTTTTTTTTTTTTTTTCTTTATATACTTTTTCAGATTCTAGATGTTGGAATCACATAAAGTTGCCATCACAAGGGTGTAAGTTTTTTCTCCTTCCAAGAAAAAAATCACAAATTATTCATTACTCCAAAGACTTTTTTTTTTATTACTTCAAAGTTAAATGGTCTATTTCACCACTACTGATGAGCATTAATATTTAAATCATGAGTTTTTCTTTTCAAAGCAAAGAAAAAGCATCCAAAGCAGCTGTAGTCCGATATACATCTAGCATTGAAATGTATGTACACTTTTAGTCTGTTTTAGTTTCATGCTTCTTTCCATATATATATATATATATATATATATTTATATATAGGATTACAATGTACTCTTTTCTTTTCACGTCCGTCAAATTCCTCTTCTCCCTCTTTTTCTTAATACCTTTTTGATAATTTTGGCTTTTTTGTAGTTTGTTCGTGTTGAACTATTTGTTATAAATCTAGATTTTTATTTTTCTTTTTTATTACTGATGAAAGTTGTCTTACAATAAGGGAGAATGAGCTACATACTAACCATGTATGGATTTTGTTGCATCCTTCCGTCCTTCTTTCTTCATTTAGAGTAGGCCATAGAACTAATTAAATCTCTCAAACACTAAGCAAAGAATAAAAAATAGTTTATTTTTTATTAGATTTTGTTGCCTTTTGTTGTGGGTTTGTTTTATTATTTTTCCGATTTTGATGTGTTCATTTAGTTTTTCCGGTGATGGGGTTTAATAAATTTGTGGTGTTTTTTTTTTTTTAAATATTGAATCCTAATGAGTTTGTTTCTTTCTTTTAAATGGGTATTTTACATTTTATTATGGCTTTATTTAATTATTATTATTTTTAGTTTCGTTGGGTCTGTTTAAGTCTTTTGGTGATGGTTTTTCATGGGTTTCTATTTTTTTAATTCACTTTTTTACGTTAATTTTTGGTTGTTCGGTAGTAGTGGGAGTTTTTCACTATTAGATTGTCTTTATATATTTTTATTACTTTACAGTGGATTCTTTTAGTTTTGTGGCATTAGGTTTTCATAGATTGTGAGTTTCTTTTTTTCCCTTTTTTGTTTCAATTTTTGGAAATTAGGTTTATAATTTTTCCTTTTAAATGACTTTTTATCATGAGGTTTTCTGTGAATTGTCATTTTTATATTGTATTTTTTATTGCTTATCATTATGAGTTAATTATTTATTTTACTTCCATTGGGTTCTTTTAGTTTTCTTTGTGAAATCTTTTTATTGATTTTTCTTATTTCTTTTGTGGGTTCAGATTTCCATCTTTGAGTATTAGATTACTATAGGTTGGTTTGTTTCTTCTAAATTTCTTTTATCATTGTATTGTCTATTGTTCTTTATTTATATATATATTTATATCCTCCTTAATAAAATTTATTTCATTTTTTCTTGTATTTCTTTTATTATTATTTCTCACTTGTGATGGGCTTTTAGTTTTTTTTATGATGTTTTTTCATGAATTTGTGGGTTCATTTTGTCTTTGCCCTTTTATGCTCCATTTTTTAGTTTTTCTTCTCATGGGCGTTGATTCTTTTAAACTGCTTATTGAATCAATTATAGATTTTTTTTTACGTTTTATTTCTATGTGTCTTTTCAAATTTTATTGGATTTTATTAGTAGTTTATATTATTTATTTTGATTTTATTTTTTAGTTTTCTTGGTCATTAATTTTCAATTTTCATTGTTGTGTTTTTTACTGTATTTTGATATTAGGTATTGAATTCGTATGCACTTCTTTTTTTTCCCCCTCTCTCAGACTATATAGCCTTCTGTAGTTAATTTTAAAGAAATTGATCATAAAGTTTTTTTTTTTTTATAAATTTAAATATTATGCACGGGCATGTTTTTCTAGTAGAGTATGCACAAAAAACTAACATAATGATTTGTGCTATTTACTCGCATGTTCACCTATGATATTTGTGAAAATAAATATAAAACTATAAAAGATCTTTATGGGGATAACTCAAGATGTACATGTTGGCATGTGAGTAGAATTGGACCTAGGATTTTGACTCAAACCAAGATATACATGTTGGCATCTGATTCGACCTAAAAATCGCATGGATTTTGTGTCGATGTGCCATGTCGTGATTGCTCATGTGGGATAGCTGACATTGTTCAGCCTGCACAAATTAGGGAGAGGGCCCAATTGAAGTAGAAAAAGAAAGTCGGTCATATTGTAATAGTTATCTGAGAAAGAATTATAAAGGGTTTTGTTGCAGTGAGAACAGTTCTTACATAGTCATTGTGAGAATTTTTTATGGGACATATTTATGGGTCTCATTTAGGGATGGGACCAGAGGGGATGGAAAGATCTATGTGAGATCACTCCAAGTATCAAGTTTGACCCTAATCTCATGCCTCTAACCCCTTCATCCATTGCTCGCGAGTTTAATGGCTTCATATTAAGCAAAAATTTAATCATCCATCCAACGGCCCAATCCATTTGGATGAGTGTCAAATCTCAGGATTAGTAACTATCAAGGGAGGTCACTGTTTATGCACGGTTTGGATTGGTTTCTAAGTAGGCCCCACCAATAGTTCTGAGAGAAGCATGGTGATAACTGGTTCTCACTTGAATATTTTCCTTCTTATAAAGTAGAGAAAAAACTATCATGTAAGAGAAAGGGTAGAGAAATCTGACCTTCGTTTGACAGATTACGCAGAGCAAAGATGAAAGAACAGAGCGACTTTGATTCTGAAATAGATTTCGTTAAGAAGTAAGCTGGAGTGAGCTTCGAAAAGAAGAAGAGAGGCCTTATAAATCGACAATGACCATGAGATGGAAGCAACTGAGAGAAATTCCTTGGAAAATCTCTTTCTTTCAAAAGATGCTGTGCAATGGGCTGGAACTGGAACTGGAAGGAAGAAGGAAGCAACGGAGCAATTGCTTGGAAATATAATGGCTTCACTTGACTGACATGTGAAAGGAGGGCAGTGATGAATGATGCTGCAAAGGATGATGCTGCAAAGGACTTACGTGCTGAAAAAGAAAGTCGATCATATTGTAAGAGAATTACATAACTACAAAGTAGAGAAAAAACTATCATATAAGAGAGGGTAGAGAAATCAGACCTTCGTTTTACAGATTAAGCAGAGCAAAAGATGAAAGAACAGAGAAACATTGATTCTGAAATAGATTTCGTTAACTAGTAAGCCGGAGTGAGATTCCAAAGGAAGAAGAGGCCTTATAAATCGACGACAATGACCATGAGACTCATGGAAGCAACTGAGAAATTCCTGTGGAAAATCTCTTTCTTTTCAAAAGATGTTGTGCAATGGGCTGGAAGGAAGAAGGCAGCAACTGAGCAATTGCTTGGAAATATCATCGCTTGACTTGACTGACATAGAATGATGATTGTGCAAAGGACTTTTGTTCCTCTTTCAAAAGCATGGCAAGGGGAAGTGCTTTCCGCGTCGCGTTTGTATCTATCTGTATTATAAGATAAAATTCAGGCAACGTGTCTTATTAAGAAAAATTTGAAATTTTGACACTCGGTGGTACTTCCCTTAAATATTTAATACCCTATTAATTAGGAGTTATATTAGTATAACTATCCTCACTAATTCTTATTAATTAGTATAAGTAGATATTATATAATATAATTAGAACAATTCAAATATAAGTGAGGGTCAAGGGGTGGGGCCTCACATAAGGGAAATAAATTTTTTTATATAACTAATCACAAATATATAAATATAAAAATGCATTGAACCCATGCTGCTCCAAAATATGGCCCGGACAGCATGGGTTCAATTTGTTCTTATCAAGTTTCAAAGTAATTTTTTTCTTTTTACCCAATGAATTCTCTTTAAATAGGGAAAATAAATTTCATTATGTAACTAATCACAAATATATAAATATAAGAACATATTGAACCCATGCTGTTCCAAAATACGACCCAGGCAGCATGGGTTCAATTTGTTCTTATCAAGTTTCATATTAATTTTTTTCTTTTTATCCAATGAATTCTCTTTATTAAAATTTATTATAATTCTTAGTTAAGTTTGCCACAAAGTTTAAATGATTTTAGTTTATTTTCCTAACTGATCAAAGGGGATTGCAATTTGATGTAAATATTTAGTAATATTTTTAGACCCGGACTTAGCACGGATCTTTCTTGCTGGTTGTATACTATCATTGGTATGTTATGTAGCATGTACTCAAACAATCCAGTTCAGCTCACGTTCGTGAGTCGTGACGCTCCTATGAGGGACCCACTAAAGAAAATCGTCTATCCCTTAATCTTAAAATAAATGCCCACATTTGTGTGGACAGTATGGTCCATCTCCAACTTTCCCTTATTATGTAGTAGTTTGAGTTTGGCCTACGGAAGACCTGAATATTATTGATCTACTTATAAACTAATCAATCTGACGGTGGCTTTACAACGTAATTTGATGAGATAGTACAAGATGTGGGAACTTATAATTATTTTTAGAAAAATTCTCAAAAAAGTATAAGAATTTTGGATTATTTTTGGATAAAAATACGTGAAAATTTTAATATTTCAAAGAAGTATAGAAAATCTTCGCATTTCTTTGAATCAAGTCTTCTCCATTAAGCTTTTTGAGAAACAACAAAAACACCCTCGCATATTTGTCTTTCCTTAACATCTTTTCTCTAAAAAATTAACCATTTTGATTTGGATGATCATAATCATTTAATGAAGCTATAATCCCTTAGAATGTGGTAGTGGGTTTTGGATTTTCCAATCCCTTATCTGAAATGGGTGGTGATGTGCCCACCGTGTGCCTACCCAGACACCTCAATTCAAACAAGTTTTTTCTTTTATTTTTTTAAATCGGATTGTATATTATTTTTTGTGAAAATTACTAGAATAACCTAACTTTATCAATTGTCACCCGCAAAGGATTTAGTGTACCAATAGCAAGGTGTTGTTCCAAACTCAGACTAATTTATTTGAGTTTATTTCAAACTCAGATGAATTTGTTTCAAACTCAGATAAACCTAGCACAAACTCAGATAAATTTGTTTCAAACTCAAATAAACTTGTCCCAAACTCAAATAAATTTGATTACAATTCAGATAAGTTTATTCCAAACTCTCAAAACTTAGATAAATTTACATGAATTTCTTTCAAAACTCATAAAAATTTATCAGTCTTTTGAAAAAAAATCAGATAAAGCGATAATGTTGTGTACTAGAGACTTTAAACGACAAGGTTAAGGGACCTCTGACTAATTTATCCTTATTTATTTGTCTCTATCTTTCTCTCGTCTCCTTTCCTCTTCTTGCTCTCCTGATCTCATAACTCTCTCTCTCTATCCTTTGATTAAATCTAAAACAGAGACAGAGAGAGAGATGGAGTCAGACTGATATAGAGAGATGGAATTGATAGATCTTCAAGCGAGTGAGAATGAGAATGGCTATAGAGGTCGAAGAAGAAGAAGAAGCCTACTCCCATGTGCATATCCTCTGGATGATTTTTCCTTCTTGGAATAATTTTTTCCATGTTTTTTTCTCTTATTTGTCGTAATCCTTGATTTGTTCAGTCAAATCATCTTCACGAAATTGATGGATTTTCCCCCCTTCTTGCTCCAAATGAAACTATTAACTAAATCAGTTTTCATTTTTTATATACCGCACAAAGTGTATTAAGAGGGACATTCTAGACTCTTTATCTGTTTAAAACTTGAAAATGGACCTTTGCTTCTATGAAAAAAAAAAAAAAAAAAAAAACGTAGACCTTTTACAATAAAATACAATGTTGAGGGACCTGCAACCAAACGGCCCTTATTTTTATTAGTGAGCCCCACTGAGAGGTCTTATCAAATTTGGTAACAAGAAAAAGGACCCTGGATTATAATGGACCAAGTCCTCTTGAGAACCTATCCCATGACACTCAGGCTGTCTGTCTTCAGTGTCAATTTGTTGGTATTCATCAAGATGCAGCAGAAAAAGGTAAAAAGCAATTGTTAGTTCTTACATGAGAATAATGAAGGAAATTAAAAACAAAAGGCAAAACATGAGAGCAATGAAGGACTTTAGAAGTAACAGGTTCAACATGGGGACTGTTAGTGCAGACCTGTGTGTCATTGGTCAGAGTTTGTGATGCATTTTGAGAATTCCCAACCAAGGCCTGAAGTTGCATACAAAAAGCAGTTGTTAATTCTTAGGGAAAAACTAAATTAGCAGGTGAAATTGTTGGCTTAATGGCATTATGGTCACCGATAGAACTCTGAGATTTAGGTATAGCAGTTATTCATCCAATACGATTGAAGTCTTAGTTTTGGTCCAACTTGTTGAAGCCTAAACCAAGTTGGCTTAACCAAGCTGCATGCCCTCTAGTGTTCAATGTTAGAAAAAAAAAAGAGCCTTGTATAACACTGATAAGTCCACAAAATTAGGTCATTAGGTAATCATTTCATGAGCATTTGTGGACTTAATTAGGTTTAATTGCATAGAATTGTACTTAATTTCATGATTACATGTATTTGGGGTTATTTTTGGGAAAATGGTCAGAATTGGTCAAAATTCATTGAATTGCATGACTTTTGTGAAATTAGAATTTTTCATCTCATATATCACCCTAAAATTAGGCTTTTGATTTCATCAATGCATATCTTGCTATTTTTTGCACCATGTGTTATTTTTGGAAAGTTTGTCAATTGGGTGCATCATTAGGCATGTAGGGTCCCATGCATGATTCATATTTATTTATATATATATGATTAATGTTAAAATTGCCTATTCCAATTTGTAGGATAAATCAAGAAAGTGGGGTCCACCATTCATCCAATATTACAAATCACATCAAAGAATCAGATTTTGAAGAATTTCCAAGATGGTGGGGGCCGTTACACACCTACTGGCTAAGTTGAGATCCATTAAAAGCAAGACAAATCCAAAGATAGGGCCCACAAGTGTTCCAAAGTCCAACATTAAAGCCTTCCATAATGTGGAATTTTTTAAAGGCAAGAATTATCCATGAAGACCATGTCAAAAAGGAATCCACATCAGCACAAGATATGCAATGAATTTGATTTAGGGACAATTACCGTACGGACGGCCCAAGACCCGAGAATTACCCCATAACAGATGGAAGAATGAAATTTACCCGATAGAAGATCGTACACAAAAAACGTCCAAAATGAGACCGAAATACCCTTTTTCATGCGATATCCTATTGGGGTAGGATATCGCACGGTTCAATATCCTAGAATGGTAGGATATCGCACAGTTCGATATCCTAGACCTGTAGGATATCGCACAGTCACCTGCTTCCATACCAAGGAAGATTCGTTTCATCTTCTCCATTTTCTCACTGAGGAAAAAAAGGCCGTCAGAATGATAAAAAAAGCTCTGCAGTCTCCTCTGTCCAAGGCCCTAAACATTGGACCTCTGCTTCTTCTCCCTCATTTCCGTTCCCAGCAGACGCTCCAAACCTCCCTGGATCTCATCTCTATCGCATCAGCAGTCTCTCTCTCCTTCTCTCAGTTCCTTTCTATCCCCTCTCTCAAAACCCATTTCAAGAAAACTCTCATCTCTTAAACCGACCTCTCATCTCTCAAAAACCGACCTCTCTCGTCCTTGCACAAGACCCTCCTCTGTGTTCGCTACTCTCTCTGCTCTTTATTAAAGGTAAGATTTCATGTTTGTATTTTATTTTTGGATTTGTTTTTCCATTTTCATGGTTTTTAGGGTTCTGAAATCTGGAAGGGATTTTGAGGATTTTGAGTTTCTACTAATTTGGAAGGGATTTTGGGGATTTTCTAGCATATGATTTTTTTTTTAACTGTTTCCAACAAGCATCTACTATCTCTCGGGTGAATATGGGTTTCTAAGGGAACTTGCTTTGGTTGATAATATCGGCAGGGATTTTTGGGATTCTCTAGCATATGGATTTTTTTTAATTGTTTCCATCAAGTATCTACTATCTCTTGGGTGAATATGGATTTCTCAGGGAACTTGATCTGGTTGATAATCTCTGCAATTTTTCTTGCAATGGCTACATGACTATAGAAGACAACCATCAGTTCTCTCTGTCCCTCTCTCTTTCATTCAGTTTTACAGAGAAACATTTATCTATAGAGTCCCATAACGTAATTTGAGATTGAATGTAAAGATCAGTACAATAGTATAAGTTATGTCATGTGGTTGTCCTAGTTTTTTTTGTAGATTATGTGGACCAATCTTAGTGCTACACAGTACATAGTCAAGTTTTGAAGGCTCTGATTATGAAATGCTTGAATAAAAAAATGGTAAAGGTAAGCTCTATTTGACAATCTTGGATTTCACTACTGTATTTGTGAGAGATTTTGATTTTCTAACTTTTGACTTTTCTGGCTTCTCCAGGTTGTGAAGGTAAAATGTCTACAAATTGTGCAGGTTTCGGAGCATTCAAGCATTGGGAAGAAAAAATTTTGTTGGTTTTGTGAAAGTTTTGAGTGGAGAATGGATGTCTGTTTTTGTTGGTATAGAAAAACATTATTCAGCTAGGTATCTGTTGTAGTTGTGAACCGTTGCGTGGATTATGGATTGGCATTGGGGTTTGGTAAAACTTTTGAACTTTTGAGTCATGTATGTAAAAGTTTTGACCTATTGCTTGGTCACTGTACATTGTATTTCTCAAGTGTGTATGTTATATTTCTAAATTTCGATGTCTCTGGATGATTGTTTGAACTGAAAGTTAACAGGACAAGTGAAGAATGCATGAAGAGAATGAGGTTTCCTATGTGGGTGGTTGTTGTAGGTTCTGAATTGTTAGGGTTTCTTTTTCTATCAGCTCTGTATGGAGATTGTGGGTTGTGATTTTTGGAAGTTAACTGGGGTTTGGCTTGTCCACTAAATTTTGAAATCTTTGGATGAATACTTCTTGATATGCTCAGGTCGTTTGTCTCGGATGATTGTCCATTGTTTGATTGTTGTGGGCAAATGTATCCCATCAAGGTGGAATATTTGATGGTCCCTAGTTTTAGACCTTTGATCATGCTGATTCTGTTAACCCCTTCTCTACTTGATTAATGGTTTATGTGACTCACACGAAGTAGATTCAATGGTTTCTGTGAAAATGAGATTAAATGAAGAAAAAAAAAGGTACCATGCAATGTTGTTTATGTTATGTTTTTTAATCTTGATAGTAACTTGCACCCATTTATGATCAATGAAACTTTTTTCATGTTGCTCTGACAATGATCCCCTCTATTAGTTTTCAGTTCAATATTTTCTTTCATAAAACCGTATGCATCTCAAACATTTATAAAAAAAAAAAAACCAGCCCCCTTCCCAGCAGATTGAAGCTGAAGGTCAAAAAACCAGCCATCCCCAAACAGAACCTGTAAATACTTTCCAGGGTGATGATATCCAGATTTGGATCCAAATCAATCTAATAGTTGGTCTTAGATCTAGACCTGGGTCCCATTATTCTAAGTGGATCCAGGTCTAGTGGTCATAATTCAGGTCTATAACTTTGACTTTGGATCAGATCTGGCTCCAAACTGGTTCTTACCCGTTTACAGTTTTACCACAGAAATGGAATGCCCTCTACTCTCAAATGGGCTCAATTTTTTTTTCTCAATTATTGAATAAACAAGAGGATGCTTACAATTTCATCTGATTACTTCTGACCACAAGGTTTACTACTCATGTATTAAATTGAGAATGAGTTTTCTTAACTGAAGATAGTTTAACAGATTTGTCTTACTCACACTGCACAAAGAGTTCCACTAGGAGGCTAAAATGTGTGACCAAATATCTAAAGGATGTGTGCATATTTATTCCCCAAAAGAATCAGTGTCAACTTCAAAATACATGCTGCAAGCTGGCCATAATCAATAAAATCATAGCATCTCAAACAGTTGTAATGAACCTGTATTGACATTGAGAAAACTCATGGGAAATACCTACAGAATTCAACACCATACCATAAAAAACCATTATAACCATTCTAATCAATCGAACACCATACCATAAAAAACCATTCGTCCATTGGTACATTCAACCAATCTAACACCATACCATTCTAACCATTCATCCAATCCAACACCATATACCATAAAAAAACATTCGTCCATTAGTACATTTAACCAATCCAAAATCCATACCATTCAAAATAGGCCTAAGTTAGTACATTCAATACCCATTCAAAACATGTTTATAATTTCCCACTTCCATTAGTACAAGGTCAAAACATCATCCACAAGGTAGTGGTCAAAACATCCTGCACATACAGCCTTCAGGTCACATACTCAGCTGAAACCTTGACCAGGTCACACCAGCCTGCACAATACACATTAAGATAAAACACATTAGAATTTCCACTGATTGATAAATAAGAAGGGTGAACAATTAGTTGGAATTTGTATCTTCAAAAAAAAAAAAAAAAAGAGACCAGAGAATGGAGATAGATGATAGATGGCACCATTACATAATCTTAGAAGTTTAAAAACAAAAACAAAGTGCATATTCTGTACTAAAAAAAAAGTTGCAAGGGGGAGAGAGGTGCAAGGCGGAGGGGCGGGTTTGTGTTGTAGAAAAAAAAAAAAGGCCCTGGGTTTTGGTCGACCATAGCGAGATGGAGAGAGAGAGGGGGGGGGGGGGGGGGGGTTCCGTCATCGTTCCGGAACAGGGGAGTGGGTTCTCGTCTTGGGCGAGCACTGGTGAGATGGGGAGAGACATGCTAGGCGATAGAGGGAGGGAGGGAGGTGGAAGTGGTAACCTGGTTTGGGCGAGACAGGAGAAAACGTTTGGCGGGCTCCCAAAATCAGAAATCCTCAGTGAGAAAATGGAGAAGATGAAACGGATTTTTGTGGTGAAAACTGTGGTACGTGATGGGATGGAAGTGGTGACTGTGCGATATCCTGCAGGTCTAGGATATCGAACTGTGCGATATCCTATCATTCTAGGATATCGAACTGTGCGATATCCTAAGTTCTTGGGATGTCGAAATGTGCGATATCCTACCCCCATAGGATATCGCATGAAAAAGGGTATTTCAGTCCCATTTTGGACGTTTTTTGTGTACGGTCTTCTATCAGGTAAATTTCATTCTTTCATCTTTTATGGGGTAATTCTCGAGTCTTAGGCCGTCCGTACGGTAATTGTCCCTTTGATTTATTCTAAGTCAAAGTGGGGTCCCACATGGGTCTCATACATGTAAAGGACGTCCCATGCATGGAATCCTTCATTATGTGCAAAGATTTTGAATTGATGGAAAGCTCTCCCATGCATATCATGTAAGAATCTCTTGAAATAATCTTGGACTTTACAAAGAAACAATTGCTCTCCAAGGAATTCAATAACGCAAGGAAATCCTCTCAGAGTCAAAGTCTTTCCAAAGAGAGAAGAATAGCTTGGAGATGAAGAAAAGAATCAAGGCAAAGGAGGAAACAAAAGCCCTATGAAGGAGGGGGAATTCTCGGCAACAAGGAGCATTAAAATATATAAATAAAGAGACCAGCCCCTAGGATGGACGACGATCACTTTGTGCAACATCTTTTGTAACAACCAAGGAGGCTCTTACTCTCTCTATTCCACTCCCATCCACCCTTTCTCTCTAAGCCCCGTCTTCTTCTTCTCCCTCCTAATTCTTTAGACATAGGTTGAGAGATCATGTTGAGAGAATGATGAAGAGAGAAGAATCTTAATTTTTTGTACTTCAAGATCAAGGAAAAAAGACACTACTTGGACTGATTTTGCAACTTTCTATGTAAGTGATTTAATTTTCTTATTTTAGTTCTTTTATGTGTTTTGATTGGAGACAATATTTCACATGATTAGATCAAGGGTTTGAGAATAAAATAAAAATACCAAAAGTCGAGTGACATCAAATAATCACTTGCATAATTTTTTTTCTACTTTTGAGAAGAGAGGACATTATCATCGCATTGTCAATAGTACTTGTAGGATTGTCTAGTTTCTAGATCTTTGGTACTACTTTTTCGCTTTTTATTTTCTTTCCACCCCTTTTGTTGTTATTTTCAAGTTAATATTCTTAATTTTTTTTATTTACAAATTCAAGATTTAAAAACTCAACTTGCATCTTTCTATGTTTCTATTCTTGTTATTTGCATAATATATCGTTAGAAAGTGTGTTTGTGCATACTTCATATTTAGAAATTGCATTAGAACAAGTTTTTGGCGCCGTTGCCGGGGAGCGCCAGTAAAGGTAACTTTCTGAATTTCCTATTTAAATTGTGCATTACTTTTGGCATCTTGCCAGGAATAGGAGGGTGCATGCATGGAATGTTGAAACTGCCCTAATTTGGATTTGGAAAGTGCATGGAATGTTAGCAATTCACATCATTGATTTTTAGAAAACTCCAAAAAGTTACCAAAATCTCTCAATTTTTTTTTTAGGATTTTTTTTTTTGTAGTTAACTCCTTAAGGAAGGAAAGTGAAACTAAGGCCTAAAGCTGCGTTCTTTGGTTAAACTCGATTCCTAAGAGAAGCCTTGTCCCAAAAGGGGAGATAGTCAAGCTATTCGAGGCAAGTGGTTCTTAAGCGGGACCATTGTGACCTCACCACTTACTTGGGGGCTAACCTGGTCGAGTTAACTTCATAAGTTCGAGTTAAGGGCTGAGGTGAACTTTTTGACCTCTAGTGAGGTTAGTTGCTGTTCTAAGTTAGTTTTTCTTATTTCCATATTTTTTTTTAAATAAAAAAAAATCTCAAGATTCCCAAAAAGAATGATAGGCCCCCGCCAATTTGGCAAAGAGATTCAGGGCGCAGATTAAGAAGGAAGGAGTCTCCAATTAAGAGATTTATTGAAAACTTTGAATCTCCAAATCCATCAAGTTCTTTGAGACCATGACTAATGGCAAGTGGGTCCGGTAGTGGCAACAACAATGATGACCGAAGCGACCGGAATGAAAATGATGATAATGGGGCGGTTAACCAAAGGGCTAGGATTTTACGAGAATACCTTCAACCCACACGGACAACCACACCTTCTTGCATGGTCGTCCCACCCAATGTGGGAAATTTTGAAATAAAGCCGGGCGTGATACAATTACTCCCTAAGTTCCATGGCCTCGATTCAGAAAGTGCGTACTCGCACTTAAGAGAATTTGAAGAAGTATGTGCCACTTTACACTTTAATAATATTGGGGAGGACATAGTCAAATTCATATTATTCCCTTTTTCACTGAAGGAGAAGGCAAAAATATGGTTGCATTCCCTTAGGCCCAATTCGATTACCCCTTGGAATGTTATGGTGCGAGAATTCTTGAAAAAGTTTTTCCCACTTCACAAAACCATCACTTTGAGAAGACACATGATGAATCTCAAATAAAAAGAAAAAGAGTCTTTCTTGAAGTGTTGGGAACGCTTCAAAGGGCTCTTACAAGCCTGCCCACAACATGGATTCGAATCATGGCGCGTAATTGGTATGTTTTATGATGGGTTAACTTCTGAAATGCGCCAATTCGTTGAAACGATGTGTAATGGTGAGTTTTTGAGCAAAAACCCAGATGAAGTATGGGAATACTTAAATTATCTTGCAGAAAGTGCCCAAAATTGGGACACTTCAGATGGAGTTGATAATCCAAGGCATCTTATCGCCGAAGTTAACGTAATCTTGGTAGCTTAAAAATCACCCCACACAGTTACGGTTTTTAAAAAAATGAAAACCGTGATCCATGGTTCGGTTAACGGTTTTCCCAAAATGAACGGTTAACCGAACCGTAACACCCCTAGTTTTTAACCACCCCCTGCTATAAACGGTCAAATGGGAGGGGGAGTATTAGTGTCTGTTGATCATTTTTTACCATTATACCCCCCAACTGCTATAAAACGGTCATATGAGGGGGTATTTTGTATCATTTTTTCCTTTTAGGAACTCTATAAATACCCCTCATTCCTCTCATTTCTCTACACTCATCTATTCTCTCATCTCACACTCCCTCTAAGGTTCTAAGTTCTCTCAAGTCTCTTTCTAAAATCTAAGCTCTCTAATAAGTGAAGAGTGAGAGTAACTTCTCTAAAGTGAATAAGATCTCTAAGAAGGACTTTTCCATTAGTTCTCCCTCTCTCATAAATGTATTTATTATTTTTTAATTTTGAGTTTTATTTAGTAATAATATACATATTAATATTATATATTAAGTCTCATCTTCTCCCTTTTCTTATATAAATTATCACAACAAACACATTATACATAATGATTTATTTATTTATTTTAAAATCTATTTTTTAGAAAAATGGCTGAACATCACAACCTTTCAACCTTGACTTCTCTCTAAATGAGGAAGATCCTAGATTTATTCATTTAGATCAAGATTAGGGGATAGAAGTCGATAGTCATAATCCCCAAGAAGCCGAACCCACTGGTGGTGAAGGGCATGTAGGCTCGGGTTCTACAACTAAAAAGAAGAGAAAAGCGAGAGTGACTTCTCCTGTATGGGAGCATTTTGTTAGAGTTAAGGTCCCAAATCCCAAAGGATGAATAGATGAAAATGCACAATATAACTATTGCAAAGATCTCCTCAATGCCAGATCAGCAAGTGGCACTGGCCACCTTCTTAGACACATGAGAACGTGCGTGCCTAGACACATGAATACCGTTGGCGCTGGAGCACGGAGTGGGACCATCCAAACACAACTTTCTAAAACAAATTCAATTGGTGGTTTAAGAGATTTTCATTATGATCCTAATAATGTTAGATATCAATTACTTATAAGGTTTATAATAGTTTGCCAATTACCATTTATACTAGCCGAAGACCAACACTTTGAAAGATTTTTTAGGGAAGCTTTTGCTCCTTTTACGGTAGAAAATCTCTAGAGTTATTGATAGAAATGATGCAGTAAAAAAATTTTTGAAAAAAAAAGTTTAAAACAAGTTGCCTTCTTTTCCTAAGTGGGCCCACATAATTAAATTACTTTTAGACTAAAAGTGAGCTGGTGGTCATGCTTTTTCTTTTTTCGTGCTAGTGGGCATGCTTTTAGAATTGTCATTTTCTCTTATGATGGGTAGAGGCAGCTTTCTTTTTCTAAGTGGGCCCACATAGATAAAATACTTTTTGACTAAGTGAGCTAGTCGGCATGCTCTTTCCTTTTTCTTGCTAGTGGGTGTGCTTTTAGAATTGTAGAGTCCCGGCATTCTCTTCTATCAGATGGGCCTCACTATCTCATATTTCTTTCTTAATTCTTACTCAAGGCTGGCTTTATATTCATGTATGGAGCAACTTTTTTTTCTTCTTTTCTACTAAAACACCTTCAATTTATAAGCAACCTGGATGCGGTTGTCGATTTCTCTCTCTCTTTCTCCTCTTCCATTGCTCTCATTAAAAATCAAGTATGGTTACCAAAAGTAGCCAATTGCTCATATCATTACCCTCAACCTCTGTAGTCTTAAAGCACTGCCATTGGAGGGAGTTCGATGAGGTGGCAAGCACTACATTTCAATTACTCCCTTATCCAAAGTTGAGTCGGGATCCTCTAATATATGCTTATTATGAGTAGACCAATCACAGAATGTGACATTGACACAAAACCACCTTCTCCCTCATTCGATTAAACTTCAAAAACACACACTCCACTCACAACTCATTTTATGTATTTGATATTATTGATTACGTTTTTTCTACTAAATGGAGGATTTGAATTCACACACTCCGCTCAAAACTCATATCTCTAACCAACTGAGCTACAATTGAGAAACATTATAAATTTTACTACTTCTAAGCACAGGCATGTTTTCTTAATTGACTATTAAGCGTTATTGTGTATAGCTCTAATCGATCAAGTCAATTCCTAACTTACTTTAATGAAATATCTTGTGTGTAGATTATTTAATATAAAATGAAAAGACATATTGCTTTGAATCTTGTATAAGAAGGGAAGCAATAAAAAATGGACTTCGTTGTCAAAAGTGATTGAAGAATCACTCAATATTTTGATGGATTGTATTGTAAAATATATTATTTCGTAAACACATTGATTTCTTAAATTGCACAATTGAAAACTGTACAAACATTTTAAGTCCACCAAGCCTTTTGATTTATGTTTTTGACCTTGAAGAAAAAAAATCCTCTCTTCCTCTCTATCTCTCTGTTCATGTGCACTTGTCCCTCACCATAGGTGAGAGATATATAGTAGGGCAACATAGTGGGATTGACTTTATGATTCATCCAAGCTATCCACACACAATACCCCTTTGATTTACATTGGATCCATTGAGTTTTCACCAATCTGAATGGACTGGACCGTTGGATCAATGGTCAAATCGTTTTCATTAATATAAAGTCATTAAGCATGTGGGCCACATATGAAGGGGTTAGAGGAATGTTTTTGACCCCCAAACTTGATATCTAGGCTCATCCAAAATATCTCTTTCCATTCCCCTATTCCCGCGATCAATAGGGCCCCGGGTGAACCCCATCAAGTTGTCCCTCACCATGTTATGATGAGGGATGGATGCACACAAACATTCCTATATATATCTTTCAATTATAATATCTAAGATATAGACAAATATACCTTATTAATATTAGTTTACCAATTAAGCAACTAAATGCCATGTCATAAGAAGCTCAAGCTCAACCATATTGCCATCACAGAGCATCTTAAATCATGTTGTGTTTTACATCCTTTGGAAATTTGGGATAAAGGTTCACCAACTACTTATATCCCCACATTTGGCAATTGTCCCTAAAAGATTTGAACTAATGAGAATCCTCAATTCTAAAAAGATTTATGTTGACGTGTATAAACTTTAAAATTCTAGGTTGCAATCATGTTGTAGTATAACAATATACAGTTTTATGTAATCATGGTTAGTGAAAAGGGGGACTAATCTTGAGGGAGAAAGTCAATTAAGAAAACTACTTGCAAGTCAAGGAAATGGTCTTAACAGAATTTTACTAACAAAGAATAAAACATAAAAAATTAAAAGAGTTTAATCTTTTCTTAATTAACGGTCATAGATGTGTGTTTTAGACAATTTAAATTAAGGATACACTCCAGTACATTAGTGATGTAGATTAAATTTATGCATTTTCGCACTTGTGTATGTAGACAAGATTTACATGTTTTAGCACTTATTATGCTTTATGGTAAGAAGTTATAAATATGTTCTTTGGAAATGCATATCAGTCGACCATCTTTGCCCCCTTCTGAGGGGGATTGCAGGTCCTCAAGTTAAAGTATATATACATGATAAAAGAAGAATGGCATACACTCACAGGCTGTGTAACTTTCAGCCACCTAAAGATATGGCAGATGTATATCTATCGTACTATTCTTTCCCTTACACGTCCTCACCACGTATCCTAGGAGTTGCTAAATCTTTAATATTGCCCAAGACCATGCTCTGATACCACTTTGTAACACCCCGAAAACCTGGAGCTCTTCAGGTTTCGGAACATTACTTAAATAATGTTAAATCACCACATAAATCAAATATGCCAAAGAATTGAGCAATGCTTCTAATTATTTGATAGATCAATTAAATATTTCAAATCAATAAAATCCCTAATTTATAAAGAAAGAAAACAAGTTCCACATTATTGAAAATAATGAAATCCATCTCTAAAGTTCTAATTCCAAATCCAATATTCGTGACGCTCTCTTATCAGCCACGCAAGTTGAAATCCAATGGCTGATCCCCATCGTTGCCAAGTTTCCCCAAATGACCCGTACCTGAAGTGGGGCAAACCACTTATCAGAAAACTAGTGAGCAATAGTTACAATACACAAGTCACTTACTAACATAATGCAGTATAAAACTAATAAGAGGAAGATATGAAATGTTAACAATTATCCTATAGCATTTCTTATGATTCAATGAGATTCCACATCCATCTCTTTCACATTAGTATATTCAATCTTCCCATTTATGGGTCCTTATAATTCAAAAGAACTCTATTTTAAGAGTTTCAGAGTTTCAATCCCTTCCCATAAGGAAGTCCTTTCCATATATTATTCAAAACTATCTCCTAGGAGCTTGGTTCAATAGTCATTTATTCAATCCCTGTCCACCTTATCACTCCATACCTAAAAAGGGTTCACTGTCTCATATAACAAAAGAGAACCTTTAGGAAATTTTCAATAGTTCATTTGTGTTCACCAATTCATGCAATACAACTATCATAAACCATATACACCAATTAATTTCATAAAGAATTAGTTCCACATAATCGGGCTTATTTATGTGCCCCACTTAAATTCAAAATTCAAGTACCCGCTTATGTGGCACTAATGGTAGATTCTGTACAATGGGTGGGTCTACAATTTCCATACACCCCACATCACCGTATACAACACAGCATATATAAAGAGGAGTTAACACTGTACTATTCATTAATATCAAGAGGATTCCCACGCTTAGCATTATGGAGTAAAGAAAAATGGTGGGTCCCAAGTGATCAATTTCACATGGGACCTGGTTCATCTTGGTTGCCCATCAGGGACCAATCAGATGGCTGATCCTGATTATTTATCAGATGAATCAGTGGATCCCACTAATTTGTTAATCTTGTATCATACAGTCACTGCCATATGATATTTCTCCTTCTTCTTTCTTTTTATTCCACTATATACAAATCTGTTACAAGTGATAAAGTTCACAACAGCATCTTAAAAGAGGTTCCAGACTTCCAGCACCTCAATTAGCCATAACGGTATCGACATAGCATCTCCAGAATGGCTCACGCCTTCTATAATTAGGTCGATCAGATGGTGGGCCCTCCATGGTCAGATCACCATAAGACCTGGTCCACCTTGGTCGACCAGCAGGGGCCCAACAATTGGCTGGCCTTGATGTCTGATCAAGTGGCCCAGTGGGTTCCACAACTCCATCAACGAAAACTTCCCAAACTCCCAGAAATGACGCCACAGATTCTATCATCTATTGATCAACGGTCAGATGGGACCCATTTCTAAAAAGGCCAACTACACCTTGGTCGACCAGCAGGGACTCAACTTATGTCTGGCCTTGATCTCTGATCAAGTGCCCCAGTGGGTCCCACAACCAGATCTACGAAATCACAGTTTTCACCCAAAATGACGCCCCAGACACCTAAGTCTTTAGATCAATGGTCGGATGGGACCCATTTCTAAAAAGGGCCACCTACACCATGGTCGACCAAGTGCTGGCTTCCAAATCCATGGATGTGATTCTTGATCATATGGATCAGTGGGTCCCACTACCAGATCTACAAAAATTCACAATTTCCCTGCCATACTGATCTGGAATTTCCAAGATAAAATTGAGAACTGATGAGACCCAATCCAAATGGATTCTCCATCACTGAGATCGCCCAAGAGTCTACCCTCAGATCTCTGGATCAGATTTAGTATCAGGTGGGGTCCATGTTCATACTACCCAAATCGTCAGATCCTGTGTCTGACGATTTGGTTTGTAATCAAGCCCCTGCGTTGGGGTTTCATTACAGCCTTCACTACTATCAATCCTTTATCAATTTGATATAGAAATCACAGAGCAACATCTGATCAATAAAATACCCAATCCATCCTATGCATTTATTTCTCAGTGTACTTGAAAATATTACTCACATCCTCGTATAGAAGACTGTGGCTCGATCAATGTGAGACTTCGAGTATTGCATCCACTAGATCCTCTGGTTTCTGCTTCTCTGAGATCCTTCTTGGTTGCTTCCAAAGATCAGTTCTTCTGCACCCTCTTCTCTTCCTTTTTCTATAACCCAAGAATGGGAATGAAACTATTCGTAAGAAGGGAGATAAAGCATTCCAGAGTTATGGGATAGGGTGAAATCTCTAACCTTCGGAGATTTCCCTGGGTACCAAACAAATTCTCCTCATAAGGAGATATTGTTTCAACTACTTAACAACAACTATGACTAATGGGCTGAGACCAGGTACAAATGTAACTAGTGAAATCCAACCCATCCCAAAACCCAATGGGTCAAACGAATCTGGGCCCAACCTGGCCCAGGTTATTACACTTTGGGTGGCTTGCTCTTAGGAAAAGGATTCCTACTATGGACCTTCTGAGGAAGAGAGGAATGTCGATAGTGAATGGATGCCCTATGTGTTTGAAAGACGAACAATCAGTGGACCACCTCTTACTAAACTGTAATTTAGCTCAGACTATATGGATGGCTATAATAGGAGGGTTTGGTTGCTGTTGGGCTCTTCCTCATTCTCTTCTCGAGCTTTTCAAAGCTTGGAAGGTTCCAACTAAGGACCCGAAAGGCAAATTGATGTGGCGGCTGTCTTTCCTAGCGGTGATTTGGAAAGAAAGAAACTCAAGATGTTTTGAAGGAATTGCTGTTAGTGAAAGTAGACTGGTGGAGAAGTCGAAGTTTTTGGTAGCGTTTTGGGTGTCTATTCTCCCTTCTTTTAAGGGATACTCATTAGATCAAATTGTGTATCACTGGAAAGAGTTGGTCTTTTCTTTGTCAGGGCCTTAGTTTGTCATGTTTTGTTTTCTTCTGCTTTCAGTATTTTTCTCTTGTACTGTCTGCTATTTTTAATGAAAGTAACCATTCAAAAAAAAAAAAAAAAAGAGTTTTGCCTACTTAAGGAACCCATTATCCACATGGGACCACATGTGAACCAACTGGAGTGCCACATTGGTCATGCAAGCCTTTTGGACACCCCATGCTTATTTTTCTTTAGTTACTTTCTTGTTCTTTACAACACTTAAGTGAGGGGCCATCAATAATTAAGTTATAATGGCTAGGATCAAAATATCTAATGTTTGATCCTATGACTAGTTGCATTTAGGACAACATTTTTGCGTGCGAAACTAGGATCAAATAATCCCAATGCAGGAGATTTAACATTTATATCCACAGTTGGACAGATGTAAGAGAAGTTACCTTATATAGGATTTTTCATGTGCTCAAGGATCCACAGTTATATACTTTTTCAGAGTCTGTATACACAACAGCTCTTCTTCACCAAACTCCATCTTGTTTAAGATTAAATCCAAGAAATTCCTATCAACCATGTCAAAGGCTTTTCCAAATCAAGCTTACATGAACTCCCAGCTTGTTCTCTTTATGTCTTGAGTTCAAATACTCAAGAACAATTAAAACAGTACTTTGATTAGTCAGCCTTCTACAAAAGCTCCTCGCAACTCACAAATGATTAGTGGAATGCTTTCTTCAGACAGTTTGGTAACAGTTTAGCTAGAATCTTTAACACACTGCCCATTGAAGTGATAAGAATAAATCTCTTAAAGAAATATTCCCTCATTCAAACAACTTTTTGTTCAATTTTCGTGTATAAGTAATTAATCAAGATGGTTTTTGACTATTGCTTTTGCTGAAACGGAATCTTATACTTTCTTTTTGAAACCTAGGGTTGGACATGCCACCTTATTGAGAGAAAAGATAGAAAGTGTGAATCAACACTTATGATGGATATCTGCATGTGACTATGTGAGATCATTCTGTTCTATTTGTTTGGCGTATTTGAGTACCAATTCAGTTGACTACACAGAGATGCATTGTGTCAGATAGCCTTAATCAGTGAAACTATGCTACATGGCATTATAGGAAACAAAACACTGGGATGCACTATGTATTCTGCAGTATACAAAACAACAAAGATAAGAAGTAACATTTAATTTCATTTAGAAACCCGAACACACGAGACATTTGAGGAATTCCTAGCAGAAGGGAACCTAAGCCTTCCTGGAAAAAATTGCATACCACAATAACAAAGTCATAGCCACAAAGTTATGTATCATGACTTTTCATCATAAGTGATTTTTTTGTTCGCACTCCTTGCAAACATCATTATTTAATCATGAACGTGAGTTAGCCTTTTATTATAATTATCAAATTTGCCTGTGAATACTACAAAACAACTGGAAATATTGTTCCAACATTATGAAAGCAAGAGTTCTGGTTTCAGTCTTTTAGAAAAGAATCAGACATCAGTTCTTTCTGAAATACAGATCTAGCAACCAAGTACTTAGTCTAAATTAGGGAACATTGTCTTTCAAGAAATTCAACCGAGGATCCAAGAGAATCCCTAAGCTACATAGACATTTTCTAACACGTATAGAACTTGGTGGCTCATATGTTTAGTAGAATAATAGAAACACTTCAGTTGAGAAAGAGTTTCCAGAGCCCTTTGCAATAGTGTTACCACACACATTCTATGACAGCGAAGGGATAAAAATTAACCTGAATGGGATGAGATGCAACTTTTAACTTGAGAGTAAAAACATATGATCATGTAATATGCAGTGATAGATACATTCTAGACTTACCTATAATCAGGAACCCAATCTCCAGGGTCAAGCGGTGATGTACTGGATTCAGGCTTATCATAAGGTTCCAAGGTAGGTGCTAACCCAGCTTGGAAACCATGTGCAGTGGATAGATGAACATTTTGATGTGAAGATAGCCCCGAAGAGAATACATTTCCACCCCTTTGAAGCCTCCAGGTTGGAACGTCAGAAGCTGATTGCACAGTATAAGAAGAATCAACATACCCTCGAGAATTCCCTCAGGTTGACTATGGCTGATGACATCAATATGGGGCCCTTGCCAATGTGTTACAAGGGTTTTATTGTTGTTTGTTGATTGAAAGTGAAAGAGAAAGAGAAAGAGAAAGAGAAAGAGAAAGTTCACTTCCTCGCCAGAGAGGTCGAGGGAGAAGGTCTGAGACACTTTTGATATGGGGGTTTTCGAATGGAGAGGGTTTTCGATGATGGGTTGGAGATTTGGGGGTTTTCGAACAGAAAGGAATTTCAGTCCTCAGGTGATGGCCGAGAGAGAGATGGAGAGGGCCAAAGAGATGGAGGATTGCAGGGGAGAGATGGTGAGATGAAGGTGCTGCCGCTGCGAGGAAGATGGAGAGGGCGATGAAGATGGTGAGTGATCGCTGCTGCCGCTGCGAGGAAGATGGAGAGGGCGATGAAGATGCCGAGTGGTGGCTGCTGCCGCTACGAGGAAGATGGAGAGAGTGGTGGGTAGTGGCGTCTGGGGCATTTCTGCGCGCAGTCCGGTGATGAGGCGATGGAGAGGAGAAGATGATGGGAGGGTCGAGAGGATGAGAGGGCGAGGGTGAAGGTGAGGATGGGCCTGGCGATGGGTCGAGAGGGCGAGATGGGTCTGGCGATTGAGCAGAGAGAATGGAGGTCGGTGAAGCGGGCTGCGCAGCAGAGAATGAGAGCGAGAGGGAGAGAGGTTGGTGAAGGGGCGCTGCGCCTGGGTGACGAGGGAGAAGATGGCGATGAGTGCTTGGGGGTGATGGATCTGCGTAGGGGGGGCTGTGAGACCTGCGCTGCGTGAGAGAGAGATTCCGAGAAGAGGGTGAAGGTGAGGATGGGTTGATGGGTTCTGGCAGGGATGAAGGGGTAGTGAACCTGCACAGGGGGAGAGGAAGAGAGGGATGGAGATATAGATGGGAGAGAAGGTGATGGGGATGGCGTGCGCAGGGGAGAGATGGACGGGAGAGTGAGAGAGCAAGATTAGGTCATAAAGGTGGCTATTGTAATATAACTTTTACTGGCGGCCACTTATGGTCCCCGCAACAACTAATTTTTAGCGTCGGCCACCACATGACTGACGCTACAAACTCCTTTTACCCTCGAAAATATTCGCCTCCGCTATAAATTCGACGGTACAAACAAAAAATTTCCCTCTGGCCCTTGGCGCCATTGGATCAATATTTTTAACGACGGTCATAGCGAAGGCCGCTGGTAAAAGTAACTTAAAAATTGCGTTACCGCGGGGGTCAGTTTTGGCTGCCAGTAAAAATGGCTTAGAGCGACGAATTTTACCGGCCGCTGCTATAAGTCCCACGCTAAAAATGTATTTTCTTGTAGTGGCCTGTGACCAAAATAGACAAGGTGGATCCCTAAGAGTCCGTAGCCAGCACAATTAAAATCCAAAACCAATCTGCAAAACAAAAAACGAACACCATCAGAATAAAAGTTTAATAAACTTCCTACACAAGAGGTTTTGAGATCTAACATCAATAAACTTCCATTGGATGAATAAACATTAACCTGCATAAAATCACTATAAAAATATAAACATAAGAAACATCCAAGTCCATATATAAAATTTAAGATAGAAGAATTATCCTTAGACTTTTGTAGCAAGTGGTTCACAATGATGCGTTTGTAGCCTACAGTTCATGCTTGAAGCTATGTGTGCTCACTCTCTCTCTATCACTTACTCGATGGGTAGAATAAGTGAGCAGTGTGCATGTTCTTGTGCTTGCATCTGTGCACCTCTGCATGGACTTGATTGAATATGGCATGTTCTAAGATTGTTAGGGAAATATTCAAGAGGAAATGGATAATACATATCAATGATGTGAAATGGATAAAACCTGAAACATCAAAAGGTTTAAAGTTCACTATGCTACTTAAAAACAACTAGATCCATAAAGTATGCATCAAGAAACCAATATCTTAAGGCATACAAGAAGTGTGCACTAGTTAAACCTTGATGGTTCTTCAAAACAGTCGTGCTACAAGACTCCATAATTCTGCTAATACCTAATACAGCTACTGTCAATTAAGTATCTTTGCACCACTTCTACTACCATGAACTGTTTCTGTTGGAAATGTTTAGTTTCATGACCATGAACAATTTGAGTGCTAGGTCTGTTGGGTACTTGATCATTAAAAGCCAGCCAATTGATATCCACCATCTTCCAAGTTAAGTACTCAACACAATTGAATGGTGATGCTGATAATAATTTTGGATCTAAGTTAATATGAATGGGGATGCTGATAATAATTTTGGATCTAAGGTAATATGAATGGTGATGCTTGATAATAATTTTAGGGTAGAGAAGGAAGCAAAACAGTATCCCACATGACATTTTATATGATTTCCACCAAGTACATAATAACAGAATTGATCATCGTCCATTCTGCCAAAATTCCAAACCACATGTGATTTGCAGAGGAACTGAATGTACATTTGAAAACGTAAATGTGGCAGACATGAGTAGGAAATAACCTTCAACTTCTCCTGATGGAACGCAGGAGATAAAAGCCTCCTATGATTGGTCCACTTCTCCCCTTCATCGGTAGCAACTCCTGTTGCTAACAGTTTTGCAAAAGGATGTTGCTTTAGCTTCTCAAAGTGGACAAATTTGTTGGAGAGAACTTCCTTCACCAGTTCAGGATCCATGATATTCACTCTAGGAGATGTTCCAAACCAGATCATTGACATCTTACCTGTATTTTTCAATCTCAAAAAATTTCAGCATTTGCAGGTCTATATTTGAAAATAAACCATAATGCAATTTCTGTAATCTCAAGTGGCAAAAGGGAAAAGCTGACTGAATAAAATAAGGGAACAGCCACAAAATCAAATTTCAGGCTTTCTTACAGGCTTTTCTCAAATAATTTCAGCATTTGCAGGTCTACGCATCCATGGCTGTTAAATGAATGGGTGGAGAAAGTTCGTTCTCTTTCATTCACCGATCGCATGTGTTCCACCGTACTTTTATGGAAGCAAATGTTTTAGCAGACAGATTGCCTAAAGATGTTGAGTCTAGGACCAATTTTTTTCATATGATGCGTAATTGTTTTTAAGTTCTTTGTGGCCTTTTGGCTTAATAAATATATATTTAGTCCTAAAAAAATGATAAAAGTTTGTCTTAGTCAGGGTAAAACGTGATTGTGCTAAATACTCTTATCATTTATTTCCAATATTGTAATTTTTGTGAGATTGGGAATTATTCCCATATCACATTATTACCTTGATACAATTAACAGTCTTGTTTGTCATAAACCCCAAGCCATATATGGCTTGAATCTTCTGATTTACACAAACATGAGTAGTTGTGACCTATGATGCACGGATACTTCAAAATGGGCAACGTATCTTATCCGATACTTAACTTTTTACATGTTAAATCCATGTCCCTGCCATGTCTATGGAGTGTCCCTGCGTATCCGGGCACCATAGCTTTGTGACATGGCCGGATGTGCTACTAATCAACTTATCAACTCCTACTTGAGAAATGAACCTCTGTCAAAAGATAAATATCCTCTGGCTATAGATTTTTACTTAATAACAGGTAATATATTTCAATATAGCAAGGCACATCTAAATGCATAGGCAGAACCACTGCAAAGTTTTGCAATGGTTTCCTTCTCATAAATAAGCATCAAGAATTCAAGATATTCATTTATGATCTGAATCTTCTAATATTGCAAAAACCCCACTTGCAACCACAACATAACAGGTGCATCTATAGAGGCCTATTGAGGAATTCTTTTCACACAAACACACCCCACCCCAACTTCCTACCAAAATACCCTTACTTTCCTATAGATCAAAAAGAAAACCTTACCTAATGTTATGGAACATGGACTATCCACCAAACAAAAGAAAACCCAATTTCCTCAACTGGGTTTTCACATCACAATCCAAGGGATCAAAAAACTTAGAAAAACCCTAACATAAAACCCTACAATTCAATCCAAGAACTGTTGCAGAATCAAAGAAAGTGACAATGAGAAATGGGTTTTAGGCTTCCAAAGTCTTTAACTTTCGGCCCGAAAAATCCCGCTTCTCCTCCTAGGAGAGCTGGACAGGCATGCGAAGCGCTCGACGTGGAGGAACTTCTTCTGGAAATCTTAAATGGGAGCGGATGCGGCATCTTGAGCGGGAGGCTTGGGTTCTTTGGGCCCTTCTCCTTCTTCTCCCTCCTCCTTCGTTGCTTGTTTTGGCTAAGGGGTTTCTGTGGAAGTGTTTAAGGGACGAGAATGGGTTTTCAGATTTCTGAAGTTGGGCTTTTGCAGGGAGGAGGTCTTGAGGAAGGGGGTCCAAAACAATCCTTCATTTACCTATAGTTTTCGTTTGGATTGTTTTGGACGAGGCCTACCTATTTTGAAGCCTAAGTAGCCAACAATCAATTTAAGTGGGCCTCACATGGGGCTTTGTTTTTTTTTCCTTTTCTCTTGTGACTGTTTTCAAATGTGAATTTTGCCAACGTAGTCCAAATATGTATCGGAAATAAGACTTTTACCAATCCAAATTTTCACTGTGTCGGTAAATAGTGTCGGAAAAGGTTTTCGACAGCTTTTGCCAACGCGGTCTTACTTGCGTCGGTAAAATAACAATTCTTTGTGACTTTGGCCAACGCAATCTAAATATGCATCGGAAATAAGACTTTTACCAATGCAAATTTTCACTGCGTTTGAAAATAGTGTCGGGAAATATAAGTTTGTCATAGATGAAGCTTTGCAGACGCAATTCATGTGTTGGCAATGGTGCGAATAAAAACTTAGAGCTTTCCCAAAGCACACCGGTGCGTCACCGGTAGGCAAGATAATTTCCAACACATTATTGCATCGCCATTAGAAAAACACGTGTTGGCAAGACTTTTCCTCTCTTTTGGGGGAATTTTTGTTGGCGCCAATGTGGTTTCCACAGCTTTTGCCAACGCGGTCTTACTTGCATTGGTAAAAGTAGCAATTTCTGTGACTTTTGCCAATGCAATCCAAATATGCGTTGGAAATAAGACTTTTACCAACGTAAATTTTCACTGCGTTAGCAAATAGTGTCGGGAAAGGTGCAGTTTGTTGTAAAGAACAGAGTTGTGTTACCCGTTATACTCAAGAAGCAGAGTATGTAGCATGTAGTATTGCAACAACCTTTGTCGTTTGGATAAAACACTTCATAAAAGATTTGAAGCTTGATATAGCCAACGGGCTTGTCCGCATGTATTGTGACAATCAGTCCACGATTAGATTAATAAAAAGTCGGCCCAATAGTTCCAAGGGCAAACACATAGACTGCCATTATATTCAAGATATTATGGAAAGAAATGAAGTCACGGTAAGTTTTATGCCTTCAGCTGATATGGTAGTTGTGAGGCCCCACCCGTTGTGGGCCCTCAATTTGGATTTGAATACTAGATTATAGCCTATTGTATCTAATTATGCTAATTATGAGGTTTAGTTAAGGGTAGAAAGGTATTTTCCTTGGTTTTAGTGAGTTTAGTCTAGTTGTCTAATTAGTAGAGTCAATAGGGTGTCTTTTGTTATTTCTAGAGTTAGTTAGTTTGTTAGAGGCCCTAGTTAGAAATTAGTGTTTACCATAGGGGGGTATTCAATAAGAGAATCTTCTAGAACCTACCCAAAGACCAAAATGCCCATAACCCTAACCCTAATCCTATTCAAACTAAAAGGGTACTTTAGTCCCTAGCCCAAACCCCCAACCTATATAAGCTACCCCTCCCATTGCCATACGATGGCTACTGTTCTCCTCTTTCATTTCCCTCTTTCCCTCTCTTCTTCCCCATTTCCCTCTAACTCTCTCCCAAATTCCCTCCAATTCTCCCATCTCCCTCTCGTTCTCTTTCTAAGGACTCTAAGAAGAAGAAGACCTGCTGCAACTGCAACTCATTATAGGATCTCTCTCTATCTTGATCATCTCTTCTTCCTCTTCTAGTCAGGTAAATCCCCTATGCTAGTTCAATTTCTATAGGAATCTCTATTTCTCTCTTTAGATCTCCTTCCTTATAGCTTTTCTCTTGTGAATATGGGTGTAGGAGTAGAAATCTCACTAGCTCTGAGATTTTGGGGTGACTGTGTGACCGAGGAGGCCCTACAGCGGGGATTCCCTTTTTATCTTGGATTTCTTTCTCTCTCTCTTTTCCTTCTTGCAATCGATTGAGGCAAGTGCAATATGCTTATTTAATATAGAATGAATGTTTATTGTTTTTTTATCCTCTGTATTTCTATTTAGATGATGTTAGGACTGTTAGATTTACCTTTGAGCATGTTTTCATGGATGATCGGCTATTGATGGATGGGTTGATCTCATTTGGAAGATCAATGGCCCACGGGACTGGATGGTTGGGTGTATATTGGAGTGTTTTTCTTATTTCTGGATGTTTTTGTGGAGTTTGGATGCGATTGGTTAAGTTCTGGTTGAAGAAGGAAACATGAATTCTGGAGTTGCAGAACGTCTCTCCGCCAGGTTGGCCGAGATCAGCTCTCTCAGCCAGGTTGGCCGAGATCAACTATCCGCCAGGTTGGTCGAGATCAGCTCTCTCAGCATTGGCCGAGCTCAGCGATGACCGAGCTCAATGATGGCCGAGCTCAGCGATGACTGAGCTCAGTGATGGCCGAGCTCAGTGATGGCCGAGCTCAACATTGGCCGAGCTCAGTGATGGTCGAGCTCAGCATTGGCCGAGCTCAGCGATGACCGAGCTCAGTGATGACCGAGCTCAGAGAAGGCCGAGCTCAGCGATGATCGAGCTCAGCATTGGCCGAGCTCAATGTCCTAGCCGAGCCCAGTGTTTGGCCGAGCTCAGTGTTTGGCCAAGATCAGTGTTTTAGCCGAGCTCAATGTTTGACCGAACTCAGTGCCTAACCGAGCTTAGTGCTTGACCGACCTCAGTGCTTGACTAAGCTCAGTGAATGACCGAACTCAGAGCCAGTAGACCGAAATCAGATGACCGAGCTCAAGTGATTCAGAAGAAGGAACTGGAACCTGGGACACCCTTCAACCAGGATTCCCAGTGTTCTCGGTCGACAGACCAGGCCAGGAGGTCGACCGAGCATACTAAAATTCTGGAAAAACAAGGCACTGCCTGTATGGTGCTTGTTCATCTGTTCCCAATGTGCCGGGTCGACCGCCCACGCCAGGAGGTCGACCGAGTACATTGTGTGCAGTGACTTTCCCAGAATTTAGTTTCTTATGTTTTGATCATATGTGGGGCCCGTTGACCATCCAAATGGACTTCCATCACTGTGCCAACCACGAGTCAATGGTGTGGCTCAACCTTGACTCGTGGGGTCCACTAACTTGAGTCCAGGTTATATAATCTAAGATGATTTGACCTTTATATGTTACCAATGATGCTCGTAACTTCTGGAGCACCAAACACAGTATCTATTAGCATCTGAGGTTTCATTTAAAGATCAAATTTACCTGAGATAGACCTGAACCTGAAAGTGGACTAATTACTTAGGTTGGACTGTTGATAATTCCCATTGATTCTTGAACTTGAAGATTTACCTCCCTCATATTATTACTGTCACTTTATTGTCCTAATTCTTGTTTATACGTGTTAATTAATTGAAAAATGGAGGACCTGAACCTAGGATTCCTTAGAGGTGACCCGGTGATATGATTGGGGGAAATTGACCCGTGTCTGTGGCTAGGCGGGCCCTTTGATGGCCTAAGTTTGGATGTGGATTACCCTAGATTGGAGAGGTTGGATTGTATAGACTTGTGACTCATTTTGGATGTAAATGGATCATATATTATTGGAAATGAAATTGATATTTCATTTGGACTGTTGTAGACCAAGCCATGTATTGGTGGGCCTTGGTATGGATCCAATGATTGGACTTGGACCTGGACTATGATTCATGGGTTGTATTGGATACTTGGACCTCTTAGGGATTTTGTTAGGACCTTGTTCACGCAAGGCAAAGCCTAGACAGACACAGACCTTCATTGTTTCCTGAGTCGGCATAGACATTCACTCAGTTGATCTAAGCTCAGCCAGTTGGACTGATCATCACTGGTAGGAGCTATTGAGAGTATTGTGTGGCTATCATGATGAGCATTGTTGGAGACGGACGGTGTGATACCGGGTCCGGTCTCAGTGTGTGTTGCAGATGTTATTTGCGAGGCTAGATAATCCCCAGCGTTGTGAGGTTTTCCCCGCCGCGACTGTGTTCAGTATGGGAGGGCCGCGGTATCCAGCTCGTGTGAATGTGCCATATTTAATTGTTTAGATTATATATCTTATTTATTATGATTCTAAATGCTTACTTGCTCAACTGCCTAGAATTTATATGATTGATACTCTCTTTAACATCTTTACTGTCTCTACTCATTTTGACGCATGCATCCTATATTACTTGCATACCGTGACTTACCAGATCTTTAGATCTGATCATTATAGGTGCTTAGGTCTTGATCCCAAGTTCGAGGGCGATTCGTACGCACTCTTAGAGGCGCCCGTAGTAGGAGACTACGGATGGGGACCGGCCGACCAAGTGGTCGAACCGGAGGATGGAGAGCCAGCACCTGGGGTTTGAGCGTCTTTCTTATTTTGGGCTTTTGAGTGATATTTGTAGTGAGTCGAGTAGTTAGTAGAAAATGTGTAATAATCATTTGACATTTTTAGACTGGACATCAGCTCCGTTCACATTTGATATAGTTGATGATACCTTATGCTTCCGCTATCTCTGTTATTACTTCCGCTTTACTCTTTATGCTTCCGCAAATTTAACTATTGATGTGATGTTGATAAAAAATATTTTAAATTGGACCTCACTGCGGACCTACGATCTTGGAAGTTCTTGGATTTTCTGGGAAATAGCGCGCCAACTTCGGTACCTTGACGGTTTTCTCGGTATTCGAAATTGGGGCGTTACAGTAGCAGGCCCCTTAACAAAGGGAATAAGTGCAGAATGCTTTACAAAGCATGTAAGCCTGATGGGACTTGGGGACGCATAAGTCATAAGATTTCCTAAAGTTTATCATGAGTAATATACCCGCAAAAGGCGTAAAAAATCTCATGATAATTATATGTCAAAAGAGGAGAAAAATCACAACATAGTGGGAGTAAAACCTTATGACATATATGATGATCGTCAATGGTAAA
Organism: Litsea cubeba; assembly: GCA_012931725.1. NCBI lineage: Eukaryota > Viridiplantae > Streptophyta > Magnoliopsida > Laurales > Lauraceae > Litsea > Litsea cubeba. Next base: position 85,395,359 of record CM022947.1, on the reverse strand, counting down.
ATAACCTTGACATGGTTTTCTGGCTCTATGTTTAATCGGCAATGGTAAAATAACCTCGACATATTATTTTTTTCGGCTTTATGGTCAAGTGGGAGATGTTAGACTGTGTGGACCCCACACGTTTTATGCCAACTAAGCATCACATAGTCAACCACAATCGCTTGATATCCTCACACGATTTACATAAACGGAGGGCCACTTCCCCGACTTTGATGGGTAAATCCATTCTCTAAGTGTGGTATATGTATGATGATGAGATCTATGAAATACACAGAAAAACACATATAAAAGAGAGATATGGAGAAGAACCTTTGCCGGCGATAACCAGCCTCGCGGCATTCATCTCTGAGCATGCGCACACTAGATCCTTCAATAGGCAGCAAGTGCCTTCACTAGTTCAGTCTTTCCTATGCCAGTGGGGCCGTAGAATATGTACCTTCCGATTGGGCAGTTGGGATCTTTTAGACCAACTCGAGCTCGGCAGATGGCACAGCTGATTGCTTCAATGGCCTTATCTTGACCGATGACTGGCTTGCGGAGACCCTCTTCCATTTTGAGTAGATGTTTGGAATCGTTGCTTGAGATGTTCTCAATGGGGATTCCAGTCCAGGAGGAGACAATGTGTTGGACATCCAATTCAGTCACAAGACTCACAACCAAGCTTGAATTGGCCCCTTGGGACTCAAACTTGCTCCCGTTTGTCTTGATTTTTCCTTTATTCTTTGCAGCCAATATCTTCACTATGAGCTCTTTCTTCTGCTCCCTTAGCAACTCAACCTGTCAAAAAATCAATAGGTTTTCTCTGCATATCAACTTTCATTAAAACAGCTATATTAAAAACCAATTCGGTTTTCATCTTACAAATGAATTGCCTTATAGGATGCATAGGTGGGTTATGAAAGGCAACATACATGGCAAGGTTTTCCTTTTTCAATGAAAAAGATGAATGCATAATCTTGTATTTGTAACTAGAGTATACAATATAGTTTAGACTAGTTCTATCAGTTTCTTTCTATAGAGATATTTTATAGCACGAGTTTGTATCCCCTGTTTTGTAGAAATAGGGAGAAACTGTTTCATCCAATCCACATTTGCCAACAGTGTAAAATCGCTTCCTTCATTTTTTCACTCCAATAAAGCAATTGAGAGGGTACATTAGCTGGCATAAGATTTGTCACAGTTGGTGAATGTAGATTGGATGAAACAATATCTCCTTGTTAGCACATGATCTTTGAGGACGTTCATTGAGATTGAACACAATCTCGAACGACTTTGAAGATCCTATGGTGGTTAGCTAGTATGTTGTGAATTAGAAGTGTAATAGGAGCATGATTGCTTACAAAGAATGCACAGAAGTTAAATCCGCATAGGAATTAAATGGTCGGATTTGCCACACTGAAGGATTGATGAGGAGTGAAAGATGTGAGATGAGGGGTGAATGATACAATAGATGTGGTATTCATTTCTTATCTTCGTTTGATACGGATTCCATTAAAGGGGAGATTATTTGAAGGTCATTTCCTATGTGGATTCCTATCATAAATACTACTCTTGAAATGGTATTTCCTTTTTATTGGTTTATGAAGAAGAGCGCGAATTTGATGCGCGCCAAATCCATGATTGACCAGCACATTGGGCCCAAGCCCATAAAAGAAGACTTTCAAATCTTGCAAGATTTTTTATTTTAGTAGTATCTGAATATTAGGGATACTTATGAGATTAATTAGAAGGTTTTATCTTCTTTTGTTTTAGAGTTTATTTTAATTAGATTGGATTCCAATAATAGATTAGGGTATGATACTATATAAAGGATTGTAATCCCTCTTTAGGGACAAGTCCAGTGATCCATAAAATTTCTTCATTGAGAATTTTTTCTCAATTATTTATATGTGGTGTGAGACGAAGACGTTTTTGGATCACATGGATCCCTATCCCTGAGCCTTTGGCTTCGAGATTAGCTGTTGGCTATTCTTCCTCCCGCGTGCTGCGTCAGAAATTTTCTTTTAAGAGAAAATCTTCTTCAATTTCGTCTACTGGGTGAAGCCTGTATTTTGGAAAAAAATACTCCTGCTCATTGCATTTTGTGTCTATCTGTGGGTCTGGGTTTTTTTTTTATTTTGGAAGTTCAGTCCCAGCTTTGTTCTGCTTCACTGGTATGAGTTCTGGTTTTGAGAAGAAACCTGAGTGTTTTTTCAGGTTTTTCTGAGTTGGGTTTTTGAGTTCTCGTAGAGTTATTCTATCTGGTTGCAACGTTCATCAAATGGGATCTTTATTTTGCTTCTTCCATTTGAGGTGGGTTTTTGGTGATTCTTCAATCCTAGCATTCTTTTGCTCTCCATTTAAAGTTTTCCAGTGAGAGTCTGTAGGTGCAGAAAGTTATGACCCACAATAAGAGGGTGCCTTACAGGACTTATCCGGGAAGATGATGGTGTCTGGAATGTCTGGATGCCGTCCGAGAGCCTGAAAGGGAGAAGCAAACGGTCAGAGGACCCTGGCCTGAGCGGCGCAAGGCTCTCCGATGCCAAAGTCAGTATATGAACTGGAACGATGGAAGAGAGGGAGAAGAGAGACAGAGTAAGGGTTCTGTGAATAATATTGTGCGTACCTTGCATGGTGTTTGGAGGTCTATTTATAGAGGTTTGGATCGTATCTCTCAGAGAATATCTTGGTGTGGGTCCATGATCTGACTGGAAAGTCATGATCAGCCCACAAAGTAATAAATGCAGTCTAATCCGGCCCACTCAGCATTTAATGCCAGTCGGGTCAGCCCACATTGCATTAAATGCGTGTCTTGTTGGGCCAGATTGTGTTGGGCGCCTTTGGCGGTAGGAGTACCAGCGGATCTTCCCTCGGGCCTTGCCCTGATGTGGCCTCAGCCGCTGGATGCTGCCATGTGGCGATCTGGTGAAGATAGTGGGCGGCTGGATGTCATATCTGTCCCACTAGCTCGTGACCCAATCCCTCCACGTGCCTGATGACGTGGGGGATGAGGGGCGCAAATGAAGGTTCCTTCTGCCCTTCGGCTATTGACCTGGCTTCTTCAGCCGAGGCGGCTTCAGCCGAGATAGGTCTCTCTGCGGAGATGGCATCCGGGGTGGCCTTGCCGATGTGGACTCCCTGCCGAGACGACGCCCGAGGTGGGCCAATTCGGCATTTGTTGCACGGAGATGCTTGATGTCGGCCAAGGCCTCTGTCCTGGTGGCCGGGATGAGATCGGTGCCACGTAGACGGCACGCGGACGGCACGTGAGGATGCTTAAACCCATCTGATGGCTGTGATTAGCTTAATCCTGTAGCTCTGGAAATCTCCCCACACAATTGCCCCCTAGCTTCCGAGCTCGCGTAGAACGTCAGTGCCGTGAGGTCGGGAGCTATGTGCCGGGTCTATCTGGGGGAGAGCCTCTTTCGGCCCTGACTCGTTGTCACTTTGGGTGTTCGAGGTGATAAATGGCGTCCCCTATTCAATGCTGAAGACAGTTCGACGGCTCCACGTGTCATCTCCTGGCTGGTTGTCTGTCGCTTCGAGGTCGTACGCGCTGTCTCGTCAGGGGCGCAATCAATTTTTGAAATGATTTGCGCGCCGCTTCAGGGAGGCGTAATAAATTTTCGAAATGATTTGCGCGAAATCCCAGGGGGGCGCCCCTTGGCACGCCCGATTAGGGTTTCTGTAAAGGGGGGCCTCTCTGCTATATATAGGGCAGTTGAGGTCCGCTCTATCCTTCGTTTGCGATTCTGAATCAGAGGCGAGCGTCAAAAGAGGGCAAGCTACTGTCGAGGGAGCTTCATCTGAGGAGTGGTGCGCTGCTGAGGTTGAGTCTCTTCGCTGTCCAGCATCTTCGTTCTGCTTCCGTAAGTTCCTCCTGCTCTGCTTCTTCTTCTGCGGGTTTCTCTGTTTTTAGATTGGGATAGGAATGGGGATTTACAGCCACTGGTTAGAGAGCGAGGCAGCGATCGAGGGCTTTAGGTCAGCCTTTAGGATCCCTGCTGATGTCCAAGTCAGGGGTGCTGAACCCCGTGGCTACAACCCTCGCGACTTTTCGGGAGGTTGGATGCCTTTTCCGCTGGTGGCTGTGATAGAAGGCGGGGTTCGATTTCCACTTCACCCACTCCTTAGGAGATGCCTGAGTCAGTGGTGTCTCTGCCCCTGCCAACTGCTGCCGAATGCCTTCAAGATCGTGATGGGCACGGTCAAGTTGAATGAGGTCCTGGGCACCGACTTCGGCGTCTTCGACCTCGAGGATGTCTACGACATATGCAGGTCCGGAGATTCTCATTATCTCCGGGCTAAGCCAGGCCGGGACGGCTTCGTCCGATACTTGGAGGATTCGAGCAAGTATGCTGGAGACGATCTGCTGTACGTCTCGGGGAACTGGGAGTTTGGGGAGGCCGACACCGATAGAGGCTACCAGGTCCCTCGCCACTTCGGTACCATTCCAAGTAAACGCCTTTCGTTTCTTTTCTTTTTTCTTTTAAGTTTCTTTTTGTTCTGTCGTGCTTATGCTTCTGATTGTTGCAGCTTTGAAGGAGAGGAAACGGGCTGCCAGGTACATCTGGAAGAGGAACGAGGCCTGGCTCCGTCTGGTGAAGCGATACAGCGGTCACGACGGCAGGGCGGCTTGGTCGCTGCTAGGATATAAGCCGAAGTACCGCGGGTATCTGAGGGGCACCGTAGAGCCGATCCAGAGTGACGGTGCCGGATCCGGGGTTGGTCAGGAGCAGGCCGTTCCGGAGGTCGCAGAGCCCTCGCGGGCGTCGTCTGAAGTTAGGGCAGCGTCTGGAATCCTAGCTTCCTTAGCGGGATCGAGACTTCCCCAGGTCTCAGGAAGGGAATCGAGTCAATCTGCCCGATCTCCCTCGCCAGGATCCGAGATGAGGCACACCAGGCGCTTGTCCTTCGAGGATCTCGAGGCCTTGGCGCTTGGAGTGGAGGATACCCGAGCCCCCCAGGATCCGGTGACTTTGCCGGAGCGTCCATCTCCGAGGGCTCGAGTAGCTTCCCCTGCAGAGGTGGCGGAGGTTCCCGTGCCCCCTAGTCCTGTTGATCTAGGGTACGCTTGCCCCCAGCCGAGGTCGAGCAGGAGGGATCTCGACCGTCGAAGATGTCGAGGACCGATGAGGGCCCTAGCTCGGCAGCTGCCCCGTTGCCCCAGGGGCCGCCGTTATGGGAACCGAGCTTCATGCTTGGGCCAGGGAGGCCGATGACGATGGAGGATCGCGTTCTTCAAAAGATCGATCCCCAGGTCCTGGAGGCCCTAGGGCGAGCCTGCGCCCTTCCCCGGGACATGGAGCGGCTGGACACGTACAGCGATCAGAAGTTGATCCTGTCGATGTTGCAGTCCAACTTCGCGGTAAGCCTTCATTTCGCTTCGTCGAACCAGCGATTTAGCATCTCATGCTCTTTGGATCTAACATGTACACCTTATTTCTTTGACAGGCGGCACAGAAGTCCATGGCCGTTGCTGAACGGATCTGCAGGTATAGCACGGACGCTGCCGAGCTGACCGTGGAGAAGAACGGCCTACAGGAGTCCCTGGACGCTGTGAGCCAGAAGTTGGCCAAGGTAGAAGAGGAATACGCGGCGAAGCTCGAGCATGCGAGGGAGGAAGCCGAGGCGGAGCGGACCAAGGTGGCCGAGCTCGAGGTCTCCATCTCGAAGATGGGAGACGATTACGCGGCCCTGCTTCAAGCCGAGGCCAAGAGGGCGGATGAAGCCGAGGCGAAGCTCGAATCCGAGTCCAAGAGGGCGGATGAAGCTGAGGCGAAGCTCGAGTCCGAGTGCGATGCTGCATTCGAGGATGCCAAAGTGCAGGTCACCGCCCACTACAAGGAAAGGGTTCTTGTGGTGAGGGATAAGGCTTGGGCGAAAGGGTGGCTTGCCGGCCTGAAGGAGGTCGGGATCTCGGAGGGCCACCCCTCCTTTCGGGAGCCTCCTCCGTACACGCTTCCGGTGCCGAGTTCTGCCCGTCCATCCGGCGAAGCCTCTGACGCCGCAGCCCGTGCAACTGACCGGCCATGACCTCGGGACCTCGGGATTTTTGCTCTTTTGCTTTGTGCTTTGTAATTTTCTTCAATTTGTATTTGCTGAACATTGTAATGAGTGAAACTTCAATACAAATGAAGGTTTTTTGAAATACTCGTGCTTTTCTCTTTTAAGCTTGAGTTCTTCGATTGCTTGAGTTTGGTAGACAGCTTCCTTAGGTGATCTTTTTTGGTATTTGCGCCGATCCTCCGTATCTTAGGTGATCTTCATTGGTATTCACGCTGATCCTCCGTATCTTAGGTGATCTTGAATAGCAATGAACATGATGGCGCGGCAGACGAGGGAGTCTGACGGATGTCTCCACGTGGCGCCATGATCTTGAATAGCAATGAACATGATGGCGCGGCAGACGAGGGAGTCTGACGGATGTCTCCACGTGGCGCCATAATCTTGAATAGCAATGAACATGATGGCGCGGCAGACGAGGGAGTCTGACGGATGTCTCCACGTGGCGCCATAGGGTTCGCTGGTCAATAGTCGCGCCTTCCCAACAACGCGTGGGAGACTTCGCCCCATAACTCCTTTTGGAGACTGAGCCTTCTTCCATCCTATAAATAGGGGGAACAGGCTCGCCATGGGAGAAGGAAGGAACATAGGAACCATGTCTGGGAGGTGCCTGAGATTACTTGATCCGGGGGAAATCCCTGCGCCGTTGGACGGCTGCCCCCGAGGGGGGAAGGCTGTCGTGGCCTGCGCGCTCTCTGAAGGAACTCCCCGTGGGCCACGCGCTCTCTGAACGCGGGTCCATGGCCACTGGCCCTTGGCCAGACAGAGTGAGGATGCGCTGCAAGGGGATGGTGGCGCATTCTCGTCCAACACGACCCTGTGCGCCCGTCGTACGGAATGCGGGTTGGAGCCCTGCTGGTCCGGGAGGTTTCTTCAAGCTTGGCTGGTCCCTCTGGCCACCGAGGGTGTTGCAGGGCCCAGCGAGGTTCAGGATCGCTCAGAACCTCCAGGTGGCGATCCGGCGTCCTCGAGCCTTTTGCCTGAAGAGTCGGTGAAGATCAGAGCCTCCTAGCCTCTTTATTTTCTGTTTTTAGAGGACTGTGGTCCTCCTTTCTGTACTTTGCTTTCTGTTATGTATTTCTTGTAACGAAGCAGTTTGCAATGAATGAAAAGGAATTTCCTGATTACCCAAGCTGTGTACAGTGCTTCTGAGTTCTTTTTTCTCATTACTTTGCGCTGTTCCGGAATGCTTGGATTTGTGTTTGAATGCTGGCACTGACCTCGGCCGAAAGGGCTGGCTTTGGCCGAGACGAGATGCATTGTGCCGAGATGGACCCATTCCGTTGGCCTTGGCTCGGCGAAAGTGGGTCCGGCGATGGCCTTCTGAGGGGTGTATGAACCCGGACTTTAGGAAAGGCTGAGTGTAGGAACTGCAGGCCTTTTCCAAGGCGTAGAGCCTGTGTGCCCTAAGACACGGAATTTTAGGAAAGGCTGAGTGTATGAACTCGGAGCCGTTTCCAAGGCGTGGAGCCTGTGTGCCCTAAGACACGGAATTTTAGGAAAGGCTGAGTGTATGAACTCGAAGCCGTTTCCAAGGCGTGGAGCCTGTGTGCCCTAAGACACGGAATTTTAGGAAAGGCTGAGTGTAGGAACTCGAAGCCGTTTCCAAGGCGTGGAGCCTGTGTGCCCTAAGACACGGAATTTTAGGAAAGGCTGAGTGTAGGAACTCGAAGCCGTTTCCAAGGCGTGGAGCCTGTGTGCCCTAAGACACGGAATTTTAGGAAAGGCTGAGTGTATGAACTCGAAGCCGTTTCCAAGGCGTGGAGCCTGTGTGCCCTAAGACACGGAATTTTAGGAAAGGCTGAGTGTAGGAACTCGAAGCCGTTTCCAAGGCGTGGAGCCTGTGTGCCCTAAGACACGGAATTTTAGGAAAGGCTGAGTGTATGAACTCGAAGCCGTTTCCAAGGCGTGGAGCCTGTGTGCCCTAAGACACGGAATTTTAGGAAAGGCTGAGTGTAGGAACTCGAAGCCGTTTCCAAGGCGTGGAGCCTGTGTGCCCTAAGACACGGAATTTTAGGAAAGGCTGAGTGTAGGAACTCGAAGCCGTTTCCAAGGCGTGGAGCCTGTGTGCCCTAAGACACGGAATTTTAGGAAAGGCTGAGTGTATGAACTCGAAGCCGTTTCCAAGGCGTGGAGCCTGTGTGCCCTAAGACACGGAATTTTAGGAAAGGCTGAGTGTATGAACTCGAAGCCGTTTCCAAGGCGTGGAGCCTGAGTTGCCGGAGTCGACCAGAGAGACAGATTGACAAGGCAAAAGCTGCTTTTATTGATTCTGAAGTTCATTACATCTTTAGAAATAGAATTTCTTCAAGTGGGATGCATTCCACGGTCTCGGCAATGGCTTGCCGTCCAAGTCTTCGAGCTTGTAGGCTGACTTCCCTGCCATTGAAACTACTCTGAACGGGCCGTGCCAGTTCGGGGCAAGCTTCCCCTCATTTGGTTCTCTGTCAGCTGGCAGGGTCTTCTTTAAAACGAGCTCACCCGTGGTGAACCTTCTTTCCTTGACATTTTGATTGTATGCCCTGGCTAACCGCTGCTGATAGTCGGTTAGTCTCAGGGCTGCCGCTTCTCGCCGTTCGTCCGCTAGCTCCAGCTCCATTGCCAGGTTCGTCTCATTCCGACCTTGGTCGACCAGCTCTGTCGTCAGGGTAGGAAGGCCGATTTCCAGGGGAATGACCGCCTCCATCCCGTAGGCCAGAGAGAATGGTGTCGCCGAGGTGGACCTCCTTGGAGTTGTTCTGTACGCCCACAGCACGCTCGGAAGCTCTTCTGTCCATCTGCCCTTTGCCTTGTCCAGTCGCTTCTTCAGGCCGTCCAGGATCACTTTGTTGGAGATTTCTGCATGGCCATTACTCTGTGGATATGCCGGGGTGGAGTAATGGTTTCTGATGCCATGCTCTTGGCAGAAATCTCTGAAGGATTTGGAATCGAACTGAGTCCCGTTATCTGAAATCAGGGTCCGGGGGATGCCGAACCTCGTAAGGATGTTTTTCCAGACGAAGTTCCTGGAGTCCCTGTCTGTGATGGAAGACAACGGTTCAGCCTCTATCCACTTGGTGAAGTAGTCCGTAGCCACTATCAGCCATCTTTTGTTCCCTGGAGCTCGGTGAAGAGGCCCCACAATGTCCAGGCCCCATTGAGCGAAGGGCCATGGACTGGAGAGGGGGCTCAGATCCTGTGCTGGCTGATGAAGTGAGTGGGAGAACTTCTGGCATTTCTCGCATTTTCTGGCGTAGACCTGGGCGTCCTTCTGCATGTAGGGCCACCAGTAACCCTGGCTGATTGCTCTGTAGGCCAATGACCGACCTCCAATATGGCTGCCGCAGATTCCTTCATGGATCTTGTACAGGAAGTCGTCCACCTTGGACGGGTGGACGCATTGGAGGTACGGACCCGTGAAGGACTTCCTGTAGAGTTTGCCTTCTGGAGAGAGCCAAAACCGGGCTGCCTTGAGCCTGATCTTGTGGGCTTCCGTCTTGTCTTCGGGGAGCTGGTCATCCTTCAAGTAGGCGACGATTGGATCCATCCAGCTGGGGCCGAGGTCAGCACAGAGGACAAGCCGAGATGAATGTTGTTCTTGACTTGACCTTGATACTGACCCGACCTCGATGGTCCTCTTCTTTCCTGCTTCAACAGCGGAGGCCAGGTTTGCGAGCGCATCTGCGTGCGTGTTGGTATCTCGGGAGATTTGCCTGACCTCGGCTTTCTGGAATTGGGAGAGTAGCTTTTTCGCAAGGGCCATGTAGGCCGCCATCCTGTCGTCCCTGGCCTGGTAGTCTCCAGCGAGCTGGCTAGTTACCAGTTGAGAGTCGCTGAAGATTTCCAGGTACTGGGCTCCGAGGATTCGGGCGCTGTTCAACCCTGCAATCAGTGCTTCGTACTCTGCCTCATTGTTCGTCGCTTTGAAGTCGAGGGTGAAAGCCTGCTCTATGACCAGTCCCTCTGGCGATTGGAGAACTATGCCGGCGCCAGCTCTCTTGGAGGTGGACGACCCGTCGACAAAGATCTTCCATGCCGAGGTGGGAGACTGCTGGACTTCTGTCTCTACTGGCTCTTGCCCTGTGCCCCCCAGTGCCGTGCCGAGCTGGGTCGGAGCCGGGTTGGGGCAGGCGAATTCGACTATGAAGTCCGCCAGAATCTGGGCTTTGATCGCAGTTCGGGGACGGTACTGTATGTCATATTGCCCCAGTTCAACTGCCCACTTTGATATGCGCCCTGAAAAGTCAGCTTTTTTGAACAATGAACGGAGTGGGTGCTCCGTGATCACCACAATAGTGTGGGATTGAAAATTATGGGAGAGCTTGCGGGAGGCGGTGACAAGAGCCAACGCAAGCTTCTCCAACAGGAGGTATCTGGTCTCGGCATCGAGCAGGGTCTTGCTCGTGTAATAGATCGGCTTTTGAACTCCCTCGTCCTCCCTGATGAGGACGGAGCTCACTGCGTGATCCGAGACCGCAAGGTATAAATACAGGATCTCCCCCCGAGTTGGGGTGGAGAGCAATGGGGGTGACATCAAATAAGTTTTGAGTGCGGCCAATGCCTGGTCGCACTCAGGGGTCCATTGGAACTTCAAATTTTTCCTCAGAAGCTGGAAGAAAGGCCTGCACTTATCTGATGAGCGGCTGATGAAGCGATTGAGTGCGGCGGCCATTCCTGTAAGCCTCTGAACTTCCTTTGTGGTAGAGGGACTCTGGATGTCCTGGATGGCAGTGATCTGGTCTGGATTGGCCTCTATCCCCCTCCGCGTCACCAAGCTGCCGAGAAACTTGCCAGAGGCTACGCCGAAGGCGCACTTGGAAGCGTTGAGCTTGAGCTTGTAGGCGCGAAGGATGCCGAAGACTTGGCCGAGATCCGCCAGGTGGTCGCTGGAGCGCACAGATTTGACGACCATGTCGTCGATATACACCTCTACCGTTTGGCCGAGCTGGGCCTGGAACTTTTTCGTGACGAGGCGCTGATAGGTCGCCCCCGCGTTCTTCAGCCCGAAGGGCATCACCTTATAGCAGTATGTGCCGCGGGGGGTGATGAATGACGTTTTCTCCTCGTCGGGCTCGTAAAGCGGGATCTGATGATAGCCTCGGTATGCGTCAAGGAAGCTCATTCGGTCGTGACCAGCGGTGGCGTCAATCAGTTGGTTAATCTTTGGGAGGGGAAAGCTGTCCTTAGGGCAAGCCCTGTTCAGGTCGGTGAAGTCCACGCACACTCTCCACTTCCCAGTCTTCTTCTTGACGACCACCGTGTTGGCCAGCCATACCGGGTACTGGACTTCCCGGATGGCCCCTGCTTTTAGCAGGTTGTCGACCTCTTCCACGACCGCATCGGTCTGCTGCAGCCCGGTTCTGCGGGCCCTCTGCACTACTGGCTTGTGGTCGGGGTCGACGTTGAGCTTGTGGCACATGACCTCAGGGTCGACCCCGGGCATCTCACTTGGGTTCCAAGCGAAGACGTCCACATTCTGCATCAAGAACCGAGAGAGTTCGGCCCTTTCTTCGTCCGACAGCTGGGTGCCGATCAGGAAGAAACGGTCTGGGTCTGCCGGGTCTAGCCTGACCTCGGCTAGGTCCTCGATGCTCTTCTTCTCAGGGTCCCTGCCGATCTCGTCGAGGCCCTTCTCGAACTCGGCCAGGTTGACGCGCTCTGGCTCCTTTACTGCTGGGACGGCGGCCAGCATGCACTGCCTGGCCTGCTGCTGGTCTCCCTTCACTGTGACTACTTCCATCTTGCCCTCCTCGTTCTCATGGATGAACTTCAGCTTTTGGTGGAAGGAAGAAGGAACTGCCTCTAGCTTGTGGAGCCACGTCCTGCCCAGAATGACATTGTAGGGGGAAGGGGCGTCCACAACCAGAAAGTCGGCTGTCACGGAGGCTCCGCCGACTTGGGTTTCCAAGGTGATTCTACCCTTTGGGTAGACTGGTGTGGCGGACAACCCTAGCAGAGGTGCACGAACCTCCGTGAGGTCTGCTTCGGAGAGTTTCATCCGTTTGAAGCAGTCGTAGTAGAGGACCTCGGAGGAGCTGCCGGAGTCGACGAGGATCCTCTTTACGGTGAAGTCTCTCAGCTTCATGGTGAGGAGCAGGGGGTCGTTGTGAGGGACCTGGACTCCCTCTAGATCCCGATCCGAGAATGAGATGGCTGGTCTGTCGCGGCGGGCTTTCTTGGATGCCGGGGCGAGGTCGGCTTTCATCACTTCTTTCTCGTGCGAAGCCCGCCTGGCTTCGGCACGGGTCTGAGAGCTTCCCCGGGACGAGGAAGCGGGAGCCGAGGACGCCAGATGGATCACGTTGATGATCTTCTCTGAGTCCTCGCTGTCTGGAGCCGGGGCCGTGCTCTGGTGAACCCGGCCCTCGCTGCCGCCGGCATCACCCTCCTTGATGAACTCTGGGATGTGGCCCTCTTTGGCCAGCTTCTCCAGATACCACTGCAAAGTCCTGCATTCTTCAGTCTTGTGCCCGTTGCCCTTATGGAAGGCGCAGTGGAGCTTGCTCCGGGAGCCTTCGGTGGGTTCATACTTCATGGGCGGGGGATACTTGAAGAACGGCTTGGATTTGATCTTGGCCAGGATGCGGTAGATCGGCTCCTTGAAGACGACATTGACGCTCTGACTGGCGCTGGAGGGAGGTCTGGGCTTCCAATTGCCCCCAGACCTGGACGACGAAGGCTTCGCCGAGCTGGAGGCCCAGTCCCGCTTGGACTCCTGCTTCTGGGAGGGCCTCCCGCCTCGTTGCCGAGGCTGGCTATTCTTCTGTTCGGGCTCTGGATGCCCGTCCTGATCCTTAGCTCGGATCTCGTCTTCCTCCCGGGCGATAAAGCGCTTCACCCGGGACATCAACTCTGACATGGACTCTGGGGTGTCCCCGGCCAAGTCCTTCCGCAAGTCGCTGCCGGGGATCAGGGCATGCTGGAAGGCGTAGATGGCTATCGCCTCTCTTGCGCCCTCGATCTGGCTGTAGATCGCCCAGAATCGGTGGGTGAACTTGGCGAGAGTTTCGCCCTGCTTCATTCTAAGGGCGATGAGGTCCCCTTCCTTCTTGGGGACGACGGTGTAGGCCTGGAACTTCTTCAGGAAGGAGAGCTGGAGCTCCTTCCAACTGGAAACTGACTGCTCTGGGAGAGAGCAGAACCACTTCAGGGGGAGGTCACCCAAACTGGAGGAGAAGATTTTGCAGTTTAGGTGACCCTCGTTCCCCCAGATGGACATCTTCTGGGAGAAGTGTCGGAGATGTGCAGATGGATCGGACTGTCCGTCGTAGGGGACGAACCGCGGGACGGAGAACTTCCTGGGCAAGGGGGTGCGCTCGATCTCCTTCGTGAAGGGAGAGCCCCCGAGATCAGTGTGACCGCAGAGCTGCTTCTGGTCCCGCATGTCCAGGTTGTGCTGGAGAGCCAGCCTGACACGTTTGTCGAACCACTCCTGCTCGTCGTCCTCCTCTGGAGTCTGAACTCTGAACTTTCGCTTGGGGTGGTTCGGACTGTGATGGCTATGAGTTCGGCCATCGCGACTATGGTGACTCCGGCTGTTGCTCGAGCCTTCGTCACGAATCTGGCCCCGTTTTCTGGTCCAGATGATGTCTGAGGTCCTCACGAGGAGGCTGGGCTGCCTTGCTGGGAGCGCCCTTCTTTTTCCCTTGAGGCTCAGAGACCGGCCTCAAGGAGGCAGCTTGTGCCGCCTTCAACTGCTGTTGGACCCGCTGGAGCTCTTGAACTAGCTGCTCCTGCTTCTGGAGAAGAGCGTCTTGTGCTGCGACGTCTCCTTCAGCTGCGACAGCTTTATCTTTGCGGGGACGTTCGTCGCGCCTGGGTGGCACGGTTTCGTCCGCTGAGAGCGAGGCCTCGACTCCCTCCTCGAATGGGATCTCGACAAAGAGGTGGGAGCCCAGACGAAACCTGCGGATGTGCCTTGGATCGTTCGGGACCGTCCCTGAGGAGGGACTTTCGTTGGCGGTGGTGGCAGCTCGAGCAATGCTCTTGAGGATTCTACCCCCTTCTTAGCTTTCGGAGGCATGGCTTCTGGGAGATTGAGGTTTAGAAAGATTGGGAAGGTTTTGAGAGGTTGGATGGCTGGGATATTTCTTTCCCACAGACGGCGCCAATTGTAGGTGCAGAAAGTTATGACCCACAATAAGAGGGTGCCTTACAGGACTTATCCGGGAAGATGATGGTGTCTGGAATGTCTGGATGCCGTCCGAGAGCCTGAAAGGGAGAAGCAAACGGTCAGAGGACCCTGGCCTGAGCGGCGCAAGGCTCTCCGATGCCAAGTCAGTATATGAACTGGAACGATGGAAGAGAGGGAGAAGAGAGATAGAGTAAGGGTTCTGTGAATAATATTGTGCGTACCTTGCATGGTGTTTGGAGGTCTATTTATAGAGGTTTGGATCGTATCTCTCAGAGAATATCTTGGTGTGGGTCCCATGATCTGACTGGAAAGTCATGATCAGCCCACAAAGTAATAAATGCAGTCTAATCCGGCCCACTCAGCATTTAATGCCAGTCGGGTCAGCCCACATTGCATTAAATGCGTGTCTTGTTGGGCCAGATTGTGTTGGGCGCCTTTGGCGGCAGGAGTACCAGCGGATCTTCCCTCGGGCCTTGCCCTGATGTGGCCTCAGCCGCTGGATGCTGCCATGTGGCGATCTGGTGAAGATAGTGGGCGGCTGGATGTCATATCTGTCCCACTAGCTCGTGACCCAATCCCTCCATGTGCCTGATGACGTGGGGGATGAGGGGCGCAAATGAAGGTTCCTTCTGCCCTTCGGCTATTGACCTGGCTTCTTCAGCCGAGGCGGCTTCAGCCGAGATAGGGCTCTCTGCGGAGATGGCATCCGGGGTGGCCTTGCCGATGTGGACTCCCTGCCGAGACGACGCCCGAGGTGGGCCAATTCGGCATTTGTTGCACGGAGATGCTTGATGTCGGCCAAGGCCTCTGTCCTGGTGGCCGGGATGAGATCGGTGCCACGTAGACGGCACGCGGACGGCACGTGAGGATGCTTAAACCCATCTGATGGCTGTGATTAGCTTAATCCTGTAGCTCTGGAAATCTCCCCACACAGAGTCCTTCCAAAAGTCTTCTTGTTGCTGGGGTGGGGTTGTTTGAAAAACTGCCAATCCAGGCTGAAGAGGATCTTAAAAAGAAAAAATAAAGAAAGATATTTAATGGGTTTAGGAGATTCTAATGAATGCATATTTGATTAAGTAGAGAAAATCCTCAAATAAAGGACTTTCACAAATGGGTTTTCAGTTCACAAGCAGAAATGTGTTTCAACTTATTTAACAACAGAAATGGGTTTTCACAAACAACCAAATGCATAAACATCATTAGACCAAACACACACAGAGAGAGAGAGAGAGAGAGAGAGAGAGAGAGGTTCCTTCCGTACCGATGACTCTGCTTCCGGCTGTGAGGAGGAGAGGAGAGGAAGAGATTCCTTCCGGTGGTGATCGCTGCTGCCGGTGATGATCGCTGCCGGTGCTGATCGAGAGAAAGGAACAGATCCGGTGTCGGGAATGGAAATGAGGGCTTTTTGTTTATTCATTTCATTTCAAAAAAAGAGACGGCATCAGCCCTCGCCCAGTTTAATGATCCGTTGGCACAATCTTCTAGCCAATACTCGTGGTCAGGGATGTTTACTGAATGGTAATGTTAGGGATGTGTGATATCTTACACCAACACTCGCTTCCTTCCTGATACTTTTCCTTAAGCAAAGGACAATCACGAATATATAGAGACTGAAGGGTGGTTGGTAGCTCTTCAGGCAAGGAATGGATTTTAAGACAAAATAAAAGTTCCAGATTTTGCAGCCCTGTTGGCAAGCAGGCCAGATTGCTGTAATTTGAGCTTAGGAGCCTGTGAAGAGTTGTGGGCAAAACCGCATCATACAGGGATGTGAGCTGGGGACAGTCCCAAATTTTCAAAGACTGTAGAGAGGTGAGACGTTGCAATCCATTCGGCAGTGACGTTAGATTTGGAAACTCATAAATTTCTAAAGAAGAAAGAGAGGTAAGATGCTGCAATGAGCTCAATATCTGTTCATCACATGCAGACAAAGTTAACTCACGAATGGTTAAAAAGCAAGCAAGAGTAGTCAATTTCTCACACTGCTCTATTTCCACTCTGTCCAATGTGAGAGGAAAGCGGGGAAGTCCCCTCAGCTTGGAGCAATTCTTGATAGAAATGTAACTCACATGGGTAATATCACCTTCTAGGCCAGACCATTCTTCCAGATCATGCATGGCCTCAAAAGATAACAATTTCAATGATGGGAAACCCTTGACAGTGCCATCTCCATAGAACTCACGACCCACTTTTTTTACTCCATAAAGTTCTTCAAGGTCTAGATGCTTGAGAGAAGGGAGTTGGCCAAAAGGCGGGATGAGATGACATCTGCATCTATACAAAAAGACTCTAGTTAGCTTGGAGAAGCTTGGGTCCCCCAACCATGTTGGAAATGTGGTCCCACAGTAGCCATCAATCTTTAGACTTTCGAGAGTGGTGCAAGGTTGGAGGGCTTTGAGCACCTCCTCCTCAATGCCTTCTTGTCGCAATTCCACATCGTCAGATTTCCATTCCAACCATAAATCCTTAATTTTCTGCTTATTTTTCAACTCGGCATCTTTGGCCTCCTCCACGCTAACCACATTCTCAAGCTGGGAAATGAGAAGTGATCCTCCTAGGTGTATTATGTCCTTCAACTCATTTATTCCACATCCAATCTCCTTTCCCACAGTAAACTTCCCCAACGTTTGGAGGTTTGTTAATCTCCCAATTCTTGGCATGATTGAAACTGAGCATTCATGTAAAAACAGATGTCTTAGGTTTACTAGGTTGCTAAAGTCGCTGGGTAGCTCTTCAAGCTTCTCGCATTGATTCAATATCAAAGTTTGTAGATGGTAGAGTCTGGTTGTTGATTTCGGCAACCTTTCAATGCTCGTAAAAGACAAGTCAAGATACCGCAGCTGTAACAAATTTCCAATTGATTCTGGCAATTCAGTGACATGACTTACATTCAAACACAAAATGCGTATATGCCTCAAATTTACGAACAAATCAGCTGGGATATTCCAATCGGTAATCATTGGAAGAGTGCGCACACTTTTCAAACAGTAGAAATCCTCGATATTGAATGATTTCATAGTAGACCCGGACAAGTACCATGATACATTGCGAACCTTTTCAACATTTTTTTGCCACTTGCCATCTTTTATTTCCAAAAAGTCGGTTCCTGAAACAAATCGTGCAAGATCATGAGTCACATCATGCATTGTGTAAACTGAAGAACCATTATGATCTAGTAGAGACCTTGAACACAAATCGTCAAGGTTTTCCCTGCCTATGTCTTCCATATGCTTACTTTCTGTAGACGGTATAAAACCTTGTGCCATCCACATCAAAACTATTTGATCGTCAACCCTACGGGAACCTTTAGAAAATATACAACAACAGTATGCAAAACACCGTTTCAAATGTGTTGGCAAGTGATGATAGCTTAATAATAGAGCAGGCAAAATGTCATTTCTTTCTTCTGGAAAATCCCACATCTCGCTTTTTAAGATTGCTTCCCACTCGATAACATCTACCTTAGAGCATAACAGACCTCCCAGTGTCTTCACTGCCAAAGGCAACCCTTTGCACTTCTTTACAATTTCCTTGCCTATCTTCACCAAGTCCGGATGTGCATCTGAGTTTCCATCTGCAAATGCTCGTCTTTTGAACAGAGACCAACAATCATCATCGGACAGACCCTGCAAGGAGTGAGTGGGAATTGTTCCCATCACTGAGGAAACTCTTTGGCTTCTCGTTGTTACTAGAATTCTACTTCCTCTTGCCCCAACCATCAATGGAGCTCGTAGGGCATCCCAATCATTACAGTTGTCATTCCAAACATCGTCCAACACAAGCAAAAACCTCTTCCCTTGCAGAGCATTCTGAATACTAACTTGAATTGCATCCAAGCTCGTAGGACGAAGATCGCTCCGAGGAACAGACTCAGCAATGGCTTTTGTGAGCCTAATTAAATCAAAGTCTTCCGACACATAAACCCAGGCACTGACATCAAAATGTTTCTTTACCCGTTCATCATTGTAGATCAATTGAGTAAGTGTCGTCTTCCCGAGTCCTCCCATACCACAAATGGGAACGACCTGAATACCTGAGTCTGAGGCAGAAGAGTCATACGATGTCAACAAACCGACCACCATCTCTCTGTCAGTTTCTCTTCCGAATACAATCGACTCATCTATGATGGAGCCAGTCGGAGGCCTCTTTCCAGGTACGAGCCTTTCAGACTTAAGTATCACTTTGAGGTGTAGGTGATTGCTTCTGCTCTCAATCTCTTCTAATCTCTCTCTCATCTCCTTCATTCGAGGACCCAAGTTAAGATTGGAAACAAAACGAGAGAATAAGTGGGATACCTGATCACGCTTCCTCTTTCTTGTTTGCATTGGTTCTTCTAGTTTGGATCGAAGGACTTCGTATTCGACTTCATCGAGGATGTCCTCGGCGTCGTAGGCGGCATCCTTAAGTTCTCTCAGCCACAGGCGAATTAATTCGTCTTTGATTTGTCTGTCTTCTGCGTCGTTGAGAAGGGCTTGGATTCTCGAGAAGGCTGATTTGAGCTTGTCGGCCTCTCCTCCAACACCGAAGAGAAAGCCTAGGCTTTTGAGGAAAGGAGGGGCCAATTTATCGAAAAGACCTTGGAAGAGGGAGCTTAAACCTGCATCTACCACCTTTGAAATTGTAGAATCCATGGTTCCAGTAGCTGAGATAGATCGATGAGATGAGATGAAATGAAAGAGGGAGAGGTGAGCAAGGATGAAGAGAAAAACACAAGTCAATCAGGGATCCGGACTCATCCAAAAAAGAATAAAGAGAAACCAACCGCGCGGGCCCCGAAAGCGGAGGCACATTGACTGACAATTGAAGTAGGTTGCAGACGCCATGCAGCGGTGGCTGAGATGAGATAATTGCACACATTTGTCTGGTCCATCTCCAGATTTCACTTCAATACTAATTTGGTGCACATCAGATTCCTTTTTAAATCTGGGAAAGGGCTTAAAACTTTAATAATATTGTATTTCATTAATCCATTTAAAAATAATATTTTAATGATATATTTATAACTAATCAATATGACGGTGGGGTCTGCAATGAAATTTGATGAGAGATGGTACAAGATATGTGAGAACTTTATAATTATTTTTATTAGTGCGCCCCACTAAGAGAGCATCTCCAGGAGACAATTCAAATTTGGATATGTCTTTTTCAAAATAAAGACTTATGTGGTAAAAAAATATATATGTAAATTTGGTATCTCACTTGGGCAACTCCAAGAGATATGTCAAATTATTATTTTATTATTTTCTCATTTCAAATTTATCATCTACTTGTACCAACTTCAAATGCATTTACCCACATCACTATTATTTTATTGAAAAGAAAGAAAATGCATCTCACCTTATGGTATGCCAAATTTGCATACCAACACAACCTTCAAATGCCATGTGGGATTTGACCATTCTTTTGGAGACAAAGCCATATATGCCAATTACAGCCATTGGGAGCTGAGTTGGACAAATAAAACCTATGTTGTTGATGCTCTAAGAAGCCTTTTTTATGGATTTTTTTTTTGCGATTTAGATCCTTTGTATAGACTATAAGCTCACTTGCATAGGACACAAGTGTGATGCCATTTGGATTAGGGGAGTCGATCAAATGTTAGGGCCTCAAATTCTTACAAATGTATTTTTAAGTGACTTGATCCTTGACTATATATATTTTTCAATATGCTATGTGAGTAGAAAATAAATATCAAAGAAATGCTTCATCACGCAAACCCAAAATCTGTGTTGTAGCTAGAGGTTCATTTGGGTAAAATCTCTGGTTTTTATTTTATTTTATTTTATTTTTAGATATTTAATGCTTGATTGTAATAATATTTAGTTTGGTGGGTTGTTTATTTTGAACATGTACACATATTAAGAAAACGTTATAGATACAACCAGCAGTTTAAGAAAAATAAGAAAATAAGATATATGAAGTGATGGAGATACTAAATATATTTTCATAATTCCAAAAGCTGAAATTTAGATTTTAAATATTTATGTTTTCATTCCTCTATCAAACCAACGAAAGATACGAAAGAGAAAGAGGAGGGAGTAGAAGAAGAGAGGAGCAGAGCACGAGAGAGCAAATAAGAGAGGAATTTTACCAAGATTGGAGCTGTGGTTATTAAAATTAAACCGTGGTAAAAATAGCTACGACAGTAGCCAAGGGCTTTAGCACCCAAAATAACATCGTTCTCAGATGCCTTTTTGGCATAGTGTGTGGTCAAAATTTAGAAAATATAATTATATTTTATAAATTGGAACAAAATCTAAGTTTGGCGCACAAGAGTAAAATCCACGGCTTTTCCACTCTATTAAATTTAAGACCACTAATTAATAGATAGATGCACTAATGGCTTACAAGAGTCATTGCAAAATGGGGTCATTAGATGAGCAATTTAAGACTTCTAATTAATCTTTTTTTATTTGTTTTTAGGCATTGGGTTTTTTTTCTAAGTTGTTTTTATTATTGTATTGTTTATGAACTTTTATTTTCATATTATATTTTTGTGGTATTTTTATCAATCTTTTTTCTTATTATGAATTTATTCTTTTGGCTTCAAAAGAATGTTTGAAGCAAAATACACAATTGATTTCAAAAAAATTAAAAGTACTCTCATTTTGAAATTAACCAACTAGATTTTTTATTATTATTATAAATTTTAATTTTGATTGTAATTTTTATAAAATCAATATAATTTAGACTAATTATTTTTTATATTATGAATTATATTGCCCATGCTAAGTACGGGCATGTTTTGCTAGATTGGAACATTATAAATATTGGGTTGTTTCGTTTGAAATAATAGAGTTCATGGATTGGGTTTGGAGTTGGATTTATTTTGTTAATTTTGTTTAGCATTTTGGTTTTGGAATTGTACATTAGTCAATATGACCAATCTAATTTATATATATATATATAATTTTCTTTCTTTTTTTTTTCTTTTATTATGCATTTGGATATGGTCGATGAGTGAGCTTTAAAAAGGTTGTTGGTTGTAGCTTTGTTTAACAGTATTTATTTAATCAAAATCTCTCCTATTCTTAATTTACTTGATGGAAGGGCAGTTGCAAAAGGCACGCTCAAATATTTATTTAGCAACGATTTTTTTTCACTGTATATTGTGTTATATGAATTGTGGGATAATAAATGCTATTTTTTATTTTTAATTTAAAATTATTTTTTTAGAAACCCATTTAAATAGTTATTAGAAATATGAAATCCATCAAATCAAATCAAGGAAAAAACCAAAATATAAATGAAAATGTGAAGGGCCTAATTGAATGATTTTTATAATTTCAAACGAATGTTGATTGAAGTGAAATTAAACAAATTGAAGTGCTCTCATATTGAAATAAACCAATTATTCATATAGCGATTGGTTTAGACTGTAATTTCTTTCCTGTCTCAATATATTTAATCATCATCAAAACCTTGTCCTAACTATATTGGGGTCAACTACATGAATTCTATTTCTCCTTCTGATCAAACTTGTGTCAAATCCTCATATAAGTTGCACTTCTTTATATCTATTTTTGCTACTTCTATACATGTCCTCTTCAGCCTACCCTTTCCCTTCAATGAACCATGAACCTATATAGGCAAATTACTTTTCCTTACCGATGCCATTGCCGACCTTCGTTGGATATTTCTAAATCATCTCAAAGAGGTTTCTCTAATTTCATCCCTTATTGATGCTACCTCTAAATGCTCTCAAAATCACTCATTTCTATTTTTTTATCTTTTCTAGTTTACCACACATGCACATCAATATTCTCATCTCTACTAAATCCATTTTGCATATGTTGCTTCTTGGTTGACCAACATTTTGCTCCATATGTGATAGCTGATTTAATCACTGTCCCATAAAAACTTTCCATCATATTGTTGGCATTTGTCGGTAACAAAGCACTCCAGAAGCAAATCTCCACTTCAACAAATATTGCTTTTATCATATGTTTGACACTGTAGGTGCAGAAAATAATGACCCACAATAAGAGGGTGCCTTACAGGACTTATCCGAGAAGATGATGGTGACTGGGTGTGACTGGATGCCGTCCGGAAGCCTGAAAGAGAATAGCAAACGGTCAGAGGACCCTGGCCTGGGCGGCGCAAGGCTCTCCGATGCCAAAGTCAGTGTGGGAACTGTAACAATGGAAGGAGAGGGAGAAGAGAGGCAGAGTAACGGCTCTGGATATGAAAAATGGCGTACCTTTGATGGTGGTATGAGTCTCTATTTATAGAGTGTGGAACGTATCTTTGGGAGATATTGTGGTGTGGGTCCCGTGATTTGACTGGGAAGTCACGATCAGCCCACATTGCATTAATTGGGGTCCAATCCAGCCCACTTTGCATTAAATGCACATCTTGTTGGGCCAGATCCTGTTGGGCGCCTTTGGCGGTAGGGGTACCAACGGATCTGCCCTCGGGCCCTGCCCTGATGTGGCTTCAGCCGCTGGATGGGACTCTGTCAGGGATCTGGCGAAGATCGTGGGCGGCTGGATGTCGCGTCTGTCCCACCAGCTCGTGCCCCTATCCCTCCACGTGCCTGATGACGTGGGGGATGAGGGGCGCATGTGAATGTTCTCTCTTGCTTCGGCTTCTGTCCCGGCTTCTTTAGCCGAGGTGGAGCTTTCTGCCGAGATGGTACCCGGGGTGGCTCAGCCGAGGTGGAGCTCCTTGCCGAGATGACGCCCGAGGTGGGCCAGTTCGGCGCTAAGGGCCCGGAGCTGCCTGACTTCGGCCGGGCCTCCTGTCCTGGTAGCCGGGACGAGCCTGGTGCCACGTGGATGGCACGAGGATGGCACGTGAGAATGCTTAACCTCATCTGATGGCTGTGATTAACTTAATCCTGTGGTTCTGGAAATCTCCCCACACAATTGCCCCCTAGGTTTTGACCTCTGAAGTGTGCTAGCCTTTAGGGGTTGAAAGCTAGAAGAATCCGTCTGGGGATACTGTGATCATTACTTGGTGTCGCTTCAACTATTTATGCCTGGTGTCGCTTCAACTCTTTAAAGCAATAAATGCCTTGCCCTGTTCGCTTTTGGAACCGAGCTGACGGCTACACGCGTAGCTTCTGCGCCGATTGCGTTGTCTCATTGATTGACGGGTTGTCTCATTGATTGACGGGCACGGGCTTTGAAGTGTCTCTTCGAATTCGGAGGCGGTACCCAAACGAGGGTTCCCCCTTCTACAGATAGGGTCGTCCCCTTCTTTTTCTCGCTCCCGATTTCTGAGATCTGTTCGAGGAGGGCGACCGCAGATCGCGTCTGGATCTGCTCTTGATCTGCCTCTTCGTCCCTGTAAGTCGCTCTGTTCCTCCGTCTGGTTCTTCTTGGGGTTTTTCAATTTCTAGGGTTTCTCCTTGTCGTCGCCCCTTCTAGCCATGGGCACCCCTAGATTCAGGGTAGATTCCGATAAGGGCTTAGCCGAGTTTAGGGCTGCCTTCGAAATTCCGGAGGGGGTCCTCCTGAAACCGGCGGACCTTGCCGACGCTGCCCTGTATCGCTGCTACGGCGGCTGGATGCCATTCCCTCTGATCTCTGTGATCGAGGGTGGGGTCAGGTTTCCACTGCACCCCCTGCTTAGGGCCTGCCTTAGCCTTTGATCCCTCGCCCCGGGCCAGTTGATGCCCAATGGCTACAAGGTCATCATGGGCACAGCGAAGCTGAACGAGATCTTGGGGACCAACTTGGGCCCTCACGACATCGAGGACACATATGATATCTGCAAGGCTGGGGAGGGAAGATATTATCTCCGTGTGAAGCCGCAGCGAAGGGGCTTCGTCCTAGCCTTGGAGGACTCAAGCAAGAATGCTGAGGAGGATTTCTTCTGTGTCTCGGGGAACTGGGAGTTCGGCCCGGGTGAAGACAGGAGGCTGTCGGTCCCACGTCGCCCTGGGGAAGTCCCAAGTAATCATCACTGCTTTTCTCCTTTACTGTTTTGCTTACCTTATTGATGCCGAACTGATACTCTTTTGCTTGAGCAGAGGCGGGTGCCAGGCGACGCCGAGCTGCTAGCGAAGGTTGGAGGAGGAATACCGACGACATCAACAAGGTCGAACGGTACAAGGGGCACGAGACCAGGTCAGCTCGGAAGCTGCTTGGGTACACGCCGAGGTATCGCGGTCACTACCACAGGACTGGAATACCTGAGGCGGACGAGACACACCCTGACCGTCCGACCGTGTCAGTTGCAGTGTTCAGCGGGGTCCCCTTGACCGATCCTGTTGCCAACCGAACTGCGTCTGGTGCCGAGGCGTCTTCTTCTGATCCGGAGCTGCCGGACTTGACGCAGATAGTGGAAGCCTATCTCTCTGATCGAGAGGAGAGGACATGGAGGGAAGCTCGAGGGAGCTCGCTGTCAGGGACCTGGCTGCTAAGTTCAGGCAGAGGTCATCGTCATCGTCTTCTGGGGCTTCGTCGCCTGCTGGTACTCGTGCTGCTTCGGGTCCGGTGGGCGCCGGTGCTCCCTCTGCTCCTGCCCCTGCCCCGAGCGGTGGAGCTTGGCGACGCTCGCCGGAGCGCTCGAAGGAGGGTTCCCCGCCCAAGAAGAAGTCCAAGGCGGGGGAGAAGAGCTCGAAGGCTGACCCGCAGTCGAGGGGAAAAACTCCTGAACGGGCCCCTGGGGCTAAAGCTCCATCCGAAAAGGGAGGCGAGAAGAGCGCGCCAAAGGAAAAGAGTGCGCCGGCCGAAAAGAGTGCGCCGGTCAGCAAGTCGGCTGTTGGTCCAGCGCGCGAGCCTCTCGTCTCGGCGGGGCAAGGGTCCGGATCGGCCTCCGGGCCCCGAACTGCCCCAGCTCCGTGGAAGCCGAAAATGGAAACCTCTACCGGCAAGCCCCTGAACGTTGAAGACCGATTGCTGGGAAATGCCGAGGTGATCGGGGCTCTCGCCAAGGCCTGTGCTCTACCAAGGGACATGGAGACGCATGATCGGTTCGAGGATGAGAGCCTGATGGTCTCGGCGATCCAGGATAGTCTTCGGGTAAGTGTTTGCAACGCTTTTCTTCATTCTTCAAGTGTCTTGGTCGAACCTGACTCTGTTTCTATTTGCAGAATGTGCAGAGGCTCCTAACCGTGGTGGGAAGGAGGGATAGGAACGCTGCGAGAGTGACTCCCTGGAGTCCGAGCGGGAGAAGCTGAAGAAGGAGCTGGACGATCAGCGGAAGGGAATGGAAGAGCTCAAGGTGGCCAGCGCTGGAGAGTCCGCTCGGCTGGCATCAGCTCTGACTGAGAACGCCGAACTCTCGTCCAGGGCCAACCATATGAAAGGCGAGCTTTGGACGAAGAACAAGAGGGTCTCCGAGCTGGAGTCTGAGTTGGCCAGGTTGAAGTCTGAGTCGACGGCCGAGGTAGCGAGGTTGCGAGGGGAGGTCTTGGCTGGTTGCGCTGAGAAGGAGAGGCTGGTGAAGGAAAAGGCCTCGCTTCAGGCCGAGGCCCAGTCCGCCTTCCAGGATGGGGTAGATCGAGCCACCGAGCTGTACGAGAAGCAGGTGGAGGAGATAACTGCAATCTTGTTCGAGGAAGGATGCCTGGCCGCACTGAGACGTGCGGGGGTCCCTGAAGACCACCCTGTCTATCAGGACCTGCCGAAGTATTCGGACCTGGATCCCGAGCCGAGCTCCGCACCTGCAACTGATAGTGCCCCGGTCGAAGCTCCTGCTGCTGACGACGCTCCAGCTGCCCCGGTCTCGAACGGTGCCCCAGTCGCCAGTGAGGCTTTGGTCGTGCCTCAGGGTTGAGACCTCTTCTGCTCCTGGTTCGGCTGAGGCTGCTCCTGGTTCGGCTGAGGTACCAGTCGAAGCCCCTTCTGCAGCGATGCTCCAAGCGAGGTCCCTGTCTCGGCCGAAGCCTCTGGCCCCTTGGGAACGGTGATTGATCTGGTCGAATCGCCGAGACCGGAGTAGCTCTGTCTCTTTTGGTTTCTTTTGTAACGTTTTTGCTTTCAGCCTTGTAATCCTTTCCATTATTAATGAAAAGACTTCTTTACTTGTGTATTTTTCTCTGCATTTGCTTCTCTTTCATTTCTGGATGTGCATTGAATGGTGTTGAATGCCTTCACTGTATGGCGTGGCCCTTGAGGTAGAAAGAGTCAAACTGTCAGTGCTGACTCTCCGTATTCCGGAGACCATAAATAGCAACAAACAAGGTGGCGCAGCCGACGAGGGAATCGGACGGACGTCTCCACGTGGCGCCATAGGGATCGCTGGTCAACAGCCGTGCATCCCCAGTAACGCGTGGGAGACTTCGCCCTCATAACTTCTTTCGGAGACCGAGCCCTTCTTCTTTCTATAAATAGGGGGAGCAGGCTCGCCATGGGAGAAGGAAAGAACATAGTTGTAGGAATCATGTCAGGGAGGTGTCCGAAATTACTTGATCCGGGGGGAACCCTGCGCCGTTGGACGGCTATCCCCGAGGGGGGAAGGCTATCGTGGTCTGCGCGCTCTCTGAAAGAACTCCCCGTGGACCACGCGCTCTCTGAACGCGGGTTCACGGCCATCCGTCCCTGGCCAGGCAGAATGAGGATGCGCTGCAACGCAACCGGGGGACGGTGGCGCCTTCTCGTCCGACACAGTCTTATGTGACGGCCCTGTGCGCCCATCGTACGGAAGGCGGGTTGAGGCCCTGCTGGACCGGGAGGTTTCTTCAAGCTTGGCTGGTCCCACTGACCGCCGAGGGTGTTGCAGAGCCCAGCGAGGTCCAGGGCCTCCGATCTGGAGGGGCTGTGCGATGCTTTGGTCTGACCGGCCAAAGTGTATTGTACAGCCCGGTGAAATTCAGGATCACTCAGAACCTCCAGGCAACGATCCGGCGTCGTGGAGTGAGCGAAGATCGGAGTCTTTCCGTCACTTTATTTTCTGCTTCATTTTCTGTTTTCAGAGGACTGCGATCCTCCTTTCTGTACTCTTCTTTCTGTTCTGTAGCTCTTGTAATAAAGCAGTTCATAATGAATAAAGTGCCAAGTTGTGTACAATGCTCTTGCATCGTCTTCTGTTTTTCTTGCACTGTTTTGGAACACTTTCTGTGCTGTGTTTGAGTGCTGGTACTGATCTTGGCCGAAATGACTGGCTTTGGCCGAGACGAGCTGCCTTATGCCGAAGTGGAGCCATCATTCCACTGGTCCCGGCTGTTGAAGCGTGAGCTCGGCAATGATCTTTGAGGGGTGTAAAAACCCAGATATTAGGAATCCAGCCGAGTGTCTGAACTCGAGGCCTTCTCCATAGCCCAAGGCTAGGAGCTTTAGGAATCGACCGAGTCTGGACTCGAGGTCTATTCCAGGGCGGTGGGCCCAATCCCGGCCGAGTATGAACTCGAGGCCTTCTCCATAGCCCAAGGCTAGGAGCTTTAGGAAGCGACCGAGTCTGGACTCGAGGTCTTTTCCAGGGCGGTGGGCCCGATCCCGGCCGAGTAAACTCGAGGCCTTCTCCATAGCCCAAGGCTAGGAGCTTTAGGAAGCGACCGAGTCTGGACTCGAGGTCTTTTCCAGGGCGGTGGGCCCGATCCCGGCCGAGTAAACTCGAGGCCTTCTCCATAGCCCAAGGCTAGGAGCTTTAGGAAGCGACCGAGTCTGGACTCGAGGTCTTTTCCAGGGCGGTGGGCCCGATCCCGGCCGAGTGTGAACTCGAGGCCTTCTCCATAGCCCAAGGCTAGGAGCTTTAGGAAGCGACCGAGTCTGGACTCGAGGTCTTTTCCAGGGCGGTGGGCCCAATCCCGGCCGAGTATGAACTCGAGGCCTTCTCCATAGCCCAAGGCTAGGAGCTTTAGGAAGCGACCGAGTCTGGACTCGAGGTCTTTTCCAGGGCGGTGGGCCCGATCCGTTGAAATCAGTCAGAGAGATGACAAGTTGATGACAAGGTGAAAGCTGCTTTCATTGATTCTGAGATTCATTACATCCTTAGAAATAAAATTTCTTCAAGTGGGATGCATTCCACGGTCTCGGCAGCGGCTTGCCTTCCAAGTCTTCGAGCTTGTAGGCTGACTTTCCTGCCAGTGAGACTATTCTGAACGGGCCATGCCAGTTCGGGGCAAGTTTCCCCTCACTTGGTTCTTTGTCAGCTGGCAGGGTCTTCTTCAAAACGAGCTCTCCCGTGGTGAACCTTCTTTCTTTGACATTTTGATTGTATGCCCTGGCTAACCGCTGCTGATAGTCGGTCAGTCTCAGGGCTGCTGCTTCTCGTCGCTCGTCCGCCAGCTCCAGCTCCATTGCCAGGTTCGTCTCATTTCGGCCTTGGTCGACCAGCTCTGTCCTTAGGGTAGGAAGGCCGATTTCCAAGGGAATGACCGCCTCCATCCCGTAGGCCAGAGAGAAAGGTGTTGCCGAAGTGGACCTCCTTGGAGTTGTTCTGTATGTCCACAGCACGCTCGGAAGCTCCTCTGTCCATCTGCCCTTTGCCTTGTCCAGGCGCTTCTTCAGGCCGTCCAGGATCACTTTATTGGAGATTTCTGCCTGGCCATTACTCTGTGGATATGCCGGGGTGGAGTAATGGTTTCTGATGCCGTGCTCTTGGCAGAAGTCTCTGAAGGATTTGGAGTCGAACTGGGTCCCGTTATCCGAAATCAGGGTCCGGGGGATGCCGAACCTCGTAAGGATGTTTTTCCAGACGAAGTTCCTGGAGTCCCTGTCCGTGATGGAGGATAACGGTTCAGCCTCTATCAACTTTGTGAAGTAGTCCGTAGCCACTATCAGCCATCTCTTGTTCCCTGGAGCTCGATGAAGAGGCCCCACAATATCCAGGCCCCACTGAGCGAAGGGCCATGGGCTGGAGAGGGGACTCAGATCTTGTGCTGGCTGATGGAGGGAATGGGAGAACTTCTGGCATTTCTCGCATTTCCTGGCGTAGACCTGGGCGTCCTTCTGCATGTAGGGCCACCAGTAGCCCTGGCTGATTGCTCTGTAGGCCAATGACCGACCTCCTATATGGCTGCCGCAGATTCCTTCGTGGATCTCATACAGGAAGTCGTTCACCTTGGTCGGGTGGACGCATTGGAGGTATGGACCTGTGAAGGACTTCCTGTAGAGTTTGCCTTCGGGAGAGAGCCAAAACCGAGCTGCCTTGAGCCTGATCTTGTGGGCTTCAGTCTTGTCCTCAGGGAGCTGGTCGTCCTTCAAGTAGGCGACGATTGGATCCATCCAGCTGGGGCCGAGGTCAGCACAGAGGACAAGCCGAGATGAATGGAGTTCTAGACTTGACATTGATACTGACCCGACCTCGATGGTCCTCTTCTTTCCTGCTTCGACAGCGGAGGCCAGGTTTGCAAGCGCATCTGCGTGCGTGTTGGTATCTCGGGATATTTGCCTGACCTCGGCTTTCTGGAATTGGGAGAGTAGTTTTTTCGCAAGGGCTAAGTAGGCCGCCATCCTGTCGTCCCTGGCCTGGTAGTCTCCAGCGAGTTGGCTAGTTACCAGTTGAGAGTCGCTGAAGATCTCCAGGTGCTGGGCTCCGAGGATTTGGGCGCTGTTCAACCCTGCAATCAGTGCTTCGTACTCTGCCTCATTATTCGTCGCTTTGAAGTCGAGGGTGAAAGCCTGCTCTATGACCAGTCCCTCTGGCGATTGGAGAACTATGCCGGCGCCAGCTCTCTTGGAGGTGGACGACCCGTCGACAAAGATCTTCCATGCCGAGGTGGGAGACTGCTGGACCTCTGTTTCTTCTGGCTCATGCCCTGTGCCCCCCAGTGCCGTGCCGAGCTGGGTCGGAGCCGGGTTGGGGGAGACGAATTCGACTATGAAGTCTGCCAGAATCTGGGCTTTGATCGCAGTTCGGGGACGGTACTGTATATCGTATTGCCCCAGTTCAACTGCCCACTTTGATATGCGTCCTGAAAAGTCAGCTTTCTTGAACAATGAACGGAGTGGGTGCTCTGTGATCACCACAATGGTGTGGGATTGAAAATAATGGGAGAGCTTGCGGGAGGCGGTGACAAGAGCCAACGCAAGCTTCTCCAATAGGAGGTACCTGGTCTCGGCATCGAGCAGGGTTTTGCTCGTGTAGTAGATTGGCTTTTGAACTCCCTCGTTCTTCCTGATGAGGACGGAGCTCACTGCGTGATCCGAGACCGCAAGGTACAAATACAGAATCTCCCCCAAAGTTGGGGTGGAGAGTAAAGGTGGTGACATTAAATAAGTTTTGAGTGCGGCCAATGCCTGGTCGCACTCGGGGGTCCACTGGAACTTCAAATTTTTTTCTAAGAAGCTGAAAGAAAGGCCTGCACTTATCTGATGAGCGGCTGATGAAGCGATTGAGTGCGGCGGCCATTCCTGTGAGCCTCTGAACTTCCTTCGTGGTAGAGGGACTCTGGATGTCGTGGATGGCAGTAATCTGGTCCGGATTGGCCTCTATCCCCCTCCGCGTTACCAAGCTGCCGAGGAACTTGCCAGAGGCTACGCCGAAGGCGCACTTGGAAGCGTTGAGCTTGAGCTTGTACGCGCGAAGGATGTCGAAGACTTGGCCGAGATCCGCCAGGTGGTCGCTGGAGCGCATAGATTTGACGACCATGTCGTCGATGTACACCTCTACCGATCGCCGAGCTGGGCCTGGAACATTTTTGTGACGAGGCGCTGATAGGTCGCCCCCGCGTTCTTCAGCCCGAAGGGCATCACCTTATAGCAGTAAGTGCCGCGGGGGGTGATGAATGATGTTTTCTCCTCGTCAGGCTCGTAGAGCGGGATCTGATGATAGCCTCGGTAGGCGTCAAGGAAGCTCATTCGGTCGTGACCGGCGGTGGCGTCGATCAGTTGGTCGATTTCTGGGAGGGGAAAACTGTCCTTAGGGCAAGCCCTGTTCAAGTCGGTGAAGTCCACGCACACCCTCCACTTCCCAGTTTTCTTCTTGACCACCACCGTGTTGGCCAGCCATACCGGGTACTGGACTTCCCGGATGGCTCCTGCTTTTAGCAGGTTGTCGATCTCTTCGACGACCGCGTCTGTCTGCTGTAGCCCGGTCCTTCGGGCCCTCTGCACTACCGGCTTGTGGTCCGGGTCGACATTGAGCTTGTGGCACATGACCTCAGGGTCGACCCCAGGCATTTCGCTTGGGCTCCAAGCGAAGACGTCCACGTTTGGCACCAAGAACCGGGAGAGTTCAGCCCTTTCTTCATCTGGCAGCTGGGGTGCCGATCAGGAAGAACCTGTCTGGGTCTGCCGGGTCTAGCCTGACCTCGGCCAGGTCTTCGATGCTCTTCTTTTCAGGGTCCCGGCCGATCTCATCGAGGCCTTTCTCGAACTCGGCAAGGTTGACGCGCTCTGGCTCCTTCACTGCTGGGACTGCGGCCAGCATGCACTGTCTGGCCTGCTGCTGGTCTCCCTCCACTGTGACTACTTCCATCTTGCCCTCCTCGTTCTCATGGACGAACTTCAGCTTCTGGTGGAGGGAAGAAGGAACAGCCTCTAGCTTGTGGAGCCACGTTCTGCCCAGAATGACATTGTAGGGAGAAGGGGCGTCCACAACCAGGAAGTCGGTTAGCACGGAGGCCCCGCTGACTCGGGTTTCCAAGGTGATCCTACCCTTGGGATAGACTGGCGTGGCGGATAACCCTAGCAAGGGTGCTCGGACCTCCGTGAGGTCTGCTTCGGAGAGTTTCATCCTTTTGAAGCAGTCGTAGTAGAGGACCTCGGAAGAGCTGTCGGAGTCGACGAGGATCCTCTTCACGGTGAAGTCTCTCAGCTTCATGGTGAGGAGCAGGGGGTCGTTGTGAGGGACCTGGATCCCCTCTAGATCTCGGTCCGAGAACGAGATGGCGGGTCGGTCGCGGCGGGCTTTCTTGGATGCCGGAGCGAGGTCGGCTTTCATTACTTCTTTCTCGTGCGAAGCCCGCCTGGCTTCGGCACGGGTCTGGGAGCTTCCCCGGGACGAGGAAGCGGGAGCTGAGGACGCCAGATGGATCACGTTGATGATCTTCTCTGAGTCCTCGCTGTCTGGAGCCTGGGCCGCGCTTTGATGAATTCGGCCCTCGCTGCCGCCGGCATCACCTGCCTTGATGAACTCTGGGATGTGGCCCTGTTCGGCCAGCTTCTCCAGATACCCCTGCAAAGTTCTGCATTCTTCGGTCTTGTGCCCGTTGCCCTTATGGAAGGAGCAGTAGAGCTTGCTTCGGGGGCCTTCGGTGGGTTCACTCTTCATGGGCGGAGGATACTTGAAGAATGGCTTGGATCTGATCTTGGTCAGAATGCGGTAGATCGGCTCCTTGAAGACGACGTTGACGCTCTGACTGGAGCTGGAGGGAGGTCTGGGCTTCCAAGTGCCCCCAGACCTGGACGACGGAGGCTTCGCCGAACTGGAGACCCAGTCCCGCTTGGGCTCCTGCTTCTGGGAGGGCCTCCCGCCTCTTTGCCGAGGCTGGCCATTCTTCTGCTCGGGCTCCGGATGCCCGTCCTGATCCTTAGCTCGGATCTCGTCTTCCTCCTGGGCGATGAAGCGCTTCACCCGGGACATCAATTCTGGCATGGAATCTGGGGAGTCCCCGGCCAAGTTCTTCCGCAAATCGTGGCCTGGGATCAGGGCGTGCTGGAAGGCGTAGATCGCTATCCCGTCCCTCGAGCCCTCAATCTGGCTGTGGACCGCCCAGAATCGCTGTGCGAACTTGGCGAGGGTTTCGCCCTGCTTCATCCTCAGGGCGAGGAGGTCCCCTTCCTTCTTGGGGACGACGATGTAGGCTTGGAACTTCTTCAGGAAGGAGAGCTGGAGCTCCTTCCCACTGGAAACCGACTGCTCCGGGAGAGAGCATAACCACTTCAGGGGGAGGTCGCCCAAACTGGAGGAGAAGATTTTGCAGTTTAGGTGACCCTCGTTCCCCCAGATAGACATCTTCTGGGAGAAGTGTCGGAGGTGTGCGGACGGGTCGGACAATCCGTCATAGGGGATGAACCGCGGGACGGAGAACTTTCTGGGCAAGGGGGTGCGCTCGATCTCTTTTGTGAAGGGCGAGCCCCCCAGATCGGTGTGACCACAGATCTGCTTCTGGTCCTGCATGTCCAGATTGTGCTGGAGAGCCAATCTGACATGTTTGTCAAATCGCTCTTGCTCATCGTCCTCCTCTGAAGTCTGAACTCTGGACTTTCGCTTGGGGTGGTTCGGACTGCGATGGCTATGAGCTCGGCCATCGCGACTATGGTGACTTCGCTGTTGCTCGAGCCTTCGTCACGAATCTGGCTCCGTTTCTGGTCCAGATGATTCCTGAGGTCTCCGCGGGGAGGCTGGGCTGCCCTGCCGGGGGCGTCCCTCTTTTTTCCTTGAGGCTCAGAGACTTGCCTCAAGGAGGCAGTCTGCGCTGCCCTCAGCTGCTGTTGGAGCTGCTGGAGCTCTCTGACTAACTGCTCCTGCTTCTGGAGAAGAGCGTCTTGGGCTGCGACGTCTCCTCCAGCGGCTGGAGGTTGATCGCGGCGCGTCTGCTCTACGGCAACAGCTTTATCTTTGCGGGGACGTTCGCGCCGGTGCTCGTCGCGTCGGGGTGGCACGGTTTCGTCCGCTGAGAGCGAGGCCTCGACTCCCTCTTGGAATGGGATCTCGACGAAGAGTTGGGAGCCCAGGCGCCCCTCGCCTGCGGACGTGCCTTGGATCGTTCGGGACCGTCCCTGAGGAGGGACGTCCGTTGACGGTGCTAGCAACTCGAGAACTGGTCTTGAAGATTCTCCGCCTTTCTTAGCTTTCGGAGGCATGGCTTCTGGGAGATTTGAGGTTTAGAAGGTTGTTTGGAAAGATTTGGAGAAGGTTGGGAAGGTTTTGAGAGGTTGGGATATTACTTTCCCACAGACGGCGCCAATTGTAGGTGCAGAAAATAATGACCCACAATAAGAGGGTGCCTTACAGGACTTATCCGAGAAGATGATGGTGACTGGGTGTGACTGGATGCCGTCCGGAAGCCTGAAAGAGAATAGCAAACGGTCAGAGGACCCTGGCCTGGGCGGCGCAAGGCTCTCCGATGCCAAAGTCAGTGTGGGAACTGTAACAATGGAAGGAGAGGGAGAAGAGAGGCAGAGTAACGGCTCTGGATATGAAAAATGGCGTACCTTTGATGGTGGTATGAGTCTCTATTTATAGAGTGTGGAACGTATCTTTGGGAGATATTGTGGTGTGGGTCCCGTGATTTGACTGGGAAGTCACGATCAGCCCACATTGCATTAATTGGGGTCCAATCCAGCCCACTTTGCATTAAATGCACATCTTGTTGGGCCAGATCCTGTTGGGCGCCTTTGGCGGTAGGGGTACCAACGGATCTGCCCTCGGGCCCTGCCCTGATGTGGCTTCAGCCGCTGGATGGGACTCTGTCAGGGATCTGGCGAAGATCGTGGGCGGCTGGATGTCGCGTCTGTCCCACCAGCTCGTGCCCCTATCCCTCCACGTGCCTGATGACGTGGGGGATGAGGGGCGCATGTGAATGTTCTCTCTTGCTTCGGCTTCTGTCCCGGCTTCTTTAGCCGAGGTGGAGCTTTCTGCCGAGATGGTACCCGGGGTGGCTCAGCCGAGGTGGAGCTCCTTGCCGAGATGACGCCCGAAGTGGGCCAGTTCGGCGCTAAGGGCCCGGAGCTGCCTGACTTCGGCCGGGCCTCCTGTCCTGGTAGCCGGGGCGAGCCTGGTGCCACGTGGATGGCACGAGGATGGCACGTGAGAATGCTTAACCTCATCTGATGGCTGCGATTAACTTAATCCTGTGGTTCTGGAAATCTCCCCACACAGACACCTTCATCAATCTCTCCATCCTTACTAATTATCGAGCCAAGATAAGAGAATGAATATCTTTTTGGTATCTCGTGGGCTTCAATTCTTACAATAGTTTTAACCCTTTATATATGCTCATTGAAGTTGCAATCCATATACTCTATTTTTGTACAACTTATTTTAAAAACTTTGGATTATAAAGCCTCTCGTCATCTCTAAAGTTTTGTATTCACATCTCTTATTCATCCACTTTCACTAAACAACATACACCATGGTACATCATCTTGAATATAAGCAATTATCTCATCCATAATCAATGTAAAGAGATATGGGCATAGGAATGACCCTTTAAACAAATCTATGGTCATTCAAAACTCACCTGGCTCTCCATTGATAGTTCTCGCACTTGTTACTACTCCTCCCGATTAAATCTTTAGGTACCCTGTCGTAAGCTTTTTCTAGGTCGATCAAAATCATATCCATATGTAGATTTTTTCCTCTTCACTCGATATCTCTCCATTAATTACCAAAGTGAAATGATAGCTTCCTTAATCAACCTAATTGCTATAAAACCAAATTGGCTTTCAAATATCTTGCTCTTCCATTTAAATTTTTGCTTCATTATTCTCTCCCATAAATAATGTTTCTAAAGTTTAATCCGATGAACCGTCTCGATATATTTGAGACAGATTTTTTTTCTTATTTTATAGATTTTTTTCTTGTTTTAAACTTTTATTAATTTCTCATATTAATGTTTTAAACTTTACATCTTATAAGAAAAGCTTACGGAAAGGAAGGAAATATTGACGTGTTGATGCGGCATGAGGAGAATAGAGAACTGGCTTGTTTTTTCTAATCCTTATTTGCTTTTAGGTACAAGAATTGAATTTTTTACTACTTCTGCTGGGTTGGCGTGATTTTAACAACTTTCAGTAACTGTATTGTAGGTGCACAAAAATTCATAGACCCGGGGGGGGGGGGGGGGGGGGGTAGTGTTTTTGAGACTCATTGAGGAGGACGGAGGCTGAAGCTCATTGTTGATGATGGAAGAACCGCTGCCTGAAAACCTGGAAGAGGGAGAAGAAATAGGTCAGAGGACCCTGGCTGTGGGCAGCGTAGGGCTCTCCGATGTCTAAGTAAGTATGAGGACTGGACAATATGATAGAGATTTAGAGAAGCTGAAGTTTGAGCATGGCGTACCAGAATAATGGCCTCCTCGTTTTGGAACTGTTGCTCAGTTTATATAGAAGAAGGATGGAGGCAGGAAGGTGGTTGATTGTCTTGTCATAGCTCACCTTGTCAGGTACTAGAGAGGCGCAGTCCCATCGTAGCCTACTTTGACATCAATGGCAGTCTCATCGTAGCCCACTTGTCTCATCAGGCTATATCCTGACGCCTTGGGAGTTATGAAGGGCGATCTGTCAATAGATATGGGCGGTGCCCTTGTCTTATCGCACTTGCTGTAGCGTGCTTGAATGTCCATGGGAGGACAGCTGTCAGTAGCTGGTACTGGCCGTGGTGAAGAACCTGGCCGAGATCAGTGATGGACGAGGCCGAGACCGAGATGATCGACTTGCGAGGGTGGTGATCTCGGTTGGTGCCCTGGCTCTGCTGCCGAGGTTCGGGGTGACCATGAGTTCGGTGGGCGCATTGGTACCGGGACCGCGGTGCGAGTGGCCGAGATGAGGCTTTGACCGAAGTAGGAGCACTTGGCCAGGCTGATGGAGGCTGACACTAAGCCTTACCGAGATGGATTAGCTGGTGCGGGAACCCGAGATGGAGCATCTGGCCGGGACTCCTGTGCTCGGAAATATCCCCACACATGTATAATACATTCTTAGGTTCCCTTCTTACAAAAACCAATCATAGTGCACCATTAACAAATTATCAACTGCTGGAGAACCATGTCGTGATAATTTATTCATTGAAGCACAGAACAAGATAGAACTTACACAGGTGATGTTGGTCATTTGTTTTAGTTTGTAATTGTTGTCAAACCTAGGGTGTTGGCATGGTGTTGGAAAGCAATATGATGAAGGTTGCAAGCATTCAAAGTGAAACTGGGCAACTGCATGTTCAGGTCATGTCAGTTAAGCATATTGTTATGCTTATATCTTCACATCTAACATCTGAATTAAAAAGTGGTCAACATGACTTTTGTGCATCAGTGAGAGGGCTTGATTTCTGGTTTTGGAATCAGGTCGATCCGACTTCAGGTTTTAAAGTTATGGCCCAAACAGTGGGACAACTCTGCCTCTCTCAGGTTGCTATTTTTTTCAGACCAGTCAGCTTCGAGGTGATTTTACACTACTTTCCATTCAATCTAGGTTAAGTCTCAAAGCATGAAAGTTGTAGCCCTCTGATAAATCTTTTATTTGGCTCAAGAATCATGTCGTTTCGAGCTTGGAAGAGGAAGTTATGAATTTTCTAGTGGAGACAAATTCTGCAATTTTTCTGCACTGCGAGATTAATTCTTCTTCTTGGTACCTTGTTGTGGGTCCCATTATGTGTTGGAATGTAATCAGCAGATGGACCAGCAGTTTCATCTGATTCAAATGGTAGGTCAATCCATTTGCATAAGTCTTCATTCAAATGCAAAAGTCTTTTGCATTATAACAAAAGTCTTTTGCATAATGCAAAAGTCTTAATGGAAGAGCCCACAATTGTTGAGTGTGCACTTATTTTCAATTAGAAAAATGAAGTTTATTCATTTTTCTTCATAGAGTGCAAAAGTCTCGTGCAAAAGTCCTCTATCAAGTCAAGGTTCAAATAATTAATTGATTCCTACATCTGGTTGGGATCAATTTTCTTCCCCTTGGTGTGCTTCTTTGAAACAAGCTCTTTGAAATCATCATCGATTCTACAACACAAGAAACCCATCAATTGAAGTGATCTTCATTCTATTCCGGAGAGAGTTGCAGAGATGATCTGAAGGCTGAAAAACCCAAAGTCACGGTGCAAGCAAGAGAGTTTCAAAATCTGAGATTCACTCTTGAGATCGTACGTGCCTATCACCATCTCTCACTCAGAGTCCTGATTAATATGTTCTTCAGTACATGATGATCTGTTCTTCATCTGTGGTATGGTCATTCTGCCCTCTACTTCATGTGGATTTATATTCCTACTTGTAGTCTTCCTCAGATTATGATTGTGCAGACAAAGGGTGTGACTAGAAATTAGTGATTGTGGCTGATAAGAGTTGCAGGGCAAGTGAACTCATCTCGGTGAAATTATTTGTGTGATTGATATTTTCTTGACACCTATGTGTATTGCTGGAATTTTATTGTAAGGCACCTGTGTGTGTTATAAATTTGTTTATCCTTGTAATCACTCAAGTGGGTGCTTGAGTGTAGGGGTTGGTGCTCTTGTCTGTTGGTGCGGGCAAAGTTGTAAGGGGTTGGTGCTCCTAGCAGTTGTTGTTGCTAAAATAGTGGAAGTGCACTTTTTGTGCACCGTGGATGTAGCCTGAGGGTGAACCACGTAAAACTTCTGTGTTGTGGTTGGGTGGTTGATTGTTTGCATATAAAATTTTTAGGCACACTGATTCACCCCCCCCTCTCAGTGTCCGTGTGGGGTCAACAGGTGACTATAAGCAAAATTTGCCATGGTTATGCAACATATACTTGGGTTACAATAACTAAACTGGTGAGAACTATACCTTGGTCCAAACAAAAATAAAACAAGCCATGCATTCCATGTGTTAGTTAAAGTTTGATCTCATAGATGACACCTTCAAGAGTTGTGACTACCGACCGAGTCTCATTGACTTCACTGATCTTCATTCCATGCCGGATAGCTTCATCAACAACCATTAATGCATCCATCCTGCACGAAGAGAAAATAATTTGTGCATTAGCCTAGAGATCCAAGCTCTTGATAGCAACTGGTAAGTGTTAACGGTGTATTGCATGTGTGCAAATTTGAGATCACATTCGATTACTTTGTTTTACAAGAGACAGTAATATTGGCCATCTTCCTTGAAGATAATTACAAACAAGTTTACAGGGTAAACTTCTTTTCCATTCAGTTTGTGTTGTGCGCGTGTATGCGGAAACGTGAATCAGCGATCGAACGAACAATTAAACCACACAAGACAAACAATCACACACAAGAGAATTACGTGGTTCGACAATCTTGCCTACGTCCACGGGAAAG
The DNA here is from genome assembly GCA_012931725.1 of Litsea cubeba. Lineage (NCBI taxonomy): Eukaryota > Viridiplantae > Streptophyta > Magnoliopsida > Laurales > Lauraceae > Litsea > Litsea cubeba. The sequence goes on along the minus strand of CM022947.1, from coordinate 85,356,409 downwards.
AAAACTCGACTCTCCTTTAGGTTCACTCTCTTTATGTCTGTCTATCTATCATGGGTTACACATTACATCATATATATAATGTTCTCTTTCTTATTCCCTAAGAAACCCTATCTTAGTCAATAAGAAAGTCCCGGTACAATTACCATAATACCCATGTCCATGAACCCAATTGGTCTGGACCTACTAAACCCAACAATCTCCCCCTCCAGACCATGGGGAAGACGTCTCTGAACCCCTTACGAGGAGTCCAGTCCTGCCAACTCTGAACACAGCTCCAGCTTTCCCTTAGACACGACCTTAGTCATCATGTCAGAGGGATTCTTGTCAGTGTGAATCTTTTCCAGCTTCATGAGATTCTTCTCGATGACCTCACGAATCCAATGATATCTCACATCAACGTGCTTTGTGCGGGCATGGTATGTAGCGTTCTTGCTAAGATCCATAGCTCTCTGACTATCACAGTAGACTACATACTCTCCTTGCTTCAAATCCAGTTCTTTAAAGAAATTCCGCAACCAAATCATCTCCTTCCCTGCTTCATTAGCAGCTATGTATTCTGCTTCGGTTGTAGACAATGCTGTACACTTCTGCAACTTAGACTGCCAGGAAATAGCTCCCCCTGCAAAAGTAAATAAGTACCCAGAAGTAGACAACCGACGATCAAGATCGCTTGCAAAATCAGCATCTGTAAAGCCTTCAAGTACTGGTTTTAAGCCTCCGAAACACAAGCAAAAATCTGATGTACCTCTCAAATATCTGAAGATCCACTTCACTGCTTCCCAATGCTCTTTTCCAGGGTTAGAAAGAAATCTACTCACTACACCCACTGCATGAGCAATGTCTGGCCGTGTACACACCATGGCATACATAAGACTCCCAACTGCTGAGGAGTATGGAACAGACATCATCCGTTCCTTTTCTGCATTTGTAGTAGGACATAACCTCTTACTGAGCTTGAAGTGACTGGCTAAAGGCATGCTAACTGGCTTAGCATCTATCATGTTGAATCTCGCTAGCACCCGTTCAACATATTTTTCCTGTGACAACCACAGCTTCTTGGCATTCCTATCACGACGTATTTGCATTCCCAAAATCTGTCGTGCGGGACCCAAGTCTTTCATGTCAAAAGTCTTTGACATGTCCCTTTTCAATCTGCCAATCATCTCACTATCCTGTCCAACTATCAACATATCATCTACATATAAAAGAAGGATGATAAATTTGCCATTACCAAATTTACGAACATAAACGCAGTGATCTGCAGCTGTCCTCCGGTACCCATGACTCATCATGAATGAATCAAACTTCTTGTACTACTGTCTCGGCGCTTGTTTCAGCCCGTAGAGACTCTTTTTCAACCTGCAAACCAGCTGTTCTTTTCCTTCTACCTCAAACCCCTCCGGCCGAGTCATGTAGATCTCTTCTTTCAGATCACCGTGAAGAAAAGCAGTCTTCACATCCATCTGTTCAAGTTCAAGGTCCATGCTGGCAACTAGACCCAAGATAACTCTGATAGAAGTCATCTTCACAACTGGAGAGAATATTTCATCGAAGTCAAGACCCTTCGTCTGCGCAAAGCCTTTAACCACTAGCCGTGCTTTGTGCTTTATCAGTTTTCCACTGTCATCTCTCTTCACCTTGAACACCCATTTGTTCTTCAGAACCTTCTTGCCTTTTGGGAGTTCCACCAGCTCATAAGTATTGTTCTTTTTCAAAGAACTCACCTCCATCTTTATCTGCATGAGTTTTTGCTTCTGGGTAGCTCTCTGGCTCCCCCTCATCAGTAAGCAAAATATAATCTGATGCAGGATATCTTGTTGATGGTTGACGCTCTCGAGTAGACCTCCTAGGAGGTTCCGTGGTTTCTGACTGAGGAGACTGCTCCCCCTGCTCAACACCCTGTTCATCTGGCAACCCCTGCGCCTCTTCACGATCTAAATCGTTTTGTCCACCTTCTCCACCTGTAGTCTGCACTGGAGAAGGAGTCGGTGTGAGATCAACCACTCCATCAACAACTTCTTTAGACTTTTCAGTCTTTTCAATATCTCCAAAAAATTGGTCTTCATGAAACACCACATCCCTACTTCTGATAATTCTTCTTTTCTCTGGATTCCATAACCTGTAGCCAAACTCAGCTCCACCATAGCCAAGAAAAATGCAACACATTGCCTTATCATCCAACTTTGAACGATGCTCCTTTGGTACATGTGCAAAAGCCTTGCACCCAAATACCTTCAAATGAGAATAAGAAACATTTTTACCTGTCCATACTCTCTCCGGAAGATCAAAATCCAAAGGAACTGAGGGAGACCTGTTAATCAGGTAAACGGCAGTCAGAATAGCTTCACCCCAAAATGGCTTGGGTAGCTGTGCCACTCTAATCATGCATCTCATCTTTTCAAGAATAGTACGGTTCATTCTTTCGGCTACACCATTGTGCTGTGGAGTACCAGGAACTGTTCTTTCATGTCGAATACCATGCTTTGAGCAATAGCCTTTAAACTGGTTGGATGTATACTCACCACCATTATCTGTGCGGAGACACTTCAAGAGCTTTCCTGTTTCTCTTTCAACCATGACATGAAACTGCTGAAATACTTGGAACACTTGATCCTTCGATTTCAACACATAAACCCAGACTTTCCTGGATGCATCATCAATAAATGTGACAAAAAGCTTATTGCCACCCAATGACTCCACCTCCATGGGACCGCAAACATCAGAATATACCAAATCCAACACATTAGATTTTATCGTTGATGTTTTAGAAAAAGAAACCCTATGTTGTTTACCAAACAAACAATAATCACAAGGGTCAAGGGATGTACCTTTAGAGTATTGAATCAAATCTTTCTTTGCCAATAACTGCAGTCCTTTCTCACTCATATGTCTAAGTCTCTTGTGCCACAGATTTGGAGAGGATCTGTCTTCAACAGTATTCAACACACCTTTGCATAGCTTCACATGTGTTTTGTACAGCGTGTTACACGCCTTTCCTCTCGCAAAAATAAGAGACCCTTTAGTGAGTTTCCACCTGCCATTTCCGAAGTAACTTTCATAACCTGCACGGTCCAATGAAGTCCCGGAAATCAGATTCAACCGAAGATCAGGAATATGTCGCACATCTTTCAGCGTCATTGTGCAACCAATATCGGTTTGAATGCAGACATCACCGATCCCAACAATATTTGAATGACTTGTGTTGCCCATCTTCACAGTGCCAAAGTCCCCTGCTTTGTACGACGTGAACATCTCCTTACAAGGAGTAGTATGGTAGGATGCTGCTGTGTCAACAACCCACTCAACCTGATTATCTGCAACACTCAAACACTCTTCAACTTCACTGGTAAGAATCACTACTTCATTATCCAAAGTAGCAGTAGTGTTTGTGTCATTCTTCTGCTCATTGTTGGTTTCTTTCTTTTCCTTCAAGGCAAATCAATTCTTTCTAATGTGACCCTCCATGCCACAATGAAAGCATTTTCCAGACTTTTTCTTAGTCTGTGAATCCTTGCCACCTCTGGACTTGCCACGACCCCCCTTTGGTCCCCTACTCTTACTCCTCCCTCTATTCTCAGTAACAAAGGCCTGTGCATTATCTGTCCCTGTAGTTTTCCTTTTTGTTTCTTCATTTAACAAGCTGCTAGTAACTTGACTCATTGATAACACACCATCTGGAGCAGAGTTGCTCACGGAAACAACCAATGTCTCCCATGTATCTGGTAAAGAACTTAGAAGAAATAAAGCTTGCATCTCATCATCAAGGACCATCTTCATTGTAGCCAGTTCATTCACAATGCATTGAAAATCATTTATGTGATCGTCAATTTTACCACCCTCCTTGAATTTCATGTTTACAAGCTTTCTAATCAGAAAAGTTTTGTTTACGGCGGTTTTCTTCTCATATCTTTCTTCTAACTTCATCCAAAGGGTTCTCGCATTGGTTTCATTAGACACGTGATGAAATATGCTGTTATCCACCCACTGTCTGATGTGACCAATGGTCTTTCTATGCATCTTTTTCCAATCTGGATCAGACATATCTTTGGTCGGGCACTATCCCCCTCAATGGGATCATAGAGGTCTTTGCAATAGAGTATATACTCCATCTTAGGTTTCCAAATCAACCAATTGGTATGGTTGAGTTTGATCATGGTAGTGTTCACAGTGTTGTTCTCCATCTTAATTTAATAATTAAGAAAATATAAACAACTGTCACTAACCTCAATTTCTGCACCAATCTGTAGATCTCGTCAGCACGAGCACGCTGGAAGAAACGGATCTGAAATCCGACTCTGGATGGCTCCGATATCGCAAAAATAGTTTTCTGCGCTCCGATTGGTCAAACTTTCTTGTTGACCGTCAAACTGCCAATCTTCTTCCACAGTTACGTAGATCTGCTCGCAACGAATCTGTAGGCGCAAACGGATCTCCGATCTGACACCGGATGATCAAGTTATTGACGAAACAATTTTCAGCCGTCAATCTGGTCAAACCTTGTTGACCAGAACCTTGCGCTGACGTGGCGATGACGTCAGCAGACTGCTGGAGTGGGCTTCCTGTTCACGGGTCAGGCGAAACTGACCCAGAACCTGACCTGCCTGACCTGCTTCTTGTCTGTACTGGGCTGGGCTTCTTGCAGACGGGTCAGGTTGACCCGACCCAAGCCCAACCTGTCCTGGCCTTCTTCTCCCCAAACAGAAACAGAACTGGGTTCTGTTTCTGTAACTTGGGAGCGATGAAGGTTGCTGCTTCCCTCTGCACCTTTGGTTCTTCGGCCACGGCGAGGAAACGACGGCCGGAGATGGCGCGACGGCGGCGGGGAGCGGCTGTCGGCCGGCGGGGAGCGGCTGTCGGCGACAATCGGAACAAATCCGATGAGCAGCGGCGGTGGCTGTTTTTTTTTGTTTTTTTTTTTTTCTCCAGCGAAGAGCGACGGCGAAACCGGCGTTGGACGGGCGGCGAACAGGCGACGCCCAGTAAGTCCGGCAGCCCTGGTCTTCTGCGGCGAAGATCTGATACCAATCAGTTCCGATGACAGCAGTAGACGACGCCTGAGACTTCCTGTTCCTGCAACTTTGGATCTCCGGGAGAATCCGATCAGTGTGGCCCACCAGAGATCTGAACCGATCTCTGTGATTTCCTGCAACGAAGAACGACGTGCAGAAATCCGGATACCCTTGATCCGATCCGTCAATCGCAACGCGGCACAATCCAACCCTAGTAAATCCTAGGCTCTGATACCACTTGTTGTGCGCGTGTATGCGGAAACGTGAATCAGCGATCGAACGAACAATTAATCCACACAAGACAAACAATCACACACAAGAGAATTACGTGGTTCGGCAATCTTGCCTACGTCCACAGGAAAGAAAACTCGACTCTCCTTTAGGTTCACTCTCTTTATGTTTGTCTATATCTCTATCATGGGTTACACATTACATCATATATATATATATAATGTTCTCTTTCTTATTCCCTAAGAAACCCTATCTTAGTCAATAAGAAAGTCCGGTACAATTACCATAATACCCATGTCCATGAACCCAATTGGTCTGGACCTACTAAACCCAACAGTTTGTTGGGTTTTAGAGAAAGCAATCATTTGGACGTACCCCAAACCACAATTAGTCAGAATATGTTTGCATAATGTACAGCTAGTAGTATCATCTGAGAAAAGAAAAAAAAAACAAAGAGAGTGATGTTAGCTGGATGTGATCATTCTGACTTGTCCAACCCATTTAAAATTGACAACAATATCAGCTCCACTATACCAGATATTCAAACCATGTGTGATTATGGGTCCATCAAAATGCATCCCCAGGGAGTGAACATACTAGATAGTTACATCAAAATGCATCCCAAGGGAGTGAACTTATAAATAGTTCATCCTCCTCTCCCCACACCACAGCCCCCCTCTCCTTCCTGGGGAGAGGAAGACCGAGGATTACAAATAAAACGCATCTTTTTTTTTTTGGCTAAATAGTTTATTTGTATTAAGACTGAGTATTTGGGTTAGGAAAGATCGAAATGGAGAAACAAAATTCATGTAGCCCATAGAAATCCCTAAAGGAGAGCATTACAATAAACAAAACAAAAGAGAAGCAGAACAGAAAAAATCTCTGAGAATTAGATCAAAATGTCAAATGGAAAATCAACTTCCCAAAAAATTGAGTGAAGTGTAAAGAGTCTTTCCTTGAACTGGCTTGGTAGCATGACTTGAGAGTAAAAAAAAAAGCTGATCCGTGGAGGTATCTAGTGACCCTATCCAGATTAGCCTGGATTTCATGAAAGGTCTGATCATGGTTGGGAAGAAGAAGAGGATGGGAGGCTGGATCTGGAGGCGAAGAGCTGGAAGGAAACAAGGAAGAAGATGAAGAAAGGGCAGGATTTTTGGGCAACTCTAACATTTCGGAAATCTTTTTATTAAAAATAAAAACAAAGTGCATTTGGATGCACAGATATACATATTTTGTTGCGCATAATGCTACTTTGCCTAAATCAAAGCAGGTAGAACTCTAGGTCACACATTGACTCGTGATGAGATAATTTGAAAAGAAAAAAAAAAGAAAAGAAAAGAGGAAACCAATGTAATCAGGTTACCATTTCCCACGTGATCTCAAACACCACAAAAGAATGGAAAACCATTCGTCCTGGCAAAATACTGTGGTTCACTTGCAATTTGAAGGCATCCAAACTCCAAAGAGACCCTATTAAAGATTTAAAGAACATAATAGATCAACACAGCTCACGCAACTGTAACTCCCATTTCATGATTGTCACCAAGACATGGCATTAGAATGTGGGATGTGCTGCACAACTACAATTCCAGTGTTGGTTGGTTGCACACATTTGAGAATTGAGGCTATGGTTTAAGAGTGGCAATATGATGGAGCCCAGAGCATTACAGCATACTATAGATGATTCAAAAAGTAACCAAGACCAGATCCTAACTTTACAACCAGCAACCCACAAACTGAGGGCTAAGAGGATACAACAATAGTTCAGAAATGGGCAACTCAACAGTCATTATTACCGAACCGGCGAACCCCACATGCTCAGTAGTTGGTGGGGGCCGTGGGGCATTCAGTGCAGGACATTAAAACTCGTCAGTCAGATTGCAATCATACTTCAACCTTCATATGACATAGATAGGTCAATACTAATTACATCTTAGCTCGAGATACATAGGCCAGTACGAATTTGCAATGGCCTCCTCTAAGACGGAGAAGCTGTTCTACAGTATCAAAAAGTGGAGGAATGCTGGACTGTTGAAAGCTTACATATGGTCAAGGGAGTTAAAAACAAAAAGAAAAACAGAAAATTTTTTTGCAGTATAGCATTATTAACCAATGAATAAGAAGAGTTCAAAAACTGAGGGAAAAAGTGTGTTATGCCTCAAGTCACCCCAATTTTTTCTTTGTGAAAGGCTGTTATCAGTGTCCAGCCCTCGTCACAAGAGGTGGTGGAGTGTACCAACTTAATAGCTGTAGCACTCATCTTGTACACCAAACAAGAAAAAGGACCCAATATTACAACAGAGGAACAGAAGAATCATGTTATCTGAAACTTAAGCTTATAAGGAGCCAGGAAATGACATAATAATATTAGAGGAAGATGGCCCCTGGCCAAAAAATTGAGTGATTTTTTTCTCTGTCAATGTGTTACTGTAAAATCTTTGGGGATGTAATCATCTGTATGCATGTATTAGCATGTGATTTTGTATGTTGTAGTGTGGAGATCTTGCTTTCATTAAATCTTATTCTTTGAAGAGAGGATGAATCAAGGGATAAGAATTAGGTCAATATGAGCTACTTGGCTGAATCAACTTCTTTTCAGTGCTTACTGTGTCATACAAGGCTCATGTTACTTGACCAAGCTTACGCTAAATAGTTTTTTTTTTTTTTTTTTTTCACTAGAGGGCATGCAGGTTGGTTAAGCCAACTTAGTTTAGGCTTCAACAAGTTTTGGACCAAAACTAAGACTTCAATCATTTTGGATGGATAACTGCTTTTTACCTCTTTCTGTTGCATCTTGATGAATATCTTTTTCTCATGTAAGAGCTAACAATTGCTTTTTACCTTTTTATGCTGCATCTTGATGAATACCAACAAATTGACACTGAAGACAGATAGCCTGAGTGTCATGGGATAGGTTCTCAAGAGGACTTGGTCCATATAATCCAGGGTCCTTTTTCTTGTTACCAAATTTGATAAGGCCTCTCAGTGGGGCTCACTAATAAAAATAAGGGCCGTTTGGCTGCAGGTCCCTCAACATTGTATTTTATTGTAAAAGGTTTACGCTTTTTTTTTTCGTAGAGGCAAAGGTCCATTTTCAAGTTTTATACAGATAAAAAGTCTAGAATGCTCCTCTTAATACACTTTGTGCGGTATACAAAAAATAAAAACTGATTTAGTTAATAGTTTCATTTGGAGAAAGAAAGGGGGAAAACCCGTCAATTTCGTGAAGATGATTTGATTGGACAAATCAAGGATTACGACAAATAAGAGAAGAAATACGTGGAAATATTGATTACAAGAAGGATAAATCATCCAGAGGATCTGCACATGGGACTGGGCTTCTTCTTTTTCTTCGACCTCTGTAGCCATTCTCGCTCGCTTGAAGATCTGTCAATTCCATCTCTCTATATCCGTCTGACTCTCTCTCTCTCTCTCTCTCTCTCTCTCTCTCTTTCATATTTAATCAAAGGAGAGAGAGTTATGAGATCCGGAGAAAAAGAAGAGGAAAGGGGAGAGAGAGAAATAGAGACAAATAAATAAGGATAAATTAGTCAGAGGTCCCTTAACCTTGTCGTTTAAGGCCTCTAGTACACAACATTATCGCTTTATCTGATTTTTTTTTTCAACATACTGATAAATTTTTATGAGTTTTGAAAAGAAGTCATATAAATTTATCTGAGTTTTGAGAGTTTGGAATAAACTTATCTAAGTTTTGAACAAATTTATCTGAGTTTGGGATAAATTTATTTGAGTTTGAAACAAATTTATCTGAGTTTGGGCCAAGTTTATCTGAGTTTAGAACAAATTCATTTGAGTTTGACATAAACTCAAATAAATTAATCTGAGTTTGGAACAACACCCTGCTATTGGTACACTAAATCTTTTGCTGGTGACAATTGATAAAGCTAGGTAATTCTAGTAATTTTCACAAAAAATACTATACAATCGGATTTAAAAAAATAAAAGAAAAAAACTTGATTGAATTGAGGTGTCTGGGTAGGCACATGGTGGGCACATCACCACCCGTTTCGGATAAGGGATTGGGAAATCCAAACCCACTATCACGTTCTAAGGGATTAGCTTCATTAAATGGTTATGATCATCAAAATCAAAATGGTCAATTTTTTAGAGAAAAGGCGTTTAGGAAAGACAAAAATGCGAGGGTGTTTTTGTTGTTTCTCAAAAAACTTAATGGAGAAGACTTTGTTCAAAGAATTGTGAAGATTTTCTATACTTTTTTAAAATATTAAAATCTTCGTGTATTTTTTTTTCCAAAAATAACCCAAAATTCTTATACTTTTTGAGAATCTTTCTAAAAATAATTATAAGTTCCCACATCCTGTATTGTCTCATCAAATCACATTGTAAAACCACCGTCAGATTGATTAGTTTATAAGTAGATCAATAAGATTCAGGTCTTCCGTGGGCCAAACTCTAACTACTACATAATAAGTGAAAGTTGGAGATGGACCATACTGTCCACACAAATCACATTGTCTAGTGAAAGTTGGGCATTTATTTTAAGATTAAGGGATGGACAATTTTCTTTAGTGGGTCCCTCATAGGAGAGTCACGACTCACGAACGTGAGTTGAATACATGCTACGTAATAATGATAGTATACAATATTGCAAACGCGGACGTGGGAAGCACTTCCTCCCCTTGCCATGCTTTTGAAAGAGGAACAAAAGTCCTTCGCACAATCATCATTCATATGTCAGTCAAGTCAAGCCATGATATTTCCAAGCAATTGCTCCGTTGCTTCCTTCTTCCTTCCAGCCCATTGCACAACATCTTTGGAGAAGAAAGAGATTTTCCATGGAATTTCTCAGTTGCTTCAATCTCATGGTCATTGTCAATTGATAAGGCCTCTTCTTCTTTTCGAATCTCACTCCTGCTTATTTGTTACCGAAATCTATTTCAGAATCAAAGTCGCTCTATTCTTTCATCTTTGCTCTGCGTATTCTGTCAAACCAAGGTCAGATTTCTCTACCCTCTCTCTTACATTATAGTTTTTTCTCTACTTTGTATTTATATAATTCTTTCTCATAACACTATTACAAGGGGATTTGACATATTGGCCCCTCTTAGACACTGTTGTCCTAATTACATGACTCATGTTTAGCTAATGTCACCAGAGTCGTTTGACTCTGGTCTCCTATATATATATTTTTTTTTTACTTTTTTGCCCAGGATCCCATGATATCATGGGATCCAAATGTAAAAATTCAAAAAGAGGATACATTTAAAAAACCCTAGACCGTATACAAATCTCTATTTCGTTTTTCACCTTTCCCTTTCACCCATTTCGTTTTTCCTTTCCCTTTCACCCATTTCGTTTTTCACTTGCTGTAGTCGTCTGGACCCCTACCTCTACAACGAACGGCAACCAGAACCCAAATGGGTCCTTCTTCTCCGGCCAACAGATTGGCGTCGACGAGAATGGCGGAAGCAGTCTGGTTCGTTTTCCTCATCTCTGACAGCTGGCAGCGACCCTTGGGCTGTCTTCCTTCCTTCTCCGGCTACAGCAAGAACCAAGAAGACTCATTTCTCTCTTCGTCTACCAGAGAAAGGATGCACGATTTGTTAATGTAAAATTTTTGTTTCTGTAATTGGATTCGTTTTCTTGTAGTTTTTCTCTTTTGTGTTGATGTTTTGGAAATGGGTTTTCTATTTGGAAATGGGTTTTTATGTTTATTGATGATGAGAGAGCTATGTCAGGGATTGGGTTTTTTTCCTTGTCATTTTCTTCTGGGTTGGGTGTGCAAAAAGGGTTTTCTCATTGTGTTTTGGATAAGAGAGAGATGGCCGGGTTCAAACTCTTGGATGATGTTAATTAGAAATGGGTTTTCTATTTTAAATGTGTTTGTTTGATTCTGGAAGATGAAAATGTGCATGAGTTCTTTTTTATTTGATGGTGATGTTTGCTTTTGTTTGATTCTTTAACTGGAAAATGTTTGCTTTGTTTTGATCAATGCAGACAAACACTTTCTGTGTAAAGGAAGAATAGCACTTGGAAGTTACCCAGTCTTGGACAGGATTAGAAGAGGAAAAAAAAGGTTGATCGTCCAGTTCTGTTGTTCCGTTTTCTTTTTGTATCTTCTCTCCTGAGTGCAATCCACGTCACTAGTAGCTTCCATTGTATCCCTCCCCAACTAGCCCCATTGGTCTCCTATAGTGGTAGTTAATTGTTGGCCCTTTTGTTTGTCTGGATCAGTTGTGTGGATTCTTGTGGAAACAAGTAGGATCTTTTAAGACCTTTTAATTGTTGCCTTATTTAATTTAATTCTTGGTTATTATGGATTATGAAATACTTTAGAGGTCATTCGTATTTTATGCATCTTCACGTAAATGTGATTTACATATGTAAAAAGGCTATTCTTACAAGGTACCTAGTCCTTGAGTTGACATTTAATGTATAATAATACTTTCTGCTATCAGTAGGGAAGTATTGCAATGTAGTGTATTGCTTCAGCTTCTCATTTGTAACAAATAAGTTGGCTTTAACACCATAGATGACCTGATTATCAGGAATCCAATCAATAAAAGACGTCGCCTCTGAACTTGTACATACCTCCACAGTCAATGCTTACAAGACCTGCAAAAGGAACATTAGAGTTCCATATTTGTACATTACAATTTGTTGTAAATATGACTTAGTTACAAGCTAAGCATATGGATCAAGTGCTAAATCATGAAAGAGAATGACAACAATAATAATGTTAGTGAACTTGATTTCCTCGCCATTAGCATAATGTAATGCCATGAAACTGAGTATTAGTTAGTGATTCATAAAAATCAACAAGAGGAAACATACAGGGAAATAATGTAGCTTTGAACACTTTTTTTTTTTTTTTGTTTCCATTATAATTCTAGTAACATGGCAAGGATGTGTGCAGTCAAGCCTATTAGATCAGTAGGCATTACCTTAGATGTGTGCAAGTTGTTAGACTACAGACATGAGACAATCCAATTTTATTTCAGTCTTCTATTTTAACTTTGCTAATGCTTTTGTGACTTTCATATCAGAGCGCACTCCATGAGTAAAAATAGAAGGAAGAAATAAAAGATCGCTCTTTGCTTTCTAGTAATTTTTTCTGAATTATAATGCAGCTTTTCTACCATTCAAAAGAACTTAAATTTTTACTAGAGTCTGGATCCTCATATTTGCAATGTAAATGTCAAAACAGGAAAATGGTACTCTGGTATTCCATTCACTACCCTTGAATTACATAAAGTAAGCAATCCCCAATATATGTCTGTGCAGAATTACATCAAACATTTGGGGTTTATGCTAATTAGGAATACATTTGGTGATGTGTAAGATGAATGTGCATAGATGTGAATGGTACGATAAGATGTTACTTAGAAACTAATTGTAGTACTGTCAATTCTAAGTGTGTATACCAGTTTGGTAGCTATGATTGACATGGATGATAAGTCATGCTTACTTCTCCTCTCTATATGGAATTTAATGTCTCATTAATGTGTCATGGTAGAACTCAATGTACCGTAATTCAATTCCAAGGGCCATACTGAATTTTATTTATAAATTGATTTTATGTGGCTATATGGTACACACTCCCAAAGTACTCCTAAGTGGACTGTAACTAGAACAAATGGCAAATGGACTGACATATGGCAGTGGGATCAAATTGTACATACATATTGAATTTTAACTCTCTCATATGGTGTACACAATTACATTGATGGATTTGATTTTATTATAGATGGCGGAATTCAACCTTGGTCCACTTGACAGAAGCATTCTGCAAGAACAAGATGACCATATTTCTAAAGTCATATGGTGTGGCAGGGTATGTTGAACTTTATGTACACAAGAACACATTTTTGGACAAAGTTCCCATATAACTGTGCATGGTATATTTGCATTAATTATTTTGATACAAGATGTGGGACCACTCGTTTGTAAGCCAGCAACCATACTGCAGGATAAATGGTCTTTGAATGATACTCAAGAAGCATTCGTTCAAGAAACGGGCCTCATTCACCTTTCTAAATTGCAAAAAATCACGATTGACCATGCACTAATTTCTGCATTAGTAGAGAGATGGAGGCCCAGGACAAACACTTTTCATTTGGCTAGTGGAGAAACAACAGTCACTCTTGAAGATGTTGCTTACATATATGGGCTATCCATCAATGGGAGAGTAGTTATAGGGCGTACATTCTCTAGCCCTACCACAGTTAGTGAGGTGTGTTTAGAGTTGTTGGGTAAACAACCTCAACAAGGCATGGAGGATTGTTGCAAGACTGACGATTATGTCCAACTTTTCTATAGTTTGAGCATGTAATTTGTCGTCGTACCCGATCCTCAGTTCTAATCCTCTTTTTCTTTGGTCGTCCAGCTTGTCGCCTCACATGTGGAGGTTGTATTGGATGATCTTGTCTATGCTCCTACTGCTGATGTTTGTTGTTGCATGCACTATTTGATTGTAGGTTGCACGGTAAGTTTCTGCAGAAAACCATTCTTCACAAAAATCATACGGGTCCCGACTATTGAAACCAATTGCTGACATAGCATGCGAACAGGGAATGCCCATTAAATCCCATTTTTGACAAGTGCAAGAATGTCGATCGAGATGGACAACATCCATACAGTAGCCAGAATCAATATGATATTCTTTAGGACCTGCTTGCCTTGCATGTAGTCGACGAGAACCATCTTTTTCTTTGCCCAAATATCTTTCAAAAAATGGTGTCAAACGCGATTCTATCATCTGTGAACTGTCACGGCGGAGTTGGAAGAAACCTATTAATTTTACACGAATCTCCTCTACATGCCTTGTTATAGGAAGCTCTCGGATGTCCTTCAGTAAGCTATTTGTACATTCAGCTGAATTTGTAGTTAACATGTCATATCGACCTAGATGTATAAACACATTCGCCCAACGTTGTTTGCCAATATTCTCAATGTACGCATATGCCTTTTCGTTCACATTCCTTAACTCATTCATGCGCCTTTCATAATCACCAACTTCTAGAAAACTTCGATGTACACCAGAACTTTGAAACAATTGCTCTGTCTTTAAAACACTCACGCACATTTTCTGTAATATGACGACAACAATAACAATGATTGGCATTTGGATATACATTTTTAACAGCTTCAACAAGGCCTTTTTGCCTGTCTGAAACAACGGTTAAACCTGGTAATGGACCAAGGGCGATCTTAAAGCAAGATAAGAACCACGTTCGATTTCAGCTATGGCAAATGCGATGGGGAACAGCCCATGGTTGGAGTCTTGAGTCACGGCAACAAATATGACTCCTGGATATTTGCCACGGAGGTGCGCTCCATCAATGGCGATCAATGGCCTTAGATAAGTCTTAAAGGACTGGAGGCTTAACCCAAAGTCAAAGAAGAATTTCGAGAACGAAGAGTCCCGATCCGTATCAAGATGATAATGGGATCCGGGGTTTGTTCGCATCAACTCGGCGTAATAATTTGGCAATATCCTAAATGATTGTTCGTATGAACCTTGAATTGCATCCAGCGCAATCTCTTTTGCCCTGTGAGCCTTCCTGTAGCCAATAACAACACCGAACTCCAATCTAACATCATTTATAATTTGCTTCAGTTTATACTCAGAATGAAGGCACACTTTTCCTTGATGAAATCGGCTATTAAATTAGCAGTTGCTTGAGGATGAGTCATTCCCATCATTGGTCTTGAAAAAGTATGATTAGGATTACAGGTCCGAACTCGAAATTGAGGCCCTGATTCCACTAATGAAGCATGAATATGCTGACCCCACACGAACACTGAGGGGGGGGGGTGAATCAGTGTGTCTTAAAAATTTATATGCAAACAATCAACCACACAACCACGACACAGAAGTTTTTATGTGGTTGACCCTCAGGCTACATCTACGGTGCACAAAAAGCGCACTTCCACTATTTTAGCAACACCAACTGCTAGGAGAACCAACCCCTTACAACTTTGCCCGCACCAACGGACAAGAGCACCAACCCCTATGCTCAAGCACCCACTTGAAAGATTACAAGGATATAAAGAATTTATAACACACACAGGTGCCTTACAATAAAATTCCAGCAATACACACAGGTTTAAAGAAAATATCAATCATGTAGATAATTTCACCGAGATTAGTTCTCAATTAAATTCGCCCTGCAACTCTTGTGAACCACAAACACTAATTTATAGTCACACCCTTTGCCCGAACCAACATAATTTGAGGAAGACTACAAATAAAAACATAAATCCACATGAAATAGAAAGCAGGATGACCTTACCACATATGAAGAACGGATCAGCATATACTGAAGAACACCTTCAGAAATTAGATCATAAAATTGTAACCTGTTCAACCAAGCCGTTTGAATCTGCTTCAGACTTGAACACCCACAAAGACACAACACGGTAGTCAACCTTTCTTTGGAATGCTTCCTAGAAACCTTTGGATCTTCAATCTTTTGAATGATACAAAGACAAAGGTTGAAGAAGTGTAGCACACGTCCCAGCCACAAAACAATGCCTGGAGTTCACTTTTTATTTGTATAAAGCCATGCATTGATTCTTGTCACCATCCAAGACTACTTTTCTCCTTACAGTCAATAAAGCAATGAACTTTTTGCACATCCCAAAAAGAGACTACAAGCAAGCCATGTTTTCCACTGTTCCTTCTCCTTCTTGCAACGAATGAACAAAACCCCTTTTCTTTTTCAATCGTCCTTTCCTCCTCTATTAATTAGAATAATGAAATCTATTCACACATGTCACCACCTTCTTATCTTAACCCTTAGATCCTAAAAGATTGGATCTAGTTTCTATACAAATGTCCTTTTCCATAAGTGCATACCCAAAAATTGTGGGCCCCACTGATGAGCCTTTATGAAGACTTTTGCATTTCCACAATATTAGGCCTTTGCACAACTGGGCTGCAAATAGGCTGACCCACTAAAAACTCCATGCTATGTTGACAACAATTTCAACTCCAATTCCAAACCAAAGTATGATCAACAATCTCCCCCTTTGGAACTGTTGTCAACTAACAAAATTATTTTTTTTTAAGAAACAAGTCAACTCCCCCCGACACCGAACACCTCTGACACCAAACACCTCTCAACTGTAGCTTCAATGCCTTAAGATACCAACCATTTTATTCTCCCCCTTTGACTACAATAACAAAGGGCACCCATAGAGAGCAAGATACACAAAAAAAATGCCATGCTCCCCCCATGAATAAGGTCTCCTATTTCTTTGGAACTTCAATAACACCTAATTTCTTCTGAAGATATTCAAAAATTTCTTTTGGGAGAGGGTTTGTAAAAATATCTGCAACTTGTTCTGAGGTAGGGATATACTCTAGTTTGACTTCACCATCTATCACTTTGTCTTTCAGAAAATGGTATCGAATGGCTATGTGCTTTGTCCTTGCATGTTGCACTGGATTTTTGGAAATGTTGATAGCACATGTGTTGTCACACATGATAGAAATAGGCTCTATAATATGGATCCCCAAATCTTTTAGCATCTGTCGCATCCACAGCACCTGAGTACAACTAGTAGATGCAGCAATATATTCTGCTTCAGCTGTAGACAGAGAGACCGATTCCTGCTTTTTACTGTGCCATGCTACAAGTTTGTCTCCTAAGTAAAATGCTCCTCCACTTGTGCTTTTCCTTTCATCAATGCAGCCAGCCCAGTCGGCATCAGAATACGCAATCAAAGTGAAGTCCTTTCCTTTAGGATACCAAAGTCCATATTCCAATGTGCCTCGAAGATATCTGAAAATTCTTTTCACTGCCGTTACATGTGTTTGTCTGGGATCAGCTTGAAACCTTGCAACCATGCAAACTGCTTGAAGAATGTCTGGACGAGTAGCTGTCAAGTAAAGTAGACTCCCGATCATTGAGCGGTAAAGAGTATGATCAACTGAGTCAGAATTGTCATCTTTACTAAGTTTACAGCTAGTTATCATGGGAGTGCTAACAGGCTTACTGTCCTCCATGTTGAACTTCTTCAACATCTCTTTCACATACTTGATCTGAGACATGAAAAGTCCTTCCTTCATCTGTTTCACCTGTAGTCCGAGAAAGAATGATAACTCTCCTATCATAGACATTTTAAACTCAATTTTCATCCTCTCTACAAAGTCCTTACACTGTTCAGCTCGGTTGCCAGCAAAGATGATATCATCCACATATACCACTACAACTACTTGATTTCCTTCTGTTGTCTTCACGTATAGATTGCTGTCCACTACCCCTTTCTTGTATCCAAGCTGCTGTAGGTAAGAGTCCAACCGAGAGTACCATGCCATAGGTGCCTGTTTTAAGCCATAGAGAGCCTTTTTCAACTTACACACCATGTTTAAGTCATCACCAATCTGAAACCCATCCAGCCGCTCAATGTACACCTCCTCTTCAAGAGTGCCATTTAAAAATGCAGACTTGACATCCATTTGATATATCTTGAAGTTTTTGTATACTGCCAAAGAAAGAAACATATGGATGGCTTCAAGTCTAGCCACCGGTGCAAAAGTCTCTTCAAAGTCAATCCCCTCAACTTGTGCATAACCCTTGCAAACCAACCTTGCTTTGTTTCTCACCACCTTTCCTTCTTCATTTAACTTGTTCCGAAAGACCCACGTTATAGGTCTTGGTACAAGTTCCCATGTATGGTTCTTCTCAATTTGATCTAACTCCTCATTCATAGCCTTCACCCAGCTTTCATCTTTGCTTACTTCAATGACATTCGTGGGTTCAATGCTGGATAGGAGAGAGTACATACTAGTCATCATCCTTCTTGTCTGAATTCCTGCCTTTGCATCACCAAGAATGTTAGTTTCCTTGATGCCATGATATTCATGCCATCTGCTGTTTTCTCCCTTCTTATCTGAATGATCCTCAGATTCTCCTTCCTTTCTATTATCAGATGGTGCTACAGGTTCAATGTCATCATTGCCATCCTCATATACTGGAAGTTCCTGGTTACTGGTTTCTGGCTGTTCAACCTGTTCATCAAACTTGACATCAATACTTTCAACTATTTTGTTAAGTCTTTTGTTATGACATCTGTAGGCCCTGCTTCTAGTTGAGTAACCCAGAAAGATGCCTTCATCTGCCTTTTCATCAAACTTTCCCATGTTCTGCTCAATTCTCTTGATGTAGCATTTACTTCCAAAAACTTTAAAGTGTTTGACAGTTGCCTTCCTTCCAAACCATAGTTCATACGGAGTTTTCTCTTCATGAGGCCTGAGCATACATCTGTTCTGAATGTAAACAGCAGTTTGAACTGCTTCTTTCCAATACCTATCAGAGAGCTTGCTTTCGATTAACATGGTTCTTCCCATTTCTTGAACAGTTCTATTCTTTCTTTCTACCACACCATTCTGTTAAGGTGTCCGAGCTGCTGAGAACTGCCTTCTGATGCCTTGCTTCTGACAATAGTCTTCAAATTCTTCAGAAGTAAATTCACCACCTTTGTCTGATCTTTAACATTTGATTCTCCTTCCAATGTGATTCTCAACCTGTTTTCTGAAAACTTTGAACATGTCAAGAGCTTCATTTTTATATTTCAGAAACATTATCCATGTCATTCTTGAAAAGTCATCAATACATAACATAAAGTATTTATGACCATTGATCTTTGAGTCCTCATAGGACCACGCAGATTAGTATGTATTAACTCCAATGGCTTGCTGGTGTGATGTTCTTTTGACTTGAAAGAAGTTCTAGTAAGTTTCCCTTTTTGACATGCATCACAAACAACAGTTGAAGATTTTCCTATATGAGGAATATCCCTTACTGCCTTCTTGGAATGGTTCTTTGATAGGTTATCAAAGCTTATATGTCCAAGTCTTCTATGCCATAATCTGCTCTCATCAACTTGTCCAATATCACATGTTTCCTTGACAGTTTCAGATAGTGTGTAGAGATTGCCGGATGTCTTTGAGCCAACAGCTACAACTTTGCCATTACTAGACTTCCTTATCTCAAATCCCAGCTTCTTAAACACCACCTCATATCTTTGATCACATATCTGACTTACACTCAAAAGACTGTGCTTCAACCCATTCACAAACAAAACTTCTTTGGAAGTTATCTTCCCATGATTCAGTTGAACTGCTCCTTTTCCAACTATCTTGGCACCATCATTATTTCCAACAGAGCCTCCATCATACTGTTCCAAATTCATGAACCTGTCATTGTCTCTTGACATATGATTTGAGCAGCCACTGTCAAGTATCCAAGGTGTTGGCCCATTCTGTACTTTGAGAGCTGTCTGAACAATCAAAGATTCGGCTTTGTTTTTCTGACTCTCCTTCCTTTTCCACACTTTCTTATACTTCCCTTTTTGTTGTTCTTTTTTATAATGCACCTGTTGTGCCATGTGAATATTTTGCTTTTCTTTCAAAGCATTAGCATGATAATAGTAATCCTGAAAGGTGTCAGTAGGATATTGGTATGCATACATAAGTCCCTGGCTATATGCCCAAAGTTGTGGCAATTGTAGCATTCTAAGGGGTTCATACTCAGGGCTTCAAATGGGTTCCTACTAACATAATTTCTATGCCTTCCATTAAATTTACAGGTAGCTATTTTGTGGCCAAAAGTATTACACTTAAAACAATGACCATTAAAGTAAGGAGTAGACCTGTAAAATGATGGTTGCCTTTGTAAAGGTGTCATGAATCTTTGCTGAGATTGCTGCGCCATAGATGCTACATGTTGCTTTTGTTGTTGCACAGGTTTAGATTGAGCAGGCTGAGCAATTACTTTCTGAATCTTCTCAACATGTGACCTATCTTGTTTGGTTGAAGACTCACCCTTCTCAAAACCCAGACCAAACTTTATATGTGAAGGTCGCTGATTTTTCAGAATTTCATTCAACTTGATTGATCCTTCATATGCCTTCAGTTTCTGATTAGTCTTGTCAACTTGAGCTTTCAAACCTGTAATTTCCTCTTCCATTCTGCTGCACTCCTTTGTCTTTATGATAACTTGTGACTCTAGTTCTTCTTTAATTTTCCTCCCTTCTTCTATTTCAACCTTGAGTGACTTAACTATTTCTTCAGTTTCTGTCATCTTCTTTGAGATCTTTTTGTTTTTCTTTCTTTCTGTACTCAACTGCTCCAATGCTGCTATAAGCTCCTCTTCCAAATTAATTTCAATCTCAATCTCCTCATTCACAGATTTTTCTTCTTCCTTTTCATCCTCTAGGACTGCCATAAACAGAACCTCATTTAATTCTTCAGAATTCTCATTTGAACCATCTTCTGAAGAACTTTCTGTCCTTTTTGAAATATAACTCTTTGACTTTCCTTTCTTGACATATGACTTACGAGAATAATCCTTCTTTGATTTGTAGGAGTCACTGTCATCTTCATCTATGTTAGCAAGAGGACACTTGGCTGCAAAATGACCAATACCTCCATAATTGAAGCATTTAAATGGGAGCTTTCCTTTGAATTTTCCTTTTCCCTTCCTTAGTTTTCGCACAAAATTAGCTGTCAATTCATCATCTGAGTCATCTTCATAGGACTGTGCTACCTGTTTGTTCTTTTTGTGGGCTTTGAATGCTGCTTCCTTTTCAGTGGGTTTGGACTTGCCTATTCTCATCTCATATGCTGTTAGAGATCCATGCAATCCATCCATATTAAAGACATTTAAATCTTTGGCCTCCTCAATAGCTGATACTTTTGAGTCAGATCTGGGGGGAAGAGACCTTAGTATTTTCTTCACAATTGATGGTTCCTTAATCTCCTCACCAAGCCCTCTGATAGCATTAACAACTTCATTAACTCTAAGCATGTAAGCATCAATGTTCTCATCCTCACTCATCTTGAGCATTTCAAACTGTGATCGGTGAGTCTGGAGTTTAGCCTCCTTGATCTTCTCATCTCCTTCATGAACACTTTTCAGTTTATCCCATATCTCTTTCGCAGTTTTGCAGTTCATGACTTTGACAAGTTCACTATTTGAAAAGCCGCACAACAGAGCATTCATTGCCTTTGAATCACTCTCAAATAATTTCTTCTTAGCCACATCAGTAGGATCTTCTTTTCCTTTGTAGCCTTTTCTTACACAGTCCCATATATCATACCCTAATGCTGAAAGATAAGTCTGCATCCTGACTTTCCAAAAGGAGTAATTTGTCCCATCAAATAGTGGTGCCTTATTAGAAGAGAAACCTTCTCCTAAAGCCATGTGGGTTGTAACAAGATCACCCAAAGCAGATTATGCTTGTAAATGGGACCTTGCTCTGAAACCAATTGTTGACCCCACACGAACACTGAGAGGGGGGGGGGGGGGGGTTGAATCAGTGTGTCTTAAAAATTTATATGCAAACAATCAACCACACAACCACGACACAGAAGTTTTTATGTGGTTCACCCTCAGGCTACATCCACGGTGCACAAAGAGTGCACTTCCACTATTTTAGCAACACCAACTGCTAGGAGCACCAACCCCTTACAACTTTGCCCGCACCAACGGACAAGAGCACCAACCCCTATGCTCAAGCACCCACTTGAATGATTACAAGGATATAAAGAATTTATAACACACATAGGTGCCTTACAATAAAATTCCAGAAACACACAGGTGTAAAGAAAATATCAATCATGTAGATAATTTCACCGAGATTAGTTCTCAATTAAATTTGCCCTGCAACTCTTGTGAACCACAAACACTAATTTCTAGTCACACCCTTTGCCCGAACCAACATAATTTGAGGAAGACTACAAATAAAAACATAAATCCACATGAAATAGAAAGCAGGATGACCTTACCACAGATGAAGTACGGATCAGCATATACTGAAGAACACCTTCAGAAATTAGATCATAAAATTGTAACCTGTTCAACCAAGCCGGTTTGAATCTGCTTCAGACTTGAACACCCACAAAGACACAACACGGTAGTCAACCTTTCTTTGGAATGCTTCCTAGAAACCTTTGGATCTTCAATCTTTTGAATGATACAAAGACAAAGGTTGAAGAAGTGTAGCACACGTCCCAGCCACAAAACAATGCCTGGAGTTCACTTTTTATTTGTATAAAGCCATGCATTGATTCTTGTCACCATCCAAGACTACTATTCTCCTTACAGTCAATAAAGCAATGAACTTTTTGCACATCCCAAAAAGAGACTACAAGCAAGCCATGTTTTCCACCGTTCCTTCTCCTTCTTGCAACGAATGAACAAAACCCCTTTTCTTTTTCAATCGTCCTTTCCTCCTCTATTAACTAGAATAATGAAATCTATTCACACATGTCACCACCTTCTTATCTTAACCCTTAGATCCTAAAAGATTGGATCTTGTTTCTATACAAATGTCCTTTTCCATAAGTGCATACCCAAAATTTGTGGGCCCACTGATGAGCCTTTATGAAGACTTTTGCATTTCCACAATATTGGGCCTTTGCACAACTGGGCTGCAAATAGGCTGACCCACTAAAAACTCTATGCTATGTTGACAACAATTTCAACTCCAATTCCAAACCAAAGTATGATCAACAGAATACGCCATGTGCAACTTTGAACTTCGCACTTAGCAGTAACTTGTGTCCGAGATGTCTTCAAATGCCGCAAACTGAAATTCGTATACATTGCAGACTTGCTCAAAGTTTTCATGAATGAGCTGCGATCCATAAAAGTTCTACCATTCCACATATTATGTGCAGAATCCTCTTGAGTCACAAAATCTTCAACCTCATCTTCCATTGGCACTAGTGTGTCCTCAATATTACACTTTTGCATAGTATTGGATTGTTGTCTGTTGCATTCTAAGACTTCTTGTTGGTAGCTTAGACCATTGACACATCTAACGGAATCATGTGGGTTGCCTACACTATTGCGGTCACTATCACTTTCATCTTGATTCAAGACATCAGCCAAATCCTCATTGGAATCTATATCATCATTGTAGTGTTCAAGACTTGCATTCGTTTCAGACGCAACCTCATTGGTTGGATACGGGATATGATTATCTACATCTTCTGCGAGATTGACATCTGGATAAGTGTATTTATGGATATTACCCATTTCAGCCCTATAAACATCTGACATAGCATCCACTTCAATATGAATAAGTGATTTGCTGGGATAATATAATCTGCAAATGACAACCTCCATGATTATTACATTCTTCTAAAAATACAACAAAAAAAAATCTTGCATATGAAACGAAAACGAACCTGGTGGTCAGCCCTCTACACGGTGGACCCTCATGATCAATAGCGTTATACTTCTTATGTTTAGAAGCATGAGTTCTTGGCCTACTTCCACGTGGATTTTCATTGCAACAATATGTTGGAATTTGAGATGCCTTGAGAAGTCTTATGAAGCATTGAAGTGTTAAGTATCTCAAGTATCATTTTGTGTTGGAATTATTGTCAACACAATGTCACAAGTGTGGTGTTGATAGTGTGGTGTTGATAGAGCTTCAAAGAGAAAACAGAGCTGAAACAGTACAGGAAATCAGAATTCCTGAAGCAGTGTGGCCGGTCGACCGAGGACCCCACGCGGTCGACCGGGCAAGACAGTTAGCTCCCAGTTATTTGTTGCCACAGTGTGTCGCCGGTCGACCGAGGACCCCACGCGGTCGACCGAGCACGGGAAACCAGAATTGCGCAGAAATAGAAGTTTTGCACGAAAATTCAGGAAACTTATGTATTTCGTTTGGGACTCTTTCTAAACGAATTCTAGCCTAATTTGAACACTCTTTAGGGTTACCATAACCTATATAAAGGCTTGGTAAGTTCGTTTTCATGAGTACAGAAGAGAAGAGAGAACAAAAGAGAGGATTTTGGAGAGAAGAGTGATTGGAGAAGAAGGTGCTGCTGTGTGCTGTTGTGCTGCAAGTTTCTACAGCCAGTTGGACGAAAATATGCTCATGAAGATGATGATTTTTTCATAGATAAGTGTCTCTTTTTTATGCTTTAAATTTCAATTTGTAAGGGATTGAGAGAGAGAGATTGTAGAGGGGAAGGGCTGTAGAAAAGTTCTCTACTTTAATTCTGTAGAACATCAAGTTGGTGCTTGGTGTTAGGGGTTTGGTGATCCTATCTGTTGGTGCAGATAAATTGTAAAGGGGGTAGGTGCTTCCTAGATAGTTGGTGCTATCTGAAACTTAAGGGTTGGTGCTCTTTGTCGTTGGTGTGACTAAATAGATTCAGACCTATTCCAGATCGGTGTTCGGACAGTCTTTGAACCGTGGACGTAGCCTTTTGGTGAACCACGTTAAATCTGGTGTCCTTGTGTGATTTGATTTGCTTTTGTTGTTAAATTGGACCTATTTTTAAGGGATCACTGATTCACCCCCCCCTCTCAGTGATCGCTATATCTAACAATTGGTATCAGAGCGCCAAGGCTCCCTTGATATGCTTAACACGCTAAGGGTGATCTCTTGTCAAATCACATGGCATCCAATACAGGGAATATGAAAGCACGTTTGTTTGATGGTTCTAATTACTCATTCTGGAAGATCAGAATGCAGGCTTTCATCAAATCACTTGGCTATGATGTCTGGGAGACTGTCAGAGTCGGTTACAATACTGCCATCGTACCCACTGATGCTGCAACGAAGAAGTTAGCAGACAACGACTCCAAAGCGCAGAATGCACTCTTTAGTGGCCTTGTGGACAGCGAGCTGGTCAAAGTAATTGCATGCAAAACAGCCAAGGAAATATGGGACAAGTTGAAAAGCATTCATGAAGGAGATGAGAAGATCAAAGAAGCGAAATTGCAAACTCATCGCTCTCAATTCGAGTCTCTTTGCATGGAGGAAAGCGAGAATGTTGACTCGTATATGCAACGAGTGAATGAAGTCACGAATGACATTCGTGGACTAGGGGAGGAGATTAAAGAATCAGTCATCGTCAAAAAGGTTCTAAGATCTCTTCTTCCCCGGTTTGATTCAAAAGTCTCAGCCATAGAAGAAGCCAAGGATCTGAATGAATTTACCATGGATGAGTTGCATGATTCACTCACTGCCTATGAGATGCGCATAGGTAAGACGTCTTCATCTGATAGAGAAGCGGCCTTCAAAGTTCAGAAAAAGGGAAAAGAGACTGCTGGTCATGATGCTGATACTGATGATGATGAGCTTGAGGCTCAATTAGTTAGAAAGCTGAAGTAAGGAAGCAATGGAAAGTACAAAGGGAAGCTACCCTTTAAATGCTTCAATTGTGGCGATGTTGGTCACTTTGCTGCGAAGTGTCCGCTGAAAGAAAACAATGATGATGACTCTTATGTTGATAAGAGTAAATGGAAGAAAAATTTCAGAAAGAGGAGCAAAACAAAAAGCTTCATCAGTCAATATAATGACAGCACGTCTGAAACTTCAGACGATGATGAATCAGCCGAGGCAACTGAAGCTCTCTTCATGGTTACTGTTGAAGAAGAAGAAGAGCAAGAGCCGGAAGAGGAAGAGGAGGCTGAGGTCAATCTTGAAGAAGAACTCATTGCCGCACTTGAGGAGCTTAGCATGGAACGAAAAATAAGTAAGAAAAATCTGAAACTTCTTCATGAATTGAAAGTTCAGTTATTGCTTTGAAAACTCAAGTTGAAGAATATAAAAGAATGGTAGAAGTCCTAGAAATACAAATCAGTACCAAAACTGAGGAAGTGGTGAAACTTGAGAATGAAATCCTTGGAGCAAGGACTGAAAATATACAAATGAATCAAAAGCTCAAGGAATTCCAAGCAATCAATGGAACATTGAAGCTAAATGAAATACTGAAAGTTCAAAGGCCTCCTCACTTCAAATTTGGTCTAGGATTTGAGAATGGAGAATCCTCTAAGATTACACCTCCTGAAAAGACAAAACCTGTGAAGCCCACCCAGCCTAGAAAAGAGTCCATTCATGTGAGAAAGGAAATGAAGTCTAACCAGCCATAAAGAAGATTCAAATTTTATGGTTACTGTTATCATTGCAATAGATATGGACATAAAAGGGCTGAATGCAAATTCTATGTTAGAAACAGCCCATTTGTGACTAGGAACCCTTTTTCAATCCTAAACAGCCACAAAATTGAGTGCTATAAGTGTCATAATTATGGACACTTGACTAGGGATTGTAGGTTGCCTATTGCTAACCAATTTCAGGTTGAAAAGAAACCCAAGTTAGTTAAGGCATGGAGGGCAAAGAAAAGGGAAGATAATTCCAAGGAATCTCTCATTGTGCAAATGGCATTCAATGCACAAAAGAAGGCAGCACCATGGGTCCTTAATAGTGGCTGTTCAAGCCATATGACAGGTGATAAGGAAAAATTCATCAAATTACAGCTCTATGAAGGCGGATCAGTGAAGTTTGATAAAAATGATGGTGCCAAAATCTGCGGAAAAGGTGTTGTTCAGCTAAAGGCAAACAAGATCAGATCAGAAGAGGTCTTATATGTGTCTGGACTGAGACACAACTTGCTTAGTGTGAGCCAGATCTGTGACAAAGGCCACGAAGTTGTCTTCACTAAGAATGGGTTTGCTATCAAGAAGTGTAGCAACGGTAAAACAGTGGCTACTGGATCTAGGACTGCTGGAAATCTCTATACATTGTCAGATGGAGCTGAAAAGACTTGCTTGATGAGTCGGACAGAGGAAAGTTGGTTGTGGCACAAACGCCTTGGGCATCTAAACTTTGATAACATGTCAAAGATTTGCAATTCAAAGGCTGTCAGAGGTATGTCTATAGTTGAAAAGCCTTCCAACCCCATTTGCGATTCTTGCCAAAAGGGAAAGCAAACGAGGGTAATGTTCAAGTCAAAGGAGCATCATTCAAAGAAACCTCTTGAGCTAGTGCACACTGATCTCTGTGGGCCGATGCGAACTCAAAGCACCAATGGAGATAAGTATTTTATGTTATGCATTGATGATTATACTCGTATGACATGGGTATTGTTTCTTAAGCATAAACATCAAGCACTTGATCGTTTTAAAGTGTTTAAAGCACAGGTTGAAAATATGCTTGGAAAACGTATCAAGATTTTAAGGTCTGATCGAGGAGGTGAATTCACATCTGAAGAGTTCACTAACTATTGTGAGCACAATGGCATTCAAAGACAATATTCAGCCCCTAGAACTCCATAGCAAAATGAAGTTGTGGAATGGAAAAATCGCACCGTGCAAGAGATGGCTCGCACAATGCTAACTGAGAGCAAGCTAGCTGACAAATACTGGAAGGAGGCAATCCATACGGCTATATACATTCAGAATCGATGCTTGATTAGGCCACATGAAGACAAAACTCCTTATGAGCTATGGTTTGGGAGAAAAGCAACAGTCAAGCACTTCAGAGTCTTCGGTAGCAAGTATTACATCAAGCGTCTTAAATAAAATCCGGGCAAATTTGATGAAAGAGCTGATGAAGGTATATTTCTGGGTTATTCCTCCTCTAGTAAGGCTTACAGATGTCTTAACAAAAGGACCAGAAAAATCATAGAAAGTGCCGATGTTAGAATTGATGAAAACCGTGAATCAAAGAATGTAACTCATAATGACAGTCCAGTTTATGAGGACTCGAGTGAGATTGATGATGAAGTGGCTAAACCTAATGATTCTGAGAAATCAAAGGATGACTCAGAGGATGCTACACCTAGAAAGAAAAGCACTTGGGTAGAGCAACACCCTAAGGATCAAATCATTGGAGATCCTGAGGCCGGTGTTAAAACAAGACAAAGTGTAGTTAGCAATTACTCACTTGTGTCCACCATTGAACCCAAGACTGTGGCTGAAGCCAGTCTCGATGAAAGTTGGTTGAAAGCTGTGCATGAGGAGTTAGAGCAAATTGAGAAGAACTCCACATGGGAACTAGTTTCTAGACCTACCGATAAGAATGTTATTGGTACTAAATGGGTCTTTCGGAATAAGCTGAATGAAGATGGTCAGGTCATACGAAACAAAGCAAGGTTGGTTTGTAAAGGCTATGCTCAAGTTGAAGGCATAGATTTTGAAGAGACCTTTGCACCGGTGGCTCGTCTGGAAGCCATTCGTATGTTTCTTGCATTGGCTGCATACAAAACCTTCAAGGTATTTCAGATGGATGTAAAGTTAGCCTTCTTGAATGGATTACTTGAAGAAGAGGTCTACATTGAGCAACCTGATGGTTTTCTCATTAGCAAAAATTCAGACCTAGTGTGCAAGTTGAAAAAGGCTCTTTATGGGCTGAAACAAGCGCCAAGGGCGTGGTATGCAAGGCTGGACCTCTATCTCCGCAAGATCGGCTTTGGAAAAGGATTGGTTGATAGTAATCTTTATGTCAAAACAGAGTTAAGCAAACAGCTGGTTGTCATTGTTTATGTCGATGACATAATCTTTGGTAGCAATGATGAGGAAATGTGCAGGAATTTTGCTGAAGAGATGAAGAAAGAATTTGAGATGTCAATGCTTGGAGAACTAAAGTTCTTCCTTGGTTTACAAGTTCAGCAGCTGAAACATGGTATCTTCATATCACAGATGAAATACATCAAGGAAATGCTGAAGCGTTTTAACATGGAAGACAGCAAGCCAGTGAGCACACCAATGACAACGAACACAAAGCTAAGCAAAGATGATAAGGGTTCGTCCGTTGATCACACCACTTATCGTTCTATGATAGGAAGCTTGCTTTATTTGACTGCTACAAGACCGGATCTTCTGCAAGCAGTATGTATGGTGACTCGATTTCAAGCATCACCAACTGAGACGCACCTTACAGCAGTAAAAAGGATATTTCGATATCTGAAAGGTACCATGGAGATTGGCATTTGGTATCCTAAAGGCAAATCCTTCACTCTTGTTGCATACTCTGACGCCGATTGGGCTGGATGTATAGATGATCGCAAGAGTACAAGCGGTGGTGCATTCTATCTCGGTGAAAGGTTGGTGGCATGGCACAGTAAGAAACAAGATTCAGTATCCCTTTCTACAGTGGAAGCGGAATATATTGCAGCGGCAACTTGTTGTACGCAAGTGTTATGGATGCGGCAAATGCTCTCTGATCTAGGAGTTCTGACAACGGATCCTACGCCGATCCTCTGTGACAACACAAGTGCAATTCACATCTCTAAGAATCCTGTTCAGCATTCTAGAACGAAGCATGTTGCAATCGGCTATCACTTTTTCAAGGAAAAAGTTGCAGACGGTGAGATAAAGTTGGAATATGTTCCAAATACTGAGCAAGTTGCTGATATCTTCACAAAACCTCTGCCAAAGGAAGTCTTCGAGTATCTCCGGAAAAAATTAGGAGTTACTCACTCTCCTAATCCTTAGGAGTTGTGCTTGAAAGGGGGAGCAATGTATTCCTTGAATATCCTATTCGCTCCTTGGTTGGTCCCTTTGGACTTGTTGTCAAAGGGGGAGAAAGTCTTATGCTAGGAGAAAGCTATGCTAGGAGAAGTTATGCGAAGAAGTTATGCTATGATAGCTTGGGGAGATTGGTATCAAGAATGTGAATATGAAGATCTTGATTCTGTTGGTTTTTAAGACAGGGGGAGTCTATGGTTCTGAAGAAGCTTCATGAAGGTCAACTGGTTCAAAGTGTTCCAAGTGTTGAAGTTCCAAGTGTTGCCAACAATTCCAAAGGGGGAGATTGTTGGAATTTGAGATGCCTTGAGAAGTCTTATGAAGCATTGAAGTGTTTAGTATCTCAAGTATCATTTTGTGTTGGAATTATTGTCAACACAATGTCACAAGTGTGGTGTTGATAGTGTGGTGTTGATAGAGCTTCAAAGCGAAAACAGAGCTGAAACAGTACAGGAAATCAGAATTCCTGAAGCAGTGTGGCCGGTCGACCGAGGACCCCACGCGGTCGACCGGGCAAGACAGTTAGCTCCCAGTTATTTGTTGCCACAGTGTGTCGCCGGTCGACCGAGGACCCCACGCGGTCGACCGAGCACGGGAAACCAGAATTGCGCAGAAATAGAAGTTTTGCACGAAAATTCAGGAAACTTATGTATTTCGTTTGGGACTCTTTCTAAACGAATTCTAGCCTAATTTGAACACTCTTTAGGGTTACCATAACCTATATAAAGGCTTGCTAAGTTCGTTTTCATGAGTACAGAAGAGAAGAGAGAACAAAAGAGAGGATTTTGGAGAGAAGAGTGATTGGAGAAGAAGGTGCTGCTGTGTGCTGTTGTGCTGCAAGTTTCTACAGCCAGTTGGACGAAAATATGCTCATGAAGATGATAATTCGTTCATAGATAAGTGTCTCTCTTTTTATGCTTTAAATTTCAATTTGTAAGGGATTGAGAGAGAGAGAGATTGTAGAGGGGAAGGGCTGTAGAAAAGTTCTCTACTTTAATTCTGTAGAACATCAAGTTGGTGCTTGGTGTTAGGGGTTTGGTGATCCTATCTGTTGGTGCAGATAAATTGTAAAGGGGGTAGGTGCTTCCTAGATAGTTGGTGCTATCTGAAACTTAAGGGTTGGTGCTCTTTGTCGTTGGTGTGACTAAATAGATTCAGACCTATTCCGGATCGGTGTTCGGACAGTCTTTGAACCGTGGACGTAGCCTTTTGGTGAACCACGTTAAATCTGGTGTCCTTGTGTGATTTGATTTGCTTTTGTTGTTAAATTGGACCTGTTTTTAAGGGATCACTGATTCACCCCCCCTCTCAGTGATCGCGATATCTAACACAATATCCATCTCTAATTCCGGCATTCTCTTCAACTTGTTCATTCCTTCCATGCATGTATATCTATTTATTAAATATGTATATTTATATAACTTGGAAAATTATTGTTCTAAATTCTAAACATAACTGTCTTACCAAGAAATTGAGTGGTAATGATCTGCACCATCATTGATATTTCTACTTAGATATATGTAGATAGAACTTGTCACCTCTCCACATGCTTTGGTCATTACCCGAATATCATTGTCATTCTTTATACTAATCAAGGTGAATGCTTTGCCATTTTGATGTAGGTATTGAATACGAGGAGGCTCTTCAGACATTACCCAATTTGTTACTTGTAGGACACTTTCGGCCAATGAGATGTATGTTAAGTTATGATTAACATAGATAGCAGTTTGATCACCATCGATGTAGTTAGGATGAACTCTATCCCACTCAAATTGACCACTGAAGTGGACCACTATCAATAGCTCACCATCCAACATCTTCAAGGAATGTGACATTGTCCATGATAAAAATGAAATATAAAGGAGTAATATTCACAGTGAGCCATGCTAATTCAAAGCAACACAATAAAACAATAAAAAAACCTTTTTCCACTCATTAATATTAAAAGAGGAAAAGAATAATAATTTATCAATTCTCATTTATCACTTACGCCAACACTAGATCCAACATGTAAATATAAAAAAAAAATTAAAACCCAACATATAATGGGCTACTTAAGCAAATATAACAAACACAATCATTGGAAGATAACTAGAATATGTATGCATTCACAACCCATTTGTGGGTTGAATTCTGGGCAAGAAGTCACAAACAAAGTCACTGTAAAATCTGTAATTTAGATTTTTTTTAAGAATAATAACTCACAAAAGTAGATGATCGATCTATCCCAGAAATGATGTTGCCATGCAGTGCATTTGCGTGTGGGGTCGTCAAGGACGGCAATGGGGCCAGTTGGAGATGAAAGCAACACATGCTGCTGGTGATATGGGATGCACTAAGGAGATAACATGATTACAGAACACCAAGGGAAAAAGTGAATAACCAAAAAGGGAAAATAGAGAGGGAAACTTGGGGTTTTTGACAAGAGGAGAAAGTCGTAGGAAAAGAACCACAAGAGAAAAAAAAACTCCTAGAAAAAGAACCACAATTACAGATATCTCTCTCATCATCAACAAACATAAAACCCATTTCCCAAACATCATAGCAAATTGAGAAAAACTAAAAGAAAAGGAACCCAATCCCTGAAATATCTCTCTCATCATCAACAAACATAAAATCCATTTCCCAAACATCATAGCAAATTGAGAAAAACTAAAAGAAAAGGAACCCAATCCCTAAAATATTTCTCACAATATCAACAAACATAAAACCCCATTTCCAAATAGAAAACCCATTTCCCAAACATCAACACAAAAGAGAAAAACAACAAGAAAAATAATCCAATTACAGAAACATAAATTTTACATTAACAAATCGTGCCTCCATTCTATGATAGATGTAGAGAGAAATGAGTCTTCTTGGTTCTTGGTGTAGCCGGAGAAGGAAAGAAGACAGCCGCTGCCAGTCAGAGACGAGGAAGACGAACTAGTGTGCTTCCACCATTCTCGTCGACGGCAAATCTGTTGACCGGAGTGTTGGAATTTGAGATGCATTGAGTTGAATCTTGAAGCATTGGTGTGTTTGGTGTCTCAAGCATCAAATTGTATTGGAATTATTGTCAACACTATGTCTCAATCATGTGTTGAAAGAGTGGAAGTGATAGAGCTCAAGAAGAATGAAAAAGGAAAACAGTGAAGAAAATCAGTTTTTCCTGGTGCAGTGTACCCGGTCGACCGAGCTCCCTGGCCGGTCGACCGAGCATGAAGAAAGTGCAAAATCAGAGCTTACAGTTATTTTTTGACACAGAGGTCATCCGGTCGACCCAGCTCTTGGTGAGGTCGACCGAGCATGCACGAGGTCGACCGAGGCTTCCAGGATGTCGACCGAGCTCGGTTCCAGAATTTGACAACTTACAACTTTTTGAAAGTTCGTCAGGCGCCCAGTTCACCCGGTCGACCGAGGTCCCCAGCCGGTCGACCGAGCACACACAGACAGCAAGTATTGCAGAATTAGAAGTCTTTTGCTAAAAGTTAGGAATTTTTGGTAATTCGTTTGGGACTCTTTCTAAACGAATTGTAGCCTATTTTGGACACTCTTTGGGGTTGCTAAAACCTATATAAACACTCCTAATCTCGTTTTCAATAACAAGCATCAAAGAAAGAAGAGTTTGAGAGAGTTTTGGAGAAAAGAGTGCTTGGAGAAGAAGGTGCCTGTGTCTTGCTGTTGTGGAGCAACTTTCTACAGCAAGTGTGGACGAATTTGAAGCCTCATGAAGATGGTATTTTCGTTCATAAGATAAGTCTCTCTTTTATGCTTTAGATTTCTATTTGTAAGGGATTGAGAGAGAGAGAATTGTAGAGGGGAAAGGGCTGTAGATCAGTTTATCTTCTTTGCTGTAATCATCAAGTTGGTGCTTGGTGTTTTGGGGTTTGGTGATCCTGTCTGTGGGTGCAGACAAATTGTAAAGGGAGTTGTAGCTTCCTAGATAGTTGGTGCTATCTGAAACCTAAGGGAGTCGGTGCTTCCTAGATAGTTGGTGCTATCTGAAACCTAAGGGAGTCGGTGCTTCCTAGATAGTTGGTGCTATCTGAAACCTAAGGGAGTCGGTGCTTCCTAGATAGTTGGTGCTATCTGAATTTAAGGGTTGGTGCTCTTTGTCGTCGGTGCGACTAAATAAGATTCAGACCTGTACCGGATTGTTGTTCGGACGGGATTGAACCGTGGACGTAGCCTTTTGGTGAACCACGTAAAATCTGGTGTCAATTGTGTGGTTTGATTTGAATTGTTGTTAGTAAGGACCTGTTTAAAAGAGATCACTGATTCACCCCCCCCTCTCAGTGATCACGAGATCTAACAATTGGTATCAGAGCGTAAGGTTTCCCTTGATAAGCTTAACACGCTAAGGGTGATCTTTGTCAAATCACATGGCAACCAGCACAGCGAATATGAAAGCACCGTGTTGCATATTGCCAACAAGTTTCAGGTTGAAAAGAAACCCAAGTTAGTCAAGGCTTGGAGAGCAAAGCAAAGTGCAGAAAGTCCCAAAGAATCTCTCATTGTGCAAACCGCTTTCAATGCACAAAAGAAGACAGCACCATGGGTCCTTGATAGTGGCTGTTCGAGTCATATGACTGGTGATAAAGAAAAATTCATCAAGTTACAGCACTATGAAGGTGGTTCGGTAAAGTTTGGTAACAATGATGGTGCCAAAATTGTTGGAAAAGGTGTTGTTCAGCTGATGGCAAACAAGATCAGATCTGAAGAGGTCTTATATGTGTCTGGATTGAGACACAATCTGTTGAGTGTGAGCCAGATCTGTGATAAGGGCCACGAAATTGTTTTTACAAAGAATGGGTTTGCTATCAAGAAGAGTAGCAACGGCAAAACAGTGGCTACTGGGTCAAGGACAGCTGGAAATCTTTACACCTTGTCAGATGGAGCTGAAAAGACATGCTTATTGAGTCGGTCAGAAGAGAGTTGGTTGTGGCACAAACGCCTTGGGCATCTAAACTTTGGCAACATGTCAAAGATTTGCAATTCAAAGGCTGTTAGAGGTATGGCTACAGTTGAAAAGCCTTCAAACCCCATTTGTGACTCTTGTCAAAAGGGAAAGCAAACGAGGGTAATGTTCAAGACGAAGGAGCATCATACGAAGAAACCTCTTGAGCTGGTACACACTGATCTCTGTGGACCGATGCGGACTCAAAGCACCAATGGAGATAAGTATTTTATGCTTTGCATTGATGATTTTACTCGCATGACATGGGTATTATTTCTTAAGCATAAACATCAAGCACTTGATCGGTTCAAAGTGTTTAAAGCACAGGTTGAAAACATGCTAGGGAAGCAGATCAAGACGCTAAGGTCTGATCGTGGAGGCGAATTCACATCTGATGAATTCACTAAGTATTGTGAACATCATGGCATCCAAAGACAATACTCAGCCCCTAGAACTCCACAGCAGAATGGAGTTGTTGAGCGCAAGAACCGCACTGTGCAAGAAATGGCACGCACCATGCTGGTTGAAAGTAAGATGGCTGATAAGCATTGGAAAGAGGCGATTCATACGGCTGTTTATATTCAGAATCGTTGCTTGATCAGGCCACATGAAGATAAAACACCTTATGAGCTATGGTTTGGAAGAAAAGCTACAGTCAAGCACTTCAGAGTCTTCGGTAGCAAGTGTTACATCAAGCGGCTCGAACAAAATCCGGGCAAATTTGCAGAAAGAGCCGATGAAGGTATTTTTCTGGGTTACTCATCCTCTAGTAAAGCTTACAGATGCCTTAACAAAAGGACCAGAAAAATTATTGAAAGTGCTGATGTTAGAATTGATGAAAACCATGAGTCAAAGAAGGTAACTCATAATGACAGTCCAGTGTATGAGGACTCGAGTGAGATTGATGATGAAGTGGCTGAACCTGATTCTGAAAAGGCAAAAGATGATTCAGAGGATACTTCTCCTAGAAAGAAAAGTACTTGGGTAGAGCAACACCCTAAGGATCAAATCATTGGAGATCCTGAGGCCGGTGTAAAAACTAGACAAAGTGTAGTTAGCAATTACTCACTTGTGTCCACCATTGAGCCCAAGACAGTAGCTGAAGCTAGTCTAGATGAAAGCTGGTTAAAAGCTATGCATGAAGAGTTGGAACAGATTGAGAAAAACTCCACATGGGAACTAGTCCCTAGACCTACTGATAAGAATGTGATTGGTACTAAATGGGTCTTTCGGAACAAGCTGAATGAAGATGGTCAGGTCATACGAAACAAGGCAAGGTTGGTTTGTAAAGGCTATGCACAAGTTGAAGGCATAGATTTTGAAGAGACCTTTGCACCGGTGGCTCGTCTGGAAGCCATTCGTATGTTTCTTGCATTGGCTGCCTATAAAACCTTCAAGGTATTTCAGATGGATGTTAAGTCAGCTTTCTTGAATGGTTTACTTGAAGAAGAGGTCTACATTGAGCAACCTGATGGCTTTCTAATTAGCAAAAATTCAGACTTAGTTTGCAAGCTGAAGAAGGCTCTATATGGACTGAAACAGGCGCCAAGGGCATGGTATGCAAGGCTGGATCTTTATCTTCGCAAGATTGGTTTTGGAAAAGGACTAGTTGATAGCAATCTGTATGTCAAATCTGATTCAAGCAAACAGCTGGTGGTTATTGTTTATGTTGATGACATAATATTTGGAGGCAATGATGAGAATATGTGCAGGATTTTTGCTGAAGATATGACGAAAGAATTTGAGATGTCTATGCTTGGAGAGCTAAAGTTCTTCCTAGGATTACAAGTTCAGCAGCTGAAAAATGGTATTTTTATATCTCAGATGAAATATATAAAGGAAATGCTGAAGCGTTTTAACATGGAAGACAGCAAGCCCGTGAGCACGCCAATGACAACGAACACGAAACTTAGCAAAGATGATAAGGCTTCGTCCGTTGATCACACCACCTATCGTTCTATGATAGGAAGCTTGCTTTACTTGACTGCTACAAGACCAGATCTTCTACAAGCAGTATGTATGGTGGCTCGATTTCAAGCATCACCAACTGAGACGCACCTTACAGCAGTGAAAAGGATATTTCGATATCTAAAAGGTACTATGGAGCTTGGAATATGGTATCCTAAAGGTAAATCCTTTACTCTTGTCGCATACTTAGACGCCGATTGGGCTGGTTGCGTAGATGATCGCAAGAGTACAAGTGGTGGTGCATTCTATCTTGGTGATAGATTGGTAGCTTGGCACAGCAAGAAGCAAGACTCCGTCTCACTTTCGACAGCAGAAGCAGAATATATTGCAGCGGCAACTTGTTGTACGCAAGTGTTATGGATGCGGCAAATGCTCTCTGATTTAGGAGTTCCAACAACAGATCCTACGCCGATCCTCTGTGATAACACTAGTGCAATTCATATCTCCAAGAATCCAGTTCAGCATTCAAGGACTAAGCATGTTGCAATCCGCTATCACTTTCTCAAGGATAAAGTTGCAGATGGTGAGGTAAAGTTGGAATACGTTCCTACTACTGAGCAAGTGGCTGATATCTTCACAAAACCTTTGCCAAAGGAAGTCTTCGAGTATCTCCGAAAGAAATTAGGAGTTACTCATTCTCCTACACCTTAGGAGATGTGCCAGAAAGGGGGAGCAATGAATTCGTTGAATATCTTATTTGCTCCTAGATTGGTCCCTTTGGAATTATTGTCAAAGGGGGAGAAGATTATGCATGGAAAGGTTGATATGCATGTCATCTTGAGAAGGTTATCTGGAGATTGGTATCAAGTTATGCTGAGAAGATTATGCAAGGAAAGACTATATGCATGTTGAAGTTAGTCTTATGCTAAGAAGATGGAAATATGATAGCATGAGGAAGATGGAAGATTGGAATGAAAATTGGTATCAAGATAGTGAATGAGAAGATCATGTTCCAAGGGGAGTTTATTGTTCTAAAAAGGCTCTATGATGTCAACATGTTCCAAGTGTCTGTGTTGAAGTTCCAAGTGTTGCCAACAATTCCAAAGGGGGAGATTGTTGGAATTTGAGATGCATTGAGTTGAATCTTGAAGCATTGGTGTGTTTGGTGTCTCAAGCATCAAATTGTATTGGAATTATTGTCAACACTATGTCTCAATCATGTGTTGAAAGAGTGGAAGTGATAGAGCTCAAGAAGAATGAAAAAGGAAAACAGTGAAGAAAATCAGTTTTTCCTGGTGCAGTGTACCCGGTCGACCGAGCTCCCTGGCCGGTCGACCGAGCATGAAGAAAGTGCAAAATCAGAGCTTACAGTTATTTTTTGACACAGAGGTCATCCGGTCGACCCAGCTCTTGGTGAGGTCGACCGAGCATGCACGAGGTCGACCGAGGCTTCCAGGATGTCGACCGAGCTCGGTTCCAGAATTTGACAACTTACAACTTTTTGAAAGTTCGTCAGGCGCCCAGTTCACCCGGTCGACCGAGGTCCCCAGCCGGTCGACCGAGCACACACAGACAGCAAGTATTGCAGAATTAGAAGTCTTTTGCTAAAAGTTAGGAATTTTTGGTAATTCGTTTGGGACTCTTTCTAAACGAATTGTAGCCTATTTTGGACACTCTTTGGGGTTGCTAAAACCTATATAAACACTCCTAATCTCGTTTTCAATAACAAGCATCAAAGAAAGAAGAGTTTGAGAGAGTTTTGGAGAAAAGAGTGCTTGGAGAAGAAGGTGCTTGTGTCTTGCTGTTGTGGAGCAACTTTCTACAGCAAGTGTGGACGAATTTGAAGCCTCATGAAGATGGTATTTTCGTTCATAAGATAAGTCTCTCTTTTATGCTTTAGATTTCTATTTGTAAGGGATTGAGAGAGAGAGAATTGTAGAGGGGAAAGGGCTGTAGATCAGTTTATCTTCTTTGCTGTAATCATCAAGTTGGTGCTTGGTGTTTTGGGGTTTGGTGATCCTGTCTGTGGGTGCAGACAAATTGTAAAGGGAGTTGTAGCTTCCTAGATAGTTGGTGCTATCTGAAACCTAAGGGAGTCGGTGCTTCCTAGATAGTTGGTGCTATCTGAAACCTAAGGGAGTCGGTGCTTCCTAGATAGTTGGTGCTATCTGAAACCTAAGGGAGTCGGTACTTCCTAGATAGTTGGTGCTATCTGAATTTAAGGGTTGGTGCTCTTTGTCGTCGGTGCGACTAAATAAGATTCAGACCTGTACCGGATTGTTGTTCGGACGGGATTGAACCGTGGACGTAGCCTTTTGGTGAACCACGTAAAATCTGGTGTCAATTGTGTGGTTTGATTTGAATTGTTGTTAGTAAGGACCTGTTTAAAAGAGATCACTGATTCACCCCCCCCTCTCAGTGATCACGAGATCTAACACGGAGAAGGACCCATTTGGGTTTTGGTTGCCGTTCATTGCGGAGGTAGGGGAAAGGTGAAAAACGAAATGTGTGAAAGGTAAAGGTCAAAAGTGAAAAGGGTTTTTTAAACGTATGCTCTGTTTTTTACTTTTTACATTTGGATCCCATGATATCATGGGATCCTGGGCAAAAAAGTAAAAAAGAAAAAGGGAGACCAGACGACTTTGGTGACATTAGCTAACTATGAGTCATGGTATTGCAACAACAATACTGTCTAAGAGGGGCCAATATGTCAAATCCCCCTATTACAATATGACTGACTTTTTTTTCCTACTTCAATTGGGCCCTCTCCCTAATTTGTGTAGGTTGAACCTTGTCACCTATCCCACATGACCAATCACGATATGGCACATCGACACAAAATCCATACGATTTTTAGGTCGAATCAGATGCCAACATGTATATCTTGGTTTGAGTCTAAATCCTAGGTCCAATTCTACTCACATGCCAACATGTACATCTTGAGTTATCCCTATATAGAGCCGTGGAACTTTATTTTTTAAGTAATTTTCTTAAAATTTAGCATAGTCTTTTATAGTTTTATATTTATTTCTACAAATATCATATGTGAACGTGCGAGTAATTAGGACAAATCATTATGCTAGTTTTTTGTTCATACTCTACTAGAAAAACATGCCTGTGCATAATATTTCTTCATGATGAATTTATAATGAATTTCTTTAAAAATAGACTTTATGATGAATTTCTTTAAAATTAAATGCAGAAGGCTATATAGTCTGAGAGAGAGGAAAAAAAAAAGAAGTGCATAAGAATCCAATACCTACTATCAAATGGGAGTTCTATTGGCACCACAAAAGTGTCTCTCCACACCACATTAAATTTTTCTTCATTTCCTAAACTACCCGTCCCCCTCCTCCCTTTCCCTCTTCCTCTCCCTCCACCCTTTCCCACCCCACCCCACCAGTCACCGGCGGGGAGGGATCCCCGGCGGGCCAACCGGCAGCTTCCCCTCTCCTCTATTTTCTCCCCCTTTCCCTCTTTCTTCCTCCCTCCCCCCTCCTCTATTTTCTCCCCCTCTCCCTCTTTCTTCCTCCCTCCCCGCTCCTCTATTTTCTCTCCCTCTCTCCCTTCCTCTTCTTCGTTTCCCTCCCCGTCGGCGGCTGGGAGGGGGAGGGAGAGGAAAAGGGGAGAGAGGGAGGAGGGAAGGAGAGAGAAGAAGAGGAAGGGAGAGAAAATAGAGGAGGGGGGAGGGAGGCCGCCGGCTGGGGATCCCCCCCCCCCCCCCCCCCCCCCCCCCCCCCCCCCCCCGCCAGAGTGGGTGGGGTGGGGTGGGGGAGAGGAAGAAGGTGGAGGGAGAGGAAGATGAAGAGGGAGAGGGAGGAAGGGGGAGGGGTAGTTTAGGAAATGGAATTTTTTTCTTCGCTATGTGGAGAGATATTTTTGTGGTGCTAATAGAGCCCCTCATACCAAATACAGTAAAAAAAACACAACCCCATGAAAATTGAAGACTAATGACTAAGAAAACTAAAAAATAAAATCAAAATAAATGATATGAACTATTAATAAAATCCAATAAAATTTGAAAAGACACATAGAAATTAAACATAAAAGTGAAAATCTATAGTCGATTCAATAACATAAGAAATTTAAAAGAATCAACACCCATGAGAAGAAAAACTAAAAAAATGGAGCATAAAAGGGCAAAGACAAAAAGAACCCACAAATTCATGAAAAACCATCATAAAAAAAACTAAAAGCCCATCA
Organism: Litsea cubeba; assembly: GCA_012931725.1. Lineage (NCBI taxonomy): Eukaryota > Viridiplantae > Streptophyta > Magnoliopsida > Laurales > Lauraceae > Litsea > Litsea cubeba. The sequence continues at coordinate 85,315,850 of CM022947.1, read as the reverse complement.
CAAGTGAGAAATAATAATAAAAGAAATAAAAAATAAAATGAAAGAAATTTTATTAAAAAGGATATGTGTATATAAATAAAGAACAATAGACAATACAATGAAAAAAAGGAATTTAGAAGAACCAAACCAACCTATAATAATCTAATAGTCAAAAATGGAAATCTGAAGCCACAAAAGAAATAAGAAAAATCAATAAAAAAATTTCACAAAGAAAACTAAAAGAACCCAATGGAAGTAAAATAAATAATTAACTCATAATGATAAGCAATAAAAAAATACAACATAAAAGTGACAATTCACAGAAAACCTCATGATAAAGATTCATTTAAAAGGAAAAAAATCAAAACCTAATACCCAAAAATTGAAACAAAAAAGGGAAAAAAAGAAACTCACAATCTATGAAAACCTAATGCCACAAAACTAAAAGAATCCACTGTAAAGTAATAAAAATATATAAAGACAATCTAATAGTGAAAAACACCCAATACCCAACAACCAAAAGTTAAAATAAAACAAGTGAATTAAAAAAATAGAAACCCATGAAAAACCATCACCAAAAGAATTAAACATACCCAACGAAACTAAAAATAATAATAACTAAATAAATCCATAATAAAGTGTAAAATACCCATTTAATAATAAAAAAAATATAAAATAAAAGATAAAAACTATAAAACATCCCATTGTATAACCAACTTAAAGGAAAGAAACAAAACTCATAAAAGAGTTCAATACTAAAAAAAAGAAAAAAAAAAGCAATCCACAAATTTATTAAACCCCATCACCAGAAAAAATGAATGAACACATCATAATTGGAAAAATAATAAAACAAACCCACAACAAAAGGAAATAAAATCTACTAAAAAATATTTTTCTTTATTCTTTGCTTACCGCGCGTTTGAGAGATTTAATTTGCTTTATCGCCTACTCTAAATAAAGAAAGGACGGAAGGATGCAACAAGATCTATACATGCTTAGTATGTAGCTCATTCTCCCTCATTGTAAGACAACATTCATCAGTAATAAAATTAAAAAATAAAAATTTAGATTTATAACAAATAGTTCAACACAAACAAACTACAAAAGAGCCCTAATTAATGAAAAGGTAGTAAGAAAAAGAGGGAGAAGAGGAATTTGATGGACGTGAAATGAAAAGAGTACGTCGTAATCCTATATGGAAAGAAGCATGAAACTAAAAGAGACTAAAAGTGTACATTTCAATGTTAGATGTATATCGGACTTCAGCTGCTTTGGATGCTTTTTCTTTGCTTTGAAAAGAAAAACTCATTCTTTAAATATTAATGCTCATCAGTAGTGGTGACATTGACCATTTAACTTTGAAGTAATAAAAAAAGGTCTTTGGAGTAATGAATAATTTGTAATATTTTTCTTATAAGGAGAAAAAACTTACACCCTTGTGATGGCAACTTTATGTGATTCCAACATCTAGAATCTGAAAAAGTATATAAAGAAAAAAAAAACACATAACATACCACATGATAAGTAGAGTATCATTTACAAAACAAACCAATTTAAGTACATGAGAGCCAAGACAACTCTTCTAATCCAAACATCAATACATAGGGAGACTTCTTGTACATACCTCTTTTTAGAATTTGCATCAGAGACCCTATTCAACTGCTACAAACGCTAGAACTATTTAAAAAAATCCTTTTTTTTTTGCATTTATCCCCAATAGAAAAACCATACAAATACAAACCATAAAAATATTACAAACCTATAAAAAAATTAAAATGATGATTCTTTTGTATAAATTATATTAAAATGAACTCAAAATTGCTCAAATAAAATACAATGAACTCAAAAGTAAATGAATTAAAAAAGGTTACCGCTCAAATTGAAATGTTTAATAAGTACTCCAATTGTCTCAATATGCTGACATTTTAAAATAGGTTGAACACTGATCTATAAACTAAGCATGCAAATGAGACATGAGTCGGTACTAAAAGAGACACAAAGAAATAAAAGAACTACTGAAGTTGCTCTAATCAAATATAATGAACTCAAAAGAAAAAAAAGTTCTCTTGTTGACATAGAGAAATGGAATTATATTGGAGAAAGTAGAAAATGATGATAATAAGAATGAGCTTAATTCTTAGTTGGACTAATATTATTGGAGTTTTTTTTTCCATTATTTTCGCATTCTTAGAAGAAAAAGTGTACACTCAAAATCAATGGATCAAAAAGAAACTAGATACTTCAAAACTGGGAGTGGATTAAATAAAAAAGACTTAAGGATTAATTAAACCAGACAACCCAGAACTCATCATTTCACATTCTAAAAAAAATCCATATAATCAGACCAAGCAAAAATACTTGAAATTTCTTAGAATAGTGGTACTTGGAGACTGGGACCCATTAACACTCAAATGCCATTGCATTGATAGAAATAGGATGATATTGGGAGTTTCCTAATGGACACAAGGCATGATGGTGAGTCCAAATTACAGAAAAAACTCTATTGAGAAAACTCCAATATTTTGTATTTTTTATTAGAGAATAAACTTGACGGTGGAAATAACCCAGATTGAGGTGAAAGTTAGGGATATCTCATAAATAGCAAGGATGTTTGTCTTAATGATTGTGTGATTTTTAATAGATGGGGTCTATCGTGGTGTTCCACTCTTTTACATCACGGTTTATAAAGTTATCGACCCACACAAAAAAATTAAACTCCACCCTTTCTCCCTCGGCAAGTGTGCATGGTCGCACATCATTTACATGGAAAGTTTTCTGCCGCCTCTTTAGTTCCACGTTGTAGTCACGAGTTTGCCTTTTTTCAATAATAATGTTGTCATTTTCTTAAGAATTATGAAACTTATTATTTTTGCTGATCAATTCCATATATTATATATTCATTTGGGTTTAGTTTTATTGTAAAATGGTTATCATAGAAAATTAATGACTATATAGGAAATCATATAAAATAGTTATTTTAAAAGTTTGATCACCTATGCTTAAATTACAATGCATAACTATGAGAATAATAACAACAGTATTTATAGGGGTTAATATTTTAAAATATAGTTACTTTTATAAATACCTTGTAGATAAAGTCCAACTCGCGATCAATATTCCAAAGTGGGGCTAGGTCCCTTCCTCATCAACTACTTTTAACCTTTTGTTGATAACTATTAGCAAAATATTGCTTTTGTAGTGTAGTGACAGGGTTGTCCCTTTGAAATCCAAAATGTCTTGAGTTCGAGTCATAGCACATATTGTGATTAATTTTTACTGGTCATTAAAAATACATGGGTCGGGTCTAATGCGGGCTAGAAGGGCTAGACCCGAGACTGGTAAGGATCAAATTAAATTAAATTGGATGAGTCAAAGTCAATTGGAGCGAATTTCAATTTGAAATCGCTTCATATATATATCCGAATTTATTGGACCGTTGGATTGACTATGTATCGATCCGAATGTATTATTGACCATTAAACTTTTGGGCCCATACAAGCATAAGCTTACAAGATTTTAGCCTAAGCTTGAGCTTATATATATATTCAGGTGGGAACTGTTTTCACATATTATGTGAGAACCTTTTTGTAGGGCCCAATTGTGGGCCCCATTTGGTATGGGACTAGGGGGATGGAAAGATCTATGTGAGACCATCCCAAATATCAAGTTTGACCCCAAACCCATGCCCCTAACCCCTTCGATCCTTGGCCTACAAGTTTAATGGCTTCATATTCAAAAAAGTATTCAACCCTCGATCCAACGGTTCAGTCCATTCGGATCTTAGTGCCCGGAACCTTTTCTCAGCCCTCTCGATCCCGCTCCAAAAATGCGGATCGGCGCTTTAGGAGCGGATCCGTCTTCAGAGTGCGGTTTAATCATTTTCGGAGCGCAGTTCGACTAAATATGGAGCGAATCGTGTAGAATTTTAGTTTTTTGTGCATTTTTTTCTGTAAGCTTAATATTTATCTTTCGAATGAAGAATTTTTTTTTGACTTATTAATTATTGTCTATTTTATATGATCAAATTGCAAAGTTAATTTTTGTTTCTCTATTTTTTATACTTGAATATATGGATAAGATATTTGTACCCATTAGTTAAGCGCTCCGGAGGCACTCCAAATATATAATTATTTTAAAACTTAGCGTTTCACTGCTCCCGCTCCCGCTCCCACCCCCATTCCCATTCCCGTTCCCGTTCAGCGCTCTGGGCACTTAGATTCGGATGTGCCAATCCTTGGGATTAGTGACTATTAGGAGGTTCCCTATTAGTTGCTAGGTATGGATGGGTTGTTAGTTGGGCCCTGCAAAAAAATTCTCATATAATGGATGAGAACTAGTTCTCACTTGAATATGTTCATATATATATATATATATATATGAGCAAGGCTCCCCTAAGCTCAAGCTTAGGATAAGGTAAGTTCAAGTGTGTGGTGGGGCCCACTTAGGGATCCACATGGGGATGGGGGTGGGGGGGATTTCAAGGACTCCCTAGGATATTCCTCCCTGCAAAAAATCAGCCTCAACCGTAATTTCTATCATCTCCATATGGGCCCAAGAGTTTAATGGTCAACAATCCATTCGGATTGATATATAGTCAATCCAACGGTCCAGTAAATTCGGATATTACCGAAAGTTGGTGGACATGTGCAATTTAAGGGGTTCATGTGTTTGGTCCATTTGGATGGACCAAAGGTGGGCCCCACAAGCACGAGCTTACGAAATTCTCTCCCTAAGCTCGAGCTTAGGGGAGCCTTGCTCTCTCTGTCTCTCTCTCTCTATATATATATATATCACATGAAATGATCAATTTAAACTCCATGCACATACATTTGTATCACTAACTTGCCATCCATCACGGATCAAGTTACTTAATAATTATAAGAATCTGAGCCCCTAATATTTCATCTAACTCTCCTAATCCAAGTGGGCTTGAACTCGAAAAAGGCTTGAACTCAAAAACTAATTCATAAGCCTTCTCACTTCTCGAGCTCACTAAAAAAATAAGGAAAATCTTCAAAAAGTCATAAAACTTTTGACTCATTTTCTAAAAAATACATGAATATTTGAATATTTCAAAAAGGTATAAAAGTTTCTATAATTCTTTCAATCAAGTCCTCTCTATTAAAAAATTTAGAAAACGACAAAAACACCCTTATTTCATTTTTAACAATCTTCCTTTAAGAGAAATAATTAGGGGGCTTTGGCCGGAGGTCCCTAAGAGCATTACTTTGTTGCAAACAATCCACAAAAAAAAGTCATACAGCCAGAGGTCCCTCTCACACTTTTTCATACCTGAAATGTCCAATTCGCCCCTTCCTTCATTGTCACCTTATTCATATAACGCCAGCCAATATGAAAATGAATGGGCGGTCTCAACCGTCCATTCATTTTGAAGGACCACCGAAGCTTGTAGTGATATAATACACCAAAAGGATGATGTGATGTTGACTTGAAAAGGAGTGCAGAGAAAAAGGTTGCTACAATACACCAAAAGGATGATGTGATGTTGACTTGAGACGGAGTGTAGAAAAAAAGTTGAAAAGTGTTCAGCCTTTTCCTCTAGGTACTAGCTATTACTCCACCTGTGCCTTGGTTATCTCTTCTTCTTAATTTTCCAGGATGGTTGGGCTCTAGCTCAAAGAGATGTGATATTAGAAATGGAGGAGACTTGCATAAACACAGGGAACGATCAAACCTGCTCTGATACCAAGTTCTCCATTTTTCTTTTTTGTCATTAAAGATTGGGTGTGGTTGAAGAAGAATGACGCGTTGCAGGGCTTGAACGTCGTTAGATCTACAGGGAATGATCAAACCTGCTCTGGTACCAAGTTCTCCATTTTTCTTTCTTGTCATTAAGATTGGGTGTGGTTGAAGAAAAAAGATGCGTTGCAAGGCTTGAACGTCGTCAAATCTATCTACTTGCATCAAAGAAGCAGAACCACCAGAATCCACCATCATCGTTGGCCTTACCGGAAAAGAAAGGCAGCGGGGCCTGGGGATTTCTGATTTAGTTTATCTGAGTTTTTGACAAATTTATCTGAGTTTCTATGAAATTTATCTGAGTTTTCGTCAAATTTATCCGAGTTTTTGTTAAATTTATCTGAGTGTTCGTCAAATTTATCTGAGTTCTGAACAAATCTATCTGTGTTTTTGGGGACCAACCCTATGGTCATTTGCAGCAGAAACCTGAGTTGCTGAAGCGGATGACATCTTGTCAGAGACTTCCATGGAAGAAACCTCCAAAAATCCTATGTAATCATGTTCTTGTGGCTGAGACATTAAAACCCAAGCAAACAGAGAGTGACTCTTCTCAGAGGAATTTTCACAAACATGTAACAGGCAAGCCTTGCAGAAACTGAGAAACCGGATCCGTGTGCATCATCTTTTGTTAATCATCATAACCATAGGGAGGGTGTCGTTCTCGTAAAACACATGATTGAACATGTCTCTATAATTCTTTTGACATTTGTATGGCACTTTTGGATTTTTCCCTTAAAAAGATGATGGAAGAAATAGTAACTTCTTGTTCCTTTTAGGTCCTTATAAAGATGAAAAGGATTAGTCCACGAGAGCTACTATTTGAACATCTATGCTCTGCACTCATCCTTCACATATCGAGTTTTGCTCCGGATCCTTTTGAGACTTGCAGTAAACCAAACAAGGTCCTCTCCGTTTGCTTCAGAAAACGAAACCATATTTGCAACAATCCGATATCTCTATTACGATCAACTGTAACTCCGGTTTACGTGGCCCACCGAGGATTAATCCGATCCCCTGACTCTCTCTCCTCTCCTCTTTGTTGCGATCAAGAAGCTTGAAGGATTTTTAGGACCCACTAGAATGAATTACTAGTTCAAATTTAACTAATCAATGCAGCGGAAATAAGCCAATCAGACAGAACTAGCAAATAAATCTACCAAGCAATCACCACAAGAAGGCAGACACAAATTTTACCGTGGAAACCCTTTTCGGGAGAAAAACCACGAACCAAAAATCAAGAGTTCACGAACAGTTTACAAGATATACTCACAAGCTCCTGTACCTTAGTCTGTACCTCGACCTCAGGACTGTAGTTGTTCTTGTACAGAATCCACTAACACGACTTCCCCCATGTACCGTTCTCCTTACTCGATATCGTCGCACCTTGTCCACTAAGATGATCAATCTTCTACAAAAGAGTAGAAGTAACAAAACATTCTAGAGCAGTCCTTCAGAACAATCTCTCAATAGCTCTAGAGAAATAAGAAATTCTCTCTTAGGATATCTCTAATCTCAGATCAAGAGAGAATTAACTTCTTGTGTGTCTTCTTTGGGTTGAGAGAAACACCCAATTTATAGGCCCAATTTCGTGCATAAGACTCCTAGTTATAAACCATTCAGAAGAGAAGTCCCTTTTCAAACTCTTAAAAGAGTTCTAACCGGATCGGACTGGGCTTGGTCCGCCTCGCTCGCTATAGCGAGCTGCACCCTCGCTATAGCGAGGTGCCTCACTGTTTGAATCCGTTTTGAAGGTCTGACATGTACTATTCTGTCATGTCATGTCATGTTGACCTTTTTTAAACCTAACAATCTCCCCCTTTTGGCAATTCTTGGACAAAATCCCTAGAAAAATACAATTTGATCTACCCAAAAGTAAAACCCCAAAATACATTGAATTTTAAAATAAAAAAAAATCAGCTCTGTAGATCATGTATTCCCTTTGCTTGAACATGTAGCTCTTGAATTGCCTTGGCTTGTATAGCTCCCCCTAGCTTCATTCTTTTCCCCCTATTTTTGTCCATAATTGATAAACAAATATTATCATGCAGCTTCCGTCAATCTGGATGCAGTAGCTCCCCCTCAATATTGACTCCCCATCAATATGATATTCGTATCAGCACTGGGGTGGGGGGCTTGATCTTGCCGATCAGGGGTGATGAAGCTTAGGCACACACACTTTTAAATTTAAATATTTCAGTAAAGTGTGTACCAATACAGAAGAGAGGTCTTTTTTCTTGACCCAGACAGCTTTGGTATTCGTCTTTTTCAGCTCAGTCTTCTGTGTTTTCCATTGCTTCTGATTTGGTAAACTTCGCAACTTGTTGCAATGGGGTCGAATGTGTCCTTTAATTCCACAATGATGACAAGTGGGGATTCGTTCAGGACGTGACACATTCTGCTTCTTTGGAGCTTTCTTTGCAACACTAGCAACATGATTAGTAATAACTAAATTTTTAACAAAACAATTGTTACCTTTGACATTTGAAGTGGATGCTCCGTTAGCGTAGTCAATACTATGCTTGTCAGTGTTTGCCTTTTGACTGCACAATATGTCATCTAATTTTTTAGACCCGGTATTCATCCTGTTCAATGAAGCTTTAGCAGTGTCTAACTCAGATAGAACCATCTTGAGTCTTCCTTTCAGATCAGAATTCTCTGCTTTCAAAGTCTTCATATCAGAATCAAGTAAGTCACACTTTTGTGATTCTGTAGTCAGTTTGTCAGCCAACTTGGTGTTTTCATCCTCCAGTTTTTGTAATTTTTCAAGTGAATCTGCAAGTTCAGCTTTCAAGGAGGTATTCTTCTCTTCAGATATTTGCCAATTAATAGCAACTTTTTCATTCACTTTAACCATCTTCATGGTTTTCTTGAAAAGTGTTTCATATTCAACTTTCCAATCTGGTTCTTCCTCTGACTCAGTATCTTGATCAGTCTCAGCTTCAGAAGAAACATGGGAAGCAACAGAACTAGAAGTTGCCATAAAAGCAATAAACTTTCCCTTGCCAGTGTCAGACTCAGGATTTTCATCATTCTCATCAGAAGTGTCATCTTCCCAAGTAGTATTCAAAGCCTTCTTTTGAGATTTTTTGTTTCCGCAATCATTAGCAATGTGTCAATAGCCATGACACTCATAACATTGAATCCCTTTAAAAGATTTCTTCTTTCCATAATTTTTAGGGATCTTCACATTGGTTTTCTGTCCCTTCATAAAAAGCTTAAATTGCTTCATGAATTGTACAACAACTTGGGGATCAATTTCCTCTGAATTGGAATCTGAATCACTTGTAGCTTTCTTATATGATTCATTGGATGCTTTTTTGAATGATTCCTTAAATGCTTTCAAAGCAATACCTTGAGATTTTGTCTTCCCATTAGACCTAAGGTTTGCTTCAAAGTTTGTAGGTTGCCAATCAACTCATCAACTTTGAGCATATTCAAATTCTTATTTTCCTCAATGGCCACAACCTTTCCATCAAACCTTTCTAGGAGAGATCTCAAAATCTTTTTAACAATTCTGTTTTCAGGAATTGGTTCTCCCAAAGTAAAGGTATCATTCACAAATGCATTCAGCTTCGAATTAAAATCATCAAAAGTTTCATCATCTTCCATCTTCATGGTTTTGAAGGCTGTATACAATTTCTGAAGTTTCGACTGTTTGACAGTGTCAGTCCCTTCATGCACAGTCTGTAGAATATCCAAAGCTTCTTTTGCAGTAGTGCATGTAGAAATTCTACGAAACTCAGACATATTAACTCCATTATAATAGCATTCAAAGCCTTAGAGTTACAGGTGGCAGCCAACTCTTCTTCCTTAGTCCACTTATCTTCAGGTTTGGGATCAGTTACCCCATCAGCAGTAATAGTGGGCAAGGAATAGCCATTCTCAACAGATTTCCAAACTTTCAGATCTATGGCTCTCAAGAAGGCAACCATCCTGGCTTTCCAATAAGCATAATTGTTACCATCCAACAGAGGAGGCTTATTGGTTGAAGTGCCTTCACGGTAGATATCCATTCTAGCAATATTTGGATCAACACAATAAAATAGTGTAACCCGCTCTGATACCAATTGAAGGATTTTTAGGACCCACTAGAATGAATTACTAGTTCAAATTTAACCAATCAATGCAGCGGAAATAAACCAATCAGACAGAACTAGCAAATAAATCTACCAAGCAATCACCATAAGAAGGCAGACATAAATTTTACCGTGGAAACCCTTTCCGGGAGAAAAACCACGAACCAGAAATCAAGAGTTCACGAACAGTTTACAAGATATACTTACAAGCTCCTGTACCTCAGTCTGTACCTCGACCTCAGGACTGTAGTTGTTCTTGCACAGAATCCACTAACACGACTTCCACCGTGCACCGTTCTCCTTACTTGATCTTCTCGCACCTTGTCCACTAAGATGATCAATCTTCTACAAGAGAGTAGAAGCAACAAAACCTTCTAGAGCAGCCCTTCAGAACAATCTCTCAATAGCTCTAGAGAAACAAGAAAATCTTTCTTAGGATATCTCTAATCTCAGATCAAGAGAGAATTAACTTCTTGTGTGTCTTCTTTGGGTTGAGAGAAACACCCAATTTATAGGCCCAATTTCGTGCATAAGACTCCTAGTTATAAACCATTCAGAAGAGAAGTCCTTTTTCAAACTCTTAAAAGAGTTATAACCGGATCGGACTGGGCTTGGTCTGCCTCGCTCGCTATAGCGAGCTGCACCCTCGCTATAGCGAGGTGCCTCACTATTTCAATCCATTTTGAAGGCCTGACATGTACTATTCTGTCATGTCATGTCATGTTGACCTTTTTAAACCTAACAAAGCTCCTCTCTGTTTCAATGTTGAAACAAATATGCTCATAAGCCCTTGAGATCTGTTCCGAGCCGTGGATCCACCAACAGCCTCTTTCTTCTCTTTAACGGTTCCTCTGCGAATCTGCAAACGATCACTAATGATCTAAATTAGAGGCTAACTAATCGTGAAACATATATGGACCACTGCATTACATGTTGCGTCAGTTACATGGGCAATTTAGTCCTAAAAAATGAAAACGTGTGCACGCAGAGACGTAAGGCTGTAAAAAGTCTAGCTGAGTGGACCATAGGCCTTAAAAATTTTTTTCTTGGACTGGAGGCTGGAAACATTCAACTCTAGGGACCTTTCGCTAATTTTGCCAAATAATTAAGTCCAACCTACATGACCCCATGGGGCCACTTCAACTACCTTTATGCATGGATGATTTAAAAAAGGAGATTTTGAATGACTAGAAAATTAGCTTCTTCATTGAATGGTTATGATCATCAAAATTAAAATGGTTATGATCATCAAAATTAAAATGGTCAGTTTTAGAAAGAAAGGACAAAAAGGAAAGGGTATTTTTGTTGTTTCTCAAAAAAATTAATGGAGAAGACTTGATTCAAAGAATTGTGATTCTCTATACTTTTTGAAATGTTAAAATCTTCATATACTTTTTTAAAATAATCCAAAAGTCTTATACTTGACTAATGGGCCTGCTTTTAGAATTGAAATGCTGAGATTTTCTTTCTTTGCCACTTGACCGACTCACCCTTTTTTCTTCTAACTACTACTTATTTCTTTTCTTTTGAAATGGTGGGTCAATTTGTCATGAACATTGGACAGACCAATCCATTGGCCATTTAAACTAAGATGATTTTTAGGTTGAGTCCAAATCTTACTTAGGTTCAGTCCTCCTCGCATGTAAACATGTACATGTTGTTTTGAGATCTTTGTCTTTATGGAGCCATGGAACTCTATTTTTAAGTCAAATATTTTTTAACTTCGCATAATCTTTTATCTTTATATTTCTTTCAACAAATATCACAGGTGGAGATGCCCATGATTAGCAATGGTTGTTGTGCCAGTTTTCAAGCTATACTCATTGGGCCACAAATGTTGACAAATGATCAATTCAAATGCCATGCCATGCACATACATGATCTGTGTCACTAACATAAATCAGAATTTCTCTTTGCAACTAATCAGCACCAACATAATTGTTTATTTATACTTCAATACAAATAATTCAAATGAACTATTTTATATCGCACAATCATTAACCTTACTTTGATATATGTTTCTCATACATAATATATATTGTCACACACACTAAATTAATTAAATTGCACATTTAATTTCTTCTTTAATATATGAATTTACATAATATTTTTATTACAAAAACTAAATTGAAATCAATAATGCAATTATCAAAACTAAGATTCTTACTATCATGTTCGTATTTGTTTTTCTTAACATCATACATGCTACATATTTATTATTAGCTAAGTAATACCCGTTGTTGCTTCTCTAATACAAATTACAATCTTTGTCTTTTTAGGCTACTACTCTTCAAAACATACATACATACAAAATGGCAAAGCAGTATCAAATGCTTAAAGAAATTAACAATGGAATTCAAAGCTGGACTACAAAGGTTTGCATTCATGAAATGAGTCGTCTACAATCTTCAAAGAATAGTAAATCAACTTACCAACACTTAAGCTCATGTTTGGCACCTCTATTTCCAGCCTCTACTTGTCTAAATGTCTAAAGCGGACAGAGGTTATGAAAATAAGAGCGTTTGGCACAACATTCTGACCTCTGTCCGTTTTAGACATTTAGAGGCAAATCCTCTAAAATCCAAATGCTCAAAAAGTGGGCAGCTGAAAAATAGAGCTTTGGCCTCTTCTTTGTATGACTCTTTTTTTTTTATGGCTCTACTTTTACTGGATCTGTCAGAAAAAGAGTAGAGATACCAAACATGGCCTTAATCTTGATTGACAAAGAGGTATCATTTCATCTATAATTAATATTAGTATGAAAACTAATATCCTATTATATTACTAATGCACATGCTTTGTTTCTTCAATATAGGGAACAAAAATGATGGCAACAATTTTCAATGATGACATCAATATATTTGCTTCAAAAATCACACAGCATTGTACATACTACATATCAAATGGTGTCATTAAGAAAATTCTGCCGCAATATAAACTTGTCGAGCATGACTATCAAATGATCATAAACAATTATACAAAAGTGGAAGCAGCTGAAGAGACATGCATTATCCCAAATTGGGGGAATCTTTAGAGATAGCTTTTAGTGAACTTTGGGTTGAGGCAGCAGCAACATCAGGTTCCAGCAAATCTTGGGTCAAACTGATAAGAACAGTGCCTGCAAAATAATCATTAGCCATATAGCATGTACCAGAAAATAAATAGATTAATAGTGAAATCATCATCAGTTACTTGAGCAACATTTTTTTGATACTGCATCTTTTCTCTCAGATGCACCTGATGGTAACAGCACAGGCTGCTCTACATTGGCTTAAATATTTTTTTTCTTTGATGTTTTCACAGTATCTAAAGGTGATGAATTTTTGATAGATAACACTGGATCTACAATGTGGTGGGAGTTGCGAGTATTGTTAGTGTCTTCATCATCCAAAAAAGAATTTTCAATTGGCATTTGAACAAAGTGCAAGATGCTCCCCCACTTGAATCAGGTTCCTCAGCATTTTCCATAAGAATGAAATCAGCTGGTATCATCCCAAAACCAAATTTCCCATCATTGTAGCACTCAAAAAATATTAGTCATTCTTAGCATAGTAAACAAAACCTGAATTAATAAAAAATTTTTTTATGAAAACTCAAAAAGGGGGTGAGAAAAATTTGAAGATCAAAAGGAATACACTTCCATGATACAATGAGAAAAACAACCCTGAAAAAAATTTATATTGGTTTGAAATGCTAATGTGAAATACAAAATACAAGATTATTCTTGGCATAGTAAACAAAACCTGAATTAAGAAATTATTTTCTTTTTGAAAAGTCAGGAAGGGGGTGAGTCCTGAAATTTATGAGACAGATGTGATACCAAAATTTATATTGGTTTGAAATGCTAATGTGAAATACAAAATACAAGATTGATTGTAGTGATTATCCATGTTGGCAGCAAACATGGTGGAATTTAGCAATGGAAACAGTTGGAAACACTTGACTTGTATAATGTCATGAAATAAATTAAGAGTCAAATCAATTTGAGCAGAATTCATTCAATTATAGTGAAATAGTACAGTGATCTCTAATTATAGATACATAAAGGAAAGAGATTCTGAGGGAAGTTGTAAGCTTGTCTCTTATTGGGAATTCCTCAAAGTCAAAAATTCGAGTAGAACAATTGTTATTTCCCAACATAAAAGGAATATCAAGGAAATTAAACAATAGAAAAAAAATTACAATATAACCTTAAAATACAACTTTATTAGTTGGCAAGTCACATATAAAGCTGTAACATTTTTGGGACCTTTTTCCTGCAAATCAGTAGCCACATGGGAAGTTCTTAATAAAGACAAAGGATAATTTCATATGGTTAAAGAGATTAAAGTTATCACAAAAAGATGATAAGAGGCAATGACAAATAACGTAAAGAATAGGTTACACTCTCTTTTTTTGAATGGTAGGATACACTCATATATATATATATATATATATTGTATTGTGTTGTAAGTTCACTAAAACAGAATTAAGATAAAAAAAACATAAATAGGGTTGATGAATACATGAAGAAAAAATGATTATTGATTCTGGTTTAGCTGAAAACAGAGCAGGTCCCTCATTCAAAAGTCATAAATTGGCTATGATCACAAAGGAATTTCAGAAAGTAAAAGCATTCGTGGTTTACTCAAGAGAAACAAAGTTTCTTGCACAAATCTGCATCAGGGGAGAATATATTATACACAGCCAGATGACATTATTCAATTCCCTGCCACCAATAGTACCGATTGCCAAGTGCTCAACCTCGTTTTGTAACATAAGTACAACCTCCTAAATAAAAAAAAGATTTGCAGAATTTATAGCACCAATAGATTATTATTTAGACTTGTTATTCTAGTTAACCATCAAAGATTGCATTAACCCCAAGCCACCAAGGAAACCAAGCATTACATTAACAATCAGCCACAGATAATAGGGGAAACAAAAGATGAACCAAGAGGATGGATGCATACCTATTTGTTAATAGAAATCCTTGTAGAAGGTAGGAAGGAGCTTGATGAGCGGTGGTGTCTATGAAGCACTCTCCAACACTCCAAAAGGGAGTAAATTCCCTATCACAACCACCTTCTTGTTTTGCAGGTCTACTTCAAAGGAGGTCACTCTTGGGGAGGGAGAGAGAGAGAGAGAGTGAGTGATATTCTACTACATCATCATCTAATAAAAAAAAGCTCATACTATCAACAATTTGGGTAAGATACAATCCATGCAAAAAGGAATATCACTTAGTTATATATATTTGTTGATGGAAGCAAACAATCTTACATTTTATAGATCAATGTGACCCATATCACAATTGTAAGAAAGTTGAAGCAATTAAAGTAAACTTGTCTAGACCACAAAGGCAGTGAGATTCGAAAAACCCCAAAATCCCAAATGGGCGAAGATGAAGAAGGAGATGAACTCGTTGGAGAAATCTAGGATTACTAATTTTTAGATAAACCCATTTCATGAAATTGATTTTCTTACTTTAGATATAGCTCTTTTTATGGGGATGAAGAGCTAATATTTGTTTGTGAAATGGGAAAAAAAGAATTTTATAGGGTGAACAAGTGTAGAATATGAGCTATCTAGAAAATTTAGATTGCACTCATCAAATATAAACAAGAAAAAGCAAAGAAATAAGATGTGAGCTATCTAGAAAATTTTCATTGATGCTTACCTTTTGAAGCTGGTGAGCATTTTTCACACATTGGCGGGGTTCTTGAGGAGAGAAAAGATTTATGCATATAAACTAACTGGATTAAATAATTTTTCATATAGACAAACTATTGAGCTTTACAAAATATAAAGTAAAAAAAAAAATACAAGCATTGTCGAAATCCTATCATCGAACAATTTACATGTTGTTGGTTAATTACATCCTAGCTATTACAAAATGACCATCATAAGAAGTTGAAAAAGTTTCCAACATCAGTCCTTCAAGTTTACAGTTATGTGACAATCATTGTCTCTATATGCCATTGCCTTTCATCCTACAAAGCATAAAACAAGTCAAGAAAGTATGTTGTATTTAAAAAATAACTAAAATAGTGAAATACACAAGTACCAAAGTTATAAACAGTACTTTTAAAGTTAGTGAAAGAATAAGGTTGTGAGAAAGATTCGATATGTGAGTGATTGGATGGATGAGAAATTACCTTTTTTGTTATATAGACAAATCTAAAACTATTCATACTTTTGTGATGTGATAATAATGGCCCTTTTCTGACCACTATGTTGTTCTTGTACTTTGATGCAAAAAAGGAAAACTTGTCTTTGCATTCTTTCATAATATGTTGACTTGATCATGATGTTCCTGTGAATGGAAAACATAAGATAAAAGTTAAAGATTATATTTGAAAACATCTTAAATAAATTATATTTGAGAATTACGAAGATGTTTGAAATACAATAACCTTAATTTGAGCATTCATAATATATTCTCCTGTCCAAGAGAATGATTTTTTTGCTTAATCTTCAAAAAGCATTGCATGAATAGATGTAGTTGAGTCTGTAATCTCGACATTGATAACGCATCTATAGTTTAATAAAAGTTAGTATTTGTTTTGATTCATAAATGTAAAGTACATAATTTGTCTTTATTACTGGTGTACCTTGGTACTGCAGTGTCTAATTTGTTGCATTTGGGACATGTAAATGATGAGCCATACATTTGTTGTGTCTTGTTTTTTACAATGATTGCACGCCATATACCAGAATTGCTGGTTTTCAGGTATGCTTGTAATTGAACCTTTGACCCAATGAATGCTACCCTATAATAATATAATTATGATGTTATACATGTGGAAAACATAATAAAATGAAGTAAATAGATACATACAGCATCTCCAGAATCAATATTTTTTTGGATCGATGTTGTTTCGAATTCCGTTGGCTTCGGTAGTTCAAGATATGATTTCTTGGATACAATATAATCCAACACTTCTTGTTTTGCTACAGAGCTGTAAAATGCACAAAAAAAAAGTTAGATTATTTTTTTTATTTAAGGACGTATAATTATTTTTTTTAAAGAAAATATTTACTTTTCATCTCGATCTTTTTTGTGATTCTTCTAATCGATTAATTAATGCATTCTTCTGCTTTCCCTCATTTTGTTTAGCAGTTCTTAGGATTTATGTACCTCAGATAGAGGATCATGTGCTTTCATATTTACTATTCCTGGCTGATTACATAGTTCAATTTAAAATATGTTACTATAGCTTATTTGACTTACCTGCAATGCACGTAAATAACAATATTGAAATAACTATATATTTTTATTCTAAAACTGTTATTAGAAATGAGGCAGGCATTATAAATTAATTTAGTTATTTTTTTCGTTCCTCTGAACTCTTTTGGAGATAGATTTGTTGCAACAATGATTGGCCTGGATTGTAATACTTTAAATATTATTTTACATTCATCTTCTATGAATTTGTCCCAGGCAGAT
Source organism: Litsea cubeba (assembly GCA_012931725.1). Classification (NCBI taxonomy): domain Eukaryota; kingdom Viridiplantae; phylum Streptophyta; class Magnoliopsida; order Laurales; family Lauraceae; genus Litsea; species Litsea cubeba. The sequence goes on along the minus strand of CM022947.1, from coordinate 85,298,606 downwards.
AGAAAAGTGGGATGCGGACTATAAAATAATGAAGTTTAATAGTTATTATTTTCTTTGGTTATGTTTGAGGATTTTTTCAAAAATATATATACATTGAAAACTAATAAGATTCAAAGAATGTGAAAAATATACTTTGAGTCAATGACAACGATTTCTTGAATTATTGCATCTTTGTTGTCCCATTTCCTCTTGAATATTTTTTTTGGGAGAATATCCAAGACAACACCAATAATATCTGAAAAGAAGAAAAAAACTTTTGTCAGCAATCGAGAGTTTTAATACTAAACTACTTATATATTAGAAACATTGGAGGTAATGATACCAGTCGGTGTTTTTGAGCAAGGATCAATGTAGGTGAATTTGAGAGGCGTGAAATCATACTTATTTTGTATTGTGATAATGCATGTCTCTTCAACTGCTTCCACTTTTGTATAATTATTTATGATCATTTGATAGTCATGCTCGACAAGTTTGTATTGCGGCAGAATTTTCTTAATGACACCATTTGATATATAGTATGTACAATGCTGTGTGATTTTTGAAGCAAATATATTGATGTCATCATTGAAAATTGTTGCCTGCATTTTTTTCCCTATATTGAAGAAACAAAGCATGTGCATTAGTAATATAATAGGATATTAGTTTCCATAGTAATATTAATTATAGATGAAATGATACATCTTCGTCAATCAAGATTAAGTGTTGGTAAGTTGATTTACTATTCTTTGAAGATTGTGGACGCCTCATTTCATGAATGCAAACCTTTGTAGTCCAGCTTTGAATTCTATTGTTAATTTCTTTAAGCATTTGATACTGCTTTGCCATTTTGTATGTATGTATGTTTTGAAGAGTAGTAGCCTAAAAAGACAAAGATTGTAATTTGTATTAGAGAAGCAACGACGGGTATTACTTAGCTAATAATAAATATGTAGCATGTATGATGTTTAGAAAAACAAATACGAACATGATAGTAAGAATCTTAGTTTTGATAATTGCATTATTGATTTCAATTTAGTTTTTGTAATAAAAATATTGTGTAACTTCATATATTAAAGAAGAAATTAAATGTGCAATTTTAGTGTGTGTGACAATATATATTATGTATGAGAAACATATATCAAAGTAAGGTTAATGATTGTGCGATATAAAATAGTTCATTTGAATTATTTGTTTTGAAGTATAAATAAACAATTATGTTGGTGCTGATTAGTTGCAAGGAGAAGTTCTGATTTGTGTTAGAGAGATAGAAATGAAAAAAATAAAATATTATATAAGTTCATATGTTAGAAAAGAAAAATAAATGCACAAAAATTGTAAATCTTACGATATGTATTATGTATTACAGAAATGTATAAGAATAAGATTAAAGAATCTGCAATAAATAACCATCTAGGTGTTGACATGCATTATTGGGCAATGGAATAAGGAAGAAAGAAAATAAATGACACAAGTCATAATTTTTCTCAAGTCTTTATGAATCATATCTAATTTCTAATTTATAATTAATCCGTGTTATATTTATAATTTATATTTCACTTAGTGCTTTATGACTTTTTATTTGTTGATCTAAATCTAGCCTTTTTAATAGTAGTATAATATAAATTACAGGTAACAATACATACAAGACATTCAGTAAATATATAAAAGTGATTTGTATGATAAGAGATACCTGTATTATATGTTAAGGATCATTTGTTGTTGGAAGCAAGTGCTAAGAGGTCTCTGTATACAACATTTCTTGTATATAATCTTTCATCGTTGTTCTTGGAAGATGGATTTATTAATATCTTGATGGCCTCACCTGATCTGACTCTTGATAAGGTAACATATAGTTGTCCGTGCGAAAAAACAGGTTGAGGTAGATAAATGCCAACATTTTCCAATGTCTGCCCTTGCGCTTTATTTATTGTCATTGCAAAACTCAAACGAATGAGAAACTGTTTTTTTGCTTGAATGGTAATGGGAATTTCTCGTCCTTATCCGATTGCAATATCACTGCAACAAAATACACCTTTCCCGACACTATTTGCCGACGCGGTGAAAATTTGCGTTGGTAAAAGTCTTATTTCCAACGCATATTTGGACTGCGTTGGCAAAAGTCACAGAAAATGCTACTTTTACCGACGTAAGTAAAACCGCATTGGCAAAAGCTATTGAAACCACATTGGCACCAACAAAAAAAAAAAACCCAAAAGAGAGGGAAAGTTTTGCCAATGCTTATTTTTCTAATGGCGATGTAATAATGCGTTGGCAATTATCTTGCCTATTGGCGGCGCACAACTGTGCGTTGGGAAAGGTCTGAGTTTTTATTCACACCATTGCCGACGCATGAGTTGCGTCCGCAAAGCCCCATCTTTGACAAACTTACCTTTCCCGACACTATTTTCCGACACAGTGGAAATTTATGTTGGCAAAAGTCACAGAGAATTGCTACTTTTACCGACACACACTGTTAGGGATTTTGTGTATTTGCAATTTGATGGATGCATTATCATTTTATTCATCTCATGAATTTTCACACATGCATTGATTTAGAATATCTTGAAATCTTAATTTTCACTTGTATGGTTTTAAAACTTTCAGAATTCATGTTTCATGCATATTTGTATTTTAAACTTGGTTGCATTTAGTTTGAAAATGAGTTTTTTATAGATCAAGTTAGCCAATGTTTTAAAAGTTTTAAATCATCTTAGGCATTTTAGTTTTCATGTTTTTAAAACTCTTAAAATGATTTAAAACATGTTTCCTAACTTGATTCAATGGCTTAAAGTCCCCACAAGAAAATCTCTCTTAAAATGATTTTTCGGTTACCTTGCGGCTAGCCGTTTGAATAGTAACATCACTATTCACTGTTCACTGTTCACTAGCCATTTTGAACAGTAACATCACTATTCACTATTCACTAGCCGTTTTGAACAGTAACATCACTATTCACTGTTCACTGTTCACTAGCCGTTTGAACAGTAACATCACTGTTCACTGTTCATTAGCCGTTTGAACAGTAACACTGTTCACTGTTCACTAGCCGTTAGCAACCTTTTTGGCTATAAAAAGGGACATTTTCTTTGAGAGAAGAAGTAGAACTTTTGAGGAGTTTTGAGGCCAAGGAAGGAGGAACTTCTAAGCCTTTCTTGAGGTGTTTGGAGACAAAAAAAGGGGTAATGAACTAAGAGAGATCAAGGGGGTCATTAGTAAAGCCCAAGCTTGGATTAATGAAGTTAAATCACTAAGTAAGCTTTACCTCTCTTTATCATTTGTTATATGCTTTGTTTTAAATCTTTGGTAAATGAATTTTAGCATGATAACAATGATGTTTTGAATCCTTTCATATTTAATCTTTGATTTATTTGTATTGGATTCTACTTCATGATTCAAACCAAGTTTGTTTTATAAACTTTGTTAATCATGCTTTGCAAAATCCTTGATTCCTTTTATGGCATGATTCATTTACTTGTTTGAATCTTCATTGTTGTTTTCAATCTCTTTAGAACTTTAGTTAAACCTTTGTTTTTGAAAACAACATTGCACATGCATCACTTGATTAGTCTTAATCATTTTCATACAACTTGTGATCTTTAGATTTTCATATCATTGACAAGTTTGTAATTGTTCAAGTGATTTGCATTTGACTTCAATCATATCTTTTACGTGCTTTAAACTTTGAAATGCTTTAAGCATAAAATTCATTGGACTTAATTTTAACTTGATTGAAGTACTACACACACACACACCTCATAAGCATTCATCTTTGTAATCCTTAGTGTTTGGGTGAGTTTGTTATTCACTTTCATATCCGCCTATCTTAGAGGCAAATTTATTGAGCTAAATTGTAATCTCTTAAAGTGTTTTGTGAAGACACTTTCTTTGAGAAAAATCTATTGTTGTAAGGTTATTGCTTAGCCATTGAAAAGCATCTTGCAAAGGTTATTGTTAAGCCTTGAAAAACAACATTGTAAGGTTATTGCTTATCCTTGGAAAGCATATTGTAGAGGTTATTGCTTAGCCTTTTGAAAAGCATAATAGTGGAAATCCGGTGGCGGTGTTGGATACACAAGCCGGTAGTGGATGTAGGCATTGAGGCCGAACCACTATAAATGATTGTGTAGTGGTGATTGTTTTTGTGGTGATTATTTTTATTAGCTTCCGCATTTTGTTTGATTAATCATCACATGTGACTAGTTTAATGTTAAAGAATTTAAAATTGGTCATAGTTGGTCACTAGTTGTAGCTCACCCTATTCATCCCCCCTCTAGGGTAGGATCCCTTGGACTTTCAATTGGTATTAGAGCGGGTTACTCCATTATAGGGCTTAACAACCCGGAGTTGATCCTTAGCAAGTTTAGGTCCCCCAATTTGAAATCCTATTAGAGTAGGACTTTCAATTGGTATTAGAGCCTCGTGCTCTATTTTTAGGATCAAGTGTTTGGAACTCTTGATTAGGTGTAAAAGCCTAGAGTGTAATACCCTAGTTGTGTACCCATGAAGATCATTAGAATGGACTCCATTGTGCTAGACCTTGTAGATTCTTGTGGAGATTCTTCTAGACCCCCTCTTCTTCCATCTGTTGGAGATTCAAACATTGAAATTAATGAATCTAAAGTTAAATTAAAAGAAGAAGAAATGATGAATGTGAAGCTTATGAGGAATTGTACACATGGTCCTTAGAGCTTTCTAAGAAGAATAAAAGATTAAAAGAAGAATCTAAAAGGCTAAACCAAGAATTAGTCTCTTCTAAAAATGAACTTAGAGAAAAAGATGAATTAATAAATTGTGTAGAATCTAAGTTCATGATCTCTTTACATAATCTATCTAATATTAAAGATGACATAAGAGAATCAAAGATAGATTGTGATAATCTTAATAAGGAAAATTCTAAACTAAGAGATCAATTACAAACGCAAGATGAAAACATTAACAACCTTGAATCTAAGTTGACCATTTCTATGGAAAATCTATCTAATGCACAAAATAAGATAAAAACTCTAGAACTTGGATCCAATGTTATTAATGAAATTAAATTTGAATTAAAACTTGCCCATGAAGAACTAAACAAATTTAAGGGAATTGAAATTGAACTAACAAAAGTTAAAAATGAAAATTCAACCCTTAAAAACCAAGTCACTCAACTTGAAACTTACAAACAAAAGTATGAGTGCAAATTAACCCAAAGTGAAGAAAAATTTGAAAAGTTATTTAAATTGGGTAAATCACAAAGGGATAGGACAGGTCTTGGATTTGATAGGAATATTTCTCATGACCCTAAGTTCACCAACAAATTTGTTAAAGGTGAGTCCTCATTCTCTAGCACTCACTCTTCCTTGCCCATGACTAAATGTAATTATTGTGGCATTGAAGGACATTTTAGGTTTGAGTGCAAATCAAGGAGAAGCCATGTGTTTAAAATCATTTTGAACCAAAGAAAGTAAAATCAAATTCTATGATGATTAAGACACTAAAAACCAAGAAAGACTCCAAGAAGAATAAACAAGTAAAACCTATTAAAAAGAAGTCTCCTAAAATAGATTCTAAAAAGGTTAAACAAGTTAAACCAACTCTAAAAGAATCTATTAACAAAAAACTTCTCAATCTTCCTCCCATAACTCAACAAATGAAAGAACTTTTGAAGAAAGTTGCAAAGTTAAATCTCAAATTCAAAAGTCAAATAAATGGAGGAAATAAGAAGAAAAGAAAAGGAAACCAATCCCCTAACAAACAAACTCACCAACCTCAAAAGACTAATCACCAACCTAAGCCAAATTTAGTTAAATCTAAACATCATGGTGATAAGTCTAAATTAAAAATTTATCAAGATAAATCTCCTAAAATTGGTGGGATTTTCAACCTAGACCTGAAAGACCAAACCTCTCAAGACCTTATGTGGATTCCTAAAGTTATATACTTAGACAAACCTTAAGGCCTTGGACCTCATTGACCAACCATGCTTTTTAGTTAAATTTTTTTGTTGGTCATGTTCATTTGCATTTATGTTCTTTCATTAGTTACATTTCTTTAAATGCAATGTTTATTTGTAATCAATTGATTTTGTCTTCTTGCACCATTCTAGTTAAATATCATGGTTTTCAAAATCACTTTGATTATAATTTTCTCATGCTAGATTTGCTTTTTGCTCACATATAGTTATATATATCTTGCAATGCATTTCTACATGTTCAATTGATTATGGTTTCAAAAGCTTTCATAGCTAGATCCTACATAATCAATTGATTTTGCAAAATCATTTGTTTGAATGTTAGAGTAAGATTTTTCTTTAAAAACAAATGATTTGAATCAATTTAAGTTTTCCATGATCTTACTAATTATATCCTTTGGTATGGAAAATATGTGTTCAATTTGTATGAGCCCTTGTAGTTATATTCTTTGGAATACAATTGAAAAATGTTTTATCTTCATTTTTCATACTCATTTTGTCCATTGTTGGATTTTGTTTATGATTTGAAGATTGTTTGAATGGAATTGCTTTAAAACTTCTTTAGTTATACTTTTCAAAGCATGTTCCATGTTATCATTTCCTTATGCATTTGTTTTTATCATCTTAGAAATGGAAATGAATGTTGTTACAAACAATTTGCTTCTTTGCTCTTCTAGTTACTTTCTTTTATGTGCAAATTGATTTGTATGATTTGCGAATCATGAAATAGTTTTGCATTCTATACATAGACTTGTGCATCTTTTCAATGCATAGTGATAATGTTTCATGATTTTCATTGTACATTTACTAGATTGGAGTTTTTACATGTTAGATCTTGATTTTAATTGATCCTCTCTATGCAAATGTCATTTAGTTCTTGTATGGTTGTGATCTTAGTCACATTTGTAGAAACCATACTAGAACTCTCAAACCCATCCTTTATGCTTTCTAGTTATTATGGATGGTTATGTCGTTGATTCATGTGTATTTTCCTTGTGATGTCATTCTTGTACATGTTTCAACCTCATAGTAGTGTTTAATCATATGAACCTCTTTGAAATCCATTCCTTGTATTTCATAGTTATATCTATTGTTTGATGGATGTCTTAGATGTTGTTTCATATGATTTGACACTTTTAAAATTGCATATTTTTAAAAAGTTTTTATGCAATTTCTTTTGTTCATCACCATGCTCTTTAGTTATATTATTTAAAAGTGATGAATGTTCTTTTATGATGCTTGATTTTATATTTGTCACATTTTATTAGCATCATAATCTTCATGTTTGCCACCTCTCATACATTTATAGGTAAATCACATGACCACCATGTTTATGTATTCATAATCTTGGTTGGTTTATGGTTGAGTTAGGCTTCATGTTTGAATTTCATTTCACTCATCTTGCTCATGATAGTTATATTTAATGAATGTATGAAATGATTTCAAAACTTACATAGCATATGATTTTCATAGTTATATTGTTTGATGCTATGTTTAGTAAAACCCATTTCATCATGGATAGCTCAAAATTGGATCATTCCTAGTAGTTATATTCTTTTTAAATCCATTTTAGAGTGATTGAGTTAATAGTCATATCCTTAAATCTCAATTGATATTCTTTATTTCAATTGATATCCATGATTGCTTTTCTCCATGACCTTGCTCTTTATATTGGTAATTTGATCATATTGAGCTTAATAGTCAATTGGAATCTAATCCTTCTTTTGAAGTTAACCCTCAATTGGTTAAACCGTCTTCTTCTTGCACGATATAGTTAAATCCTTGTCACAAGTTGACAAAAGAAGAGTACGGATTGAGGGGGAGTGAAAACCTTCTAAAGAAGTATTAGGTTTGATCAAATTCACCCTTATATTGGCTCTGATACCCTTATAAGCTTAACACCCATACATGATATCCTGTTATGAATTTCATTTTCGATTTCATTTGTTAACAGGTGCTACTAAAAGGTATTTTCCTTGTTTCATGTGTGTAGGTACAACTTGAAGAAATTCCTACCCTCTTCAATTGATGATACCTTTGCAATTTAATGTCAAAGGGGGAGAAAATTGAGAGATTAAGGGGAGAGAATACTCAAGTTTAATGTCAAAGGGGGAGTTGCATGTCAAAGGGGGAGATATTGTATTATCTTCCAAAGGGGGAGAGATTGTATATCTTGCCAAAGGTAGAGTGCATGGTCTAAGGAGGGGAGATGAAAGAAGAAAGCTTAGGAGCTAAAGAAGATGCTTGGCCTAAAGAAAGGAAGATGAAGAGAAACATGAAGATTGATCAAGCTCCAAGCATAAAGAAGATTGAACAAAAAGACCTAGAGCCCAAGCCAAGTTAAATGAGCATCCAAGAAGATTTTAAGCCATGTCCAGCCAAGGAGGAGCTGGAGACTAAGTGTGAAGAATTAGTGTTGAGTAAGGTTTGCCAACAAATTGTAAAGGGGGAGATTGTTAGGGATTTTGTGTATTTGCAATTTGATGGATGTATTATCATTTTATTCATCTCATGAATTTTCACACATGCATTGATTTAGAATATCTTGAAATCTTAATTTTCACTAGTATGGTTTTAAAACTTTCAGAATTCATGTTTCATGCATATTTGTATTTTAAACTTGGTTGAATTTAGTTTGAAAATGAGTTTTTTATAGATCAAGTTAGCCAATGTTTTAAAAGTTTTAAATCATCTTAGGCATTTTAGTTTTCATGTTTTTAAAACTCTTAAAATGATTTAAAACATGTTTCCTAACTTGATTCAATGGCTTAAAGTCCCCACAAGAAAATCTCTCTTAAAATGGTTTTTTCGGTTACCTCGCGGCTAGCCATTTGAACAGTAAACATTACTATTCACTGTTCACTGTTCACTAGCCATTTTGAACAGTAACATCACCATTCACTAGCCATTTTGAACAGTAACATCACATTCACTAATCACTGTTCACTAGCCGTTTGAACAGTAACATCACTGTTCACTGTTCACTAGCCATTTGAACAGTAACACTGTTCACTGATCACTGTTCACTAACCGTTAGCAACCTTTTTGGCTATAAAAAGGGACATTTTCTTTGAGAGAAGAAGTAGAACTTTTGAGGAGTTTTGAGGCCAAGGAAGGAGGAACTTCTAAGCCTTTCTTGAGGTGTTTGGAGACAAAAGAAAGGGTAATGAACTAAGAGAGATCAAGGGGGTCATTAGTAAAGCTCAAGCTTGGATTAATGAAGTTAAATCACTAAGTAAGCTTTACCTCTCTTTATCATTTGTTATATGCTTTGTTTTAAATCTTTGGTAAATGATTTTTAGCATGATAACAATGATGTTTTGAATCCTTATCATATTTAATCTTTGATTTATTTGTATTGGATTCTACTTCATGATTCAAACCAAGTTTGTTTTATAAACTTTGTTAATCATGCTTTGCAAAATCCTTGATTCCTTTTATGGCATGATTCATTTACTTGTTTGAATCTTCATTGTTGTTTTCAATCTCTTTAAAACTTTAGTTAAACCTTTGTTTTTGAAAACAACATTGCACATGCATCACTTGATTAGTCTTAATCATTTTCATACAACTTGTGATCTTTAGATTTTCATATCATTGACAAGTTTGTAATTGTTCAAGTGATTTGCATTTGACTTCAATCATATCTTTTACGTGCTTTAAACTTTGAAATGCTTTAAGCATAAAATTCATTGGACTTAATTTTAACTTGATTGAAGTACTACACACACACACACCTCATAAGCATTGATCTTTGTAATCCTTAGTGTTTGTGTGAGTTTGTTATTCACTTTCATATCCGCCTATCTTAGAGGCAAATTTATTGAGCTAAATTGTAATCTCTTAGAGTGTTTTGTGAAGACACTTTCTTTGAGAAAAATCTATTATTGTAAGGTTATTGCTTAGCCATTGAAAAGCATCTTGTAAAGGTTGTTGTTAAGCCTTGAAAAACAACATTGTAAGGTTATTGCTTATCCTTGGAAAGCATATTGTAGAGGTTATTGCTTAGCCTTTTGAAAAGCATAATAGTGGAAATCCGGTGGGGTGTTGGATACACAAGCCGGTAGTGGATGTAGGCATTGAGGCCGAACCACTATAAATGATTGTGTAGTGGTGATTGTTTTTGTGGTGATTATTTTTATTAGCTTCCGCATTTTGTTTGATTAATCTTCACATGTGACTAGTTTAATGTTAAAGAATTTAAAAATGGTCATAGTTGGTCACTAGTTGTAGCTCACCCTATTCACCCCCCCTCTAGGGTAGGATCCCTTGGACTTTCACACACTACAAGAAATCTACGCTGTTGTGACGAAATTTGATGACGAAATTTTTTTGTCTTAAAAGAACACCCAAAGAGGACGAAATATAAATTTTATCGCTTTTTTTAATTTATTTCAAATGTATAGGAGACGAAAACAAAATTTCGTCTGCAAAAATAAGGCGCCAACTTCATTTGCGTTGGCGCCAATTATTTTAGCTCATTGGATATGAACATTTTTGTCACAAAATATAATTTTTTTTACGACGAACGTAATTCATCACCAATAAGGATAAGTTATGGATGACAAACATATTTCGTCACCAAAATAAGGCACCAATTTCATTTGCTTTGGCGCGAATTATTTTAGCTCATTGGAGACGAACATTTTTTTTCAATATATAATTTTTTTTTGCGACGAACGTAATTCATCACTAATAAGGATAAGTTATGGAAGACGAATATATTTCGTCACCAAAATAAGGTGCCAATTTCATTCACACTTGACTCTAGGAATTTGGGTTCAAATCTGGATCAACAGCCCATTAGATTCCTGAGTTGAAATCTTGGCCCCACACCCACACCCACACCCACATTTGTCCGTAGTGCCCCCCCCAACCAAAAAAAAGAAAAAGAAAATCCAACGCCCCTTTTCCAAAACCCATTTTTGGTTTCCCCCTTTTCCAAAAGACCAAAACCCTATCCGAAGAAGTAAAAGAGGAAGAAGAAGACGACGACGAGGAAGAAGCAGAAGGAGAAGGAGAGGCTGGGCTGGCAGGCGAAGGATGCAGAAGAGCTGCAAGAGCAGCTAGGCGGAGGATTGGAGGAAGCAGAAGAAGAAGAAGAAGAACTCCCAAACCCATCCCTGATCCCTCTCAGTCTCATCTCTTCAGCTCTACCTATCTGGCTCTAGTACAAGAATTTGCACTTTTATCGGCGTTTTTTGCCGACGCAATAAATAAATGCTGGGAAAAGTGATAAGTCCACAAAATTAGGTCATTAGGTCATCATTTCATGAGCATTTGTGGACTTAATTAGGTCTAATTGCATAGAATTGCACTTAATTTCATGATTACATGTATTTGGGGATATTTTTGGAAAAAATGGTCAGAATTGGTCAAAATTTATTGAACTGCATGATTTTTGTGAAATTAGGATTTTCATCTCATTCATCACCCCCAAAATTAGTTCTTTTTCTTCATCAAAGCATACTTGTTATTTTGGCACCTTGTGCTATTTTTTGGAAAGTTTGTCATTTGGGTGCATCATTAGGCATATAGGGTCCCATGCATAATTCATGTTTATTTTATTATATGTGATTAATTAATTTCTTTCAATTTGTAGGAAAAAATCAACAACATGGGACCCTATCCCATGAAGATTTACATGATTGGTGGGACCATGATGGTTAGATGAATGTGTCTTGGTTGTGAAAGAGTTTTTAAAGAAGTTTTCACCTAATACAAAGGAGTTAAGTCCACTTGGAATTATATATTATGGCATATATGAAACAAAAACGTGGGTGGATGGCAAGTTTTGCATTGGAAGGAGATCTCCACAAAGTCAAACTTGTGGAAGAAGAAATCTAATCAAGGAGGAGACAAAAATCAAGAAGAAAATCAAGATGCAATCTTACAGATCTTTTGAGGAACCCAAGATGGAAAAAATTGGATCACAAGGACAAGAAATCAATTGAAGTTTGAATTTAAGCCAAGATGAAGGAGGGTGTTACCAAACAAAGGGGCATAAGAGATTATAAAAGAGGGTCTAGCCAAAGGGGATGGGAGCAATCACTTGGTCCAAGGCTTTTGGTAGCAACCAAGGAGACTCTTCCTCTCTCTATTCCACTCCCATCCACCTTTCTCTCTAAGTCCCTTTCTTCTTCTTCTTCCTCCTAATTCTTTAGACATAGGTTGAGAGATCATGTTGAGAGAATGATGACGAGAGAAGAATCTTAACTTTTTTGTATTTCAAGATCAAGAAAAAAAGACACTACTTGGATTGATTTTGCAACTTTCTATGTAAGTGATTTAATTTTCTTATCTTAGTTCTTTTATGCGTTTTGATTGGAGACAATATTTCACATGATTAGATCAAGGGTTTGAAAATAAAATAAAAATATCAAAAGTCGAGAGACATCAAAAAATCACTTGCATAATTTTTTTCCTACTTTGAGAAGAGAGGACATTATCATCGCATTGTCAATACTTGTAGGATTGTCTAGATTCTAGATCCTTGGTACTACTTTTCCGCTTTTTATTTTCTTTCCATCCTTTTTGTTGTTATTTCCAAGTTAATATTCTTAATTTTTTTGTTCTATTTACAAATTCTAGATTTAAAAACTCAACTTGCATCTTTCTATGTTTAGTAGAAACTTTCTATTCTTGATTGCATGATATATGGTTAGAAAGTGTCTTTGTGTATACTTCATATTTAGAAATTGCATTAGAACAAGTTTTTGTTGCTGGAATCACAAGATTATCAACCGATTAGATATACTAAATTCGGATCTGATAAATGAGTGGTGAAAAATCCTGCACATTTCAGCAGAACTGACCCAACTTGGTTACAAAAGTGCACCATTTAAAAACCAGGTAAACGTAATATTTTTGTCCACAAAATAGCAGATTTAAAGTATGGTAATTGGACTTTGAAACCCCAGAATTTCAGCCAAAAATAACCTCGGGAACCATGTCTACCAGAGGCTCAAACAGGGGTAGTTGGTAGGCCTACGTTCAGATTTCAGCAACAAACAGTTCAAGTAGGCATGTTTAATTAGGTGATCATATCTTTTTCGTTTTAAGTCCTTTTTAGGTTTTGCTTTTTTTGTTGTGTTCATGCATCATCAGACTATTGATCCCATCCATTAAATTTAGGTTCACACCATCTTAGTCATGTCGTACAGTCCAGTGAAAACAGGGCTGCGCAATAGTTTTCATACTTAGAATTTTTTACAGCATGCATCATATAGTTAGAAACTTGCATAAAATTGCATTGTTAGCATATAGGGCATTATAGATCATTCATATTTGCATAAAAATTGATTTTGGTAAGCAGGATCTAATTTAGGAAGTTTTGTTTTGATTTTTTTATATTAAACTGGTTGTTGATTTGTGTGTTCTTTGCAGGTTTTTAGATATTTTAGGATTGCTTGGATTAAGCTTCCTTTATTACAATAGTTCCTTTATTTTTTGAAAGCATTGTAATTAAGCTTTTTTGTATTTAGTTATCTAATTTAATTAGTCTTTATTTAGGCCAGATTTAGTGTTTATTTAGGATAGGTCAAAGTTGGAAGGTTTCTTGAAAAGCATTGCTCCCTGTGGATCGACCTGGATTTACCAGATTATTACTACAATCGTACCCTACACTTGGGGACCGATCAAGTTTTTGGCGCCGTTGCCGGGGAGCGCCAGTAAAGGTAACTTTCTGTCTTTCCTATTTAAATTGTACATTACTTTTGGCATCTTGCTAGAAATAAGAGGTGCATGCATGGAATGTTGAAACTACCCTAATTTGGATTAGGAAAGTGTATGGAATGTTAGCAATTCACATCATTGATTTTTAGAAAACTCCAAAAAGTTACCAAAATCTTTCAATTTATTTTTTGGAAATTTTTTTTTCAGTTAACTAACTCCTTAAGGAAGGAAAGTGAAACTAAGGCCTAAAGCTGCGTTCTTTGGTTAAACTCGATGCCTAAGAAAAGCCTTGTCCCAAAAGGGGAGATAGTCAAGCTATTCGAGGCAAGTGGTTTTTAAGCGGGACCGTTGTGACCTCACCACTTACCTGGGGGACTAACCTGGTCAAGTTAACTTCATAAGTTTGAGCTAAGGGCTGAGGTGAACTTTTTGACCTCTAGTGAGGTTAGTTGTTGTTCTAAGTTAGTTTCTTTATTTCCACCATTTAAATAAAAAAAAATTTCAAGATTCCCAAAAAGAAGGAAAGGCCCCCGCCAATTTGGCAAAGAGGTTCAGGGCACAGATTAAGAAGGAAGGAGTCTCCAATTAAGAGAATTATTGAAAACTTTGAATCTCCAATTCTATCAAGTTCTTTGAGACCATCACCAATGGCAAGTGGGTCCGGTAGTGGCAACAACAATGATGACCAGAACGACCGGAATGAAAATGATGGTAATGAGGCGGTTAACCAAAGGGCTAGGAGTTTACGAGAATACCTTCAACCCACACGGACAACCACACCTTCTTGCATGGTCGTCCCACCCAATGTGGGAAATTTTGAAATAAAGCCGGGCGTGATACAATTACTCCCTAAGTTCCATGGCCTTGATTCAGAAAGTGCATCTCGCACTTAAGAGAATTTGAAGAAGTCTGTGCCACTTTACACTTCAATAATATTGGGGGAGGACATAGTCAAATTTAGATTATTCCCTTTTTTCACTGAAGGAGAAGGCAAAAATATGGTTGCATTCCCTTAGGCCCAATTCGATTACCACTTGGAATGTTATGGGTGCGAGAGTTCTTGAAAAAGTTTTTCCCACTTCACAAAACCAACACTTTGAGGAGACATATGATGAATTTCAAACAAAAGAAAAAAGAGTCTTTCTTCAAGTGTTGGGAACGCTTCAAAGAGCTCTTACAAGCCTGCCACATCATGGATTCGAATCATGGAGCGTAATTGGTATGTTTTATGATGGGTTAACTTCTGAAATGCGCCAATTCGTTGAAACAATGTGTAATGGTGAGTTTTTGAGCAAAAACCCAGATGAAGCATGGGAACACTTAGATTCTCTTGCAGAAAGTGCCCAAAATTGGGACACTTCAGATGGAGTTGATAATCCAAGGCAATCGAATAATCCTAAGGGAGGGGGAATATATCGACTTCAGGATGATGAAATGGAACTCAATGCAAAAGTAGCATCCCTAACTAGAAAAATTGAAGCCATAGAAATGGGGAGGAGTAAACAGCCCATCAACCGTGTGTGGTATTTGTGACTGTGACACCCACTCTTCGGAAGATTGTCCAACAATCCCTGCTTTCAAAGAGGTGTTACAGGAACAGGCCAATGCAACCACTGCTTATCAGAGGCCTTTCAACAATCAACTCGGTAACTCGTACAACCCGGCCCACCTGGAGGAACCATCCCAATTTCAGTTGGAGGAATGGGCCTACTGCTAATCAGGAGTCGGCCCCCTAAAGACCTACACATCAAGGTGGTGACTTTAGGCCCTCAACACAAGGAGCCCAATACACACCACCCCCTCCACAGTCTCAAAATAGGTCTTTAGAGGATCTGCCGACAAATTTAATTCAAACTCAGAATTCCATCATTTAAAACAATCAACAATCTTTTCTAGACTTTCAAAAAGAGGTGAGAACCTCAATTGGCCAACTCAGCAATACCCTTCAAAACAGGGAGAAGGGGGCTTTCCCAGCCCAAACACACCCGAACCCTAAAGGGCAATACGAAGTGGCCAATACAGGTCCCTCTACCTCAAAGGAGCAGGTGCAAGCTGTGACCACTTTGCGGAGTGGTAAAGAAATTTCAAAAGATGATCTGTGAAAAGGAAAGTCACCTGCATCCTCGGATCAAAAAGTTTCTTCAAATAAGTCTGAATCTAAGAAGTCATAGAAAAGATTTGTGATGACAAAGGGAAGGTACCCGAAATTTCTGAGTACAAGCCTGTGGCCCCATTCCCCCAACGACTGAGATCGCCAAAGAGGATGGTCCCAAATGAGGAGATTTTGGATATCTTCAGGAAGTCAAGATTAATATCCCGCTTTTGGATGCCATCAAACAGATTCCATCTTACGCTAAGTTCCTCAAAGATTTATGCACAATCAAACGTAAGATGCATGTTTCTAAGAAAGCATTCTTGGCCGAGCAAGCAAGCTCGATTTTAAGACAAGATGCTCTCCCTAAATATAAAGATCCGGGATGGCCCACAGTATCGTGCATCATTGGAAACTTCCGGATAGAACAAGCTTTACTCGACTTGGGGGCGAGTGTCAATCTACTTCCTTACTCGGTTTATCAACAGTTGGGGCTAGGCGAGTTGAAACCTACTCAGGTCACTCTTCAGCTCGCTGACAGATCAATAAAGAAACCGAGGGGGATGGTAGAGGATGTTTTAATACAAATCGAGAAGTTCTACTTTACAGTGGACTTCATCGTTTTGGAACCCAACCTGTGGCAAATCTAATACTCAAATTCCGGTAATATTGGGTAGACCCTTCCTAGCCACTTCAAATGCACTAAGCAATTGCCGGAACGGGTAATGAAGCTTTCTTTTGGAAACATGACCATTGAGCTCAATGTTTCAATGCGGCAAATAAATGCGGGATGATTGGTCCTGATTTCGAAGAGATTGACATGATTGAGACCATTGTTCAAGAATCTCTTACGGAGTCCACCGACCCCAATTCTTTGTGTCCATTTGAAATCTGATTTGCCCTCATTCTCTTGACATTGAAGATGATATGTTCAGATGGCCAGTAGTGTGTGAAACTCGAAAGCTGAGGAGCTAGTACCATCGGGGTCTAAGTCTCTTCCCTCTCAGGTGAGGCCACCCAAACCTGAGTTGAAACCCCTTCCAGTTGACCTCAAATATACATACCTTGGGGATGATGAAACGTTCCCAGTTGTAATTTCATCACACCTAACAAGGACCAAGAGGAGCAATTAATGGAAATACTTAAGCAGCACAAGGGTGCAATAGCATGGACTGTGGCTGATATTAAAGGCATTGATCCTTACGTGTGTACGCACCATATTACCTGGAAGAAAATGCAAAACATTCTAGACAAATGCAACGCTGGCTTAACCCCACCATGCAGGAGGTGGTTAGGGCTGAAGTCTTAAAACTTCTGGACGTGGGTATCATCTATCCGATCTTGGATAGTCAGTGGGTCAGCCCTACCCAGGTCGTACCAAAGAAAGCCGGCGTCACTGTAGTCAAGAATGCTCAGGATGAACTCATCCCTACCCGGATACCCACATGTTGGAGGGTATGTATTGACTACAGAAAGCTCAATGCAGTCACACGGAAGGACCATTTTCCGCTACCCTTTTTGGACCAAATCTTGGAAAGGGTAGCAGGCCACCCATACTACTACTTCTTGGATGGATACTCAGGATACAATCAGATAGAAATCGTCCCTGAGGATCAAGAGAAAACCACATTCACATGTCCCTTCGGAACTTTCGCCTACCGGCGAATGCCCTTGGGACCGTGCAATGCTCCCGCTACTTTCCAACGCTGCATGCTGAGCATATTCAGTGACATGGTGGAGCGTTTCCTCGAGGTCTTCATGGATGATTTTCTCCGTTTTCGGTAATTCTTTCGAAGACTGCTTAAGTAATTTGGGAAAAGTCCTTGTCAGATGTGAAGAGAAGAACCTGGTGCTAAATTGGGAGAAGTGTCACTTCATGGTTCGCCAGGGAATAGTCCTTGGCCATATTGTTTCATCCAAGGGAATGGAAGTTGACAAGTCAAAAATAGATCTGATCTCAAATTTGTCCATCCCAAAAACTGTTAGAGATATCAGATCGTTCTTAGGGCATGCAGGCTTTTACAGAAGGTTTATAAAAGATTTCAGCGCTATCTCCAGACCACTGTGCAACCTTCTGTGAAAAGATACTCAATTTGAGTGGACTGAGGCATGCCACGAAGCTTTCACCAAGTTAAAGGGCATGCTGACTTCCGCTCCGATTATGCAACCGCCTGACTGGAGCCTGCCCATTGAACTTATGTGTGATGCAAGTGATTATGCGGTTGGGGCTGTGTTGGGGCAACGTAAGGAAAAGAAACCTTACGTGATTTATTATGCAAGCCGGACTTTGAATAGTGCACAGATCAATTACTCCACCACAGAGAAATAATTATTGGCCGTGATCTTTGTGCTAGACAAATTCCGTTCGTACTTGCTAGGATCCAAGATCATTGTGTTCACCGATCATTCAGCGTTGAAATACCTTCTTTCTAAGAAAGATGCAAAACCGCGTCTCATTCGTTGGATCCTTCTACTCCAGGAATTTGATATTGAAATCCGAGATAAAAGGGAGTAGAAATGTAGTTGCGGATCATCTATCACGACTTGTCATTTCTGAATCTTTGGAATCCACACCCATCCAGGACAACTTCCCTGACGAACAACTGTTCGCAGTATCCCAACTTCCCCGGTATGCAGACATTGCCAACTATCTTGCTACAGGCATAGTCCCAGAACATTGGAAAATGCAAGATAGGAATAATTCTTTTCTGAGGTCCGAAATTTTTCTGGGATGACCCATTTTTGTTTAAATACTGCCCAGACCAAATCATTAGGAGGTGTGTGCCAGATGATGAGCAAAACAGTCTCATCTCCTTTTGTCATTCACAGGCCTGTGGGGGCCATTTCTCTTCTAAAAAAAAACCACCTTTAAGATTCTGCAATGGGGTTTTTACTGGCCCACCCTTTTTAGAGATGTTCATGAATATTGCAAGTCTTGTGAAAACTGTCAAAAATTGGGTTCCGTTTCAAGAAGGAACATGATGCCCCTGAATCCAATTTTGATCATTGAGTTGTTTGATGTATGGGGAATAGATTTCATGGGACCGTTTCCCCCAAGTTTTGGTTATCTCTACATTTTAGTAGCTGTTGATTATGTGTCCAAGTGGATTGAAGCTATACCATGTCGGACAAATGATGCTAATGTTGTCAAGAAATTTCTGAAGGAGCACATATTTTCTAGATTCGGGACCCCACGAGCCATCATTAGTGATGGAGGTACCCACTTCTGTAATCGTGCAATTGAGGCTTTGTTTAAAACATATGGAATTACACACAAAGTGGCTACGCCCTATCATCCGCAGACAAGTGGGCAAGTTGAGGTCTCGAATCGGGAAATCAAACGTATATTGGAGACCACAGTAAACCCTACTCGCAAAGATTGGTCACTTCGACTAAACGATGCGTTATGGGCTTACCGCACTGCATTCAAAACTCCAATAGGCATGTCTCCATACAGACTGATTTATGGGAAAGCTTGCCACCTTCCGGTGAAATTGGAACATAAAGCATATTGGGCACTAAAGCAGCTAAACTTTGATCTGGAGAAAGCTGGAATTAAGAGGAAATTCCAAATGAATGAATTGGAAGAGATTCGCAACGAGGCTTATCAAAACTCTCGTATTTACAAAGAAAGGACCAAGGTTTTCCATGATAAAAACATTCTTAGAAAAACTTTTCACCCGTCACAAAAAGTCCTTCTTTACAATTCTCATTTGCATCTCTTTCCTGGGAAGTTGAGATCTCGATGGAGTGGCCCCTTTATTGTTAAGCATGTTTTTCCACATGGGGCGGTTGAGTTGGAGAATCCCAAGGATGGTTCAGTTTTCAAAGTGAATGGACAACGTCTGAAACCATTCTTGGAGCCATTTGATTCAGAGGACACTATTTTACCTCTGATTAGTCCTGACTATCAGGACTGACGAGCGTTAGATCTGACAGCGCTCAACTTTGTGTACATATGTATATAGATCTTCCTGCTTTGTTTTTGTGTATTTTGCCTCATTTTGGACAGATTCACGGGAAATCTGCAGTATCCCAGGTGACTTCTTCACTTTACCCTCCGATATTTTTCATCCTCATGTTCATACGTTTAATTGCATTTCATTCATTTAAACATCGAGGACGATGTTCATGCTAGGTTGGGGGGGTAGGAACAAGCACACTTGTCCATCTTTAGACAAAATTTTTACACCCTTTTTCTTTAATTAAAAAAAATTTATTTTTGTTTTTGAAAAAAAAAAAGGGTAATTTCGAGAGAATTTTTATAAAACGAAGATACCTTGAATTTTGGAATTTTTGAAGCTTTGGGCGAGGAAAAAATATAATGGTTCATTGTTTTGTTTAAGGAAAGAATTTTTGGAAAAGTGCTGAAATTTGATCCCTCACTTTTACACAGTCTGTATACGTTTTCAAGGTTTCAAATGTGAAGCTATGATTCCGTTTTCTTTGACGATTGGATTGAAAATATGATGGAAAACCGACCCTTACTTTCACAGTTTCCTGGCTCATATGGGTGGTTTGATCAGCCACAAACCGTTGAGTTAATTCGGGCACATGAAAAGGGCTGCCTATTGTTTTGGGACCATAAAAAAAAGTGTTAGTTATAAGTCTTGAAAAGAATAAAAAGTTGTGTGACTAGTTTGGGTTCGTAGCCTTTTTAACCCGAGCCAGTAAGCCCGTAGGGGTATTTACATACCTAGTGCCCTAAAGACATCTGACTTGGGAGTCATTGGCCTAACGCTCGTTACATGGGTTAATTAGAGAGCTTAAGGGACCTAGGCATTGCACAGTCACATGTGGGGTTTTGAAAAAAAAAAAAAAAAAAGCAGTAGTGCGAAAGCCATCATGTCGCCTTGAGAGGAAAGCTTTTTTTTTTTTTTTTGCTAAGGTTAGGTGGCCCAGAATGTTGGATAAAAAAATCGTTTTCACACAGAAATTTTTTGGTGGATCATTTGATACCTATTTTTTTTCGTATACGCACTTATCACCATGCACAATCAATTCAGCATGATTTCGAGAATTTCTGACCAATAGATGAGATTTTGAACCTAATTTAAGATTTGCCTTTAAAAAAAAATTCCAAGAATTGAGAAAATCTGGTGTTTGTAAATTTTCTTTTGGAAACGTCCTCCTGGTTTTGTTAGGTTTCTACTTTGAAAAAAAAATGATGAAAAAAAAAAACCAAAAAAAAAATGAAAAAAAAAGAAAGAATTTTGTGGGTATATTCACTGCAAACCCTCACGAGGCACAACTCGTCCACCTAGGGGGAACCTAGGGGTTTAAAGGCTTACTGCATACGCTAAATGCAGTCGAGAGTGCCAGCGAAAGTGGTGTTTTTCATTTCTATTTTCTGCATTAATTTATTTTCCATAATATTACTTTAGTAAGTTTTATTCCTTGTCGCTTATTTTGCTAAGGGACTAGCAAAAAGCTGTGTTGAGGGGTGTGATAAGTCCACAAAATTAGGTCATTAGGTCATCATTTCATGAGCATTTGTGGACTTAATTAGGTCTAATTGCATAGAATTGCACTTAATTTCATAATTACATGTATTTGGGGATATTTTTGGAAAAATGGTCAGAATTGGTCAAAATTTATTGAACTGCACGATTTTTGTGAAATTAGGATTTTTCATCTCATTCATCACCCCAAAATTAGTTCTTTTTCTTCATCAAAGCATACTTGTTATTTTTGGCACCTTGCTATTTTTTGGAAAGTTTGTCATTTGGGTGCATCATTAGGCATGTAGGGTCCCATGCATAATTCATGTTTATTTTTATTATATGTGATTATTTAATTTCTTCAATTTGTAGGAAAAAATCAACAACATGGGACCCTATCCCATGAAGATTTACATGATTGGTGGGACCATGATGGTTAGATGAATGTGTCTTGGTTGTGAAAGAGTTTTTAAAGAAGTTTTCACCTAATACAAAGGAGTTAAGTCCACTTGGAATTATATATTATGGCATATATGAAACAAAACGTGGGTGGATGGCAAGTTTTGCATTGGAAGGAGATCTCCACAAAGTCAAACTTGTGGAAGAAGAAATCTAATCAAGGAGGAGACAAAATCAAGAAGAAATCAAGATGCAATCTTAAAGATCTTTTGAGGAACCCAAGATGGAAAAATTGGATCATAAGGACAAGAAATCAATTGAAGTTTGAATTTAAGCCAAGATGAAGGAGGTGTGTTACCAAACAAAGGGGCATAAGAGATTATAAAAGAGGGTCTAGCCAAAGGGGATGGGAGCAATCACTTGGTCCAAGGCTTTTGGTAGCAACCAAGGAGACTCTTCCTCTCTCTATTCCACTCCCATCCACCTTTCTCTCTAAGTCCCTTTCTTCTTCTTCTTTCCTCCTAATTCTTTAGACATAGGTTGAGAGATCATGTTGAGAGAATGATGACGAGAGAAGAATCTTAATTTTTTTGTATTTCAAGATCAAGAAAAAAAGACACTACTTGGATTGATTTTGCAACTTTCTATGTAAGTGATTTAATTTCTTATCTTAGTTCTTTTATGTGTTTTGATTGGAGACAATATTTCACATGATTAGATCAAGGGTTTGAAAATAAAATAAAAATATCAAAAGTCGAGAGACATCAAAAAATCACTTGCATAATTTTTTTCCTACTTTGAGAAGAGAGGACATTATCATCGCATTGTCAATACTTGTAGGATTGTCTAGATTCTAGATCCTTGGTACTACTTTTCCGCTTTTTATTTTCTTTCCATCCTTTTTGTTGTTATTTTCAAGTTAATATTCTTAATTTTTTTGTTCTATTTACAAATTCTAGATTTAAAAAACTCAACTTGCATCTTTCTATGTTTAGTAGAACTTTCTATTCTTGATTGCATGATATATGGTTAGAAAGTGTCTTTGTGTATACTTCATATTTAGAAATTGCATTAGAACAAGTTTTTTGTTGCTGGAATCACAAGATTATCAACCGATTAGATATACTAAATTCGGATCTGATAAATGAGTGGTGAAAAATCCTGCACATTTCAGCAGAACTGACCCAACTTGGTTACAAAGTGCACCATTTAAAAACCAGGTAAACGTTAATATTTTTGTCCACAAAATAGCAGATTTAAAGTATGGTAATTGGACTTTGAAACCCCAGAATTTCAGCCAAAAATAACCTCGGGAACCATGTCTACCAGAGGCTCAAACAGGGGTAGTTGGTAGGCCTACGTTCAGATTTCAGCAACAAAACAGTTCAAGTAGGCATGTTTAGGTGATCATATCTTTTTCGTTTTAAGTCCTTTTTCGGTTTTTCTTTTTTTGTTGTGTTCATGCATCATCAGAATATTGATCCCATCTATTAGATTTAGGTTCACACCATCTTAGTCATGTCGTACAGTCCAGTGAAAACAGGGCTGCACGACAGTTTTCATACTTAGAATTTTTTACAGCATGCATCATATAGTTAGAAACTTGCATAAAATTGCATTGTTAGCATATAGGGCATTATAGAACATTCATATTTGCATAAAAATTGATTTTGGTAAGTAGGATCTAATTTAGGAAGTTTTGTTTTGATTTTTTTATATTAAACTGGTTGTTTGATTTGTGTGTTCTTTTGCAAGTTTTTAGATATTTTTAGGATTGCTTAGATTAAGTTTCCTTTATTACAATAGTTCCTTTATTTTTTTGAAAGCATTGTAATTAAGCTTTTTTGTATTTAGTTATCTAATTTAATTAGTTTTTATTTAGGCCAGATTTAGTGTTTATTTAGGATATGTCAAAGTTGGAAGGTTTCTTGAAAAGCATTGCTCCCTGTGGATCGACCTGGATTTACCAGATTATTACTACAATCGTACCCTACACTTGGAGACCGATCAAAAGTATAGCTTTTGCCGGCGCAAAAGCTTATTTCGCCGGTAAAAGATACAGTTTTCCCGGCAATAATGTGCAAATGTTTCATTTTTTCTCGGCAATTTTTTTTTCCCGCCAGCAAAGGTAATATTTTTGTCGGCAAATTTTCTTTTTCGCCGGCAAAGGTAATATTTTTTTCGGCGATTCGTTTTTTTTCGTCGGCAAAGGTAGTATTTTGCGGGCGATATTTTTTTTTGCCGACAAAGGTAATATTTTTCGCTGAAAATTTTCACCCGCCAACTCAGAGGGAAATTCCAATCTTAGAATTTTCACCGACGCACTATTGCAGGGGGGATTTTGTTACTAATACCCTAAACCCTAAATTTATAAATTATTTTTTTGTTTCCCTCATTTTTCCTCTCTTTTGTTTCCCTCGTTTTTGCTCTCTGTCTCTACGATTTCTCTCGGTCTCTTTGGAAAGTGCTTCCATTACAGCCGCCCGAGAAGAATAGACCTTGCCGATCAGAACACCACCGGAAAAGAGTTCCACTGCAATCAATCCGAGATTCACTTCTCGTCAAGGTATGATCTCTGTTTGGGCCTTTGAGGATTTAGGGTTTTGCAGTTTTGAATTTTGGAGATTTAGGTTTTTCTATGTTTCATCTCATCTCTGCAGCACGTATCTATGTATTATTCATCTTTGACATTTCATCTCATCACCAAAACCCATATTTCAGAATCCTGACCCACCGAGCCTCCACCTCCTGCCATCTCTTGTTTTGCCAAGCCCCCACTCCAATAAGGTACGAACTCTGCTAAACCAGACCTTTTTTTTTTTTCTTTTTATAAACCAGATTCCAGATTCTAGATCAGTAGAGATGAAGATTAATTTGATTTTACTTGGTGTTGTTCTGATTGTGTGTTTGTATATATGTATTAGGCTTCTGATTTATGTATTAGGAATTGTCTTCTTTGGTTGAAATTTATTGGTTTTCAGTCGTCACCATTATCAGTACCACTGTATCTATTTTGTCTAAAGAAGAAAGAAATGAATAGAAGAAGTATCAAAGAAATGGTGGCCCTATAGTGATTTTGTCATTTGTCAATTGAACCAAAGATGACATGTGATCTCATATTGAGGTTCAGGTCAAGGTTTATGTGTTTCCTGTTTTGATTAATGGTAATTAATAGGGAGTTCTATAATTGTTCTTCGTGTTCCTTTCTATTTCTTTATATATATAAGCCCTCTAACAGAGCATGCTCATTAGTGCTGCTTTATGCTAGAAATTCTGGTGTTTCTGCTCATCGTTTAGTGTGGTTATGTATTTGAGAAATTCAGATCTGAATTGGTAGGTTGCAATGTGTTAGTCATTACAATATGTTAATTTGGTGGTTATGTATGCCTGTTTTTGTGTAATTGAATCAATTCTCATTTACTCCTTGTGTCATACAAAATAAGATTTCAGTATATGTAATTGATTGATTGCGTTGCTCTGTCAAATTTATTATAAGCTTGCCAGGCTTGAAGAAATCTCTGGGAGCCCATTTCAGTTTGAAAACCCTGTACTGCACAAAATTCATAAGTCATAACTCATAACAAATGGTTACCTGTTCCCATTTCACAAACACTTAAATCTGGATAAGTTTGGTTTTGATCAAAGGCAGTCAGGGGGATGATAGATTGGAGTTATAGCTATTTTCATAAGCTGTCGTACTTAACTCTCTGATTTGAATTCAAAATATATGAAAATGCATCCATCCTGGAGGAAGAGGAAACAATTGTAAATAAATTTTGGCATCAATTTTGAAATTTATGGGATGTGTCTACAATGTTGCTTTGAATATCATAACTTGTATTCTTCAAATTTGGCTTGTTTGTTCTTTCCCATGGCAGGGCCTTCTCTGTATAATGAATTTACTGTTATGTTCACATCAGATCCCTTCTTGAGTAAAACAAAAGGAAGAATTTTGTCCCATGAACAGTTTTTTTTCTTCTTCTCTTTTTTTGTTGAGGGATTTTACGTTGAATAGATGTCCATTTGTGTTAGTTGTTCTGTTACTATGTTACAGTACCACCCATTAAAACTGTTATTTCTAGTGACTTTCATGTTGCCTCATTGGTTTGTGGTTCCTTTATTCCTTTCCTTTTTGGTTAAATAGTTTTCCTTCTCCAAGTTCTTCACTGTCATCAGATTTCCATTTGAAACTTGTTGGAGAAAAGGATGGTAAGAAACACTGATTCCCTTTTCCAAGTGCGTAGGGTAATATTACCTATAGAAAAGAAAATAAGTGCCTTGGTTCACAACTCTCAGTGATTCTTCTTCTTGATAAGCATTTAGAAAGTGATTGTTTATCCCTTGTTTATTCTCTTGACTGTGTATGGAATCATCACTTTTATCTAAAAATAGAAGAAAAAATAAAGAATAGATGGTTGTTCTATTTACTGTTTCGTTCACATCAAATCACGGATATATGTTACTCTTATTGAAATGAAAATTGAGACATTGAATGAGGACGGCATGTGATTTAAGCAATTTCAATCAAACAAAGTTGAGCCCCCATTAGTTGAATTAGAATGATTTGTTATCCCACAGTGATGATGGCTCATGGCAGCATGACATTATGTCTTGTAGGGGAATAGACACAAAAGAAAGTAAAGGTTTTCTTTTGGGGGGTCAGGAACTAGATTTGTAGATAGGAGATACCAAATCTTTTACATCAATTTTTTTTTCAAATAAGTTAAAAAAAAGAAACATTAAAAAAAACATGGGCCTTTTTACATGCATAGGAAATTATTATCACCATTGATTGGCAAGTTAATGAAAATCTGGATTTGAAAAATTCCCATATGACATCTAAAATAATTTCCAATTTCCCATTTGAAAATTGCACATGGATTCAATCCCACTGTCAATGAACCATGGGTAGATTGGGAGTATAGGTGTACAACCTTGTAAGTACAGGATTTTTGCATTTTATTCATCACCTTGTTGTTTTTCTTGTGATGTTATTGATTGAATTTGATGCTTCTGTAAAAGGTTGCATTCCTTTTTGACAAGGTATAAACTATTGCATCCATCAAGATTTGAAGGATTTGGATCCTCTATAACTTCAGTGGCAGCGTGCTCCTTGTTGCTTTCAAGGTATCATATATGGATTCAACATCCAAATAATTTTTTCCAATAGATCTATTTATTGAGCGGAGTAAAAAATATATTATTCTACATAGGACAAGGCAAAAGAAAAGTGTACCGACCATTTGGTGTGGATATTTTGATAGCGCCTCAGATCTAAAGAGATGCTTATTATTAATTCCTTTTGAGGTTTGTTTTTTTTTTTTTTTTTTTTTTTTTTTTTTTTTTTTGTAGAAGTTCCTTTTGAGGTTATAGTGTTTGAAAGCCCACTTTAACTTTCTATTTGACTTGTACAGGGGGAGAGGAGGTGGCTGGTCATTAGATACTTGTTCCCAGTGTATCTTTGACTCCTCTCTTTGGCTATATTCACTTTGCAATTTATTATGACTATAACTCTTTCATTTGTCTCCAACTTTGTTTTGTTTCCACCCAAAAATACATGAAACATTCGTGCCATGAAGGTTGGGTTACATTCGTGTGGTGACTAAGAAAGGGCATAATTACAGGTCGTACTTCATTAGAAGCTCAAGTTCATATTGTGCCATAGAAACCCAAGTTGCTTACATAAAGAATACAGGGTTTGTTTGTCCTTGAGTTTCTCATGAAAAGAGTGGATTAATATATACATTTTTCTTTATATCTTGGCATTCTCTATATCTATTCTCATTGTAAGATTTTGAACATCAAGTTGGGTGCATGAATCTATATCTTTCCCTCTCTTTCTACACTCGATCCAAACAAACCATCTTCCTTTTGTTCCTCTGTTGTTTCTCTTGTACACTTTCTTTCTTTCTTTTTTATAGGATTTCTCTTGTACACTTTTTTAGAGGTTCAGTACAGTTGTATTCAACCAGATAGATTATTATGAGCCCAGTAAAATGCATCATAAATTAGCACATGGTTTCAAATGGGACTCATCATGTGATGAATGAATAAAAATCACTCCTTTAAGTGTATGACTACCAATCATCAATTAGTACAGTCCTAAACCAAATTGACAATGGGTTGCCAGAACCCATTCCCACTGTGCTTTCCATTCCTTTTTTTTTATTTCTTTTTATGATGAAACTTGGATGTAGGTTACAAACTAGATGGCTATGCAAAACATAAGATCATAGGTAGTGGAACATATTATCATAGTCATCATGTGATTGATTGTATTCCAACTCAAAGCATTCAAGGTCATCATGTGATTGATTGTATTCATAATCATATGCACATGTGTTTGTGTGTTCTCTCTTTAATAATTTGATTAGCTTATTGATTATTCATTTTTAAGATATGGACAAGACTTGGACGACACTGGATGGTCAAGACCGCACGGTGAGAATGGGTCGAGAGTATCGTGACGGAGTGAAGTCATTTATTGAATTTGCAAAGGCGAATGCTGGGGATGCTACTGAGATTTGGTGCCCGTGTAGGATTTGCAAGAACAATCGCCGGTATGACTGCGACACTGTGAACTTTCATATTTACCGTTGGGGTATGCAAGCATCCTACAAGACCTGGATTTACCATGGAGAGATAACACCTCTTGTGGATGACGTTGTCGAATCAGAACATGGGGGTGATAGTGATTATGAGGATCGGGATGAATATCAAGAAATGATGGAAGACCATTACATGGGAACTTACACCAACGCTGAGGCCATCCAAAATAACACAATGCGTCACTTTGAAAGGATGTTGGATGCTTCTCAGCGCCCTTTGTACTCGGGTTGCTCTCCAGACAACACTCTACTGGATTTTGTCATTAAGATGATGGAGCAAAAGGTGGAGTAACATATCGTTCAACAATGTGATGCAGATATAGAAGGCACTCCTGCCAGACGGTAATTTGGTTCCAGGTTCAATTTATGCAGCGAAGAAGATACTACGTGACTTGGGTCTGGGATATGAGCACATTGATGCTTGTCATAATGATTGCACCTTATTTTGGAAGGAGAACATGGATTTAGAAAAATGCCCGGTATGCGGGGAGTCCAGATTCAAGCTAAATGATGGGAAGGGAAAGAAGATCCCGCATAAGGTTTTACGGTAGTTTGCAGAAACTTTACTTGTCCAGAAAGACTGCCACACACATGAGATGGCACAGTGATAAACGCAAAGATGATGGGATAGGTAGGCATCCGGCAAATTGTGAGGAATGGAAGGGTCTTGATAAGGAACATCCGGATTTTGCGGCGGTGGTATGAAGAGGATCCTTTTGTCCAAATCAGGTAAATCAAGTTATCTATGTCAATGACACCAAATTAGGCCCAAATTGGAAAGTCGTGGAACGGGTCAAGCATCGCGGTGTTTGGGATGTGCAAGAGCGAGATGAGGAAAAAGAGCAAAATGTGATGAACGAGCTGTGCCAACAGGAAGAAACCATTGAAACTGTCTCAGTATCTGTTGCCGAGGATTTTTCCTTTTATTACACTAGGGATGACATTGAACCAGACATCATCCCTGAGGATAATAAACCTGCGGCCGATGGTGATGAGCCAATTGCTGATGGTGGTGACGAGGACGAAACATTGGCAGAGTATATAAATGAAAAGGAAACTGATCAATCTGACCCTGATATTGATTCTGATATGGAATTATGATATGTAAAGTTTATTTCTTCATGTGTGTGGACAGGGATTACATGCAATGAAATCATTAATTTTACTTTTATTTGTTTGCCACTATTATGACTTTTTTAAAAAAATTTATGTGTTTGATCCCTTTATATATTTATGATCTCTTTGTCATTTATTATCATAGTGGCCCAAAAAAATGCCGAAAAAAAGAAAATCGTATGTTCCTCCCGGCGCATTGTCTCAAAAGAAGAATGCTTATGAGTCAGCTAGAAATAAGAATACTGTAAGTAACATGGCCTGAATGAGTGAAATTGGCGCACGACAATTGGTACAAGCAATTCAAAATCCATCTTAGCGTCAACTCTCTGTTGAAGATGAGCATGATGACATCGACAAGGAGTATAGACCATCCGGAGTAGTGAGGAAGAAGATGAGTTAGAAGAAGAGGTTGTTATATCCAATATCAAAATTTAAATACTTGTGATATTTCTTGCATGTATACTAACTTATTGTGTTTTTTTTTTTTTTGTAATTCTTGATTTTATCCTAACTTATTGTGTTATTCAGTTCGCACACATGGCCCCAGGGAGACGCAGACAATGCCAATCAGAAGGCACTCAGGTATCGGTCCCAGATCGTACTGCCAGTCCGCGTGAGATTAGTGCCACCCAGCCCGATGTATCTAGCCAGCCTACTACGGACAGCAGCGTAGGTAAGAAATATTTGACCCTATTATCTTTCAAACTTATTAGCCCGATTTCATTTTTTTATGATTAATAATTTGGATTTGTTTATGCTAGTTGTAGCATCATCCTCTCGGCGTGTACGGGGTAGGGTGGTGGGCCATGAGTCAGAGAAGAGGATGAAGATTCTGGGCAGTAGGCTTTCTGTTCCGCTAGGTGCACAATCGGAGGCATTTGAGGGTATAAATGCCTCTACATTTGCAATCGAGCTGGGTAGTCATATTCGCAGGCTTGTACCTTTGAACAAAGAAACATGGGGAGCAATTGATGATGGTTGCAAGGAGGCAATCTTTACTGCAGCTGCAGTAATAAAACAATCTTTTACTTCCTAATCTATATTCATAGGCTTTACTGTTTACTTTTCACACTTGTGGGTTTGAAATGACAGCAAAAGTAAGACTTTGGCGACTGGAAGACCGATGCAAGGCAAATGCAGTCGGGAAACTATCAATGCATATTTATAGGGAGTTTAGGGCGGAGCTACACAAAAAATATAAGAAGTTGTTGGAAAATAGCCACGATCCAAAGCAGTTCCCATATGATACGCAGAGGGCGGCCCAATGGGTCTGGCTGATAGAGAACAAATGGGAGACACCAGAGTGGAAGGTAGCTAAATTATATTTCTTGATTTGCTTTCGGTACATGGTTTTAATTAGTCTCTACACTATATATTGTTGTTGTTTTAACTATTGTTGTTTGAAACTCGGGCCTTTAACCAACTCGGTAGCAAAATGTATGCTCGCGCTCCGGTCTGTTGTTGAAAACATTGCTCATGGAAAACTTGTTAAGTAGGCCACAACACCATTGCTTGTTGTCAGTGGGACCTAGAACTTTGATTTTAAATGCTTGGATATTTTCTTAGATTAGCTTTATATAGACAGGTGTGTGCATGCTAATATTTACCTTGATGGGATGATTTGGGATGCTCTCGTCATTACTTGTGATAGGCAATGAGATGATTTGGGATGCACATGCACTTGTCATTACTTGTGATAGGGAAGCCTATGGACATTAATTTCAAATGCTTGATGTTGGCTACTAGGCTTATTCGTTTGGGTTCACTTCTCTTGATGTTTTTGTTGCTTGATAAAGGCCGTTGATGAGATAAGTGGGTTCCACTCATCATCACTTTTGAAATGACAAAAGGTAAGAAGACGAAAATGAATGAGAACTCTGTATCTCAGTTGTTTTGAAACTCTCATTAAGGTTGCAATGTTGATGATCCTCTGTATTAGCAAAGTAGTGGACTGAGATCAATTACATTATTGTAGAATCACTTATAAATTTTTACGGCTATGATTCCTCAAATCTCTTTTAAATAAGCTAACTACATTGTCTATTACTTGTAATTTTCAGCGTAAGTCACAGAGGAATTCAGAGAGCCGGAGCAAAGTGAAGACACTTCATACAACTGGGTCTCGATCATTTGCAGCCCAGTTCTCGATCATGCAGGCAGATGAGCAGCAGGCTCCTCCCTCTCAACCTGATTTATATCGTCAGCAACACTATAGCAAGAAGAATAACAGATGGATCACAGATCATGCTGAGGAGACACATGTGAAAGTGCAACTAGGTTCAATGAATAAGTCCTAGAGGGGGGGTGAATAGGACAAAAGGAATTCTAATGCCAATTTTAAACTTATTAGCCCAATTTTAATCTCAACTTGGAATAATAGTCACACATAACAAATAACTTGTTTGAATTATAAGTTCAATGTGTGTGTGCTTAAATAATCAGAGACACTCTAATTTGAAACAAGATAGTAAGCACAAGAGATTTATAGTGATTCAGTCACACAGACCTACATCCACTCTCAAGGGTCACACAATCCCTTGGTTCCACTATAAAGAATCAAACTACACAAGTACTGATTCTAACTCAATTTTGTTACTGAGGTTCGATCACACAGAACTACTCCCCACACACAATTTTTAGAGTGGTTAACACACACAGATTCAACCACTGTCACAAAGATATAAATTTGAATGGAGGGCAAACACTTGCCTTTAATGAAGATCGAAAGTGTTTGAGGAAGCTTTTGACCGTGATCGAAGCTTTTAACCTCTTGCAGCTAGCTTGGTGTTGATGATGAAACTCTATTGAGATGCACAACCAGGTTGTAGAGGTTTGATTTCTAGGGCAGAAATGAGAGATAGCTTTATGGATTAGGATACCCTAGATTTGGCTTCTCAAAGCACACTCCTTAGAGCTAAGTAAGCCCTTGGATTTTTCAAGATAGAATCTAAGTGTGTTTGGAAGAAACTTTGAGAGCTTGGGAAAGGTTTACAAGAATTTAGAACAAAGGCTCTTCAAAAATTGGACTCCTTAATGTTGAAAATGGGCTTCAGGTATTTATAGAAAAGTTTCAACGGTCACAAAACGGCTAGTGAACAGTGAATAGTGAATAGTGTTACTGTTCAAACGGCTAGTGAATAGTGAACAGTGTTACTGTTCAAACGGCTAATGAACAGTGAATAGTGAATAGTGAACAGGGAATAGTGAATAGTGAATAGTGAAGTTACTGTTCAAACGGTTAGTGAACAGTGAATAGTGATGTTACTGTTCATACGGCTAGCCGCGAGGTAACCGAAAAACCATTTTAAGAGAGTTTTTGCTCTGTGGAAAAGTAACAGCGAGGTGACCGAAAACCATGGCGGTTAGCCGACTTCTGAGGCCTGTTTTGAGTCTTGAAAAAGCTGAAGAATAATCTCTAAAACCCTATTAAATAAGCCATTAAACTAAGGGTTTTTAGGGCCATGTCTTGGTTGGTTTGGAGTCCCATTACCTGAATAGGTTGGCACACATATGGACGTCTTCTTTTATGAATCCGAGCCTTCCAAGACTTGATCTTCTGCCTTCAAACTTGATCTTCCTTGAGAAATTCTGAGAGGCAAGGTCTTGGATTCTTCGACACGGAATTGACAATACAAAAACAAGTGCTCATAGGAATGCGGCACTAACAATCTCCCCCTTTGTCAATTTCGTGGCAAAACACCTATTCTTGATTGAAATACAACAAATGGACTTAAATACAACTAAGATTACAAGAGTACATGATCTTTACAAAAGATATAACAATTACAACTCAAGGACTCATGACTCTAAATACTCCCCCCTAGCTGAGAATGTGCTTTGTCTCTTAAAGATATACCTGCATAAGACATTGACATACACATTCTATGGTGGGATTGCTACTCCCCCTTAATTGTTAGTCACAAAATATCATAGATAGAGTGTGTTTTCACCCTTTGTTCTACACTCTCCCCACTACTAGAAAAAAGGCATTTTATATCGGCTAAAAACCGATATAAAAGACCTATAATATCGGTTTTTGAGTGAGCTTCAAACCGATATAACTGCTCCCCGATATAAAAGATAAACGTAACCGATATAATAAGTGTAATATTTCATATCGGTTAAGCCTAAAGCAATGTAATATTCATATGTATTTATATCATAAATTATTATAAAACCGATATAACTTATAGCCAAACCGATATAACTTATAACCGAACCGATATAATTTATAGCCAAACCGATATAACTTATAGCCAAACCGATATAATTAATATATGTTATATCGGTTTCATATGGTTTTTTATATCGGTTTCATAATAACCAATATAATTGATTAAGAATAACCGATATAAAAAATATGTAATTGGTTTGTTATATCGGTTTCATATCCGGTTTCATTAAAAACCGATATAATTTCATAATTTTTTTTTTTAATATCAAAAGAACCTGTTGTACCATGACAAAAAAAACCTGCAATATACCTCAAAATACTAACATCTAAACAATAAAAACCTTTATATATATAAATAATTAATTTCTATATACATATATACACATGCAAGTATAGTATAAATTAAAGTTTCTAATGTAACTGTAACTACGCCTCAAGATCAAATAAAAATTCGGCAGAGTCTCCTTTGTATTTTCAATATTTAAAAAACCTAAACCCTGTCATAAACATGAAAATCAATATCAACCCTTCCAAGATATATATAATTTTACATATTCTGATCGAAAACCAAAACTTGCATATATAACATCACCACGCCAAATTCTAATTATTTGTAAATACTATCAAATTTTGTCTACAGTATAAACTCTGCAGATTCTACCTATAAAAAAAAATGAGCAGGAAAGAACTATAGGGAATCACTAGTAAGAAATGAAAATAGAAACAAATGCAACAAAACATCACTTCTAACAGAAACACAAAACCATGGGATGTACCGGATAGATTTTCTCGAAATTTCGGCATAGTCTCCCCTGTACGTGTGACATGTAAATTTTTTTTACAACCTGCTAGTACCTGTACATGACAAAAAAACACTTCATATAAACAACCCAATGCCCCAACACACTACAAAGTCATTCACCACTACGTGCGAGTCCCATCAAAGCATGGTCTCAAAATGAAAAGAATCTTTAAATGTAAAACTTGTGCCACCAAATGGAAACAAACAATAGTAACCATCCACATATCTTTAGATGTCAAATTCCTGAAGCCAGACTATTAGGATCAAAATTTGTACTATTTTCCCTGCCAATTTGTTCACTCTGGATTGGAAGGGCGCATCTATACATACTTAAGAATAAATCACAAAAGCATGAGTAAACTAAAAAAGACCACTACCCCACATCCATTTCTTCTCATCCAAATACTCCAAAACATCAAGCAATAAGAAAGAACAAAACCCATTTCATTAAACTCCTTAAGAACACATGTTCTAGTTCCCATCTTAGAAGCCAGCAAAACACCCTTAAAAAAAAAAGAACCTACATCTTCAGACTACCATGTTACAAGGAAAAAGGTCTATATAGATCATATCTAAAACCAGTAACCCACATCCAAAATTAGTTTTTAGGATATATACATAAACACACATCCAAATAGTGTCTTTTATAAGAAAAATGTTGTACACAGATCCCATGTCAAGAAAAGACATTAAACCAGATGAACTAACTCAAAGACAGTATTTGAAGCAATACCTTAACTTCATTGGGTTCCAATCAATTTAAGAGGAGCTCCTAGAAAGACCAATCACTGAACTAAAGGTTTTTGGAACATATTCAAAAGAAAGAGAAAGGAAAACACTTACATGAACTTAGTCCCAATAGATTTATGCAGTTTCTCAAGGGTTTCCATGCAAAGCTCTAGACTGGCAGCAACTTCCTCATATGTAGCAAGTGCAGAATGATAGATGTTGGTGTCAGCTTCCATCTCTGCTGGGGCAGGTGGTGGTGTTGTGGAAATACCTGTTGCAGAAGATATGGAAAAGAGAACAAGTTGACAGTGTGGACAAAAGTGCAAACTATCAAGGCAATAGACTGCTGCTAAAAGAAAAGCAAAAGAGAAATCTAATTACAAAAATAAGGAATTTCCAGCCACTAGGCCCTGTTTAGAGGCCAGTGCTTTGTCCAAGGAATCCTCTCCTCTATTCCATTCTCCACATATGCAGTATACAAACTAGAATTCTCAGTGTCAATGTTACCAGAGTGGATAAGTGGATTAGCAAAGCTTTCAACAACTAAGAAAAGGACTGCTTTTTATATTTTTTTATTCAAAACTAACCTGCCTTCCTTTTCTTGTCTGCCCTTCCTTCTTGCAACTGTTGTCCCACAAATGGGCTTCATATCTACCAGTCCACCTATGCGTGATGAAGATTAAATTGCAAGTCTTAGAAGCACAGCACATACTAGATATCATGACAAAAAAAAAAAATTGAAACAAACCCAAGAGAAGAAAATGAATGTTTTGTTCAAATACCTCAGGAGAGAGCTCAAACTAAAATGGCACATTTGGATACACCACAAATTAACAGTCTCAATATTTGGCACAATAGATGGTTATCCATTCTAGCTGCCAATGGGAAGCATACATACCCTCCCTAAGCACCATACATGAACAAGAAACCATAAACTGGTGACCAAAATGACAGAAAGGAGGAGCTGTTTCTGACCTTGTGACACCTCTATATTGGGATGTTCTCTGCCCAAATGTATCAATGGACTTCCTATGAACAAGTTGCTTGAAATCCAAAATATATATATATATATAGTTAAATTATCTTCTTACAAAGCATATAATGCAAAATCATGGTAATATTAAGTAAACTGGTAATATTAAGTAAACAAATTATCTTCATATTAAGTAAACAAAATTACAAATCATATTAATTAAATTATTTTCTTATGCATCCAACTTTTGTCCATCGTAATATCCGGTTCAAGCCATCACCTACCGACAAAAAATGATGGAAGAATGCTAAATGTAATTGCTTTTGCAGCTCCTTAGCCTTTGAGGAGGACTTATTCTTCAAGTATACTCTCTCCACATGACACATACCAAATATAAAAATAGAAGAATCTCACTTATCTCTACAGAAACCCACGTGCATATCTTGAATACCCATTGCAATTTAATGTCAATATATGATGAGGAAACCATGAACTTCAACAAACAGCTGTGAACTTTGCAGGTAGGTTTGAAAAGAAACTAATTTGATAATTTTTTTTAGACAAACAAACAAACAGTTGTTGGGATATTTTGGAACTTCCTCTGCATCCCCTTTTCCCCTCATCCCTGAGGGCCTCTTTATGTTGAATTAAAACTGAGAATGATAAAGATTAAGGAACTTCATAAACAAGGGAAACATTTTGAAGAGTGCCTTCCATAAGAAGCTAAATCTCCCATGATCAGAAGAAATCCGTTCTCTGTATTGATTTATATTGAAAAATTATGACTAAGCCAGCAAATCAAAGGATACTTTCACCATTGCAAAACATAAAATTTACATCATATAACACCTAAAACATCAGCATCAGTTTTCCCCATCTGTTCTGTTTCCTTTTAACATATTACAAAAGCCTATAGTAAGAGAATGAAATCGCTGGAATGCGTGGCGAGAGTTTTGATTGAATCATAGGCAGCCGTTGAGCACCGAGACTGTAAGTTTATCTCATGGCCTTCTGTGGTAAATTATTGTAATTTTTTCTTCTCTGGGGGCCATTTTGCATATGAAACAAAGCAAGTGACAAAAACATACCAGCATATTTATACAAGCAAACGGCAAGTCCATGCCCGAGCAAAGATCTGTCATTCTCTCCTGTTTCCTCTGAATATGCATACCTGCAACAATCCATTCAAAATAAATAATAAACATAAAACAGTGCAAGATTTGGTACAACACTCCCACTCTTTCTCCTCAAGTTTCCAGTGACACCATTTTCATACATGTTAGAAGGATGAGTTGAGGGATGGGCCCTGTCCATAAGGCTCTGTTCCCTTCCCCCTCTTCCTCTGTTATCATGTGTGAACGGAACATGCAATCTGAGAAGAAAAAACCCATACCTAATACCTGAGTTTTTTT
Organism: Litsea cubeba; assembly: GCA_012931725.1. Taxonomy (NCBI): domain Eukaryota; kingdom Viridiplantae; phylum Streptophyta; class Magnoliopsida; order Laurales; family Lauraceae; genus Litsea; species Litsea cubeba. Next base: position 85,261,257 of record CM022947.1, on the reverse strand, counting down.
TTTACGTTGCCAGGAAACCGAGAGAGAGTAGGCAACCCTGAAAATTGTTCAGTAAACCTATTCCTAACAATTCGGTGAAATGTTGGTCCGAATGTAGAATGGAAAATATTAACCACAATGTAAAAGATAATTCATTCTTATCTTTTTGCAGTGGCAATAAAAAGATGAAGGAAAACTTACATTAGTGATATGAACCACCCAAAAGTGCAGATGTTCTCTGTATGCAGAACACCAAGATGGTTATCCAATTCCTTACTGAATGCAAGGATTGTGAGCATCATTTTAGAAAACATGTCTTTACTGTGAGCATGGGTGTAGGGGTAAGAATGACAATGCCTAAAATATAGGGAATTGAGAACTCATGCCACTGGAGAGTCCTTGCAAATAAAGATAGAGGAACTTCCTGAAGTTGAGCGTGCTTTTGTTCATCTTGACTACTTGAGATGAGTGCATCAAATTGTCGAGGTAAAACCAGATCAGTCCCGCCTATTATCTAGTGTAAAGATGATGAAGGGAAGGCATTCATTCCCATTAAACAGAGGTAGGCATCACACCCCAACCAACAAAGACCCCGAAAGATGATAGAGAAGGATGGAAAATTGATATTTGGAAATGAAATGAACGACTGTTTTTTTTTACATGAAGACATGATGATGGAATATATCGAAGATAATAATCCCAAGTTGAGTGTAGATTAGAGAGAACAGAACCATCCACAAAATGTATAAACCACTAAGTAGTATAGAGAGTTATCGCAATAGGAAACAAGATAATACTACAAATTGTAAAAGAAGACTAACAAAAAAAGAGCATGATCACTGTCAATCAATAATCTCACTCAATTATAATATTTTGAACAAGTGGAAATTAAGCTCCCTTGAAATCAACAATATGAGGCCCTTATGTGTAAATGAATGTACACATTTTCCATGTTTGTAGAAGTACACAAAATATCTGATATCAACACCAACTCGTAAGATATTTAGAACAACAAAAATTTCTATTAGTCCATGTAGTGTAAGGTCCCAGATGTGTATCACATTGGTTTTTGGCCCATTAGAAGTCAACAGTACAACACACAAATCAAAAATGAAATTTCTGCAGAGTTCTCTAACCTTCACTTCGGATTTCTTCACGGTCTTTATCATGAACTTATCATCCTGGGTCAGGTAAAGATACTCCCACTCTTCCCAGGGAAGAAAGCTCTCTCAGTGCACTGAAACTATTTTATAGATCAATGAATTAACTCGAAGACTCAAAAGAAACTAAATGAAACTAAACATTTTCCTTTCTCCTACCCAATTAGACATGTATATGTCTCTCATGCAGACAACAGTAGCAACAGCAACAAAGAAAAAATGGAATGAAACAGAATCCTATAAGGGATCATATTTTACAACTTAAGAGCATCAGATTTTACAACTTAAGTGCTAGCTTACTGGAAAAAAAAAAAGGAATTGGAATACTACAATTGTTACATGGGTCAGATCCCACCCAATTGAGAGCATCAGAGGACCCAAATACAGTGTGAATTAATTCAGAAATAAATGTTACATTTATGTAAACTACGCAGGCAAACCACAACACATTGAGAAAACTTCTTATAGAGATCAAGTGTCCTGACGGGAACATCTAAAGCAAATTTCCCTTGGTTTGTCTTACCAATCTGACAATATACACGAACTTTAGTCCCTAAGCATACATGATGATAGGATCAGGATCATGATAAACAAATTGCAACTTTCCAGAGCCAGACCATTCAAAAGAAAAAAAAATTCCAGAGACTTGATGGTGCACAGTGACATCTAGCAAACCATCAGCAGGGAAATACCACTATTTCTAGTTTTGTGCAGACAGTCTATCAATTAATGCTTTTAAAGTACTAGAGACAATTAATGCCCGTGCCTTTGAATCCAAGACCTCCACCAAGCCCAGCAGGTTTACTAATTTGTGTAAGAAACATTAGTCAAAACAGCTAGAGATCACACCCACCTGAAAAAAAAATCCTGTAATATCTCCCTTTTGGGGGTGTAAAAAACAACAGGTGAGATGACTAGATGAGACTTTCCCACCTTGGAGCCTGATGCTTAATGGGGCAGCACACTTTTGTGAATTATTTCTATTATGTTTTATTGTATGTAAAATGATAACAAGGATGGAACTTAATGGGGCAGATAATTTAGTTTCTGAATAATATATCTGCTAAAAACAACAGAAACTAAGCAATATTTACTTCCATTACCAACTTCACTGTCATACTGCACCCAGGTCATCCAAGTGCATAGGACAAGTGGCAAGTCATACAACTGACACAAGTTTGAGGAGGTTTCTTTCTTGGACAGTAATGAGGCATATTCTTAACCTGTAATGAGTCAACAAATTTTCCAACAAATTTAAACGCATGGCCACCACAAGAGTAGTAAGCAGATAAAAGGATAGCAGCCAAGCAACAGGAACAGGTCATGTTTGAAGATTATTTCTTTCTTGGGCAGTAAGAGGTGTACTATTAACTTCTAATCACTGTAATATTCCTTTGCTTCCTAACTACTTCCTATTCTTGCTTACCTTTCTATAGTTTTTCATTTTTCTTTTTATTATTTTTTTTTGATAATTTAAAATCCATAAGGTTTATGACTGACAACTGATCACGTTAGAGGACCAAGCACTTTGCCTCCACCTCATATAATTTAAAACAGTAAAGTATTCAAATCATATGGCCCAACCAAAATGTAAGGCCATTGAGGAAAGAACCACTTATATGCATGGATGGCATTTATTCAAATATGCAATTTAAATGAATAAATGAGATTCTTTTAGTTGTTGAGTCGTAAGGAATGCTTTTCATTTGAACAAGGCTAACCCTTCAGAAACTAAACCACAGGCAATAAATAGCAAAAGACAGATCACAAAAGACATTAAGTCACTCTCTGACCCATGCTGCTTTCCATAATAATGTAACCAGGCTTAAAGTGGCAACCTCTCAAAAACTCAGTACATGTCTTGATGCATACCTTTGACTTAAAATCCTCATCATCTCTAATGATATGTGGATGAATTGAAGGAATCATGGTGAAAAAGTGATTTCTAGCGTCAATAATCAAGCTCTCCTTAACAGATGGCTCATATTGATTGCTGGTTAGAAGATTTTGTAACTCTGTTAATACCTCAGACCCTGAAAGAATAACAATTGAGTTCAATATAAATGCCGAGCCAGTTTAGATATAGACTGCACAAGATTTAGGCAACATACAAAAGAAAATTAATTCTAACCACTGCTAACTTACCACAATAGTAATGAAAAAAAACAACATTCCATCAACCACTTGCTTGACACTGGGAGAGGGCCCCATGGTGGATAGAAGTTATCCCCCATCAGGTGAAACTACTTGTCCTATTGGTGCTCCTTTTAATGCAGACAATTATTTGTGGTTGCCCATTTCCATTGGATGGTGAGGGTTGTTAGTTGTCATAGGGGATCAATATGGTGTAGGTGCACCGCCATCCATTCCATGATTCTACAAACCTGATTTACTGTTTATATTACTCAAAGTAGGCCCCAAATTACCATTTATGGGTTAAACAAAAATGTCATTTTCTCCATTCAGGCATCATATAGCACTTCAATGGCCAATGTTCACAAACAACAAATTTAGATTTCAGTTGAATTCTGAAAAATTAGGAGATCCTGAGAGGTACCCTTCTGGATATTTCATTTGCTTAGCTTTCCGAGGGGCATTTCTGACATGTTAATTTCAAACTCCATCATCGCTGTCCTGTGGAAAGTTAAACTAGTATGTTAGACAAGTTAAACTAGTATGTTAGACAACCCACTCATCATAAATCAAGGAAAGTTGAAACTAGTCTGTTAGACACCCCACTTATCATAAATCAACACAAGTAACATACAAAGAAGATAACCAGCTTGACAATTCTGCTGCTGGAGGGAGAAAAAACACAACAACAATTTTCCTCAAAAAACTCTCAAGTCATCATCATGCACATTGACATAACTATGATCAACTCCCAATCGCTGCATCATTGTATCATAACCACAATTCAAACATATCAGCTTTCAGGCAAGCACAATCACTACTAACTTTTACTTTAAGCACATATAACTGCACAAATATTAGCCTCCCTAAAATAGGCGGACAACCAGATCAAAAGAAGATGGGTGGCAAACACAATGATGAAGCAGCACACTGTAGGTCCATTGCATCAGTTTCCCCATTCAGTTGCAAAAACTAGCTTATACCAAAACTCCATCTAGAAGTACCAGCACAACACTTGTGCCTTTCTTGTTTGGTTTCACAGAAACTTTAAATAGGCTTAAGATTGGCACCTGCCTGAAGAAGATGGAAATTATGTACTTACAATCAGGACATGCAATGCCTGATAATTCATTCCATACAAGTGCCAATGGTGTATGGAACAAATCCCTTAGAATGTAAAAGGCTAGAACTTTTCCATCTGTTGGGTTGGAAAAAAAACGCTTTGTACTTGAAAGGGAGCAATTGAATGACAGAGCAAAATGGATTAAGTCACAGCTAAGACATCTTCTTCAAAACTTAAAACCCAATTTTCAAAAAGGCTTTATCACATAGATGCCAACAAATTTAAAACAGACCAGATGAGACGGGATGTAGAGAGAGATCACAACATAATTTGGGTTGATCGAAGAATCACAGATAGAACCACCACCCAAATAAAAGCATGAATCGCCCATCATGGAAAACCCCAATACTCAGTCCAAACAACTATATTATCCAACCTCTTTAAAGTTCAATAGTCTCTAAAATTTAGATCTTTTCAATACTCAGTCCACTTTAAAACTGGGCCTGACAACAAGCCAGGGAAATAACAGAGTATCAAATAGGATGCACTGTGATCAAAGAGGGGCCCTAGACTGCAAAATGTTATCTGACATATAGAACTTTTGTTTGCCAGGCATTGCTTTCCAAGGCATTCAATAGAATAGTGTGAATTGGAACAAAATGTCATCCAAAGAAACTAACTAGAAGATACAAGCACCACTTTTCCTGCTCTTCATGGATACATCCAAATGGGCACTTCAATAACCTATCAGGTCTGAAAATATTACTCCATGGCACCTAGTGAGAAGCAAATGATGGAAATCTAGATAGACCAAAACAGAACTGATTTTGAAAACCTTAAGTGATGAATGCCAGTCATCTATGAATTTGATATTATGCAGTGAAACTAGAACAGAAACCTAAACAGTATTTAAACACAATATGGAACCGGTACATTGAACGGTTTGGTCTAAGTTAAACCGTTCACCTTGCTCAAAAACCAGTCAAAACCATTAATTAAAACAAATCCCAGAACAATCTTTGGATAAACTATGTATATAATTAAGCCTTATAAAGAACTAATATTCTTCTTCATGCAAAAACCAAATAAAAGGTGATATTGCACATCCACCATCCCTCTAGTCATCACCAAATGTAGTCTTCTTTCCTGCAATGTAAGTAGAAATCGTCAAAGAGAAAAAAATAAGTTTTTTTCTTTAAGAATATGAAATAAGGGTTTTGACATGCAAGAAACAATCATTCGGTTTCAAAATCAAGTCAGATCCTGACTTCTCTCCCAATGGATTCAAAAGTAGATACCACTGACAAAATAATATTGATTTTGATCGGAAAAATGAAAACAAATGGGCCCTGAGGCTGTTCCTTGGCATTAAAACTGTCAGACATGATAATTTTTGTAAGATCTAAAAAGAAAAAAAAACAATATATATTTGAGATCACATTAGGAAGAAGAGAGCTAACCTGTACCAGCTGCACCTATGCTTGGCCTATTTGGCATTCCACGGCCTCTGCCTCCACCTCCACCAAAACGTCCACCACCACCTCGGCCGCCTCCACGCCTTCCTCCAAATCGACCACCACTGTCTCTGTCACCAAATCTACCTCTGCTTCTGCCACCACTTCTCCCACCACTTCTGTCGCCCCCATCACAATTATCACTTATGGGTTGGAGATTTTGGGGTTTTCCATGATGGGTTGGAGATTTGGGGGTTTTCGAGAGAGAGTGATGAGATCTCGAGGGATGGCAGGGGAGAGACGGTGAGATGAAGGTGCTGCCGCTGCGAGTAAGATGGAGAGAGTGGTGGGCAGTGGGCGTTTCTGCGCACAGTCCGCCGATGAGGCGATGGAGAGGAGAAGATGATGGGAGGGTCGAGAGGACGAGAGGGCGGTGAAGGGGGGCTGCGCCTGGGTGACAGATCTGCGCAGGGGGAGCGGCTGTGAGACCTGAGCTGCGTGAGAGAGAGATTCTGGCAGGGAAAACGAAGATGGCGAAGAAGAGAGATGAAGCAATGGGACCGTAAGTTTGTGAAAATGAAATCTAGGGTACGTGGGTCTCTTATGGAGTCATGTGGATGGGAAGTCTACAAAGGATGTCTGCAATCATTAATAGACAAAAAATCAATCCTCCCTCTCCCAAATGCCCTAACCTGTCTACTTCAATCCTTGGATTTGATACTGAACCTGCGCAGGGGGAGAGGAAGAGAGGGATTGAGATGAAGATGGGAGAGAGCGAGAGAGGAAAAAAGATGAAGATGGTAGAGAGCGAGAGAGGGAAGGGGATGGCGTGCACAGGGAGACGAGGGCCAGAGAGCGGGAGAGCGAGAGATGGTTGAGCGATGAATATTAGAGTGAGGGGGAGAGACAGTGATAGGGAGAAAAAATGAAATGAAGGCGCGCAGGGAATAGTGGACTTGGCGGGGTAGATGTGATATCGGTTTTGTAAAGTATATAATATCGGTTTTATAATAACCGATATAGACTATATAATATCGGTTTCATGATAACCGATATAAAATATAGCAATTAATATCACATATGTGCTAACCGATATTATATATAGCGATTATTATATCGGTTATTATATAACCGATATAAAAAAATATTAACCGATATAAAAAACCTTGACTGAAGATATTATATCGGTTATATTAAAAACCGATATAAGGCAGTTTCTGTAACCGATATAATATGTCATTTTTCTAGTAGTGCCCCCTTTGTTTAATCTCTCCATTTTCAGGATTAAATCCATTTATTCTCCTCCTTTTTTTGTCACAAATTGACAAAGAGATGTCCCGATGAAGCATATGGAGTACTATAGAGAGATAAGGAGAAGTGAGAGATATCAATATTTAGCATATTATGATATCAAGGACATAAGAAGATTCACCTATAAGCATAGAGGGGTTAGCAAGCATGATATCAAAAGATTTGACTATAAAGAGATGTAATCATGCTAAGATGGAATTGAACTATATAAATCAACTAAGAAAGTCCATATCAATTCCATGAATCCATTTAAGGATTCTCTAAGTCCTTCAAATGATACAAACCGATTGAAGAGTAAGGACTCAATAAAGATCATATGAAATTTCATTTCATTGACCTTTTTCGCCACTTAACCGTAGTGATGAACCTGCATAATCATACTGATATAACTATGAAGCACATCATATTCATATATGTGTCTCCATGATCCTCAAATATGAATTCTCATTTGATCTTCTTAAAGATGTCTACTCCCCATTAACATCATTCTCTTCTTTTTGTCAGAAATTGAAAAGAGATGTAAAAACTAAAAGAAACTTTGGAAGCTAAGGGGGTGTTTGGAAACCATATATTTCTAAAGATTTTGCTATATTATATCCTAGTTTAGAATATAATCTACCCACCTAAAAATTAGGTGTTTGGATAACTTAGAAGGTATTCTACAATATCTCACTTTCTTACAAAAATCTTCATGTTATAATATTCAACTATATGCTGTATAAAACAATATTTCATTAAGACAACTAACCAAAACATGGGTTTGGCCCACTGCATTTCCTTAAATATTGATGGTTTCTATAGGAATCCTACAATGACTCAATATTAGTATTTATAAATTTTATGTGGGTCCCATAATCCTGTCATAATTACATAATTTCTTTATTGATTACTAATATTAGGTGGGTCCTACAAATATCACATTAGGTAATGTCTACCACGATTACTAACATTAAGTGGGTCCCGTACTTCCAACTTTAGATGGGTCCCATACTAATTACCAATATTGGATTGTAGGACTAATTACTAGTTTGCCATCATTAAATGAGTCATATTGTTTAATGGCCCCCTCGTGATTACTATAATTAGCTTGGTTAATGTGATGATTAACATCAAATGGGTCTTACATTTATTTCTCATAGATGGATTCCTCAATGATGTTCAACACTCATAGGGTTCTCCGTTATAATCACCATTGGATGTAATACATTATGGTTATTAACATTTGGTGGACCCACATTGATTAAACAATATTGCTCGTGGTTTTTAACATTTAGTCTAATAGTTTTCTAATTAAATGGGCTCTACTGTGGTTACTAATATTAAATTACTCCAGTGCGACTACTAGTTGGTAGGTTCCCACTCGGTCAATCATCCCTGTTTTACTATTCATTTATTGTTTCGATGCATCATCTAGTGAAAATGTTATAAATAGCTAAACACTTGAAAGATATATTGAAATTTGTAGAATTGCCAAACACCATAAATGACACAATATTATAATATGATACTATTTTATTATGTGATAATGAAATCTTACAATATTCAAATTTGGTCATATTATATTCTACCTTTATCCAAACACCCCCTAATCACAGAAATTAGAGAACAGAAGGTAGATAATTCATGCAAGCATAGATAATAGATGGGCCTCGATTAGACAGGGCCGAGGGCATTCAAGTTCATCCCCCACAATTCTTACTGGTCCTAAGTGAGTGCAACCCAAATTCATGCACATCACGAAAGCCCAAGCCCACCCAATCCAAGCCCGCAAAGAGATGTACTCTGGAACCACCCATGTCCGACAGAACCTGCAAAGGCTAGAGGCCTAGATTTATCAACTGGATACAGAAGATTATTGACAAATTCGCTGGATGTTGTTGACAAACGAGAAAAATAGGGACATCCCGCATTTAATTTCAATGACTTAGCTAAGTAGCTTTTGAAAATCTGCATCCAGCATATTTTCAAACTGGAAAAAGCAAGATTTGAAGAGATGAGGGTTTGTCTTGTTCGAAATCCATCTCTATAAGAACAGTCTTAGCTCTATCTAATTTGTATCAACACTTCTTCTTGTCATCTGCATTCTTATTCCTCAAAGTTTCAATGGCTCAACAATTTCCTTTTAGTACTTCTTGTGATCAGGAGATGAGGTATTCTTTACCTCAATCCCAAACTTTTTCTGCATCTGTTTTAGGTTCCATGATACCAAGGCGACAAGAGAGAGTTTTGGCTAATAAATCGGATGAAGACGCAATTTATGATCTTGTGAGTCTCGGAACTCAATACTCATCATCCATTGTCTCATTTTCCGATCGGTTGCAGTCCAAAACTCGCAAGACAGAAAAGTTTATTGAGGAGATCGATGTACTGCAACGGCTTCTTCTCGAGTCTAATAGAAAAATAGTAGAGTTGAAGCAACAGAATAAGGATTTAAGATCCTTGCTTACCTCTTCAATTCGATTGCCTAATCCTTTAGACAAGGATTGCATAATGATCTATGAAAAGCAAAAGCATTTGAATGATGATGCTAGAAGTCTCAAGTTTTTATAAGACATTAAGAAAAATATTCAATAAATATTCATGGCATGCATCATTTCGATTTCTCTTCTAATCATGCATAGTCTATTTTCTGGCAGGGGTTTTTGAAAAAAAAATCTGCCGACTGATCGTGTGTGCTTGTGAATTCTAGTACAATATTACCCTTCTGCACATGATCTCTAAGAAAATGATATGTTCCAATTTTTTATTTTTTATTTTTATTATTTTTTTAAATTAAACACAAAAAAAATAATTAAATGAAACTAACAAATAAACAATAAGAAATTATTTAACAACACAGATACCAAGGGATTTTCTCATGTTTTCAAATTTTGAAACATCCAATGGTTTTGTCAGAATATCTGCAAGTTGTTTCTCAGTAGAAATATGGTCCAAAACTATGACTCCCTCTTCAACCAATTCTCTAATGAAATGATGTCTAATATCAATATGCTTAGTTCTAGAGTGTTGGACAGGATTTTTGAAAATATTGATAGCACTGGTGTTATCACAATACAAATTCATGCTACCTTGTTCAATACCATAGTCTTTCAGCATTTGTTTCATCCATAACATTTGAGTACAACCACTTCCAGCTGCTATATATTCTGCTTCAGCTATGGATAGGGAAATGGATGGCTGTTTCTTGCTGTGCCAAGTAACTAGACAGTTTCCTAGGTAGAAGCAACCACCACTAGTCGATTTTCTATCATCCACATTTCCAGCCCAATCGGCATCTGAGTATCCAGCAATATAAGTAGATGAATTATATGGATACCATAAGCCATATCCTGAAATCCCTAAAACATATCTAATGATTCTCTTAACAGCTTTCAAATGAGCTTCTTTGGGATCAGATTGATATCTGGCACAAGCTCCTACACTGAAAGCAATATCAGGTCTACTAGCTGTAAGATATAATAGGCTCCCTATCATGCTTCTATACAAACTATGATCAACATTCTTACCACTCATATCCTTAGATAATTTGAGAGTTGTGCTTATGGGTGTGTTCATGTGCTTGGCTGAATCTAATCCAAACCTTTTGACCAATTCTTTAGCATACTTGGTCTGGGAAATAAACATTCCATCAATCAGTTGTTTTATTTGTAATCCTAAAAAGAAATTAAGTTCGCCAACCATGCTCATCTCAAATTCAGATTTCATAAGATTAGCAAATCTTTCTATTAAATCATTACAAGTAGATCCAAACACAACATCATCAACATAGATTTGAGCAATCAAAATAGTGTCATTTATTCTTTGAATAAATAGAGTTTTATCAACACTTCCCCTTTTAAAATTGTGATCAACCAAAAATTGAGTGAGTCTTTCATACCAAGCTCTAGGAGCTTGTTTGAGACCATAGAGAGCCTTTTTAAGATAATACACATGATTAGGCTCCTTAGTATCTTCAAACCCTTTATGTTGCTCGATCAACAGAAACTTCTTCTTCTAATATGCCATTTAGAGAAGCACTTTTCACATCCATTTGATATAATTTAAATTTTAAAGAGCAAGCAATGGCAAGTAAGACTCTAATGGATTCAAGTCTAGCAACAGGAGCAAATGTTTCTTCAAAGTCTATTCATTCAATTTGGGAATATCCCTGGGCAACCAGTCTGGCCTTGTTTCTAACTATGGTACCATTTTCATCAAGTTTATTTTTGAAAATCCATTTGGTACCTACAACATTTTTGTCAATAGGCCTAGGTACTAATTCTCATACTTCATTTCTAGTAAATTGATTTAGCTCTTCTTGCATAGCATTTACCCAACAATCATCAGAGAAAGCTTCATTAATAGTTTTAGGTTCAATGATAGAAGTAAAGCAAAGATAACTAACAATATTTTCCAATTACCTTCTAGTCTTGACACCAGCCAAAGGATCTCCTAGAATTTGGTCCATAGGATGATGTTTCATATTTACCAAGTTCTTAGAGATTAAAGGCTCATCCAGCTTAGCTGTTGGAACTTCTATCTCATCATAATCAAGGTTTTCTTGATTACTGGAATCTTTTAATTTGTCATCAATGACAACATTTATAGATTCTTGTATGGCTCCAGTGTTTGTGTTCAAAACTCTATATGCACTACTATTTTGAGAATAGCCAATAAAAATGCCTTCATCACTTTTCGAGTCAAATTTGCTCAAATGTTCTCTATCCTTGAGAATATAACATTTACTACCAAAAATTTTTAAGTAGCTAATGTTTGGCTTTTTCTCATGCCATAATTCATAAGCAGTTTTGTTCAAGCCAGTTCTCAAGTAAACCCTGTTTATGATGTAACAAGCTGTATTCACTGCTTCAGCCCATAGATCTCTAGGGAGTTTCTTTCCATAAAGCATAACTGTGGCCATCTCTTGTAAAACCCGATTCTTTCTTTCAGCAACTCCATTTTGTTGAGGAGTTTTAGGGGCAGAAAATTCATGGTGAATTCCATACTTACCACAGTATTTTTCAAATCTAGTATTTTCAAATTCACCACCATGATCACTTCTTATTCTAGCAACTGCTCTTCCTTTTTCAACTTGAATTCTTTTCACAATCTTTTTGAATTCAACATATGCATCAGATTTGTCCCTCAAGAATGCAACCCAAGTAAATCTGGAATAATCATCAACAATAACAAGGAAGTATTTTTTTGCCACCTCTACTCTCTTTCTTTGTTGGACCAACCAAGTCCATATGGAGAAGCTCTAAGGATCTAGAAGTCTTTAAGGACTTAGTCTTTTTTTGAGAGTTTCTGATTTGTTTACCTTTTTGACACTCTCCACAAACTGTTTTTGACTTCCTGCTAATTTTTGGAAGGCCCTTTACATACTTGTTTAAATTGGACAAGTCTCTATGGTTCACATGTCCAAGCCTTTGATGCCCTAGTTGGGCTTCATCAAGATGAGCTATGTAACAGGCTGAACTGGATGCTTCTTTGTGATTACCAACAACATAACAGTTTTCTTGATTTCTAAGACCTCTTAGAATCACTTTACCATTTTTCGAAATCTCACAACCATGACTAGTAAAGAAGACAGCATGGTTTTTATCACAAATTTGTGAAATGCTAAGCAAGTTATGTTTCAAACCATCAACACATAAAACATCTTCTATTTTAGGCAAGTTGGGAACATTCAGAGTACCCTTTCCTATAACTTTAGCAATATTACCATCACCAAAAGTGACAGTTCCACCATCAAAATTATTTTATTTGGAGAAGATTGTTTTATCCCCAGTCATGTGTTTAGAGCACCCACTATCTAGGAACCATACAGATTGGTCTTTAGCTTTAAGAGCTGTGTGAACAAGTAGACTTTTAGGTACCCACGTATACATTTGTGTGTGAAAAGTTCCTCTATGACCTAGAGACTCATATTGAAGAAAAGATCTCTTTGGGTTCCTTTTTGTAGATAAAACATTTTTAGAATGATTATAGAATTGAGTTTTTAGCTGATAAATTTGTTTCATCAATTCATTTAGTTTTTGAGAAAATAAATTGCCTGAGTTTTTCTTTTTAGTTGGTTCCTTTTTTCAGTCATATTTGATATATCTTTTTCTTTTATAAGAATTATATATAACTTTAGGAATGTTTTGATTAATAGAGGAAGCCTTTCCTTTTATAAATTTAGTAGAGACATCGGGGTTTTGTTTTGATTCTTTGTTGTACCCCAGCCCAGTTTTGTCTCTTTGATATTTACCCATTCTAAATAGTTTTTTCAAAATTTTCTTCTCCATGAGTAAAAGAATACTCATATTTTTCTTTATACCATATTAGATGGGTGACTTCCTTTTTTAAATTAGTGATTACCTCTTTTAGAGTATCAGTTTCTTTCTTATGATTTCTTATGTGTTCACTGGCAATTTGAAATTTAGAGTTGGTTTCGTTAAGATCATTGGTTAAGATATTAATTTCACCTGTTAAGGTTTTAACATTGTCTTTTAAAATTTTATTCTTTGCTTCTTGTTTTCTTATGATATTAATTAACTTGCAGCTCTCATCATAGAGTCTATTATATGATTCTTGAAAATTTTCATCATTGTCGTCATTATCTGAGCCATCATATTCAGATTCTGGTTCTTATTCAAATTCTGCAATATCTGAATTTTTATATTCATCCTCAGATTTCTCAAAATGAGATTTTTCAGACGTCTCAACTGATGGATCACATAAACTTCGAGCCATTAAAATAGTGTAATTTTCTGTTTCATCTCGATGTGATTCATCTGATTCTGACTCTGATTCAGATGAGTCATCCCATGTTACCATAAGTGTCTTTTTCTTTCTTTCCATTAGACATTCAGAAGATATATGTCCAAGTTTTTGATAGTTATAGCATTTGACTTTTCTTTCTTGACTCTTAGATGAAGAAATGCTTTTGTTTTTATTTTTATTAAAGAATTTAAAATTTGAATTCTTTTTCTTAAAATGTCTTATAAATTTCTTAGTGAGAAGAGCAATATCTTCATTATCACTTTCTTCATCATTATCTAATTCTCCTTTAGATTGAGTTGATTGAGAGGTTTTTAAAGCAATTGATTTCTTATCTTTGGATTTATTAGAAGCATTATTTAACTTTAACTCAAAAGTTCTAATATTACCAGATAATTCTTCAACTTTCATAGTTTCTGGGTCATTGTATTCTTCTATAGAGGTCACTTCGGGGTGAAATCTATCAGGAAGGGATCTAAGGATTTTGCTACAAATTTTTCCTTCAGGAATTTGTTCACCAAGTGACCACATCTCATTCACAATTACCATTTAACTTAGTTCGAAATTCATTGAACATTTCATCTTCCCTCATTCTTAAAGATTCGAATTAAGAAGTCAACATTTGGAGCTTGGCTCTTTTGACAATGGTTGTTCCTTCATAATTTGTTTCCAAAAGATCCCAAGCTTGTTTAGCTGTAGTACATGTCATAATCTTTTTGTACTCTTCAGCATTCATGGCACAAGTTATGGCATTCAATGCCTTTGCATTGTTGTCTCTCAGTGCCTTATGATCAGCTGTCCATTTTGCCTTTGCAAGAGGCTGGACAGTGCCATCTGTATCTGTGACTGTAGGAGGAGTCCATCCATCCTCTACACTATCCCACACATCTCCGTTAAGAGATTTGATGAAGACGGTCATTCGGGCTTTCCAAAAGGCATAGTTTGTACCATCAAACAATGGAGGTCTGTTTATAGCACTACCTTCTGGATTAGACATTGGCACTAGAAAAAAGAAGTAGATCTACTCCGGGTTGTTAAACCTTTAGGGAGTAACTTAGCTCTGATACCAAATGAAAGTGCAACTAGGTTCAATGAATAAGTCCTAGAGGGGGGGTGAATAGGACAAAAGGAATTCTAATGCCAATTTTAAACTTATTAGCCCAATTTTAATCTCAACTTGGAATAATAGTCACACATAACAAAATAACTTGTTTGAATTATAAGTTCAATGTGTGTGTGCTTAAATAATCAGAGACACTCTAATTTGAAACAAGATAGTAAGCACAAGAGATTTATAGTGGTTCAGTCACACAGACCTACATCCACTCTCAAGGGTCACACAATCCCTTGGTTCCACTATAAAGAATCAAACTACACAAGTACTGATTCTAACTCAATTTTGTTACTGAGGTTCGATCACACAGATCTAATCCCCACACACAATTTTTTAGAGTGGTTGACACACACAGATTCAACCACTGTCACAAAGATATAAATTTGAATGGAGGGCGAACACTTGCCTTTGATGAAGATCGAAAGTGTTTGAGGAAGCTTTTGATCGTGATCGAAGCTTTTAACCTCTTGCAGCTAGCTTGGTGTTGATGATGAAACTCTATTGAGATGCACAACCAAGTTGTAGAGGTTTGATTTCTAGGGCAGAAATGAGAGATAGCTTTATGGATTAGGATACCCTAGATTTGGCTTCTCAAAGCACACTCCTTAGAGCTAAGTAAGCCCTTGGATTTTTCAAGATAGAATCTAAGTGTGTTTGGAAGAAGCTTTGAGAGCTTGGGAAAGGTTTACAAGAATTTAGAACAAAGGCTCTTCAAAAATTGGACTCCTTTATGTTGAAAAAGGGCTTCAGGTATTTATAGAAAAGTTCCGACGGTCATAAAACGGCTAGTGAACAGTGAATAGTGAATAGTGTTACTGTTCAAACGGCTAGTGAATAGTGAACAGTGTTACTGTTCAAACGGCTAGTGAACAGTGAATAGTGAATAGTGAACAGTGAATAGTGAATAGTGAAGTTACTGTTCAAACGGCTAGTGAACAGTGAACAGTGAATAGTGATGTTACTGTTCATGCGGCTAGCCGCGAGGTAACCGAAAAACCATTTTAAGAGAGTTTTTGCTCTGTGGAAAAGTAACCGCGAGGTGACCGAAAACCATGGCGGTTAGCCGACTTCTGAGGCCTGTTTTGAGTCTTGAAAAAGCTGAAGAATAATCTCTAAAACCCTATTAAATAAGCCATTAAACTAAGGGTTTTTAGGGCCATGTCTTGGTTGGTTTGGAGTCCCATTTACCTGAATAGGTTGGCACACATATGGACGTCTTCTTTTATGAATCTGGGCCTTCCAAGACTTGATCTTCTGCCTTCAAACTTGATCTTCCTTGAGAAATTCTGAGAGGTAAGGTCTTGGATTCTTCGACACGGAATTGACAATACAAGAACAAGTGCTCATGGGAATGTGGCACTAACAACATGTGAGTTGTTTCATTAAAAATATTGTATATCATTGTTTATTTCAGTTGCCTAACATATATTAATTACATGACATATTTGAATGTTTTGATAATGTAGCGAAGAATGGAGGAGGCACTGTCTCAGCCTGAAATTAACTCTCCAGTGGCTGAGCAACAGGTGATCGAGAATCTGCTAGGGAAGAGGGTTGCGAGGAGGCAAGGGTACCACTCGAGGGGCCCATCATCATCTTCTACTAGTATCTTGATGTCTTCTGAGATGAGCACCCTACGACAGCAACTAGCTGACTCTTTGAAAGCACAAGAAGAGTTGCGGCGACAGTATGAGGACTCACAGAAACAAATGCAAGATGAGTTGCGGCGATAATATGAGGTCTCGCAGAAACAAATGCAAGATCAGGCAGCTTTGCAGGTTCACATGCAGAGTCAAATTCAGTTGTTGCTTTCCTGGGTCGGTATGGATGGTTCGGGGTCCTCTGAATGATAAGGATTTTATGGTTTTATGAATTGGCATGGGGCATCCCCTCCTAACTAGTTGTGTTTCATGGTGTACTTTGGATGATTAGATTTTAGTTAGTATTTACTTTATTGAGATATTTGACTTTTTTTGACGTGGGATATTACATTTTATGTGGCACAGACAAGTTTTATGATTGGTTTTAGTTTATTGGTGACTCATTATTTTTTATTGTTTCATGATGAATGTGGGATTATTTGTTGTTTATCAATGCTTATGCTTGTGCAATGTTGAAAATATAGATTTGAACAGGAAAATATTGTACAGGAATTTTTTCTGATTTTTTCAATTATTTTTTAATTGATAAGAAAAGCTATTTCCCAACGCACTCTCTGCGTTGCTAAAAGTAAATTTCCTGCCCTCGTTGGAGAAATTTCCCGACGCGTCAACACGTCAGGATATGTATTACCGGATTTATGTATGCGTCGTCAAATATGTATTCCGACGCTAGTATGTGCGTTGGCAAATGTATAACCGACGTTATAGTGAGGTAAATCTATTTTCCGACGCACTTTCTGCATCGCCAAAAGCAATTTTCTGCGTCGTTGAAGACATTTCCCGACGCTTCAACACGTCGGGATATGTATTACCGGCGTTGTGTATGCGTCGTTAAATATGTATTCCGACGCTAGTATGTGCGTTGGCAAATGTATAACCGACGTTATTATGCGTTGGTAGTGAGGTAAATCTATTTTCCGACGCACTTTCTGCATCGCCAAATGTAATTTTCTGCGTCATTGAAGATATTTGCCGACACTTCAACACGTCGGGATATGTATTACCGGCGTTGTGTATGCGTCGTCAAATATGTATTCCGATGCTAGTATGTGCGTTGGCAAATGTATAACCGAAATTATTATGCGTTGGCAGTGAGGTAAATCTATTTTCCGACGCACTTTCTGCATCGCCAAAAGTAATTTTCTGCGTCATTGAAGATATTTGCCGACGCTTCAACAAGTCAGGATATGTATTACCGGCGTTGTGTATGTGTCGTCAAATATGTATTCCGACGCTAGTAAATGCATTGGTAAATGTATAACCGAGGTTGTTATGCGTCGGCAGTGAGGTGAGGTTGACCATTAAGTTTGATTTTTTGCCGACGCTGTTGACATTGCAGACGTTTGGGACGACGCACCATTGCGTCGATGAATGGCCCTTTTTAGCCGACGCTAAACATTATTACGTCGGGAATGGTTTTCCAGGCATTAGGTAGCCGACGCGGTGCCGACGAACTAAAATGCGTTGGGAAATCCTTTGCCAACGCAATTCTGATTTTTCCAGACGCTGTGACTGCATTGGCAAAACTGTATTTTGTTGTAGCGAATGGGATTCTTGGAAGAAATACCCGTTTTCCTTCATGATGACCAACAACAATTTCAGCATCAATTACATTTTTTTGAAAATTTCTGCAAATTAATTGAGTGCCATTGCAAAGCCCAGAAAAAGGGTCGATGTTACGTAATAAGATGACTGAACAATTTTTCTTCAATATCAACTCATATGGAGGTAATCCATTTGGAGTTAACCCATTTAGAAATTCTTCTGGTAGATTTTGTTGTGCCTCATCTATTGTAGAATCAAAGTTGTAGTATTTGATTGAATCTCCTGGGAATTCTTCAATCAAGACTTGGTTCAGCTCATCAACAAATTCACTTTTTGTTGTCAGCATAGCTCAATTTGTCATGAAATGAGCATCGTATCCATTTATCATCAAATTTGGGAAGACACAATTGATAAGTTCGAACTTCTAACCAATGTCATCTATATAAGGAATGACCATTGTTTTTGGAATTTGAATTCTTTCTTCTGAGATAGCTATTTCAGTTCCATTACCCACACGTAACAGAAATTCACTAAAACATGGATCTATTTTAGCTCTCATATTTTCTGTTAACTTTATCTTCTGAATTTGCTCCATAATTCTGACATGACCAAGCTTGCATCAATTGTTTCCTTTTTTCCACCACGAATGACAACGGGGGGTATTTGTCGAAAACCTCCTCCAAATACTATTACTTTTCCTTCAAATAATAATTTGCAATCAGTTATATCTTGCAGCATAACATTAAGTGCTTCAATTGCTCGCCTGTTTGCCATGGATGCTTCATCCCAAATTATAAGTTTTGCTCAACGCAACAATTCTGCAAGGCCACTTTGTTTTGATATATTGCATGTTGATCTATCTTCAAAGTTTAATGGTAATTTGAAACGTGAATATGTGCAGTACGACCGCCAGGCAAAATAGATGCAACAATACCAGATGTGGCAGTTGCTAGTGCAACATGTCCTTCTGATCTCAATGTGATGAGTAGAGCTCGATATAAGTATGTTTTTCCTGTTCCTCCTGGACCATCAATAAAGAAGACTCCATTACTGCCGCTATTCTAAAATGATGGCATAAGCACTTTTTTTTGTTCAGTATTCAAATTATGAATTGTGAACAACTCATTTTCTGAAATTGGGATGTTTAGCTCTTCATGAATCTCTTTTAGCAACCTTTCATCTGGACTATCAACAGTCATTATTGCTGGCAAGGCATACTCAGTAATACTTTTGCCCATAGATTCAAGGAAGAAATTGATACTTTGTAATGCTTTTGCCTCGGTGGTGCTTGCAGACATTAAGTTTGTTTTTTCAAAATCTTCAGACATTGCTTCTTTATATTTGTTCCATAATTTTGCAGGATTATGTACTCCACAGTAGACCAAAAGTGTAGCAAACAGTCGCCGTAATGTGAAAGGCATTTGGAACAATGATGCTTCTTCCAAGCATTGATCAATATTGTTATCAGATTCAAGCAAACTGAGTTGCTCTGCTGCTTCACGAAATGTACCAAATTTAATTTCATTGATAGTTTGCAAATTTTGGTATGATGTAGCTCCTTTGACATGATTTGATTGTAATCGCAAATAATATCTTTCTCCTTCAACTAGACTTGCAGCAACAAGTCTGCTAATTGCAGTCCATTGCTTTCTTTTACTCCAGTATTTTTTATCTTCATTCCAAACATAAGATTAAGGGAATTCCTTATATAGCAATCTGCAGGCATCTTTATCTATCTGATTCATTCGAAAGTATTCGGTCAACATTGTTTTGGATGCTTCTTGATGATGCAAGATACTCAGTAAGTTTGTATCTTCTCGAAATCCAACGGTTTGCATATTTTCAAGATGAACTTGTAAGGTTTTGACTGATGGATAAATTTCATTTAAACAGAACTGGTAAATTCTCCACAATGCTTCTAGAGGAGATATCCATCTTGCTTGTTGAAACTGCTGTATCTTATCAATATCTTTAGGACCAGTGTTGCCACCAAGATGAAACATGATTCTATCATGTCCTTTGTAAATATACTTGTACATATATTTAACTGCTTTTACTGTCGAACAAACTTCAACATTCATATGGCAATTGAATCTTGCTAATAGATACGGATATATGGAACTACTCATCGATTATCCAAGAAACAACCACGAACTTTGACCTCTTCTCCAGTGTTTTGTCTCTTATATAATGGATAAGAATTCTTTGTTTGTGTTGTAACAGAACAGAATTCCCGAGGATATTGATTTTTGCATTGTCCATTTCTCATACAAACATTATTTGGATTCAAACTTCCACATGGTCCATGCATCATATGTTGAACAACCATTTTGTATAGATGTGGATAGCTTTTGTTACTGGGAAGTTCAGCAGACACAAATTTGTCTTACATCTCTGGGGTTTTAAGTTTGTACCTGTGCTTCAAGATGAGTAGGAAATGAGCATGTGGAAATCCTCTTTTTTGAAATTCTATAACATACACGTGCTGCAATTGCACCAAAAATATTCTTCATCATCAAATCAAGTTTAAGTTCTTCTATTTTTGCTCTAAAAACTCTTGCAACCAAGTCTGGCCTATTTTGTGCTTCTTCACCACGACCAAGTTGATCTTTTATTTCTGACCAAGTCGGATTACAAGTGATTGTCAGGAAGATGTCTAGTTTGCCAAACTTTTGAACTAATGCCATTGCATCAAGGTACCGACAACGCATATAATTTCTTGGACTTCCTATAAATGATGGTGGCAGTACTATTCTCTTTCCAATCTTCTTTGCAGAAGTTTCACCAGTGCTAATGCTATCCATTATTCCTTGATATAAATCTGCTCGGATTGAATGTTGATCATTTTGAAAGTAATCCAACCGAGATGTTTCAAGCAATATATACATGTCAACAACATATTGTTGTAAAAGACGACCAGAATGCAATAAGATTGAGCTTTCATATGGCCGGATTTGCAATTTATAGCAGTAATATTGTCAACATGATATATTTTCTTTTGATGAACTTTTTTCCTCTGAAGCTGTAAAAAAAATAGTATTAGTTTTTAGTGTTTAAGTTGATTTTATAATGGTTTATATGAAGATAAGATATACCTCGTTTTTCTTTCTTCAATAAATCATCAACTGAGAGTATATTTCGATGACTTAATAACGCATTTCTTTGTTTTCATTTGAAACCTCTATGCCAACTTGCATCTCCATAAGGAAATAGTAGTGGATACTCCAATGGATCATAGCAACCAAAATAATGTTTAATTCTGTGACTGTTTCCAGAATGACTATATATCATGATGTCGCGTTCAGTTGACTGGTTAGCATTTGAGTTTTCTGTCCAAATTCCTGCAACTTGTGATGCTGAAGGTGCATTGTATACCCTTTGATCAAGTTGGGGATCACATCTTATGAATATTCTTGTATCATCACCGATAGACAAATATCTTAAAGATAAAAAAAATTCACAATAAGGATTGATGGTCAATATATCCATTAACTTTTGAAGAATATCAGGTCTAAGCTTTGGTGACTGATACATTCTATTCTCCACTTCATGATCAGTATCATAAAAATATAATTGCAGATATGATGGGTGACCATCAGGAGGTAACAATTCATTGATGTAATGGTAAACTTGACCTTGAACCTTGAAAGTATAAATACCTTTGTTTCCCTTACAAAGCTCTTTTTCATATTTCACACCGAAGGAGGTGAATGCAAATATATTGTTATATGTCCTTACATGTGTTTTGAAATGAATTGCCTCTTCATTATTTGATGTGAATAGAGTCAAAAGCTCTTCAGGAACAAAATTTGAAGCTACCAATACTTGACCAGTAGAACAACAAAAACCCTTTGGTTCAAAAGAAAATTTGTTTCCTCTACAATAACGACAATTAGGTTTTTGTTCCAATATCGATGGTTGGAAAGGAATGCTTGTTTCAAAACCATGTGCAACTGCATGTAAAAATTGTATTAGTATAATTTGACTCTTTTAATAAACCTAAGCTACTATTTTGTATAATTACGTTTACCTCTTTCTCCGTAGTTTAATCTAGAAGTGTTTTCTAAATAAACACTTGAAGAAGCATCTTCATCAAATTCACTGGGTTGTCTAGATGTTGACCCTGGTAGAAGATATACGCAATCTTGAGAAGTTTGTAATATAAAAATATATAATAGATCTGATGAACATATTATTATACTTTTAGTATATAACTTACCAATCTCATAAGTATGGTATTCTCTTTTCTCCATCTGTGCTCTAATATTTTTGGGAATTGCATTGATATCTATACCTAGTAGTGTGCCAGTGACTACTGTTTGGGGCAAAAGATAAATATTTAATTAGAAATATATTTATTAGATATTTTCATTATGTTTATCAAAGAATTTTAATATTACATATAAGAATATAGAATTAGGCACCTGTTTGTTGACTTGTATTAAATGATGAAGTAAGATTTGTAGAAGATCCTTCTTTTAGTAACTTTTTTCTAGCATAAGCCTCCCTTCTTCGTAGAAGAAGTGCGTCTTTTTTTTCTTTTGTCAACGAGCCATACCATTGTCTATTTTGTAGTCATTTTTGAAGTTTTGCGTGTTCTAGATCAGGGCAAACAATGTAATTAGTAATTACAGATAGTATTATCAATTCTAATTATCAACATTAATGTATTATAAAATTTAGAGCAAACCTAAATTTGACAATGCTTTAGTGGGATCTGCACTTTTGGAAACATATCTTTTCTTCTTTGGAGAAGGTTCTCATGCTTCACTTTCTAATATTTTTCTTCTTTTATTTGCTTCCTTTGTTTCCATGTTGATTTTTTGATTTTGTTCAATAGCTAACTTGGTGTACAAGTCGTGATACTTCTGATGACATTTTCCTGCCTTATCTTTTATAAAAAGAACAAGTCAGTCAGTTTTTAGATTTGATACTATATTGAATCTTTGAAATATAAATTTTTTTTTTTTTGGAAAAAAATATTAACCTTGTATGTGTATCTTCTCCCTTTCCTTCTGATATTTCATCGCCAATTTATTCAATAGATCTATCTAGTTCATATATAGTGAATAACTATATAGGTTAGATATAATATCTTATTAACTAAAACTTTAATAAATAAAGGGAAATGATTGCAAGAAGATTATTTTCATATTAGAAAGAGGAAAAAAAGATGCATAAGATAATAATCTCAGGGCACATTATCATATGAAAAAAGAAGATTCGATATATTAATTTAACATTTCAAACCTTGCTCAAAGTAACAGACCAATGCAAAAAAGAAAATTAAATAATATTTTAAATTTAACAATTCAAACCTTACTGAAACCAATAGATCAAAAGCAAATAGGTATGCAATCAGATGAGCAATATTGTTTAGAATAATCTACAAAACAGTTGAAGAAGATAAAAGTTTAAATTAAAAACAAATAGAATATAAATGTAAATTGCAATGGGATACATGAGAGACCATAAGTTTGGAAAGAGATGAATTTAACCTTTTAATTGTCCATACTACATAATATTCAGCTGAGTCTAAAATACCTTTCAAAATCTAAATCATCTTAAAGTATATGATGGTAAGGTAACCAACATAAATCAAGTAAGTTCATATAAATTAATAAAAAATCTACAGGAGTTCCATATTAGATAC
Source organism: Litsea cubeba (assembly GCA_012931725.1). Lineage (NCBI taxonomy): Eukaryota > Viridiplantae > Streptophyta > Magnoliopsida > Laurales > Lauraceae > Litsea > Litsea cubeba. The sequence continues at coordinate 85,237,440 of CM022947.1, read as the reverse complement.
CTATTTCTTTGTGTTTAAAGATAAAGAAAAACAATATCAGAAGTCCATTTTCATATAGGTGGACAAGATTAGCACTTTAAAACAGAAGAACCAGAGAGCAATCAATCCATTAAAACATAGCATGGAATCTAATAATAAAAGAAATATAAAAAATTTAAATATACTACAAAAATATACACACACTCTAACAAATACCAAATTAAACAGATGGTAAGCATTCCATAAAAGAAAACTAAGATCACATAAATTAATAAAAATGAACAGAAATGCTAACTAAAGTGAAAATCTCTCAGAATGCTACTTCATACACCACAACAACAAGAGACATATTAAAAAAAATCATCTTGAGGTAAGAGAGAGCAACTCTACTATGGGAACCACCTATTGTAAATCTCAACCAATGAAATTATAAATCCTCCCAGATTATAGCATATCCTTAAATTTTATGCCAACGGTGCTTCATCAAAAGATAGGTTGTTTGATTAAAATAAGGAATTAATAAATATCCATCAGATTTTTAAAATCACCAAAAAAGCTGAAAGAGATAGTGTAGTAGGGGTGGTTGGTTCTCTAGCTTGGTAGAGGTATCTAAGTTTCTTGTCTTCTGAGGACTGAGGCTTTCTAGCTTAGAATGATGCATGAAAGTAGTTTTTTTTTTTTGTTAGACTTATTTCAAACATTGAGTTGATTTGGTTATGGTGATATTGAAGAAACTGATTGTAAATTTATAATTAGACTTCTGCGTTGCTACTTTATTTTTTGAATTTATTTCTCATCTCTGTACATTTTTTTTTCTAAATTGACTGTCATTTGTTCCTGCAACAGTAATTCTGATCAATGATTTTATTTTTTTCTATGTAGTTATTTTCTCTAGATGTTTATATTAGAGATATAAAAATTTGAAACTCTTTCAACACTTATTACTGCTTTGTTTGATTGTTCTTATGATAATGGATCTACCACTTTTCACAGAAAATATGTACTTTTGTCGTAATGAGCATAATGATCTTATTGTTCCAATGTGCATAGAATTGTTATCCATTGTACAGATGAAAGAAAGGCCAATGGTTCTCTGATTCAAACCATTGATATCCCGATAGACTGTATTTGAATATGGTTAATGGGGTACTAAAAACCTTGATTCTTTCAACTGGAAGGTTACTGGAAAAAAAACTGTGCCTCTGTTTTAGTCAATGAAAATTGACTTATGATGTTTGCCGCTTGGTCTTGCTATCATCACTACTATAAGTATGGTTTTGCTTTCAATGATGCTTCAGAAATTAAAAAGTTCAAATACAAGTCAAGACATGTTACTGGTCTGTACCTGCATGTGGACTGGTATCAACAGCAGCATGTTTTGACTTGCGTATGAGCTTTTTTTTTATTAGTTTTTTTTTTTCTTTAAGATATATAATGTCACTTTTGTTTGAATCATCCAAGGCAGAATTGAAACAGGTCCAGATTTGTCCCACCAAAGTGGACCATTGCAATTGCAATTTGTGCCTTTTTTTCTCGTAACTGTAGGCCTGAAAATGGCGAGCCATTTCAATTTATATCTTTTTTTTTCTCTCAACTCTAAGCCATGAAATGATAGCTAATAAAATCATCTGCTCTATTTCACATAATGGTCCACCAATTCAACAGTCCAGATGTATCTACATGGCTTGCCATGTGCATAGAGATGTTCTCATCCAGGCTTCATGGATTTCCATAACAAATTATTGGAACCGATACAAGCATTTAATTCTTAACTCTTCATGGAAAAAGAAAATTCCAATAATACATCTGCTGGAGTGTCCAAAGCAACCAACATAAACCCATACGATGGGGTCACTATCTTTAATCTGCTCCTTTCATTCACAAATTGTAATTGGAGTTTCATATCATGGAATCAGATGGTAGCAGCGTCTGAAGAAATTGAAGAACTTCAATTTATGAAATTCAGAATCATTTCAGATAATTCTGCAAAGAGAACTTCAATGGCATATAATCAAGCAGTTGGTGTTCATGGTAATTAATGACAAAATAAACCCATCAAAGAAAACTAAAATCCACCCAAATAACATACATAAACCCCCTTTACAATTAATAAGAATAAGGAAAGGAGACCCATCAAGCAAAACTTAATTTTACCAATCCTATCCAACCAACTTCCCATTACAAGACAGAAAATGAAAAACCTACCTGATGAACGTAGGAAATGCAGAGAGACGATTGGACAAAGAAATTGGTTGCAGCAACCAAAGAAAATTCATCTGAAAAATTGGTATAGAATTTTTGCATGTATTGGGGCCCACCAACAGGTCCTTCTTAGTTGGGCACCTGCATGTAGCATTCCACTTGCATCTAAGTAGGAGGCATGCATGTAAATGAACTGAAAGCTATAGAAAGAAATAAAAAAGATAAGCAGGACGGAAGCAAAAACAACTTTTGTTTAAGAAAATACTCACTTGTTGCATTTAGGTGGGCTCATAGGTGGTGTAGCCCAAAGCAGGAGGGAAGCTGATTAGCATGAGACCAAACTCTTGCTTTTATATATGGTAAGGTAAGATAAGATAAGTGTGCTAATGGGCGAAGTCCCAAAGCATAGCTTTTATTTCTTGTGGGCTAATGGGCGAAGGTCCCAAAGCATAGCTTTTATTTCTTTTTTTCAAGAGTTTCTTCTTTTATTTATTGTATCGAATAGAATCTGTTTTTGACTCACAAGAAGACATCGCTGAGTTTATATTACGTAGTGTTTACTTCTCCTTACTTCATCTCCCTTGTTTCATTTTCATCTCTCAGCTATTGGCTATTGCTATTGGAACAATGGATTCTGCAACATCGATGGTGGCAGGGGCAGCTTTAGGTGCCTTTTTCCAGCATTTGCTGTATACATTGGCCCCTCCTTTCCTCAAAAGTCTAGGCCTTCCTTTCGGTGTTGAAAGGGAGGCGAAAAGGCTCAAATTAACCCACTCGAGAATTGAAGCTGTAGGTGCAGAAAATAATGACCCACAATAAGGAGGGAGCCTTATAGGACTTATCCGATGATGATGATGATTGGGATCGTCTGGGAGCCGTCCGAAAGCCTGAAAGGGAAGAGCAAACGATCAGAGGACCCTGGCCTGGGCGGCGCAAGGCTCTCCGATGCCAAAGTCAGTGTGGGAACTGGAACAATGGAAGGAGAGGGAGAAGAGAGACAGAGTAACGGCTCTGTGAATGGAAATGTGCGTACCTTTGATGGTGGTTTGATCCTCTATTTATAGAGTTTGGAACGTATCTTTGGGAGATATTGTGGTGTGGGTCCCGTGATTCGACTGGGAAGTCACGATCAGCCCACATTGCATTAATTGCGGTCCAATCCAGCCCACTCTGTATTAAATGCGCGTCGGGTCAGCCCACGTCGCATTTATTGCACGTCTTGTTGGGCCAGATCGTGTTGGGCGCCTTTGGCGGTAGGAGTACCAGCGGATCTGCCCTCGGGCCCTGCCCTGATGTGGCCTCAGCCGCTGGATGCCGCCCTGTCAGGGATCTGGCGAAGATTGTGAGCGGCTGGATGTCGCATCTGTCCCACTAGCTCGCGCCCCTATTCTTCCACGTGCCTGATGACGTGGGGGATGAGGGGTGCAAGTGAAGGTTCTCTCTTGCTTCGGCTTCTGTCCCGGCTTCTTCAGCCGAGGTGGAGTTTTCTGCCGAGATGGGTGCCGGAATGGACACAGGGGTAGCCGAGTTCGGCGCTGGCGGCCCGGGTTGCTTGACTTCGGCCTAGGCCTTTGTCCTGGTAGCCGGGGTGAGATTGGTGCCACGTGGATGGCACGAGGATGGCACGTGAGAGTGCTTAGCCTCATCTGATGGCTGCGATTAGCTTAATCCTGTGGTTCTGGAAATCTCCCCACACAATTGCCCCCTAGCTTTTGACCTCTGAAGTGTGCTAGCCTTTAGGGGTTGAAAGCTAGAAGAATCCGTCTGGGGATGCGGTGATTATTACCTGGTGTCGCTTCAACTCTTTATGCCTGGTGTCGCTTCAACTCTTTGAAGTAATAAATGCTCTGCCCTGTTCGTCTTGGGAACCGAGTTGACGGCTACACGCGTAGCTTCTGCGCTGATTGCGTTGTCTCATTGATGGGACGGGCACGGGCTTTGAAGTGTCTCTTCGAATTCGGAGGCGGTACCCAAATGGGGGTTCCCCTTCTACAAATAGGGCCGTCCCCTTCCTTTTCTCGCTTCTGATTCCTTTCGCCTTCGCCTGTACTTTCGATTTCTGCTCTGGTGCCTGAGATCTGTTCGAGGAAGATGACCGTAGAACGCGCCCGGATCTGCTCTCGATCTGCTTCTTCGTCCCTATAAGTCGCTTTGTTCTTCTGTCTGGTTCTTCTTGGGGTTTTTCGATTTCTAGGGTTTTTCTTCGTCGTCACCCCTTCTAGACATGGGCACCCCTAGATTCAGGGTAGATTCCGATGAGGGCTTAGCCGAGTTTAGAGCTGCCTTCAACATTCCGGAGGGGGTCCTCCTGAAACCGGCGGACCTTGCCGACGCTGCCCTGTATCGCTGCTACGGCGGCTGGATGCCGTTCCCTCTGATCTCCGTGATCGAGGGTGGGGTCAGGTTTCCACTGCACCCCCTGCTTAGAGCCTGCCTTAGCCTTTGGTCCCTCGCCCCGGGCCAGTTGATGCCCAATGGCTACAAGGTCATCATGGGCACAGCGAAGCTGAACGAGATCTTGGGGACCAACCTAGGCCCTCACGACATCGAGGATACATATGATATCTGCAAGGCTGGGGAGGGAAGATATTATCTCCGTGTGAAGCCGCAGCGAAGGGGCTTCGTCCTAGCCTTGGAGGATTCAAGTAAGAATGCCGAGGAAGATTTCTTCTGTGTCTCGGGGACTGGGAGTTCGGCCCAGGTGAAAGCAGGAGGCTGTCGGTCCCACGTCGCCATGGGGAAGTCCCAAGTAATCACCACTGCTTCTCTCCTTTTTGCTTTGCTTACCTCAGTGATGCCGAACTGATACTCTTTTTTGTCTGTTGAGCAGAGGCGGGTGCAAGGCGACGCCGAGCTGTCAGCGAAGGTTGGAGGAGGAACACCGACGACATCGACAAGGTCGAAAGATACAAGGGGCACGAGACCAGGTCAGCTTGGAAGCTGCTCGGGTACACGCCGAGGTATCGCGGCCACTACCACAGGACTGGAGTACCTGAGGTGGACGAGACACACCCTGACCGTCCAACCGTATCAGTTGCGGTGTTTAGCGGGGTCCCCTTGACCGATCCCGTTGCCGACCGAAGTGCGTCTGGAGCTGAGGCGTCTACTTCTGATCCGGAGCTGCCGGACTTGACGCAGATAGTGGACGCTTATCTCTCCGATCGAGAAAAGGACATGGAGGGAAGCTCGAGGGAGCCTGCTGTCAAGGACCTGGCTGCTAAGTTTAGGCAGAGGTCGTCGTCTTCTGGTGCCCCATCGCCTGCCGGCACTCGTGCCGCTTCGGGTCCGGTGGGCGCTGGTGCTCTCTCTGTTTATGTCCCCGCTCCGAGCGGTGGAGCTCGGCGACGCTCGCCGGAGCGCTCGAAGGAGGGGTCCCCGCCCAGGAAGAAATCCAAGGCGGGGGAGAAGAGTTCGAAGGCTGATCTGCAGCCGAAGGGCAAGACTCCTGCACACGCCCCTGGGGCTAAAGCTCCAGCCGAAAAGGGGGGCGAGAAGAGCGCGCCGAAAGAAAAGAGTGCGCCGGCCGAAAAGAGTGCGCCAGTCAGCAGGTCGACCGTCGGGCCAACGCGCGAGCCTCTCATCTCGGCGGGGCAAGGGTCCGGATCGGCCTCCGGGCCCCGAACTGCCCCAGCACCGTGGAAGCCGAGAATGGAAACACAGCCCGGCAAACCCTGAACGTTGAAGACCGACTGCTGGGAAATGCCGAGGTGATCGGGGCCCTTGCCAGGGCCTGTGCTCTGCCACGGGATATGGAGGAGCACGAGAAGTTTGATGACGAGAGCCTGATGTTGTCAGCGATCCAGGCCAACATCCTGGTAAGTGTTTCCTGTGTATTCTTTCAAGTGGCCTAGCTTGGCTGTTCCTGTTTTGATTTTTCTCTTTTCCCTTGCAGAACATGCAGAGGCTCCTAACCGTGTTAGGAAGGAGGGATAGGAATGCTGCGAGGATGACCCGTCTGGAGTCTGAGCGGGAGAAGCTGAAGAAAGAGCTGGACGAGCAGCGGAAGGGAATGGAAGAGCTCAAGGTGGCCAGTGCTGGAGAATCCCCTCGGTTGGCATCGGCTCTGACTGAGGTCGCCGAACTCTCGTCCCGGGCCAACCATATGAAAGGCGAGCTTTGGACGAAGAACAAGAGGATCTCCGAGTTGGAGTCAGAGTTGGCCAGGTTGAAGTCTGAGTCGACGGCTGAGGTAGCGAGGTTGCGAGGGGAGGTCTTGGCTGGTCGCGCTGAGAGGGAGAAGCTGGTGAAGGCGAATGGCGACCTGGAGAAGGAGAAGGCCTCTCTTCAGGCCGAGGTGCAATCCGCCTTCCAGAGCGGGGTAGATCGTGCCACCGAGCTGTATGAAAAACAGGTGGAGGAGATCACCGCAATCTTGTTCGAGGAAGGGTGCCTGGCCGCACTGAGACGTGCGGGGGTCCCTGAAGACCATCCCGTCTTTCAGGACCTGCCGAAGTATTCGGACCTGGATCCCGAGCCGAGCTCCGAACCTGGAACCGAAAGCACCCCGGTCGAAGCTCCTCCAGCCGTCCCCGCTCCGGACGACGCTCCAGCTGCCCCGGTCTCGAGCGATGCCCCAGTCGCCAGCGAGGCTTTGGCCGTGCCTCAGGGTGAGACCTCTTCTGCTCCTAGTTCGGCTGAGGTACCAGTCGAAGCCCCTTCTGCGAGCGACGCTCCAAGCGAGGTCCCTGTCTCGGCCGAAGCCTCTGGCCCCTTGGGAGCGGTGATTGATCTGGTCGAATCGCCGAGACCGGAGTAACTCTATCTCTTCTCATGTCCTTGGTCTTTCTTTTGTAACGCCCCTTTCTTTCAGCCTTGTAATTCTTTCCATTATTAATGAAAAGACTTCTTTACTCGTGTATTTTTCTCTTTGCATTTGTCTCTCTCTCATTTCTGGATGTGCACTGAATGGTATTGAATGCCTTTACTGTGTGGCGTGGCCCTTGAGGTAGAAAGAGTCAAACGGTCCTCGTAGCTGTCAGTGCTGACTCTCCGTATTCTGGAGACCATAAATAGCAATAAACATGGTGGCACGGCTGACGAGGGAACCGGACGGATGTCTCCACGTGGCGTCATAGGGATCGCTGGTCAACAGTCGTGCATCCCCAGTAACGCGCGGGAGACTTCGCCCTCATAACTTCTTTCGGAGACTGAGCCCTTCTTGCGGAGACTGAGTCTTTCTTCTTCCTATAAATAGGGATGGCAAGCTCACCATGGGAGAAGAAAAGAAACGGAAGTAGGATAGCTTAATTCACTTAGCTGTAGGAACCATGTCTGACAGACATTCTGTAATTTTTTATCCGGGGGAACCCTTGCGCCTGTGGACGGCTTTCTCCAAGGGGGGAAGCCCGTCGTGGTCTGCGCGCTCTCTGAAGGAACTCCCCGTGGACCACGCGCTCTCTGAATGCGGGTCCATGGCCATTCGTCCCCGGCCAGACAGAGTGAGGATGCGCTGCAATGCAACCGGGGGACGGTGGCGCATTCTCGTCTGACACAGTCCTGCGCGACCGTCGTACGGAAGGCGGGATTGAGGCCCCGCTGGACCTGGGGTTTCTTCAAGCTTGGCTGGTCTCATTGACCGGAGGGTGTTGAAGAGCTCAGCGAGGTCCAGGGCCTCCGAACTGGAGGGGCTGTGCGATGCTTTGGTCTGACCAGCCAGAGTGCATTGCATAGCTCGGTGAAATTCAGGATCACTCAGAACCTCCAGGCAACGGTCCGGCGTCGTGGAGTGAGCGAAGATCGGAGTCTTTCTGCTTTTCTTTATTTTCTGTTTTCAGAGGACTGTGATCCTCCTTTCTGTACTTTGCTTTCTGTTCTGTAATTCTTGTAATAAAGCAGTTTACAATGAATAAAAGGGAGGAATTCTGTGATTACCCAAACCGTGTACCATGCTTTTGAGTTCTTTTTCTCTTTCTTTGCACTGTTCTGGAATGCTTGCATTTTTGTGTTTGAGTGCTGGCACAGCTCTCTTCCTCTGGAAAGCTGCCTTTGGCCGAAATGGCTGGCATTGCGCCGAGGTGGACCCATACGCGGCCAAATTGACTTGCGCCGGGGTGGCCACATCGTTCCGCTGGCCTCGGCTAGGCGAGAGTGAGTTCGGCAATGGCCTTCTGAGGGGTGTATGAACCCGGACTTCAGGGAACTGACCTTGGCCGAACTGCCTTGCGCCGAGGTGTGAGGGGCTTATGAACCCGGACTTTAGGAAACGGCTGAGTGTAGGAACTCCAGGCCATTTCCAGGGCGTAGAGCCTCGAGTGTGTCCAAGACACGGGGGCTTTAGGAAAGGCTGAGTGTAGGAACTCCAGGCCATTTCCAGGGCGTAGAGCCTGAAGTGTGTCCAAGACACGGGGGCTTTAGGAAAGGCTGAGTGTAGGAACTCCAAGCCATTTCCAGGGCGTAGAGCCTCGAGTGTGTCCAAGACACGGGGGCTTTAGGAAAGGCTGAGTGTAGGAACTCCAGGCCATTTCCAGGGCGTAGAGCCTGAAGTGTGTCTAAGACACGGGGGCTTTAGGAAAGGCTGAGTGTAGGAACTCCAGGCCATTTCCAGGGCGTAGAGCCTGAAGTGTGTCCAAGACACGGGGGCTTTAGGAAAGGCTGAGTGTAGGAACTCCAGGCCATTTCCAGGGCGTAGAGCCTGAAGTGTGTCCAAGACACGGGGGCTTTAGGAAAGGCTGAGTGTAGGAACTCCAGGCCATTTCCAGGGCGTAAAGCCTATGCTGCCGGAGTCGACCAGAGAGAGACGACAGATTGATGACAAGGCGAAAGCTGCTTTTATTGATTCTGAGATTCATTACATCTTTAGAAATAAAATTCCTTCAAGTGGGATGCATTCCACGGTCTCGGCAGCGGCTTGCCTTCCAAGTCTTCAAGCTTGTAGGCTGACTTTCCTGCCAGTGAGACTACTCTGAACGGGCCATGCCAGTTCGGGGCAAGCTTCCCCTCGTTTGGTTCTTTGTCGGCTGGCAGGGTCTTCTTTAAAACGAGCTCTCCCGCGGTGAACCTTCTTTCTTTGACATTTTGATTGTACGCCCTGGCTAACCGTTGCTGATAGTCGGTCAGTCTCAGGGCTGCTGCTTCTCGTCGCTCGTCTGCCAGCTCCAGCTCCATTGCTAGGCTCGTCTCATTTCGGCCTTGGTCGACCAGCTCTGTCCTCAGGGTAGGAAGGCCGATTTCCAAGGGAATGACCGCCTCCATCCCGTAGGCCAGAGAGAAAGGTGTTGCCGAAGTGGACCGCCTTGGAGTTCTTCTGTATGCCCACAGCACGCTCGGAAGCTCCTCTGTCCATCTGCCCTTTGCCTTGTCCAGTCGCTTCTTCAGGCCGTCCAGGATCACTTTGTTAGAGATTTCTGCCTGGCCATTACTCTGTGGATATGCCGGGGTGGAGTAATGGTTTCTGATGCCGTGCTCTTGGCAGAAGTCTCTGAAGGACTTGGAATCGAACTGAGTCCCGTTATCCGAAATCAGGGTCCGGGGGATGCCGAACCTCGTAAGGATGTTTTTCCAAATGAAGTTCCTGGAGTCCCTGTCCGTGATTGAAGACAACGGTTCAGCCTCTATCCACTTTGTGAAGTAGTCCGTAGCCACTATCAGCCATCTCTTATTCCCTGGAGCTCGGTGAAGAGGCCCCACAATGTCCAGGCCCCATTGAGCGAAGGGCCATGGGCTGGAGAGGGGACTCAGATCCTGTGCTGGCTGATGGAGGGAGTGGGAGAACTTCTGGCATTTCTCGCATTTCCTGGCGTAGACCTGGGCGTCCTTCTGCATGTAGGGCCACCAGTAACCCTGGCTGATTGCTCTGTAGGCCAATGACCGACCTCCTATATGGCTGCCGCAAATTCCTTCGTGGATCTCGTACAGGAAGTCGTCCACCTTGGTCGGGTGGACGCATTGGAGGTATGGACTTGTGAAGGACTTCCTGTAGAGTTTGCCTTCCGGAGAGAGCCAAAACTGAGCTGCCTTGAGCCTGATCTTGTGGGCTTCAGTCTTGTCCTCGGGGAGCTGGTCGTCCTTCAAGTAGGCGACGATTGGATCCATCCAGCTAGGGCCGAGGTCAGCACAGAGGACAAGCCGAGATGAATGGAGTTCTAGACTTGACCTTGATACTGACCCGACCTCGATGGTCCTCTTCTTTCCTGCTTCGACAGCGGAGGCCAGGTTTGCAAGCGCATCTGCATGCGTGTTGGTATCTCGGGATATTTGCCTGACCTCGGCTTTCTGAAAATGGGAGAGCAGTTTTTTGGCGAGGGCTAAGTAGGCCGCCATCCTGTCGTCCCTGGCCTGGTAGTCTCCAGCGAGCTGGCTAGTTACCAGTTGAGAGTCGCTGAAGATCACCAGGTGTTGGGCTCCAAGGATTTGGGCGCTGTTCAACCCCGCAATCAGTGCTTCGTACTCTGCCTCATTGTTTGTCGCTTTGAAGTCGAGGGTGAAAGCCTGCTCTATGACCAGTCCCTCTGGCGATTGGAGAACTATGCCGGCGCCAGCTCTCTTGGAGGTGGACGACCCGTCGACAAAGGTCTTCCATGCCGAGGTGGGAGCCTGTTCGACCTCAGATTCTATTAGCTCGTGCCCTGTGCCCCCCAGTGCCGCGCCGAGCTGGGTCGGAGCCGGGTTGGGGGAGACGAATTCGACAATGAAGTCTGCCAGGATCTGGGCTTTGATCGCAGTTCGGGGACGGTACTGTATGTCATACTGCCCCAGTTCAACTGCCCACTTTGATATGCGCCCTGAAAAGTCAGCTTTCTTGAACACTGAACGGAGTGGATGCTCCGTGATTACCACAATGGTGTGGGATTGGAAATAATGGGAGAGCTTGCGGGAGGCGCTGACGAGAGCCAACGCAAGCTTCTCCAATAAGAGGTACCTGGTCTCGGCATCGAGCAGGGTCTTACTCGTGTAAGGAGGCGCTGACGAGAGCCAACGCAAGCTTCTCCAATAAGAGGTACCTGGTCTCGGCATCGAGCAGGGTCTTACTCGTGTAATAGATCGGCTTTTGAACTCCCTCGTCCTCCCTGATGAGGACGGAGCTCACTGCGTGATCCGAGACCGCAAGGTACAAATACAGAGTCTCCCCCAAAGTTGGGGTGGAGAGTAATGGTGGCGACATTAAATAAGTTTTGAGTGCGGCCAATGCCTGGTCGCACTCAGGGGTCCACTGGAACTTCAAATTTTTCTTAAGAAGCTGAAAGAAAGGCCTGCACTTATCTGATGACCGGCTGATGAAGCGGTTGAGTGCTGCGGCCATTCCTGTGAGCCTCTGAACTTCCTTCGTGGTAGAGGGACTCTGGATGCTCTGGATCGCAGTGATCTGGTCCGGATTGGCCTCTATCCCCTTCCGCGTTACCAAGCTACCGAGGAACTTGCCAGAGGCTACGCCGAAGGCGCACTTGGAAGCGTTTAGCTTGAGCTTGTATGCGCGAAGGATGTCAAAGACTTGGCCGAGGTCCGCCAGATGGTCGCTGGAGCGCACAGATTTGACGACCATGTCGTCGATGTACACCTCTACCGATCGGCCGAGCTGGGCCTGGAACATTTTTGTGACGAGGCGCTGATAGGTCGCCCCCGCGTTCTTCAGCCCGAAGGGCATTACCTTATAGCAGTAAGTGCCGCGGGGGGTGATGAACGATGTTTTCTCCTCGTCAGGCTCATAGAGCGGGATCTGATGATAGCCTCGGTAGGCGTCAAGGAAGCTCATTCGGTCGTAACCAGCGGTGGCGTCGATCAGTTGGTCAATCTTTGGGAGGGGAAAACTATCCTTAGGGCAAGCCCTGTTTAAGTCGGTGAAGTCCACGCACACCCTCCACTTCCCAGTTTTCTTCTTGACCACCACCGTGTTGGCCAGCCATACCGGGTACTGGACTTCCCGGATGGCTCCTACTTTTAGCAGGTTGTCGATCTCTTCGACGACCACATCTGTCTGCTGCAGCCCGGTCCTTCGGGCCCTCTGCACTACCGGCTTGTGGTCGGGGTTGACATTGAGCTTGTGGCACATGACCTCAGGGTCAACCCCAGGCATTTCGCTTGGGCTCCAAGCGAAGACGTCCACATTCTGCATCAAGAACCGAGAGTGTTCGGCTCTCTCTTCGTCTGGCAGCTGGGTGCCAATCAGGAAGAACCTGTCTGGTTCTGCCGGGTCTAGCCTGACCTCGGCCAGGTCCTTGATGCTCTTCTTCTCAGGGTCCCGGCCGATCTCATCGAGGCCTTTCTCGAACTCGGCCAGGTTGACGCGCTCTGGCTCCTTCACTGCTGGGACTGCGGCCAGCATGCACTGCCTGGCCTGCTGCTGGTCTCCCTCCACTGTGATTACTTCCATCATGCCCTCCTTGTTCTCAAGGATGAACTTCAGCTTTTGGTGGAGGGAAGAAGGAACTGCCTCTAGCTTGTGGAGCCACGTTCTGCCCAGAATGACATTGTAGGGAGAAGGGGCGTCCACAACCAGGAAGTCGGCCAGCACGAAGGCTCCACCAACTCGGGTTTCCAAGGTGATCCTACCCTTGGGATAGACTGGCATGGCGGATAACCCTAGCAAGGGTGCTCGGACCTCCGTGAGGTCTGCTTCGGAGAGCTTCATCCTCTTGAAGCAGTCGTAGTAGAGGACCTCGGAGGAGCTGCCGGAGTCGACGAGGATCCTCTTCACTGTGAAGTCTCTCAGCTTCATGGTGAGGAGCAGGGGGTCGTTGTGAGGGACCTGGATTCCCTCTAGATCTCGATCCGAGAACGAGATGGCGGGTCGGTCGCGGCGGGCTTTCTTGGATGGCGGAGCGAGTTCGGCCTTCATTACTTCTTTCTCGTGCGAAGCCCGCCTGGCTTCGGCACGGGCCTGAGAGCTTCCCCGGGATGAGGAAGCGGGAGCTGAGGACGCCAGATGGATCACGTTGATGATCTTCTCTGAGTCCTCGCTGTCTGGAGCCTGGACCGCGCTCTGGTGAATTCGGCCCTCGCTGCCGCCGGCATCACCTGCCTTGATGAACTCTGGGATGTGGCCCTCTTCGGCCAGCTTCTCCAGATACCCCTGCAAAGTCTTGCATTCTTCGGTCTTGTGCCCGTTGCCCCTATGGAAGGAGCAGTAGAGCTTGCTTCGGGGGCCTTCGGTGGGCTCATTCTTCATGGGCTGAGGATACTTGAAGAATGGCTTGGACCTGATCTTGGTCAGGATGCGGTAAATCGGCTCCTTGAAGACGACGTTGACGCTCTGACTGGCGCTGGAGGGAGGTCTGGGCTTCCAAGTGCCCCCAGACCTGGACGACGAAGGCTTCGCCGAACTGGAGACCCAGGCCCGCTTGGACTCCTGCTTCTGGGAGGGCCTCCCGCCTCTCTGCCGAGGTTGGCCACTCTTCTGTTCGGGCTCCGGGTGCCCGTCCTGATCCCTGGCACGGATCTCGTCTTCCTCCTGGGCGATGAAGCGCTTCACCCGGGACATCAACTCTGGTGTGGATTCTGGGGGGTTCCCGTCCAAGTCCTTCCGCAAGTCGCTGCCGGGGATCAGGGCATGCTGGAAGGCGTAGATTGCTATCCCTTCCCTCGTGCCCTCGATCTGGCTGTGGACCGCCCAGAATCGCTGGGCGAACCTGGCGAGGGTTTCGCCCTGCTTCATCCTTAGGGCGAGGAGGTCCCCTTCCTTCTTGGGGACGACGGTGTAGGCTTGGAACTTCTTCAGGAAGGAGAGCTGGAGCTCATTCCAACTGGAAACCGACTGCTCCGGGAGAGAGCAGAACCACTTCAGGGGGAGGTCACCCAAACTGGAGGAGAAGATTTTGCAGTTTAGGTGACCCTCGTTCCCCCAGATGGACATCTTCTGGGAGAAGTGTCGGAGGTGTGCGGATGGGTCGGACAGTCCGTCATAGGGGACGAACCGCGGGACGGAGAACTTTCTGGGCAAGGGGGTGCGCTCGATTTCTTTTATGAAGGGTGAGCCCCCCAGATCAGTGTGGCCACAGATCTGCTTCTGGTCCCGCATGTCCAAGTTGTGCTGGAGAGCCAGTCTGACATGTTTGTCAAATCACTCTTGCTCATCGTCTTTCTCTGGAGTCTGAACTCTGGACTTTCGCCTGGGGTGGTTCGGACTGCGATGGCTATGAGCTCGGCCATCGCGACTATGGTGACTCCGGCTGTTGCTCGAGCCTTCGTCACGAATCTGGCTCCGTTTCTGGTCCAGATGATTTCTGAGGTCCTCGCGGGGAGGCTGGGCTGCCCTGCTGGGGGCGTCACTCTTTTTCCCTTGAGGCTCAGAGACTTGCCTCAAGGAGGCAGTTTGCGCTGCCCTCAGCTGCTGCTGGAGCTGCTGGAGCTCGCGAACTAACCGCTCCTGCTTCTGGAGAAGAGCGTCTTGGGCTGCGACGTCTCCTCCAGCGGCTGGAGGTTGATCGCGGCGCGTCTCCTCTGCGGCAACAGCTTTATCTTTGCGGGGACGCTCGCGCCGGAGCTCGTCGTGTCAGGGTGGCACGGTTTCGTCCGCTGAGAGCGAGGCCTTGACTCCCTCTTGGAAGGGGATCTCGACAAAGAGTTGGGAGCCCAGGCGACCCTCGCCTGCGGATGTGCCTTGGACCGTTCGGGACCGTCCCTGAGGAGGGACGTCCGTCGACGGTGCTAGCCGCTCGAGGATTGCCCTCGAGGACTCTCCGCCCTTCTTAGCTTTCGGAGGCATGGCTTCTGGAAGATTGAGGTTAAGAAGGTTGGGAAGGTTGGGAAGGTTGGGATATTACCTTCCCACAGACGGCGCCAATTGTAGGTGCAGAAAATAATGACCCACAATAAGGAGGGAGCCTTATAGGACTTATCCGATGATGATGATGATTGGGAACGTCTGGGAGCCATCCGAAAGCCTGAAAGAGAGTAGCAAACGATCAAAGGACCCTGGCCTGGGCGGCGCAAGGCTCTCCGATGCCAAAGTCAGTGTGGGAACTGGAACAATGGAAGGAGAGGGAGAAGAGAGACAGAGTAACGGCTCTGTGAATGGAAATGTGCGTACCTTTGATGGTGGTTTGATCCTCTATTTATAGAGTTTGGAACGTATCTTTGGGAGATATTGTGGTGTGGGTCCCGTGATTCGACTGGGAAGTCACGATCAGCCCACATTGCATTAATTGCGGTCCAATCCAGCCCACTCTGTATTAAATGCGCGTCGGGTCAGCCCACGTCGCATTTATTGCACGTCTTGTTGGGCCAGATCGTGTTGGGCGCCTTTGGCGGTAGGAGTACCAGCGGATCTGCCCTCGGGCCCTGCCCTGATGTGGCCTCAGCCGCTGGATGCCGCCCTGTCAGGGATCTGGCGAAGATTGTGAGCGGCTGGATGTCGCATCTGTCCCACTAGCTCGCGCCCCTATTCTTCCACGTGCCTGATGACGTGGGGGATGAGGGGTGCAAGTGAAGGTTCTCTCTTGCTTCGGCTTCTGTCCCGGCTTCTTCAGCCGAGGTGGAGTTTTCTGCCGAGATGGGTGCCGAAATGGACACAGGGGTAGTCGAGTTCGGCGCTGGCGGCCCGGGTTGCTTGACTTCGGCCGAGGCCTTTGTCCTGGTAGCCGGGGTGAGATTGGTGCCACGTGGATGGCACGAAGATGGCACGTGAGAGTGCTTAGCCTCATCTGATGGCTGCGATTAGCTTAATCCTGTGGTTCTGGAAATCTCCCCACACAGAAGCCCTTCTCACTGATGCAGAAGAAAGACAAATCAAGGAGGATTTGGTCCGTTTGTGGCCGAGTGACCTCAAGCACGTTCTCTACGACGCCGAGGACATCCTCGATGAACTCGAATGCAGGGCCCTTCGATCCAAAATAGAAGAAGCCCCAATTCAAACTATAAAGAGGAAGCTGACTGATCTGTTTCGGGTAACCCACATCTTCTCTCGATTTAGTTCTAAGTTCGAGCTGGGTTCTCGAATTAATAAGATCAGAGAGAGTTTGGATGAGATTGAGAGAGAAAACAATCAGTTCCACCTCCGTCTCAAAGTGGTACATGGGTCTCAAAGTGAAATGCTCAGAATGCGGCCTCCCACTAGCTCCTTCGTAGATGAGTCGATTGTATTCGGAAGAGAAGCTGACAAAGCAAAGGTGGTCCGTTTGTTGACATCGGACGACTCCTCGGCCTCCGACTCAGGTATTCAGGTCGTTCCCATTTGCGGTATGGGAGGATTGGGGAAAACGACACTTGCTCAATTGATCCACAATGATGAACAGGTAAAGAAACATTTTGATGTGAGTCTCTGGGTTTATGTCTCGGAAGACTTCGATTTAATTTGGCTCACAAAAGCCATTGCAGAGTCTGTTCCTAGGAGCGATCCTCGTCTTACGAACTTGGATGCAATTCAAGTTATTATTCAGAAGGCTCTGAAAGGGAAGTTTTTTCTTGTGTTGGACGATGTTTGGAATGTGAATTGTAATCGTTGGGATGCCCTGCGAGCTCCATTGATGGTTGCGGGAAGAGGAAGTAGAATTCTAGTGACCACGAGTAGCCACAGAGTTTCCTCAATGATGGGAACAGTTCCCACTCACTCCTTGTGCTGTCTGCTGAAGGTTTTAAAACCCCAAATCCTAGGATTTAAGGACTAAAATCAGATCTCTGATTTACAATTCAAACAACACAAACAATAATCACAAAATCAGCAATCAATCACCACGAAAGAGACAACGATATACGTGGAAAAACCCCAAACAAGAAAAAAAACCACGGGCCCTGGAACTCGGTCCAGGAAAGAGATCAAACACTTACAATTTGAATATTACAAGACAACTTACAACCCCTCCCCACTTGAACAACAACCTAAGGACTGCAGAACCTCATGCCGGCGCCTCGCCGTTCATCTTCTCCCGTGCTTGACTCTACGTCTACACCCTCGAAGCAACTTCGAGATGAAACGAACCAAAGATAGAAGAAATGGACTCTAGAGATGGAAATCTCTGCTCAAAATGGATGAATCTCTTTAGAGAATGAAAGCTCTCTCTCAATATTAGCAGTCGTCCTTGAATGTCTAAGAGAGGTGTTTAGGGCAAAATATAACAACCCTTATATAGTAGAACCACTAGGGTTTGCCCAAAATAAAATTCTGTAACGAACGTTCGAACACTTAAGTAGAATGTTCAAACACTTGTGCTTTCTGAAAAATGGCTCGAGAACTTCTGGCAGGCAACGTTTGAACTCTTGTACTGAACGTTCGAACTCTGGACAGCAACGTTCGAACTCTTGTACTGAACGTTCGAACTCTGGGCCTCTCGGGAAGACTCGCTTTGAAAGGCTCTGCACAGCAACGTTCGAACTCTGGACAACAACGTTCGAACTCTTGTACTAAACGCTCGAACTCTGGGCCTCCCGGGAAACTGGCTTGGAAAGGCTTTAGAAAGAAACGTTCGAACTCTATTCGAACGTTCTAACTCTAAAGCTCTGGTCTTTGGTTTATAAGCTGTACTTCCATGGGATTTTGCAGTCCATTCTAGAAAAATGAAAAACACATAAATCAAATCCATGTTTTGTCCAATCCCATGAATTATGCCAACACTCAAAACCTTACAATCTCCCCCTTTGGTAATTCATGGACAAAACTTCCTAAAATATACATTCTACCCTTGAAAACCCAAAACACTCAAAAGATCTGAATAATCATCACAAGAGGAGCCTGTATAACCTGCAAACCAAATACCAAACCCAAACCACTAGGCAAAGATCTTGTCAGCAAAACAAGAAATTGAAACTAAGATAATCACATAAACCAAATGCCATAAGATAAAGCCAAACCAAACATTCAAGCCAACAAATAAAATAAAGTCATTAGTCATTCTCCCCCTTTTTGTACATAATTGTCAAAGGAGATAAAGTTCAACACAAGATAGTCAAAATAGCCAACACAAAACAAAGCTATCAACATAACAAAAATCAACTCTTCTCAACAATGCAAAACTCTCCCTATCCACCATCCCAACTTCTTCACAAAACCATCTATTCAAACACAACCAAGAGAAATAGGAATCATTAGCCATGTATCTATCATATGAGAAAAAAGATGACAAGAATTTATCAAGAAATAGAGAAACTACAAGGTATGTCCAAGAAACCATGAGGAAAAGAACAAAAACACATGAAAGGCTCACAACCTAGTAAAGAAAAAGATTTTGGGCACACCATTTGATGAGGAAGGCTCCTTGAAGAGGAAGGAAAGAGGGGGGGTGGCTGCTGCAGATGAAAGAGTTCGAAGAAAAATATTATTTTCTAAAAGATTTGACCAGTGAGACGTACGTGTGTGAGGGGTAAATCAATTTTCAAGATAATCAAACTCCCCCTGAATATTAAAATCCATCTGGATGTCTCCTTCTAAACCGAACAACACTAAAAATTTTAAATATTTTTTCACAGAGCCTTAGCAAATTTTATATATTTATATATATCATAAAGCCTGGTTCCTTAAGCTTTCTATTTAACCCTTGTAATGAGCAGTAGGCCAATGACTCCCAAGTCAGATGACTTTAGGGCACTAGGTATAGAAATACCCCTACGGGCTTAATGACTTGGGTCAAAAAGGCTACGAACCCAAACTTTTTTTTTAACACAACTAAGAAATGAGAACTCATTGGGGAGCAAACTCAACGAGTCTACATAACCGAGCTAATCTAGCCAAATAAGACCAATTAGGGAGCAAACCCAATAGGTCTTCATCAGCAAACTAAAATCGTCGAACAAGACGAGCTAGGTAGCAAACCTAGCAAGACTTCGTCAATGACCTAAAATCGTCAGGAGACAAAAAGATAAACTAATATTCAGAAGAAGTAATGGAAATAAGGAGCAAACTCATCCCATTTGAAATACTTTCAAACTGAAGTATCGTGCAAAGAGAATGATCAAAACTTTCAGAAATGCAGGGGATTAGAAAAATAAAAAAATACTTAGGGACTTTCTAAGGGATTCAGACCTATTTCGATCAAGTGGCTTAGTAAAGAAATCAGCTAAGAGATGATCATATAAGATGTGTTCCAAAATCAAAATCTTCTCCTTTACTAAGGGGGTGTTTGGATAAAAGAAGAACATAATATCACCAAATTTAAATATTATAAGATTTCATTATCACATAATAAAATAGTGTCATATTATAATATTGTGTCACTTATGGTGTTTGGCAATTACTACAAATTTTGATATACCTTGAAGTGTGGCAATTTATAAAATTTTCACTAAATGATGCACTGAAATAAGAAATGAATAGAGAAACCGGGATGATTTACCAAATGGGAACCCACTAGCTAGTAGTCATACTAGATTGATTTAATATTGGTAATCATGGTAGGGCCCATCTAATTATAAAATTATTAGACGGAATGTTAAAACCCACGAGTAATGTATTTTAATCAATGTGGGTCCACCAAATGTTAATAATTATAATGTAATAGATCCAATGGTGATTATAGCAGAGACCCATGTCGAGTGTTAAACATTATTGAAAAATCCAGTTATGAAAAATCAACGTGGGATCCATTTGATGTTAACAATCATATTAACCAAGCTACTTATAGTAATCACTAGGGGGCAATTAATATTGGCAATCATGGTAGAAATTGCCTAATGTGATATTTGTAGGACCCACCTAATGTTAGTAATCAATAAAGAAACTATGTAATTATGATAGGATTATGGGACCCACATAAAATTTATAAATACTAACGGGCCCATCTAAGATTGAGTGTCATAGTAGAATTCCTATAGAAACCATCAATATTAAAAAAAATGTAGTTGGCCACCATGGTAGAAGTTTCTCATAAATTTCCACTCTTTTCCCATGTTTTAGTTAGTTTTCTTAACGAAAGATTATTTTATATAACATATACTTGAATATTAGAATATGAAGGTTTTTATAAGAAAATGAGATATTATAAGATACTTTCTAAGCTATCCAAACACCTATTTTTTAGGTGTGTACATTACATTATAAAGTATGAGATAATATAGCAAAATCTTTAGAAATATTTGCTTTCCAAACACCCCTTAAGTCATGAAATAAAATGATGTTGGATATTTATGTGTATTGCTAAAGAATTCACTGGATTCTTGAAAATATCCACTACAACAAATTGCATATTTGCCAACGCACACTCCGTGTCGACCATTTGGCAAACCGTGTCGGGACAGGATTTATCGACGCAATACAATGCGTCGGCACCACGTCGGCTACCAGATACCTGGAAAACCATTCCCGGCGCATTAATGTTCAGCGTCGGCTAAAATGGGACATTCACCGACACAATGATGCGTCGTCCCAAACGTCGGCAATGTCAACAGCGTTGGCAAATAATCAGACTTAGTGGTCAACCTCACCTCAATGCCGACGCATAACAACGTCAGTTATACATATGCCAACGCACATACTAGCGTCGGAAAACATATTTAATGACGGATAAGAGACGTACGCAATACATATTCCGATGTGTTTAAGCATCAGCTCGACCCCCGCCGGGGGATACCCCCGGACCCCCTCTGCGAAGCGAATGTTTTAGATAAGTGGCAATCTAAATTCAAGAAGACAAAATGATCTACTTGACCATGATAGCTAGGACTCTTTTGATTGTCTTTCTTTTTTTTGTGCTTGGATGTCAATTATTATCATAAACTACTAGATATGATATTAAACCTATTTAATTATGGTTGGAATGATATAGTAGTAAAGATTGTGTAATATGCTAATTCATGAACGAAAAGGTTTTATATTGAGTTAGATTCGATGTTACTCACTTATTTTTCCCTAGATCTAGTATTTTAAAGTGTAGATCTAAATTTTTTTATTTTCAAAATTTGGGGCTTTTCTTGAAATCAATTACATTTTTTCACATTAGTGTTCAAATGCATTGATAATGTGTTAGTTTAAAATAGATCTATACTTTTGGAACAAAAAAGTATGAGTTTTTGCCAAAAATTGTGGTTGCATTATGTCAGATTTATGATATTTCATCCTATTGATCATGAGCGCGCATCAATAATGGTTGCGTTATATAAAATACTGGAGAATAAAGCAAACAGCGATACAGAGAGGACTCATAACTTAAGGTGACCGAGATTTTGATTTATTGTTGTTACTAATGGAAACAAATATTATTTTCCAACATTTTCTAATATTCTGGATTTTTTAAATATTTTTGCAGATTTTTTTGGATTAAAAAAAAAATTCACACCGCGACGACCGCGACGGACCGATATCCGCGACGATATCCGCGACGTATCGGTTTTTCGGCCCGGCCGATACCGCGACCGATACCGAGATTTTAAACCATGTACATACCTCCCTGTTCAATAAGTATCTTGAACGCGACTTTTGCAAAGCTTCTATAGCTAAAATCACAACAAAAATAATTTGAGAAATTCATATATATATATATATATATATATTACTTTTCTCTTCTCCAATGTAAATTACAAGATGGTGCGGTGGATGGAATATTAACTTAAAACTTTTGGGCCTTCCTAAAAAATACAATCCCTAGTGAGGCTGTCTACCGGCTTGTATCCAATACAAAACTAGGTTTGATTTAATAAGTGGGCTTGGACATGCTTTTGGGTTGAAAGAACTAGATCTAGATCCTTGTTTAAAGTCTGAACCCATAACAGGCCAAATCCAATTCTAGGATAAAAGTCAATTGGACTCTACCATTTGTATTTTATTTGTGTGGTGTACGTGTGTGTGCTATAATGAAATAATATTTACATATAGGGCGCTACAAGCCCTTTTTGGAAGGGGCGGCATTTTGTACTATGGGATATATTCTCATTTTATTTCAAGGGTTTTCTTTTTCACTTAGTTTCTTATGATCTTGAATACTACCTTTTTATATTTTTAAATCCACAAGTTTGTTCATATTTAGTACAATGTTATGATCACGTTATCACAATCTTGAAATTAATGAATTATATATATTTTTATAAAAATTGATTTTGATTGAGATTTTGACCATGTCTATAAGATTCATATAAAATAATATTATTTTCAACTTTATAATTTTTAATTATAAATTATATTACCCGTGCTAATCATGGGCACAGGCCTTTGTCAAGAAGGCTTGCCCTCATAATAGGGCAAGGCCATAGTCCGATACCCACACATTTGAAAACTCCTTCTATAACTTTTCATCTGCTAAGAACGGAGGAAAACCTGCATTTGCTTACTTTTGCAACTTTTCATCTTGTAAAAGTGGAGGAAAACCATTTGCTGTTGGTCCAGCGATAAAGCTCCTTTTATAACTGTTCTTTTGTGTAGCACCATTTGCAACCTGCATTTGATACTCCACTCTAATGATGGGCCCATACGGTGATTATCATCAAACTATGGGGCCCTATGTTAAAAATAGGGCTTGTACATGTGGGGCCCACGGTTTGGTTGTGTAGGGCCAGTGAACTAGTGATCCGTGGGTTAGGTGGACCATACCACAACATTCGCACTTGACGGGAGATACCAATAAAAAAAATGGATATTACACTCAATTTTTTTAGAACATGATCGATAATTTGAGAAGGGTTTAGAAATTCTGATTATGTTACCAAATGCCATTTATCAATGTGAGGTCCATCTGACTCGGGCTATAAATCATCTTTTAACTCTTTCGCACTCGCTTCCCAAAAATCACACTTATCAAAGTGTTGTAAGCCTTTGGATTGATCATTCAAATTGGAAACCTACCCTATTTTATCCATATGATTTTAAATTTTTTTTTTTAACCCATCTAAGGGGGCCGAGACCCAAGAAAGAGCCCGCACAGGCAGAAAACAGGCCCATAGAAGTGGAAAGAAGTGGCGTACCCAGGGTTCGAATCTTGGGCGGAGCCAGGTGAGAACTGCTGGCACTTACCAGTGAGGTAAGTGCCCGTTCTCATCCATCTGATTTTAAGTTAGGCTAACCACTTTGGGTCACATCAATAGCCTCAATGTAAAAGTGAAATCATTTAAATTAATTTGAAAATGCAAATAGAACTCAGTCTGAGGGTTAAAAGTGTCAACCTAAACCCTTTGCATGTAGGTTAGGTTATGATGCTATAAATAAATTTCATAGTTTGCACCCATTTACTTGATGCCAAATGACTACACTTCTCTTGAGTTAAAAGGGTGCCAATACAGCCAATACGCGTATAGTTGAGCGGTATTGGCACCTTAGTATCACATGCATGAGATCGATCAATGGTTTTCAAATTGATAGTATCACACTTCGCCAGTAGGCCAACCTAAAAAAAAAAGGGTACGAATATGGAGGAAGGTTTTTAGTTTCATTTCTAAAGCATTCATAGCTTTTGAGATATTCAAAGCTTTTAACATAAACTTCACATTTATCTTTTACCCAAAAAAAAAAAAAAAAATTCAACATCCATCACATGTAGAAATTGGACCAAAGTGTGGAACCCATGAACCTAATTGGACTTGCATGATGGGTTATGGGAGGCTCCTACTTATATCACTATATAAAAGGAGATCGATGATGTGAAATTAAATTCAATCTTCTAATACTGCAAGTGCACAGCTGTCTTTTTTGAAACAATGGCAAGTACAGGTCGAATCCCACAGGGAGCACAACTGAAATCTTTTTTTTTTAATATTAAAATCTGATTTTTTTTCTATAATGATGAATATAAAAACAGATCAAGATTTGAATAGGAGATAAGGCTACTATGCAAGATGAACGGATAACATTAATGACAAAGGTAGATCAGAGCAACAAAGAGTCCATTAATTAATTTCAATTCTAAAACCACATACTTTAATTTAATCTTTTGCCTTGCAAATAACTCAGATCATAAACAACTCAATGTTTCTAATCCGGAAGATATTCTTTTTTTTTTTAAATTCAATTCTTAAGCAGAAGAACCCAAGATCTTCATCACCTCATAAAAATACAAAACTACTGTGAGTGTCAGTTAACAAATTAAGCTTAAAATATCAAAGGCGTAAAAACCTAAGTATATTCTATCAAAAGAAGATTAATTGATCAAAAAGAAATTTATTTAAAATATAAAGCGGAGGTTTGCCTGCGGCGCGAAGGCAGATTTATTATTCTACTAAACATGCATCATAGATACATAAAGATTAAACTAAAGATATAGAACGAAAATAAAATCACTTAACTTCACTTTGTGCTCCGATCCAAAATAATCTACTCCTCCATTGCAAAAGATGTGATTTTCATTGAGAACTTCAACTTTACAACTTTTCATTCACAAAGATTCTCCTTCAAAATAAATCCTTGGACATGGCCCAAGGCTACCAAAATAAAATAATGGAAAAAAGAAGTAAGTAAGAGAAGGTGTGGCTAGGAGAGAATAAATTAATAAAGAAAGATGGGATGAGTTTTTTGGACGTGTGGGAGTCTTTAAATAGGGCATGAGCTCCATATTCTTTCTCTCTAGATTCTCTTTTTTAGCATAAGAATCTCTCTTCTTTGGTATGTATTCTTCTTGCTTTCCAAGCTTCCAAGATTTGGCAAATAATGGTAGAGATATTTGGAGGAAGTCTTCCAAAACTATTTTTGTAAACTCCTTGCTTGCTCACACCTTCTAAATTTTACTTTAAGCAAATCCTCATGAAATGGACCCACTTTCTTTGATAAGTTCTTCAAACAAATCTGAAATTGAATTTGTAGCAAAGCTTGGCATGGTGTGGGACCACATGGGGAGTGCACACACCTTGAAGTGGCATGGCTTGGATATTCTCTGTGAATTTCTTTTCTTAATTTCTTTTCAAGGCGGGTCCCAATTAACTGAAGATTCCCTACAAGAATAAAAAGACTAATTCAGTCATAACATGTTTAAAATTCATAAATGTCATGCATGGGACCCGAATGAGATCATGCACATGAATGCACCTTTGGATGATTTTCCATGAACTAATTTTATGATGCAAGAATCAAAAAGCTAATTTGTGTGACACTAAGATCATGTAAACCAATGATTTCATAAAATTCATGCAAGATTTGATGATTTTGACTAAATTTCCAACTTTGATGCTAAAATGCATGAAATTATAAAATTCTATGAAATTCAGTGCAAATTACCCCTTAAGTCCACAAAGTAACATGAAATGATGAATGGGAACTACAATTTTGTGGATTTATCACACCCCCAAACCAGCTTTTTGCTAGTCCTCGAGCAAATAAGTGAAAAAGGATAAGGTTGCCATCCTAACAAATGCAAGAAGAAAAAAAGAAAAATGCCACTTTCGCTGGCCCTCTCGACTACATTTAGCGTATGCAGCAAGCCCTTAAACTCCTAGGTTCCCCCCAGCGGACGAGTTGTGCCTTGTGACCAGGGAAACTTCTACCAAGAGAAAGTTTATAGATACCGACTATTTCTCGGTTCTCTGAATTTTCAAAGACAAATCTTAAATTCGGTTCACCAATCCCATCTTTTGGTCAGTAATTCTCGAAATCATGCCAATTGATCGTGCACGGTGAAAAGTATGTATACGTAATAAGCATCAAATGATCCACCAAGAATTCCCGTGAAAATAATAATATTCTTTTTTTTTATTTCTGGGCCACCTAAACTTAGTAAAGAAAAACAGTATTCCTCTCAATGCGATAAAGATGGCTTTCGCACTACTGTTTTTCAAAGGGCGCAATTTTTTTTCCACACACATGTGACTGTGCAATGCCTAGGTCCCTTAAGCTTTTTAATCAACCCATGTAACTAGCATTAGGCCAATGACTCCCAAACCAGATGGCTTTAGGGCATTAGGTATGTAAATACCCCTAAGGGCTTACTGGCTCGGGTTAAAAAAGGCTACGAACCCAAACTAGTCACAAAATTTTTTTTTTCAAGACTACACTTTTTTTTTTACGGTCCCTAACAATAGGTAGCCCTTTCCATTTATCCACCCGTCAACACTAAGGGTTGATTTCCTTTTTTTTTTTTAAAGAAAAATGGAAATCAAAGCTTCACATTCAACCTTGAAAATGTATACAACCTGTGTAAAAGTGAGGGATCAACAATCAGCACTTTTCCAAAAACCTTTTCCATAAATAGAATAGTGAACCATTGTTTTCTTTTGCTCAAAATAAATATCTTCAGCCAATAAAAATTCTCTCGAAAGTTTCTCTCTAACCTAAAAATAGCAAAAAAAAACTTTAAATCTCCTAAAAACCAAAGCAAAACGAAAAAGAAAATGTATAATGAAAATTGAACAAATGATCACATGTCAAGTTCTAACTCACACTCCCAAACCTAAATGCAACATTGTCCTCAATGTTATGAATGCATGTGTAATGTGAAACTGAACAATAAGGAAAATTGGAACATCTTACCATGTGGGGTGATTGCAAAAGAATGTGATCAACCAGTTCAATTACCTTCCAAAATTGGGTTGCCTCCCAAATAGCGCTAAGTTAAATGTCGTCAGCCCGACGTGACAAAAAATGATTAGTCCTGGTAAATTGGGTCTTCCAGAAGGATATCCTCAATGTTTTTATCCTTCAGTTCCAGAAACGGTTTCAACCGTTGACCATTCACTTTGAAAACATCCAAATTTTTGGGATTTTCAATTTCCACTGCACCATGAAAGTAAACAGTCCTGACAATGAATGGACCAGTCCACCGGGTTCGTAACTTCCCTGGAAACAGGTGTAACCGGGAGTTATACAAAAGGACTTTCATACCCGGTTCAAAGGATTTTCTTAAAATTGACTTATCATGGTTCAACTTCATTCTTTCCTTGTAGATCTTGGCATTCTCATAGGCATCATTTCTAAGTTCTTCCAACTCATTGAGTTGCAATTTGCGCAGAGTACCCGTAGTGGGTAAGTCAAAATTGAACTTCTTAATGGCCCAATAAGCTCTATGCTCCAATTCAACAGGCAAGTGGCATGCCTTTCCATAGACCAACCTATATGGGGACATCCCAATAGGAGTCTTGTAAGCGGTTCGATAGGCCCATAATGCATCCAATAGGCGTAAAGACCAGTCTTTCCGATTTGGATTGACCGTCTTCTCTAAAAAAAATTTAATCTGCCTATTCGAAACTTCTACTTGGCCACTGGTCTGTGGGTGGTAGGGCGTAGCAACCTTATGAGTAACAGAGTACTTTTTCATCAGATGGTCAAAGGTGTTATTGCAGAAATGGGTTTCACCATCACTGATAATTGCCCTGGGTGTACCAAACCTAGAAAATATGTATTCCTTCACAAATTTGATCACCACATGGCGATCATTCTTTCTGGTAGGTATTGCTTCCGCCCATTTTGAAACATAGTCCACTGCAAGTAAAATATACAAATTTCCAAAAGAACTTGGAAATTGCCCCATGAAGTCAATTCCCCACACATCAAAAAGTTCCACCACAAGTATGGGATTCAAGGGCATCATGTTCATCCGATTGAGCTTGCCAACCTTTTGACACCTCTCACAGTTCAAACAGAAAGTGTGACAATCTTTAAAGATTGTGAGCCAGTAAAATCCACACTGTAAAACTTTAGCAACTGTCTTTTCGAACTAAAGTGGCCCCCACAAGCATGATCATGGCAGAATGAAATGACTGAGTAATGGTCATGATCAGGAATGCATTTCCTGATGATCTGGTCTGGGCAGTATTTAAAAAGATACGGATCATCCCAGAAAAAGTACCTGACCTCAGCTAGAAATTTTGATCGATCCTGTTTTGACCAATGGGCGGGCATCTCCCCTGTAACAAGGTAATTGATTATATCTGCAAACCAGGGGATTTGGGAAATACTGAGCAATTGTTCATCAGGAAAATTCTCATTCAGAGGAACCTCATCTGATGGCTCTAAGGGTAACCTCGAAAGATGGTCTGCTACAACATTCTCACATCCTTTCTTATCTCTTATTTCCAAATCAAACTCCTGTAGCAGAAGGATCCACCGGATCAATCGGGCTTTTGCATCTTTTTTGGACAGAAGGTATCTCAAAGCTGCATGGTCCATGTAGATGATGACTTTGGATCCTAACAAGTAGGACCGGAATTTCTCCAAGGCAAAAATCACAGCGAGCAATTCTTTTTCAATGGTTGTGTAATTTAGTTGTGCATCATTGAGGGTCCTACTTGCATAGTAAATCACATGAGGTAGCTTCCCAACTCGTTGACCCAAAATAGCTCCAATAGCAGTATCGGATGCATCACAAATTAGTTCAAATGGAATGGTCCAATCAGGTGGCTGAATTATAGGGGCTGAAGTTAGTTCCTTTTCAGTCTCTCAAAGCCCTTTAGACACTTCGCATCAAATTCAAACAGGGCCTCTTTTGTCAGCAATTGGCACAAAAGTTTAGCAATTTTACTAAAACCCTTGATGAATCTACGATAAACACTAACATGGCCCAGGAATGATCGAATACTCTTAATTGATTTTGGTGGTGGCAATTTGGAAATCAAATCAATTTTTGCTTTGTCCACTTCAATTCCATTATCAGAAATAATGTGGCCCAGAACTATGCCCCATTTTACCATAAATGACATTTCTCCCAATTTAAGACTAGATTCTTTTCTTTGCATCTTTCAAGCACAAGGGACAAATGATATAAGCACTCCTCAAAAGAATTGCCAAAGACTAAAAAATCATTCATGAAAACCTCAATGAATCTTTCTATCATGTCAGAAACTATGCTCAACATGCATCTTTGAAAAGTGGTCGGTGCATTGCATAGTCCAAATGGCATGTGTCTGTAAGCAAAAGTGCCAAACGGACAGGTGAAGGTGGTCTTTTCTTGGTCCTTAGGTGCAATTGGGATTTGATTGTAACCGGAATAACCATCAAGAAAATAATAATATGCACGACCGGCTAGCCTTTTGAGCATCTGATCCATGAATGGGAGGGAAAAATGATCTTTCCGAGTAACTGAGTTCAACTTCCTATAATCAATGCACACCCTCCATCTAGTCTGTATCCGAGTGGGTACCAATTCATTGCCCTCATTTTGAACCACTGTTATTCCAGATTTCTTTGGTACTACTTGAACTGGGCTCACCCATGCACTATCAGATATTGGGTAAAGCACCCCTGCATCAAGTAATTTTAAGACTTCTGACCTGACCACTTCCTTCATTGCAGGGTTCAGTCGCCTCTGTGGTTCACGAGAAGTTTTAGCATTTTCTTCCAAATGGATTCTATGTTGGACCACAGATGGGCTTATTCCTTTGATATATGCGATGGACCACCCTATAGCTTCCTTGTGTCCATCCAAAATTCTCATGAGTCTTTCCTCTTGGACAGGGTCCAAGTCTGAAGCTATAATCACTGGAAGGGTTTATAGCGGGCCTAAAAACACATATTTCAAGGTATCCGGCAATTACTTGAGTTCTGTAATTAACTAAAGTCTAGATCAGGCTTCACCAACCCATCACCTCTAACCCCTTCATATGTGGCCCACATGCTTAATGACTTAATATTAATGAAAAAGATTTGACCATTGATCCAACGGTCCAGTCCATTCGGATTGGTGAAAACTTAATGGATCCAATGTAAATCAAGGGGGTATCGTGCGTGCATAGCTTGGATGAATCATAAAGTCAACCCCACTATGTTGCCCCACTATATATCCCTCACCTATGGTGAGGGACAAGTGCACATGAAAAGAGATAGAGGAAGAGAGGATTTTTTTTCAAGGTCAGAAACATAAATCAGAAGGCTTGGTGGACTAAAAATGTTTGTACAGTTTTCAATTGTGCAATTGAAGAAATCAATCCGTTTTACGAAATAATATATTTTACAATACAATCCATCAAAATATTGAGTGATTCTTCAATCACTTTTGACAACGAAGCCCATTTTTTATTGCTTCCCTTCTTATCCAAAATTCAATGCAGAATGTTTTTTCATTTTATATTAAATAATCTACACACAAGATATTTCATTAAAGTAAGTTAGGAATTAAGTTGATCAATTAGAGCTATACACAATAACGCTTAATAGTCAATTAACAAAACATGCCCGTGCTTAGAAGTAGTAAAATTCATAATGTTTCTCAATTGTAGCTCAGTTGGTTAGAGACATGAGTTTTGAGTGGAGTGTGTGAGCAAATCTAGTTGGGATGTCACCAGCGGCCCGGCCAAAGGCTAACTGGCTACCCGGTTCTGGAGTTCCGGTGCTCCAGATGACTTACTACGGTAGTCTCAAAAAAATAAACCAAGTTTATCCCCGTCGGGCTTCACAAGGTTGAAGCTAAGTAGTGCCAACTAAACCAAATCAATAACAAATCAAATTTGAGCAAGTTTAAGTACTTGTTCTTAAATCAAATCAATAGTAATCTCAAATGATCGAATATTTACTCGATTCAAATCTTTCATCAAATATCAAACAATTGTACGACAATCAAATAACGAATTGGAAAAGTAGATGATTAAATCAAATGATATAAAATGATATACTACTTTATCAATTAAAATTGATATTAATAGAACTTTCAACCTCAATATACATTACAATTATTTAAAGAAATTTAAACATTTACTAACCAATTTAATTATTCATATAGCCTATCACTATCCAATACAAGATAAATTAAGAAAGTCAACATGTCATTACTCAATTGGTGTCACTATTTATAAAATACGTTGAGTCTCCTAATTAATCTTCTTGAATAGTATTAGATTAGTGACTTTCCATTGGGCTAAATTATTAAGGTTAAGACACCATTTTAAGGACATAAGGTTTTTAAGGAAACCTAGATTCTTATGGAAAGGGATTTACACCTTAATTATCCATTAGGAATGGTTAAGGAGGTTTAATAAAGGCTAAGAGTGATAATTTCACTCAAAAGATGGGTTAAAAGGAGCCCAACAAAGTGCTTCAGGTTCGCTCGAGAAGACCCCATCCAGAGAGTTAGTCGCTCGAGCGCACCCCTTGGTCGCTCGAGCTTAGGGTTCAGAAGCATGTTCACTCGATTGAACACTCCAGTTCGCTTGAGCGAACGGTCCAGAATTTTCAGATTTCTGGATTTCCATGTATTCTTTCAATCCATTCTTTTCCCTTACTCCTTCCTACTACAAACACATAAAATGGAGTCTTTTACTCCCACATCATATGTTTCTTCCAAATCCATTTATCAAATAAAAATCATATAAATCATTCATTCATTGAGAAAGTGAAATCATTAATAAAGAGTTTTATTCAAATCAAATGTAAATATCAACATATATATATATATATCCAAATCCATGCTTATACTTGCCTCTACTAAGCTTTCCAAAGCTCTCTCCACTCTAATTAGCTCTAGGGACCAAAACCCCCAAATATATCAAACCCTAATCACAAAGCATAAGGAAAAGCTAGTAAACATACATGCATGAGTATAAGAGAGTCTCTTGACTCTATTTGAACTCAAAAATCTAAATAAAAGGGTTTGTCACTTACCTCTATACAAGGATTTCGAATTTGAGAGAAAATAGAGAAAGGTGGAGAGGGTTTCTTGTCCTCAAGTAGAAGAAGAGGTTGGAGGAGGTGATGATGGCCAATTTCTAGCTCTCCAATGCACAAGCAATAGGTCATCTTGATTGCTAAAGAAGAAGGGAAGGAAGGGTGAAGAGAAGAAGAAGAGTAGTAGAGAAGGAAATGAAAGAATGAAAACAAGGGGTGAGTTGTATATATAGGGATAAGGGTGTCCCATTTTTTGCACAAAAGTCCACCCATTTGGACAAAATTTGGGTAAAAGGCTTCATAGATGGAGATGGGCTTGGGTTTGTAGATGGGTCGAGTTGGGTCTCATTGTGAAAATGATGCAGGGAAGGTGTTTGATGAAATGCACATGAAAGCGTACAAAATTTAATATGCACATGCACTACTCAAAATTAATTAAAAGATCATAATTCTACTTAACTTGGTCAAAACCACACTAATATACCTAAATCCATCACAAAATCATCCAAAGTAATCATTAAGCACTTAATCAAGATTAATTAAAGTGTAAATCAAACTTAGGCGGGGTCGGGGTGTAACAAAAATCATGACCCGCATTTAAAAAAGTTATGGATGAACTTTTTCTCCAACAGAAAAATAAATCAAAATTTGAAATCAACTACAAAATAAAAGGTGATAACTTATGTCTTAAAGTTAGATTAAAATTCAAAGATAAAAGATTATTCATGAGAAGTTAAATTAAGTTATAATGTCTTGCTTGATATATAAAATTTGTATATTGTCTTTCTTGTTTTATCTAAAAGAAATCCATCATCTCTAACAACCCTAAGGCTAAAATCCTGCCTTATTTGATTTGCAATCGATCTAATATTAAAGAAGTACTTTTTGTCGTTGCAGAATCTATCATAGCCATGTTGAACAATCTCCCATGTGTCATGAGACAATATGTTTTATCAAGTGTCAGCTATTTCAATTGAATACATTGAACTATTGAGTTGTTGTTCGTTTTGTTTTGGTCATCATCGTGACAATAATATGCATATATTTGATGGGAACACATGTAGGCCAAAATATGAGAGATTCAATCGTTTACCCGGCCCATTGGAGGAAAGCCCCCATTGGATATAGAACTAAGATTTGAAAGAAGAAAAAATTTCTCTTTTCTTGTTCTTTTGGTTCGGGATCTCCACATTGGAGGAGAAGGTTGGGACTTAGCTAGGGATGTATTGGCTTGTGAGCCTCAGGATTTGGTTTGTCCTCACCGCAAAAAGTAAAAAATCTTGGGGTCCCCAATTACAGTTCATGTAGTGTTTGTTAGAGGAGATGCCTCTTAGATTAGGTTACTTAGAGATTTAAGTTTGAATTTTAGGTGGGTTAGATATATTAAATAGTTGAATAATCATTCGATTATTAACTTGTATAAATTTATAGGGTTTCCTATTATGAAATTTAGGGTGACTATCCAAAATGCAGGACCTTTGGAACTCTTGGTATCAGATCCGTGGCTCATTAGTTATCTTGCAATAAGGCATAAGCTAGCCATGATTTGCTTTTTCTCTTATATTTCTGCAATGATATCATTGTCATTCGCGATATTGTCAAGCCGAACAATGAGTGCTTCTAGATGGAGAACGATGAATATGATCTAGTGGGCCATTGAGATTGACAAATTCAAAAGAGCGGGTCATAACAGTGATTTACTTGAGAAAAATGTGATCAGAAGCAAAGCATGGTAACCATTTCTTCCAGATATCCACGATTCATTTTTAGAGATCAAAGCGTTGTTCTGTTTACTACCAATTGCATGATCCTTGTTACCCCCAAAAAATTAAAAAATAATGCATTACAGAAGGGTGTTAGCGGAGATATATACCTTACATTCGGTTAGTTAAAGATTGCAGAGAATTGAATTTGTATAATCCTTCAGATTATTAACTTGTATAAATTTAAAAGGTTTCCACTTGTGAAACGTTCCATGACTTCATCCAAATCTGAAATTCTTTAATGTAGTCAATTTTTTTTCTAAAGTGGAAAAACGTTAAATAATATGAAAAAAATGCGTATCAATATATATAAAAAAAAGGGATAAATGCAGAATACCTACCTGTACTTTTCTCAAAATGCAGACTACCCTCCTGAACTTTAGTATTTTGTACTAAACCTAACTGAACTTGTAATTAACATGCAAAAGTGATGGATTCTGCTAGTATTAACGGCGATTATGTATAAATGGCTTGTATGGCCGGCTGGCGGCAACTTATCTTCCAAATGGTTTTAGAACGAGACGTTTTTACCCTTAAACCTACCCTATAAAAAATGGATAGAAAGAATTGAGTTCCCTTGCTGTAGCCGTGAGTTTCTGAGTAGCTCTCGGTCGTCTTCTTCAGCCATCAAGAGGGGAGCAACTGTTAGTCATCTTCTTCAGCCATATCAAATGCCTTCTTCTTCAAACTATATACCCAGTTTTCTCGTGGTCAAAGCTCTCCATTTGATGGTGAAAGTCGTTTCTTGGCTGTGCACTATATGGGGTAATGCTTTGATCCATCTTTTTGATCTTCTTCATGTCTGGTCAACCATGGTACTCTTATTCCTATTTTTTTCAATTTGTTCTCAGATCCAGCCAGCGTGTAGATTCTTTGAATGGGTTGATGGAGAAATAGAGCTTGTGCCGAAGCTATTGGATAGGATTGATGTGTTGGAAAGGGAACTGAAGTCAGCCTGTCGAAGGGAAAGATGTTATACCTACGTGTGCTGCTGGGGACATGGGCTGGAATTCTGTTTGTGTTGTTCATTTGTTACATACTGATATCTTGGACTCCTGTAGATGTGTTGGAATTATCATGAATGTATGTATCAATTGGAATTGACTATCCAATGGGTTGGTGGTGTTTTCTTTTCAATGACTCTACTTTTTTTATGAACTTCAAGTAACCTGCAATTAACAAAACACTGACAAAGGAAAATGCAACTTGACAGGAATACAATAAACAATCAGTTGCTGGGAACATCATCATCCTTTAATTAACCAAAAAATTGGAAACATTATCATCCAAAAAGTAACGAAAAAATGGAAACATCATCATCCAAACAATAACTAAAAACCTAAAAACATCATCATCCAAACATTAAAAAAGACCATCCAAAGTTGTTTAAAACAGTCATCAGTGACACAACATCATCCAGAAAACTAGTGGCTGTTGTCATCAACAAGTTGAGCTCCGTTTTCCTGCTACAATCCGCCCTCTACCTGCTTTAACTTCCCTCTACCACTACTATTTCTTGGTGATGGATTTAGTTGAGAGGAAGTTTGTCCGACTCTCCCCTGACCAATCAAGATTTAGTTATGAGTAAAAAATCAGATAAGCTGAAAGCATGCATATACTCTAGCTAGAAGTAAAAAATAAAAAAGGGTGAAAACATGCATATACAGTACCCCTGTGTGGTGGCATGGTATGAGAAGCTGGCATGGGCTGAGAAGCTGGCTAAGAAGCTGGCTGAGGCTCAGAACTTGGCTGAGAAGCTGCCTGTGGCTGGGAAGCTGGCTGAGAACCTGGCTGAGGCTGAGAACCTAGCTGAGGCTGTGATGTAGAACTAAAAAGTCTTGAATTGGGATGCATTGGTCCCTTGAAAGATCTGGCATTGTGGCCTGTTTTCAAGCAATAGCACAAGTCATTATTCTATTCATTCTTGAAGCTCTACTAGAATTGGGTACCTCATCTACTTCCCTCCTCCTCAACTTCCTTGGCCTACCAGCAGGTTTTCTATACAAAGGAAGACCAACTGCTTCCATTCCAGTTTCAACCCAATCATGCATTCTAGGTACTAGGTGTATCATACTATTATATGCCCTCAAATATACCTCTTTGTTGTAGCATGCATGAATGTAATCTTCAGGCTTCTCTTGATTCATGTATATACATGCTATGGCATGCTTACAAGGTATCCCAGTCAAATCGCACATTCTACATAAACATGTTCTTGTCTCAATGTTAACAACAAAAGTTTTGGCAAAACAGTCAACCTCAAACTCACCTCTGCCTGACCAGTTGGCAAAACAGTGTCTGCTGTCATTCTTGTTCTTTTCCAACTTCTCCAATATCCCCGGACAGACTGTCCCACCATATTTGGTCATTCCTTTTAACTTCACTTGAGTTCTGTTCATCAGCTTCCTCCTCACACACTCAAGCAAACCAACTATTGGTTTCTCCCTTGCCTCAAGTATGTAACTGTTGAAAGGCTCACAAAGGTTGTTTGTTAATGCATCACATTTGGCCCTTGTGGAAAAATGAGACCTGGCCCACCTGTTTGGATTAGCAGCTATCAGCCAATTATATGCAGCCTGGTCCATCTCTAATATCCTCTACATATGACTATCAAATTCTCTTAGTGATCCACATGATGCTGCAGCCCACATAGCATCTTTCAACAATTTGCCTTTGAAAACTTTTTTGAAATTATCATACATAACAGTGTCTGTTGTCATTCTTGTTCTTTTCCAACTTCTCCAATATCCCCGGATAGACTGTCCCACCATATTTGGTCATTCCTTTTAACTTCACTTGAGTTCTATTCATCAGCTTCCTCCTCACACACTCAAGCAAACCAACTATTGGTTTCTCCCTTGCCTCAAGTATGTAACTGTTGAAAGGCTCACAAAGGTTGTTTGTTAATACATCACATTTGGCTCTTGTGGAAAAATAAGACATGGCCCACCTATTTGGATTAGCAGCTATCAGCCAATTATATGCAGCCCGTCCATCTCTAATATCCTCTACATATGACTATCAAATTCTCTTGGTGATCCACATGATGCTGCAGCCCACATAGCATCTTTCAACAATTTGCCTTTAAAAAGTTTTTTGAAATTATCATACATAGGCAGTGTCTAATTTCAGCAGTAGGAACAACTACCTCAAATGCTGATCAAGCCCTTTTGTCTATCAGACATAAAGTCCAGCCCATGTCACCCCCATCTCCGATGTCATCAATTAATGATTTCAAAAACCAAGTCCATGAGTCCATATTTTGTGCCTCTACAACAGCCATTGCAATTGGGAACATATTTTCATTATCATCTCTACCTATTGCAGCCAGCACTTGTCCACCATATATACCTTTGAGGAAGCACCCATCTAGACCAATTATGGGGCTACATCCACTCACGAACCTGACCTTTTGTTCCACGTAACAGACATACAATCTCTGGAAATTTAGAATTTTATCCATTTGAGGTCTTTCTGTCACCACAAATAAACTTGTATTTGGATTGTACTTTGGGACAGTGACACAATAGTCCCTCAATCTAGTGTACTGCAGTCTAATATCTCCAGAGATGTTATCTGTTGCCTTCCTCTTGGCTCTATACAACTTATCCCTAGACAAATCAACTTTCAGATCTATTCTCGGCTCTTTCTGCATTGCAGGGATTGACAATTTCGGATCGTCACTCATTCTCTGTTGGTATTTATTAGCTATATAACTTGAAGTGACCAAGTGGCTTTTGAACTTCATACCACATGCATGTTTGGGCTTGAATGTCTTAATTTGAAATGTCCTCTCACCCTGCATGGGTGATGCATGAATCCTAAATCCACAATAAAATTTACAAACAGCCGTGATTCACTTGTTCTCATTTTTCAGATATTTAATGTCATAGCCCTGCCTTACAGTCCATTCAACAAGTGCTTGTCTGAATACTTGTGGACTTGAAAATATCATACTCAACTTGAGTTGAGGATTCTCCATATCAGACAACTCATTAAAGTCAGGATATTTCGGCCTGTTATTCTCATCAGATGAGCTGCACAAAGACTGAAGCTCATCCCCATCCTCAGCATCTGAAATCCAGTTCTCATCAACTGCTACTCGTTGGTTTTGGGTCTGTTCTCCTTCCACACTCTCAGCTTCATGAGGTTGTGATTATTTCTCACGAGGTCCTCTGAAGATATCCTCATCATTAGCCTTCTCAACATCCCCATACAACTCCGGAGGCTCATCAAGATCTAATCTGATGTGATCACTCTCAACCTCACTGTCATCATCATTAGAGTCACCATGATGACCATGTTGCCGATCTTGGTCATCATCACTGCCTTCATCAAAAGCAGGTTCATCCTCAACATCAGTAGCATAGTCCTCCTTACAGTGAATTTTTTTACTAGTCGACCCAACTTCTGCTGCAGGTAACTTCTTCAAGAGACCTTTGTTGTCAATATTCTGCATCAAGACCTTCCCCTTAGGTGACACTACCATCAAAGGTTCATGTCCCCTCTCTACATAAATAGTCAACACCTCACTGCTTTTATAATTTTCTAATAGGAGAAATACATCCTTGTCTGATTCAATTCGCCTCAGACCATCATCAAAACCCAAGTCCGGCACCTTAAAATATATCATACTGTTATCTAGGTACCCTAATTCCATCACATAATCCCAAAACTCAAAAAATGATACTTTATCAATATCAAAGTCAGTGATCTCATCTACCACACCCCCAATGTATACAATATTTGGTGGCTGTTAAAATAACCACCATAGTGGAATCGTACTGTCACTTCTTCAAATGACAACTGCATGTAAATGACATTTCTTTGAGGTAAATCCATATACAATAACAAAGAAAATTGGGTGTTTGACAAAACCATGGATATATAAGAAAGGATTTTTTTGTGTCACTATGGTCCCCTCTATGTGTGAAAGCCAAAAGCACCCAACACAGTGCAGACAGGTGGGGATCATCTTCCACCAACATTCATAAAAAAACAAAAAATCAATTGAAATATATAGCACAAGAGGGGACCATTTTCACACAACATCACTATCACAGACAACGAAAGGTCCTCATCCCCATTCACTAAAATGAGACGAAAAAAGAAACAATGAAAAAAATGCAAATTTCACAAACCCAACAACAACTTTACAATCCATGCACGTAGAGATGTCAACCCATAGAGATCTTTTTTATCAAAACCCTAAGCCCAAAATCCTCGGCATCACACGTTATTAAGGGTTTGAGATAAGTACATACCTTTGAAATCGTTCCACCTTCTTGATGGATTCTGATTGACCACTTCTTGATGCTTGAACAAAGTCTGAAATCGTTGTTGATCGCTTCTTGAAAGACGTCTTTGAAGAACCCTAACCGCTGCGGTTTCTCCCAAAATCGCCACGTCTTTGAAGAACGCTAACCGCAAGCTAAAATCGTTCCACCTTCTTGATGGATTCTCAATACCAATCGATGTTGATCGCTTCTTGAAGGACGTCTTTAAAGAACTCTAACCGCTGCGGTTTCTTTCTCCCAAAATCGCCACTTCTTTGAAGAACCCTAACCGCAATCCAAAATCAGCGAAAATGATGGAAAAGGGCAAGACACGAGTTATATACAGAGTGGTAATTTTGTCATTCCATCTTTTTCATCGCGGACGTCTATATTTGCATTGTGGTTTAAAACACATGTAGGTTTAGTACAAAATACCAAACTAAAGGGGGTAGTTTGAAATACGTGCAAAGTACAGGTAGGTATTTTGCATTTATCCAAAAAAAAAGTGTCATGTAACTCTAATTTCAATTTGTCCATGACTACCCAGAACAAGCAATCAATTCAGAAAGCAGTAATGGCAGTAACTAGCAGAAGGATGAATAAGCAATCAAACCAACAGAACTAACAGCAGTAACTAGTAGCAGCAATGACAGTAACTAGCAGCAATAACTAGTAAAATGAGGAAGTACAGATGCATGAGCAGGAACTAGCAAAACTTCCAGACAGCAGAACAGAAGGAACTAGCAACAGCAACAGAAGGAACTAGCAGCAGTAACAAAAGGAGGAGCAAACAGCACCTAAAACCAGCACCCAACCCAAACACGTCCAGGTCGTCGGGGAGAGGAACTGAACCTGGGCCCCACCTGATGATCTCTTGATAGATCAGAGAGTGGGGATAGGTGAAAAGGATAATCACACAACTATTGGAAGTGGTCCCGGTCAAATCAAATCTAGATCCTGGATTATGGACGGCCGAGATAAAAACAAGTGGAAAAATTGAATTTCCACAAAAATAGGTAGAAGACCTACCTCTGATGAGCAATAAATGTTGGAAAAATCTTCATAAACAAGAAGATATTCAGTCGACCAAAAGGGAAGAATCCGCCGAGATTGGTGATGTTGATCATAGGTGAGCCACGCCTGATCAGAGATGAGTTAATCCATGTAGACTTTCAGTTTACAAAGACATCGCTTGACTAACCGTCAAACTATGCCAAGGCTAATCAACTAGGCAACTACTGTTATAAGCATTCTCTTTTTATTTTTTACCTATTTACCCCTAGACAAACGCAACAACCCTACCATCTCAAGTCAGTGAGATACCAAACAAAAAAAATTCCTCTGTTCAAAGAGAGAGACCACAAAATCAAGATCTCTCCTCAAGGACTGCCAGGCCCACTTCTTGCTACATCCGATGATCAGTCAAGAGGAGTTAGGATCCACACATGGTCATATAAATTTCTTTGGTGCACTCTATATGGGCCCACCTGAAAGTATTTAAATCAGAGAGAACATGAGGGATGGAAATTTTTGACTATCGATTCATAGGATCTTATCCACATCAAGTAGGGAAATACGTGATCAGAGCCATTGATCTCACATGGACCCTGTCACACGTATCATTTGAGATTCAATAGATCATCGGGAGCAATTCATCATAGAGCTAATACAAAGCAGATCGGTGATTTCAAGTGGTTCAGATTTCATGAGTGGGCCCCTGTGATGAAATAATTAACCAAATCTATCAATGTCCAACTAACAAACTCCAACCACTCCCTTGTCAATCCGCCAGATTGCTAGCCCTAAAACAAGCGATTGAGAGATGGCAAAATAGGCGTTTAACACATGATCAATCCCACTAGTGAGACCACTATAGCCAATCGTAAAAATTCATTGTTTAATATAGAGGATTTTACCGAATAAATTCCAGAATAAAGCCATTTATCCTGATGGATCCCGGCCAAATTGTCATCACTAATGCGGTCTTCCCGCCACATTTTTTTTTTATTCATACTAACGATAGCGTCACTCAAAATAGTATTGAGTGACGCTATCGTCGTCACTCAAAAAGTGGTTTTGTTCCATTTCTTCATAGCCTGCACATCATCTTCTCCATTTCTTCATGCTCTATGAAAATTGTCCCGTGGTTTACATTCCCGATCCGCTTAGCTACCTGCGCAGATGAGGGGCACACCCTCCAGAATTCAGACTCAAGTCCGCAGCAGAAGAGCACACCCGTCCTCGTCCTCAAAACACATGTTTTCACGTTCATGGATTTAACCTTCGTAGATTGTAGCACCATGAGATCAACGCTTTCATGGTTTTCACACCAACTACAGCAAAAGGAGGTCCTTAAAGAACTAACAAACGGTTGTCGAACGACTCGAGTTCACCTTGGCGCGGCATGTCGC
This sequence comes from Litsea cubeba, assembly GCA_012931725.1. Lineage (NCBI taxonomy): Eukaryota > Viridiplantae > Streptophyta > Magnoliopsida > Laurales > Lauraceae > Litsea > Litsea cubeba. Next base: position 85,196,510 of record CM022947.1, on the reverse strand, counting down.
GAATAAAGTCCCTTCTGCCCCGCCCACGAAAAATTAAAAACTGTATTATGGATGAATTCTTTTCGATTGAGCACGGCTCACGTAGTTCTCACTTTTTGATTGATCGAAAGTCGAAACCATTTGTGTTGCAACCCCTCGCATGGAGGAGAAGAAGAAGTTACAGAGAGTAGGGTTTACTGATATGGTGATGGCCAAAGAATGACGCTAGCGTCACTGTTGTCAGAAACCCAGTGACGCTAGTGTCACTCATCGTCAAGAAGTTCTTCGATGCCATTCTCCGGCTGAAGCTGCGATATGGGCTTGGACAGCCTTACAAGACGATCGAGTCGAACAGGTGGAGGCAACAAAGTTTGCATTGATTTGGAATGAGATAATAACGAGTTTCAGGGAAGAAGATATTATCAGCGAAATATGGATTCTCCGGTTAACATTAGTCCTTCCTCATAGAAGTGTTCTAAAGTTGGGAAAAGAAAAAAGAATTGGGACATGGGAACTACACCATTCTCATGAAACTCATTAAATAAAATTTGCAGAAGCTCACGTGCTATTGGAGCCGCTGTAAGAGGAAGGAAGAAAGAGATGAATAAGAGGAAGGAAGGAAGAGATGAAGAAGAGGGAAACCCAGTGACGCTAGCGTCACTGTCATCAGAAACTCAGTGACGCTAGCGTCACTTATCCCATGCTTTAAAAAAAAAAAAAAACCCAAATAGTGCTGACGGACCCAATTGGTGGAGTATAAATCGCCAGGACCGATTGGGATATATGGCTATATTTCGGAATTTTACCGGTAAAATCCTCTTTAATATAAGAAAAAAAGTTAATTTAATAAAATAAATAAAAGAAAGGCATGCCTGGGATATGAAGGGACCGTTGATAAGGGGAGAGGAGGAAATGGTGGAAATAGTTGAGGGCGTGGCGAGAGGCCTTGTGAAGTTGGCAACGCAATGTGGCTCTACTGAGGGTAAATTGGTCAAAAGAGGTAAAAAGAGAGTGATGATGGAAGAAGTAAGCCTTTGCACAGTTTGACTGTTAGTCAAGAGATGTCTAAGTAAAAACATAGGGGATCTTACTGGAAAAATTCCGAAATATAGGCATTTATCCAGAAGGGTCCTGGCAAAATATGCAGCACTAAAGAGGTCCTCCCGCAAGTTTTTTTTTTTATACTTTTTTTCGAGTGACGATAGCATCACCATGGGTGACGCATGGGCGACGCTAGCGTCACTCGTCACACCCCATGCATCGCTCGTCACACCTTCTTCCCTTCTTTTCTTTTCCTTTCATTCTCTTCTTCCTCCTCCTCTTTCTTTTCCTTTCTTTCTTTCTCTTGCAGCATGAGCTAATCTAGTAGCTTTGGATCAGGGGAGATGGATTCATGTCTACATAGAGAAGGAACTCATCGAGCCATGTTGTGGTTTATCATTCTAGTGTGTCCTCTTTCACAAGAACACTGCCCTTGCTCAAATTTAATCCTACCGCATTCAAAAACAAAAGGCCCTACCTCTCAAATCCAACCCTCGCCTCTTCCTCAGAATCCATCATCATGGCCCAAACCCCAACTCCAAATTCCCCAAAAATCCAGAAAATCCCAATCCCAATCCCAATCTAAGCCTCCACCATCGGCCCAAAGAAAGAAAGAAAGAAAGAAAAAAGAATACTCAATCCCCATCTCAAATCCAATTTCCCTTCAAATCTGCCCCTCACCCGAAATCAACGATCCTAAACCCTATTCAAATCTGCCCCCTCAAATTTCCCCCTCTAATCCTTTCCCTAACGTTGGAACCTCAATCCAAAATAGTTAAAACAGTATGGACTAGCCTTAACATAGTAGGAAGATGTGCAAACTGATGGACTACATCAATGAAATGGAACGCTGTCCTACAATGTGCATCCAATGGCAAACTCATCCATCAGCAGTCATGTTTGTTTGTTTGCAATGGAATGGAACAAGGGAGTGAAAGAGGAGGAACATGGGACATGGGACCATCATAGCACCCACAGAACCGGAGAGGAATGGATTAGGGCTCAGTTTAATCTTCCTGGAATCGGAGATGGAGAAAGAGGAGGAGGCGAGGAAGAAGGAGAGACCAGGAGGCGTCACTCCTGTCAGATACGAGACAGCGTCACTCCTCTCAAAGTTGAACAAAAAAACGAAACAGTGCATGACGGACCCCGTTAGTGCTATATAATTTGCAAGGACCCTATCTGATGAATGGCTATATTCCGGGACCTTTCCCGTAAAATCCCCAAAAACATATAATATAGGGGCCTTTTTGAGGTTTTATAAAAACATAGGGGCCTTTTTTTGTAAAAACACTCTTGTTTAAATGGGTTCATAAACTGTGTGATTATGGTAGACTACCGAATTCGGTAATTGTTTAAATGGATAGAATGGGCTCAATTATTTTCCTCATTGAAAATTATTACAGGATTTTAGGAGAAGATGATTGTAAAGATGAGATATAAATTAGAGATTTTTGTATATACCCCCTAATGTTTGTAGGATTTATAATTTGTATATAGGCCTTGAGATTTAAGTATATGAAAACCCGGTCACCTATTCCGCAATTTTGATCACATGGTGTTATTTTTGCTGGCAGCTCTTCCTCAAGGAATTGTTCCTTTCGTCTTTGCCAAGGAGTACAATGTGCATCCTGACATACTAGCATCTGCCAACAGCTATGTGTACATACTTGTTTACACAGAACACTTGCATATTCTCCCACAACTGAACAAAACTGAGAATTAATCAACCCAGTAATGTCAGTGTAATTCTTTAACTGAAACCATTGATATGGTCAGACAGCCATGCCCCCAAAACTGTCCACAATCAGATCCTTATCATTCGGTGGTTGTGCGCTAAGCAACAGACTATATGTTCAAAAAAAGATCAATCACTTGGATGGAAATTTTTAATGTGGGAGAAGTATTTTTGTCAAACTTCAATGCTAGTAACCTCCATATGAACGGCCCGTTTCAAAGATTATTGAGTTGGCCCACGTGATTACAGGATGAAATTGAAGCCTTTGTTGGATATAGCCAAACAAATGCTTGCGGCTCATGTAAGCATGCATGCATAGAAATTAGAATTTTTTTTTTTTTGCCGACGGTTGATGTTCTTTTAATATGATCACACAGGGTTATCTTTGGGATGTTAATAGCTCTCCCCATAACACTAGTTTACTACATTCTATTGGGACTGTAGAAGAGCTCCTGAAAGGAGCAAAGAAAAGAGCATGCAGTAAAAACTGCAGTCCAAAATGAAAAAAAAAAAGCTTCTGTAAATACCCTTCGATGGGTTTTTATGTTTTTGGGTCTACCTTTATTCTTTTGGTTTGGCAGCGATATTGAAATTTTGTGATGGCAATTTGAGGGTGTAATACATACCCCAGAGTACGAAGGAGAGAGAAGAGAATGACTGTTGGAGTAGAGTTTTTGAATCCTTTTCATTTAAGTTCACTTTTCTTTTTTTATTGTAAAAGAGTGGAAGTTAGGTTAAGATATTACCATTCCACTGTGTACTTGAAAACAGAAAAGGCTAATTTGGAAAGTGAATTTGTGTTTTGAGTCCTTTCTGCCCTTATTGTCTTCTGATGGTAACGACTCTTACTATCTCTGATCGAATTGGCACTTGATTTTTCAATTTAATGTAAAAGTATACACTCTCTAGCTCGCGGGGCCAATATCTTTTTCATCTATTTAGCAAAGATCTTTGGCCAAAATAACAGACTGTGGGGCCAATTTGTCTAACAACTGAGACTTTTGGGTGGGAACCTATCTATCTAGAGTGGAGTCTATTTGATTTGTCTAACAACTGAGACTTTTTTGGGTGGGAACCTATCTATCTAGAGTGGAGTCTATTTGATAATGGTCTGGATTGATGAAATGCTACAACAGATTTGAGGATGTAGAAAAAAATCTGAGTTGGGCATGATATTACATTTGTGTCTCTACTTGTGGTTGCTAACCTCTCACCCACTTGGAAGGTAATGGTAATGACTGATTATCCAATTCTATCACATGTTATATAGGCTATGCCCACCATCACAAGACATTGCTTGAATTTTATGAAGACTTCATTTATGTGAAGCTTAAGATGCAAAACGGGCCGTGCCGGCCAGTTACACTACAGCCCGGCCCTGGCATGGCCATGGGCATGGCCATGGGCATGGGCATGGCCATGGCCATGGCCATGGCCCAGTCCAGGCACACTACAGCCCGGCGTGCTGGTCAACCCGGCCTGGCATGGGCCAGTCCAGGCTGGGTTGTGCTCGGCCAGCGAGCCTTGGCCAGTGGCAAGGCAAAGCTGTGAATCTTTTTCAAGGAAATTATGAAAGATGTATATTTTCTTTCTATAAATTAAGAAATTATCATAGTTCTATTTTTTTATGAGGATCTTGGATTTTCTTCAAATTAAAAAAAATAAAAAAGCACATGTGTCAGCCCCGCCCGAACCGCCCATTTAGGGCACAGCACAACCAACTTGGGCACGGCACGGCCCTTGAAAATTCACAGGCCAGCATGGCTGGGCTGAGGGTTTGATGGGCCGTGCCATGATCTCTAATCTGGTGAGAGTCATTAGTATTGATGTAGACTAAGAAACGGTTTCCAATTGATTGTAAACAGCCCAAACAAAACCTCTAGCAACAAATATCTCATGTCACAGCAAGGAGGAAACAAAAGTAAATACCTTATCTTTGCAGCTAAATCCACCATATAAACCACCTGTACTTCAAAAGTAACATGAAAGAAATAACAAGCTTGAGGCTGCCATTCCTTTACAAAGCTTAAAAAGAGCATGCAAGTCACAATGACCATAATTAAAATTGGAGCCAAAATCAAAGCACTTGGAATGAATCTCCCTGATGATTATGTAGCTTATTGGGCTATTTATTCTCTTCCTGTGTATCTTGGCCCACCTAAATGGGTAACTGTCTTTCAAACAGTTTTGGGTCTAGCACCGGAATGGGAAAATAAGTCACATTTATATGATATTATGAACCTTATCCATCCAAAAATTAAACTTGTGCATCCTTTGATTTCACCATAGAAAATCAAATGTACCCTTGTCTCTAATCCTAAAAGGACTAATAAGGGCTTGTTTGAATATCTACAGAGATGTTATATTTCATATACACTTTTTCCCTTTTTTTGAATTATTATTTTATATAATATGAATATGACTTTCACCACAAGACTGCTTCTTCTTTCACAAATGACAAAGGACATAATTAATAACTCACATCATCTATTTATAATCAAAACTATAATAATCCTAATTTCAGTAGCCATTCCACAAAATGCACATGCTAACAAGACATCAGAGCAACAAATTAGACAAAAACCAAAACAAAAACAAAGAAAAGAAAGAAAGAGATTCACCATATACTGGATCTTCTCTTCTTGACGCCGACGGGGAAGATCCACCACATACATAAACTATAAGAGAGCTCGAATGATGCTGATGGCAACCACTGCTACTACGTTCAAGCCCCTGCAAATGATCCAAAGCATCTGAAGACTGAAGGAATTGGGGAGAGTGCCGCCGGCGGAGAAGGAGAGCTGGTGGTATCTGTTGCATAGCAGAGGAGAACCGCTCACTGCCCTGGACCAGATCTGTTTGCAGAAGAAAAGAAAGAAAGAGAGAGAGACCAGATCTGGTGGTATCTGTTGCTCGAGCAGTTGCCATTGCTGTCAGTTTGCAGGCATGTCGAAGGGTGTGGGCGTGATTGAGACAAAGGGAAAATCTCCAAATCCAACAAATTGAAAAGGGGTTAAGTGTTGTCTTCTGCTGCACCACCTAAACCCTAACATGCAGCAGATGCCCTAACTCAGATGACCCAACTTAACCAAGAGACTTGAGGAGGAAGCAGCAGAGCAGCAGCAACAGCATGAGACCACGAGACTCTGGAGTTTAGCGTATCACTTCTCCTTATTGGTACTTTCGAACCAATTCATTGAATATGATTGGGATGTGTGACATCTTACTCCAATACCCACCTCCTTCCTTAAACATTTCAGTTAGTGAAGGACAATTGAAAATAACCAGTTGAACAAGAGTACTGGTTGGTAGCTCCTCAGGCAAGAAATGAATTTTAGGATCAGCAAGGGAAGTGAGATTTTTTAGCCCTGTTGGCAAGCAATCCAGATTGCTGCAATGTGAGATATTGAGATGCGGAAGGGTGGTTGGTGGCTTCTCAGGCAAGGACTGGATTTTAGGTCAAGAATCTAGCTCCAGCTCAACAAGGGAAGTGTGAATTTTTAGCCCTGTTGGCAAGCAGTTTAGGTTGCTGCAATTTGAGACATTGAGATGGTGAAGAGTGGCAGGCAAAACCTCATTACCCAAGGATGTCAGCTGGGGACAATTCCAAATTTTTAAAGATCGTAGAGAGGTGAGATGTTGCAATCCTACTTCCTCTGACAAGGATGTAAGCTTATCACAAGCATTAATCGACAACTCTTCAAGCGTTGTAAGTCGCTGCAACAATCTATTAGGTAGTGATGTTAGTGTTGGAAATTCAGAAATATATAAAGAAGAAAGAGAGGTAAGATGCTGCAATGATCTCAAGATCTGTTCATCACACGAAGACAAGGATAAGTGACGAATGGTTGAGACGCTGGGAAGAGTAGCCAATTTCTCACATTGCTCTATATTTACTTTTTCCAGTGTGAGAGGAAAGAGATCAGGAAGCACTCTCAGCTTGGAGCAATTCGACATATCAATTTCACTAACATGGATGATATCACCTTCTAGGGCAGTCCATTCCTCCATATCGGGCATAAACCAAAAGTCTAGTGTCTTCAATGATGGGAAACCCTTCACCATGCCATCGCCATAGACTTCACGCCCCACTTTCTCCAATCCATAAAGATTTCCAAGAGATAGATATTCGAGAGAAGGGAGCTGTCCAAAGGCGGGAGGACAAGACATTTGCATGTGGCCAAAGAGATAGAAACTAGTTTGGAGAAGCTTGAGTCCCCCAACCATGTTGGAAATCTGACACCACAGTAGCCTGCAATCTCTAGGCCTTGCATATTACAGTAGCCTGCATGTTACAAATCCCCTCATCCCCATCTCCATGTGGGCCCCCAGGTAGGCCCCACCACACACTTGAGCTTACCTTATCCTAAGCTTGAGCTTAGGGGAGCCTTGCTCATATATATATATATATATATATATATATAAGGGATCTCTTAAATAACCATGATACTGGAGTAGACTTGAACCCTAATGGATGGCTTGGGATTGAAATTCTAAGCCATAATGAGAGATGGATTGGGTTGGACTTTGTGGGCCTAAAGGTAGTTATTGTCCAAAAGGTTAATTAAACTTGTAGAGAGTATTCGGTCTACCTTATGACTAATGAAAACCCTTCTTGCTCTCACTAACCCCTCTTTTATTGCCCTTGAAAAGGGCAAATAAGCATTTATCAAAGCTTGGTTAGATGCTCTTGAATTGATCATGCAAATTCCACACCTATATATTGGAGTATTGAACTTCATTTAAATGTAGGATTTTATACTAGTGTGAGGCACTCAAAAGTCTACCAAATGATGATATGATTACTATTTTTGCTAAGAGGTTGAGACCTTCTAAACCCCCTCACCTGCATCACCAAGGAGCCACCTCTCACTATTCCCATATAAGGAAAAATCTTAATCCCTTGCAAGATCCTCTTGAATGCATGCCACACAATCATGAGGAGATAAGTAATGGAAAGGTCTGTTTCTGGATTAGGATTTAGGCAAATAAATTTACCCAATCAGATCATCCCAACCCACTTATTACAATATTTTTTATTTTTATTTTTTTTACATTCAATCCATTGATACTATAAGTTAGATGAATGTCAACTTAAGGTTGATCCTAAATCCTAATTCTTGATGTAGTACTGAGAATGATGAGGGTGAATTGATCATAAGTAGGTCAAATAAGGGGCTAAAAAGCAATTCCTTTTGTAGGAACTGTGAGAGGCACATCTTAGATGAAAGATTTTGACATATTAGGTACTCTACATACAAGATGGTATACAAAGAACATACATTTTTTTATAGACTAAAGTGGGCTTGGGCCTAGTGGCTGGCCGATCATGGATCTGGCCTGCATCAGTTCTTCCCTTCTTGGAGAGAACTTTTCCTCGAGTTCGGTAGATGTCCTCCTGGGTCGAAGATCAATCACACAATCTCCCGATTCTCTTGTTGATCTTCATTTTCTGCATATGGCTTGTAAGCGTGGTTCGATCTTTCGCTCCACTTGGAAGTAGATTGGAGGTATCGCTTCTTTAGGTGTCTGCATTTAGCTCGAATGTATGATTTGACCATTAAATTCTTCAATTGTTTTCTTTGTAGCAATAGATTACAATTTTCAATGTGGGTAACAGCTTGAACTTTTTTCGAAACCGATTGAACAATGTGCTTGTCTTTCGATGATTTGCATGGTGCTTTTGGAACAATCATTAGATCTAATCATGATTTGACTTGTTGTTCATTAGATCCATGTCTTTAATCCCGTTGCTCTTTTGTCTTCCTTTGCATCTTGCTTCTTTATGTCACCATGATATCCTCTGCCATGGTTTTTAACTTTGTCAATTTAGTCACAACTTTTTTTTAATGTTTTTGCTCGCTTTTTGGCTCCACGGTTGAAGGTGATGATGTAGACTAAGATGTTGTTGTTGGTTGCAATGGAATGAGTGTAACATGTCCTCCTTTCCATTGGAAGGAACATGTGTTCTTCTATTTATCACTATTCACCTTCCAATCAAAAAGCCATGATCGTCCCATAAGAATGAGTGATATTTGTAGGGATTACATCACACTAAATTTTGTCCTTATAACCACTAATATTGAAAGATACCATACGTTTATGAGTCACAAAAATGATAGAACCGTTAGACCGTGTGACTTTATATGGTTTAGGTAGTGACTTAGTTGGCCAATGTGTGGATTGTGGCCACATTGCCCAGTATGGTTGGGGACCATAGTTATCAGAATCCTAAGATTCATATCCCGAATTCCGATTCGTATCCCGAATCTCAAAGAAAATGATTTGTATCTACGCAACGAATCCCATTTACAGATGAATCTTAGGATTCAAGTGTGAATCCTACAATTCGATACACGTTTCATCGAATCTTGCAATTCAAGCGTTGCAAAAGTCCACTTCTTGAACAATCGCAGGCTTCTAAATATCCTCAGATTTCTAGAAAACAGCAGCATGCTATAGCTTTTATGCATCATGGGGCAGGATTCCCTCTAGAGGTTGTTGCACAAACAAGATGGGAAGAGAGCTGAATGGGAATATCCTTTTGCTGTTGTTGGTATAAATAGTTCTTTTATGCTGGTGCAAATGTTGGACTTGCAATTAGGTAAATAAAGAGGGTAACCTCTTCTTCCTCATGCTGAATATATGGATTACGGCAAGGGGTCCTGCTTAAGTGGACAAGCACATTGGCATAAATCTGTTCATCAGGAGGGCCAAACCATGAATGATCCCCGGCACAAAAATATCAGCCTAGATTTGTTGTGCTACATAAACAAAGAAGTAATGGATGACTTAAAAATGACCAACAGTCCAAATTCATTGCCCACTTGATGAATTGACTGACCTGGTTTTTTTGGGTTAGCTCTCATTCATGGTTGAGCCTGCCTGATCAATGTGTGGATTGTGGCCACATTGCCCATAATGGTTGGGGACCATAGTTATCAGAATCCTAAGATTCATATCCCGAATCTCAAAGAAAATGATTTGTATCTACGCAACGAATCCCATTTACAGATGAATCTTAGGATTTAGGTGTGAATCCTACAATTCGATACACGTTTCATCGAATCTTGCAATTCAAGCGATTCGGCTAAGCGAGAATAACTATAACGAATAAGTTAATATTAATAACATTTTACCTTTTTTCTTTATTTATTCTTTTTTTCTTTTAACACTTTTATTTTTAAAATGTTATTTAGGAGTTAATGAAATCTCCTAAGAATTTCTTATGGCTTTGATAAGGTTTTATTCGACTATATGTTTGATGGTTGTCTATATCTTGTTTTTTTAATCTATTTTGGTTTTTTTCTTCATAAACACTTTCTTAACTTCAAGAGATATCTTACCGTGTAAGACTAATGGTTTCGATTTTATTTTTATTTTTGTTTTTTTATTTAAAGATAATAAAAATATATATATATTGATACTTTAAACTTATTTAACCATTTACACATCATTTATTTCATATATATATATATAATAATATATGTCATGATGTTCTTGATATGATTGTATGATAGATTTGCTTGTTATTGTATTTATACTACTATAAATGGGAAAATGGATGGTTATGAATAATTACATTTTCCCTTTTTCTTTTAGTTTTTAATTATTTTTTATTTTTATTAGAAAAATAAAATTCTTACGATTCGATTCGATTTATGGGTATGAACAATTTGCGATACGATTCCGATTTTAAAAACTATGTTGGGGACCCACACAATTCACTGTCAGATACCATTAACTTCAGGCTAGGCCCAATCACTATCTGCCAGTAGGTGTCTTGAGGATTACCAACCTTTATTTTCTGTTTTGCATACATAAAATACAAATTTTCTGCTGCTGTGAATGACAAAATGAAAAATGAAGTTGCATCTAATCACTTCTTGCAGGCAGGCAGACTTCTGTGGCAGGAATTCGCTTTCTGGAACTTCTTGGAGAAGATGAAGTGGCATTTTGATAGCCTATTTTGTGTAGCATTTCAGATGATGGATGCACAGTGGCTTGCAAAGCTTACTTCTTATATGGAATTCAATGTAAATTCTTACTCCCCAAGCTTGAATTTACACTAGAATATCTTTAAAGTGGGTTTCCAAAATGTTCTTTTTTCTTTGTAGGATGTTCTCAAGTCTACAAGATCACAGTTGGAGCGTGAGCTTGCTCTGGAAGATGTCTCCAGCATAAAGGATTTACCAGCATACAACCTGCTGAAAAGATAGCTGGCTGCTACTTCATTGCCCAGTTTAATTTATGTCCTTGATGGTCCAGAGGCCGCCTCCCAAACCTGTTACTTTAGCCACTACTATATGCAATACCTGGAGATTACATCACTATATTGTAACTTAAGTACTGTAGAAGATCATTACATTGTGGTTCTCGCTTGTGGGGTGGGGGGTGGTGTTATCAGAATTCAAATTGTAAAATACCAAATAGAGTTTAATATTTTGAGAAACAGATAAAACTTACTCTAATTGCCTAACAACCAGTTCACATGTAATTTTCTTACTACAGTTTTTAGCCATTTACAAATGAAGAACGTTCCCCGTTGATTCTACACTTTGCCAAGAACTTTGCAGTCGATAACTTAGATCAATTAGATCTCAAAATCTGATAGACAGTGTTGCCACCTCCTTGCCAACAGACTCCTTTTTTATATAATGCTTGCATATTCATAAATGGAAAGTAGTACGATTATCAGAGCTACAGTTCCTAGGAGGCTAAGTTACAATCTGACCTTTACAATTCAAACTGCTCCAGAACCATTCCATGGAATATCTAAAAGAGGTCTGCAGTTGATATCTCGTTCCTTAGCCACCAATATTTGCCATCCTTTTGTGGTCTCAGTTATCTTGGTCTTTGCTAGAGGAAAATCCAAATTATGTAGAGAAACAATTTTATGTTTGTTCAGCAGTCTCCCTCGCTCCGAAAATGTGAGACATTCATCCCTTTGCAGAATGCAACTGCAACTATTAAAGCTTAGAGTTCAGCCTTACCACCAATACCTGCATTCTTTGTTATTGGGTTAAAAGATCCATCAAAATTAAGTTTAATGTGGGTTGAAGGTTTAATTTCCATATTTTTCTCCATTGCCAATGAGGTCCAACATCAATGGGCTGAAGAGATTCGTATAACGTGTTTAGTGAACATTTTCTTGCTGGCTAATATCCCCAACATCTTACATCCCTACCTCCTAATGGGATTGACTTAAATTTTGGAAGCAATGTCCTTGTCCCATAACCTCTCAATCAAGATGCTATTCCATTGAAGATCTGAAACTTTTGATACAATCCGGTAAATGGAAGAAGGGATTTTTATTGGAATTTGAGATAGAGATTGTAATCTCGGCATCCATATATCGTTGAAAAGATCAACTTGATGTCCATCCCATATGACCCAGCTTTGATCATCCAAAATGAAATGCTTGTGTTGGATCCATGCTTTCCGGATTCTGGCATTTGAGCTTCTCATTTGGTATTCTGAAAAGGTGCAGTGTTTGAGGTATCATTAATACAGTAGTCTAGACCACAATGCAGATGGGTTTGAGAGAACGCAGCACAATGTAAGCCAGAGCTGCTATATTAAGTTGGAAGCAATGTGACCATCTTGAGCCTCAAAAGTCAAAACAGTTGGTATTGACCCTTTAAATGAACTTCCGTTTCAAAATCCTAATGCAACGAGTTCTGGACAGCAGTAGGCCTCATGGTAGCTGGATACTTCAAAATGGAATATGTATCCAAATCATATCTAATACTTCATTTTTATGTGTGAAATCCTTGTCCCTGCAATGCCCATGGCGTGCCCTTGCCATATCTTGTTCCATGTATGTGCATTATAGATCTGGACTCATAATCTAGATGCCTAGATACTGACACAGGCATGCGGATACAACTCTACACTTTTTGGCATCCAGGACATGGATATGGATAAGACTATACAATCCATAATTTCATATTAAGATTTTTGGACCTCTCTTTTGACTGCTGGATTACCCTTAACAAATCAACCTTAACCATCAACCAATCTTTAGAATTCCTAGAGTGGCTAAGTAGCTCAAGAAGATCCAAAATAACTTCCTATGGGATGGGAAAGACAATAAGAAGAGTGTTCACTTTATGAATTGGGAGACTATCCTTGCCAATGGAGAAGGCAAGCTAGGTATTAGGAGTAGGAGGCAAAGGAATTGGAAATCATTGTCAAAATGGCACTGGAGGCATGGGGAGGGGAGACAAGTGATTGAGGCAAAATATGGGAAGCAAAATAGGGGTTGGAGGCCAAATAAAGTAGGCACATGATGTAATCATCTACTCTACGAGACAAAGCTCCTTGGTAACTTTACTTGTGAAATGAGGTGAAGGGGTCAAAACAAGAGAGAAGAAAAGAAAAGGGGTCAGCTAAAAAAGTACCAAAATTTAAAAAACGGCTCCTTTTAATTAAAAAAGTCAAAAAGTTACTTTCTCATACTACTAAATTACAAAAAGATCTTTTTCATTTTACAAAAAAAGGTCAAAAAGCTACATTATCATGTCACTAAATAACAAAAGGCCATAACATTTATATTTTTTTTTCATTTAGCACTTTTTGATTTGAACCACTCCTCTTTTCTCGCATCTTAAATTGACTATTCACCTCACTTCATTAGTAAAGTGAAGGTACTAAAAAATAAGCAGTCACATGTCCAGGCTTCACATCAAAAGACAAATTCAACATTCAAATAGGGAGAAAAACAAGTACCTATATTGAGTAGTTCAAAGTGAAATAGTACAACCATTTATATACTAAACTAAACTAATCCAACAAGGATAATCCCTTCGCACAATGTTACACTCTTACCACTCCTGATTCTTAGCTAATGTAAGTTGCATACTTCTTTTATTGGACTTGTGAAAATCATGATAAGATGTCTACTACACAAGCACTCTTAAGACAACAATAACTCATGATAAAAACTTTTCTTGAATAAGATAACAGCTACTTCTATAACTGTAACTTTATTCGGCATGTGCTAAATTAATTAGTTAAATGGAAGGGGCCTCACAACAGCAAACAACCTATAAACTGCCTAGATACTACATCTCTAGGAGGGCCTGGGCCTCCTATTGTAGACAGGTGGGCTAGTAGAGGTTAAGGCCTTAAATTGTTAGGTCATCTCCATGGGCTAGTAATGGTTTAAGGTGAGCCAAGGGAACCTGAGCATGTGGCAAAGCAGTTGGGCCTAGGAGATTTTTCTACAATCTCAATGAAAATAAGTCAGCAGAAAAACCTGCAAATACGTCTTTTCTACATGTTAAGGGAGAACTGAAGAAGCTGATGCATTGGAAAAAGCGGGGAGTCAGAGCAGGAGAACATCATAGTTGCCATTGGCCTAGTAGACTTCGGGGAGACAGCACAGGTAGGTCTTTGGGGAAGAGCTGAACCCTTTCTTCAACTACATAACCTCCCGAAAATGAGAAATTAGAAAGAAATTATTGACCCAGTTACACAATTCAACAACTATAAAAGCATCAACCAATGACTAAAGAACCAAATGCAACTATGGTCCATTTATGAAATACACTTCTTCGGTAATCTTGGCGTTTTCACTAAAATCCTCTCCAGTGAATGTTCTTACTATATTGATATTCAATGCACATTCATTGATCCTGCCTTTTTCTCTTAAATATGTTGCAGCAAATGTTTTTACTAGTTTAATATCCAAACTTAGCCTGTCAGGGGATAAACCTAAATGATCAACCATTAGCAAGGAGATTCTCCAAGCTCAGAAACATTCAGGTGACAACCCTTTTCCACCCTGTACACGTATGAAGAGATCTTCATTGTTGTTGCATAATTGTAATGATTTACAAAAAGAACAAAAGATATTTTTTTTTGAAGATAAGCTTACAACCAGCTGAATTTCAACATATGTATTCCTTTGTTGCAAGCTCAAACAAAGTAAAGGCCCATTTCCATCCTTGAAATGCAGTTACACTGCACTCAGACAACCTGTTTTAACTCTAATCACCTGTAATTGGTTGTTGCAAAGAACTGAAGAATGTAGATGTACATATAACTAAGGTTAGTAACCTTAGCCCAAAAAGGCTTATTCCATAACTCGAGTTACTTGCAGTAAAGATATGCCAATCCAAACAGACCCAAAGAAGTTTCATAACGAGCTCACAGAAGAAAAAAAAAATGAAATTACCTGCTTCTGCCAGAATTTCCAAGAAATGGCGAGTCAGATAGACCACAGAGGCAATCAGTTGTAAATTGTAGCTAAACAAGTCGTAGATCAATAAACTACGACGGTGACATATCCCACAAAGAATAGTGTATGCCTTCCAGCAATGTGCAATGAAAATTCTATGAATTGTAGCTCTGGCCTTCTTTTTCCCACCCAAATTCCATCTTGCCTTCATATGCCTTGAGCACTTCAGGAACTCTCTTCTGAAACTCGCTCACAAATTTTTCATAAAAGCTGTTTTCATTTAATTTCAATATATTGACGATATTCAAATCCTTCTTAACTAGACCCTCTGACATCAGAAGGCGCACAACTGAACATCTTGGAACAATCCTCTTATCAATACTAAGCAAGAGAATACTCGGATACTTTGATATAGCCGATGGCTTCCAACCAGTACATCAACAAAGAAACTTACCACCCTCTTAATTTTCTTCTCTGAGGTCATCATACACATAGGCTGCACCCGAAACGCAGATAGAAATTCATCCCCAGACCAACCCAAGCTCTTATAAAGTTCAATTTTCCGCTCCCAATTCAGTTTACTGAGACTTCCCACCACGCGCACTGCTAGAATGAAATTCAGGGTCACTGGATTGAATCCAATTTCTTTCACTATCTCCAGAGTCTCCCTAAACCGTTCAGGAATGAGCATCAGCTCTCTCGGGTGGGTCGTGATTAATTTCACGATATTGGATTCGGGTACCCCATGATCTTTCAAGATAGACAAATTGGGATTCATTTTGGTTTGGATATTGTAATGTATAATGCGCGGCCAGCGTTTGATCGATAACAACACATTCTCATTGGTGTGGACGATGGTTTTGAGGAAACTAACGGATGGGATGATGCGATTCTTCAAGTTCGTGCATAGTAGGGTGGGGTCTGCGATGAGGATCACTGCAAGGGCAGCTCCTGAAAAGCCCAGGTCATTGAAAAACTGAATTTTGGGCTTGAGGGTCTTGTCTGGATTAGCTGAGAGTAGCTGTGGGCGCCTGGAGATGAGTTTTGAGATGTGGGTTTTGGAGAGGCCATGAGATTTTTAGTAATGAAAGTACAGAGTCTGGTTTTTCAGTAGTTTTGAGAGTTACCATTTTGGAAGCAGAAAGAGCTGATTCTGGAGACAACCCACATGATTTCTCAAGGTAAGAGAGGGTGAGAGATGATTGAAGAGTGGAGTATGAGAGATTTGAGATGGATTGGAGAGTTGGGTGGTTTTGAGGAGAGAAGACAAGGGTTTTAGAATCCTTTGCTGGAACTCTGATTTGGATTAGTTTCCTGTGAAGAAAACGCAACATTGGGTCTGGAGATGAAAAGTTGGGGGTGGGGGGACAAGGGTTTAGGATGAGGGAACTTGAAATCGAAGAAATAGGAGGGAGGGAAGATTTTTAGCAAAGCTGCCCTAGATTCAGCATTTTGTCATAGTGAAGGGAAAAAAAACCCAGAAACTTTGGGCACGTTGGCAGGCGAAGAGAGGAATTCTCGATTAGAGATTCCTAACGTTTCCCCTCTACACCACCGGCTTCCTCTCGCCGCCCTCGGCTTCTCTCCCTCACCGTCACAGTCTGAGGCTGAGGGTTCTGTGAGAGGAGAGGAGAGGAGAGGAGTGGAGTGGAGTGGAGGATTAGGGCCCAATTTTCTTTATTTGCAAAAAAAGCCCCTCTCTTTCTCCTTTTCTTTCAAGGAAGCACTTGAGGGTCATTGTGTGACCTGGCATTTCTTACACATAGCACTCTCCCATTCTTCGGAACAGTAAACCACTGTTGCGTCAGGGGAGTCGATCAAATATTCGGGGCTCAAATTCTTACTATTGTAATTTTTAGAGTAAATACGGGAAAGGTCCCTCGTAGAAATTTTATAAGGCCTTCGGTCCATCAACTTTTCCTCTCACGCCTGTAGGTGGATGTATTTCGGAGAGAGGTTCCTAGATATAATTGGCGATTTACCCTTTCAATTATTTTAGGCAAAAATTTTGAAATTTCAAATTTCAAATCTTGTATTATCCATCTTCTTCTTCAACCCATATTTCGTCTCATCCTCTCCTAGGCGCAGAATCCCCCTCTCCTCCATCTCCCAGGCGACCCCACCCCCATCTCCCTCTCATCATCTCCATCTCACGATCGCTCTCCATCCTGCGCATAACCTCTCACCACTCCCTCTCTCGATCACCCTGCATCACTCCATTTCCCACAATCTCATCACCCTGATCCCATCTCAAAAACCACGCCCAGCAGCCCCCTATCTCCATCTCCATCTTCTTCCTCCCTGCACAAACCTCTCCATCACCATTCCTCTCTCACGCCTCACCCTCTCCACGCCTGTCTCTCCATTACCGTCCCATCTCAGAGCCTCCCCTGCGCATCAAACATCTTCATCGCCCATCTTGGTCTCTCATCTATCCCCATCACCTGAGGCAGATCCCTGCAACTCATTCTCCTTCTCCATCCTCCATTCATCAATTCATCAGAAGACCACCCCATCCCTGCAAGTCCAACATGGACCGTTTAGTTCCAGAGAGAGTTTTCTCTGATTTTCTAGTTCGCCCACCGCTGTCAGAGAAGAGAGCATTTGCTGGAGAAGGAACTAACCGCCACCACTGCAATCCCATGGCCGAGGAAGAAGAAGACCGCCCCCTGGTCTTTGTGTCCGGTTGCAGAAACAGAATGAAGAAGAATAACCCATCTTCTTTTTTGTTTTGGGTTCAGTATCGGGACAGGTCCAGTCCAGGTCAGACCTGACCGGTTGTGCAGAAGCCCATAAGCAAATCAGGGAAAGGCGCCGGTTCAGCTTCAAACGTCAGCAGAAAGCAAACAAGTGATCAACGGCTGAAGTTTATTTTCACGATATCTTGACGATCCGGAGACTGATCTGAGATCCGAAGTAGTCGACGGTGTTGCGCTATCGCCAGAGAAGGAAGGTGGCAGGGCTGTTATATCATTTTTGACAAATCTATGAGTTTTTATGAAATTTATTTGAGTTTTTGTGAAATTTATCTAAGTTTTTGTCAAGTTTATCTGAGTTTTAACAAATTTATACGAGCTTCTGTCAAATTTATCTGAATTTTTAATTTTTTGTCAAATTTATTTGAATTTTGCGAGAATTTATCAGAGTTCTGAAACAAATTTCTCTAAGTTCTGGACAAATCTATCTGAGTTTTTGGCTAATTTATCTGAGTTCTAGACAAATCTATCTGAGTTTTTGGTAAATTTATTTGAGTTTTTGAAAAATATAGTTGAATTTCTGACAAATTTATCTCCATTTGGCAAATTTTAACTGAGTTTTTGAACTAAACTCAGGCTGTTCTTTTGAAATTTATTTGCTTTTTTTGAAATGAATTTAACTGAGTTTTTGTAAAAATATTTGAGTTTTTGGCAAATTTTTCTGAAATTTGAAAAATTGATTTATCTTATTTTCGGCAAGTGTATTTGCGTTTTTTTAAATTTATTTACGTTTTTAATTTTATTTACGTCTTTTGAAATTTATTTGCTTCTTTTTAATTTATTTGGATATTTTGAAATTGGTTTTTATCTTTTGAAATTTATTTATATTTTTTTAAATTTATTTGGATCTTTTGAAATTGAGGAATTTACCTGGTAGAGCCCCGTAGGATACTATACCACTTCAGAGGTGTTGTATTTACCATGGACACGGATAAGTCTTCAATTTTAGCCATCGAATGGTAGGTCCTTAATCCAAAATCAGGTTGATTGCAGAAAGTACAGGTGTTGGATCTCTCAATAATAGACATCTTTGCAAATATGCATCTAGAAAGGGTAGAAGATCTCTACCAGGAGTGGGCTTGTTCATATGCATTCAAGAACTTGGTTTCATGGAATTCAATGATTGTTGGCTACTCTCACAATGATCGAGTTAAAGATGCTGCTGAGCTGTTTAATAAAATGCCCCAAAGAGATGTCTTTTCGTGGACTTTGATGATGACCTGCTATACCCATAATGGATTGTTGGAAAAGGGAAGGGGCCTCTTTGATCAGCTTCCTGAGAGGAATGACCCTGTTTGAGTTCGCAACTATTCTATTATCTGTTAGAGTTCCCTTGTAAACAATGTCATAGCCCCCTTGACCAATAATTTTGTTTATATTGTAATTATCTGTCGCACTTTCTAACTCTTCTGTGGTGAAGATCTTGAATGCCCCAACTCTGTATGAGATCTTTTTTTGCAGCATCAAACCTCCATTTTGTTGGAAAAATTTCTCCTTGAATTGCATGATCTTCCTTTTCTTGAATATCCAGTGTGTCCAAGTACTTCCAATTAGGAGAAACAAGAGGCTTAAGCCTGTGCCTGTGCAATAACTCAATAGTAAGAAACAGAGAGACTAGTTTGAATAGCATGCATCTATACTTAATCTAGCAAGAATAAAAAATTAAATCGCTTAAATGAACCTAATATCAACTGATTGACCATAAGTAGAAAAATAGATTTGGTGCCATTATTTACCCACATGATAGAAACCGCACTCTGCCCCACCACACGCTCATGATAGAAGCTCTCTCACAAATCTATTTCTTGATATTGTTTTAAATGAAAACATATAAATTATGTAATGAATGCGCTTGTTTACATGTTATCCATCCCACAGTTAATGTTATAGTTTTTGAAAGCATGTATATTCAAGTGCATAGATTTACCAATTAAAGAAAAGGTACATTACATAGGGTTGTTGAATGAATTGAGAAAGGTTGACTTAATTACATTTTCACAAGATCACATTTCATACACTTAAAGATGTACATAAATAAATTGTAAGTTTTGCTATGCCCAAAAGGTGTTCTTAAAATAATAAAATATGATTTAGTGATCTGGTGCAGTGCTGGATGATTGCACTCGGACACACTTGTAACAATCCTTATCAAATCATTATAAAGCACTATGGTTGGGGCATTTAAAATTGACCTCTATGAAACCCTTTGATCTTTTACATGTACTATCAAAGTCCTCGGGTGATTGAATGAGGGCGCACTTCATCAATCAAGTGGCCTCCTAAATACCGCACTCATTTTTATAAATGGTTGTTCTCTTAGATTTACCCAGAATATCATGTGAAGAGACAATTGAGTTTCCGGTGGGATTCAAATGTTGCCTGGGATGTTCTTTCTACTCTTCTTATTTGCCTTGAAAATTGATAAATTAAAAGCAACTATGGATGATGTGATAAACTAGAGTATAGTAAGGGGCCTCTTTGTCCAGCTAAATAATTGTAGAGACAAATTTCTCAAAATTAAGTAGTAAGCACAAAAGTGGTCGATATCGACTATAATAGTTATCGATATCGACCATATAACTGAAAGATATAATTTACAGTCATTGTCAGTGTCGACCACTTTTATTGTCGATATCGACCACATAACTGAAACATTAATTTACAGTCATTGTCAGTGTCGACCACTTTTATTGTCGATATCGACCACATAACTGAAATATAAATTTACAGACATTGTCAGTATCGACCACTTTTATTGTCGATATCGACCATAATAAAATAGAAGAAAAAAAATGATGACTGTCCATAGCAGTGCTCCGTTTGGAGATACAAAACCTGTAAATTAACCTGCTCCATAACAACAGAAATAACTCTACACTATTATAATGAGTGTTTAAGTCTCAAACATATTGCAATCTGTATATTTATCATCGCTCATTCGCACCTACATCTTAATCCAAACTTAACAATTACAACAAAAAACAAGAATAACATAAGAAAGTAGAAAATGATTTCGGTCTTCAACTGCCATGTTCTGAATGATTGATGATGCCTTTTGTGGTTATACATTATTTACCAGTGTTGCAACGGTCAATGTCTTCTTCCCTTTGTCAGCATCATGTAACTAAGAAAAAGGAGTATTGACAATGAATATAAGACAACCATCATATTCTGATCATTGCATCTTCATGAAGGATTTTAGTGTATGCTAAATTCTTTAGGGGATCATGATTTAAGGCAGAATGAGAACAAGATATAGTCCACCTTCCTACCCAAGAACAATCATCACAAAAATATTGTTGGTCGGGGCACCCGACAGCTCCCGACAGCGTGTAATTGTCAACTAAGAGAACTTTATCATCTCCTTGGCAACTCATGTCTATAGGTGCAAAATTTGGCAAGTGCATATTTTTTCTGTGCATTGGAGAAAGCTCCAAAAGTCTCTCCATTGCTCCTTGTATATTTACATCATGAAATATCAACCATTCACCGCTCATCGACATCTTCAAGACACTTAGTCGGCGGCCACCGGAGCGTGTTCGAAAGTAGTGCAGGTGCTCATCACACTCTGTCAACCTGCCGTCGGTTTCGTCATTGTCTCTTGGCAGATCCAAACAGCCAGAGCATTCTATTTCCAGATTGAACATGAGCGCATAGTCCTTCTCACGGCACTGCCAATACAAGCGCCCGTTGCAATAAACTGCATTTGGGTCTAGCTTAGTCCAACTGCAACAAGCTGTCTTTTGGTCTAGCTTACTCAAACAAAGATTTAGTTCGGAAGCCATCTGAAGTAATTGCCACCTCTTTTTATCGGACGAGTAGATCTGGAATAGAATAGCAGGATAGCAAGCTTTAGTCTTATGAACCATCACAATCTTGTACAAGGCTACATTGTTACAGCTCTTGTTTTCAAAGGCAAGCCCATACAAACAACAATTATCACATGATAAGATGGTTGGATTTGGAAGACGAACACACTCTTTGGTCCATGGATTGGAGATGTAGCACTCATCCAAATCAGCCCTTCCTCTGAAAAAATAATAGGAGAAAAGCAAACCATTGCAGGAGGAGAGAAGAACCTCGTATTTGTCTCGGCTTATTTGCCTTGGAAAATCAACAGAGAAATCAAGCTCTGAAATCTACATTCTTCTTTGGACTTTTTTAAGGCACATGTATTTGTCATCACCATGAAGAGAAATCATTGCAACATTGGCGGTGTGGAAGGTACTGATTAGAATCTTTATTGGCCGGGGCACCCGACAGCTCCTGAATTCCTCCACCTAGCTTCCCTTTCTTCCCATCAATTGCTATCTTGCAGACCAACTGTAGCCTGTCCATATTCTTGATTGGCTCGACCAGAGCCGCCCAAAGTTTTCTTGAATGGTCATCAATGAAGGTCTTCCATCTTACCCTTCCAAACATGATAATTTCTTCCATTTAAACTAACCATTCTGTTCAAACTTTGTTCCATTGTTCACACAAGAATTTATCAAACACCTTGAAGGCGAACCTTGCGCTTTGATACCATTATGTCAGTGACAGCCCTGCATTCTCATGACGTGCTGGAGAATCGGTAAATTGCCTGACATCACCATCTTCCCTGCTGGCCTGATGCTCGTGCTTGGGCTTCAACGTTGTGGCAGCTGCTGCAGATGGCACCTCTGGATGAGCTGTGGTTCTAAATGGAGGAGCATGAACTGGGGGTACATCATCAGAAAATGCATCGGGGTTGTCTTGAGGATCATTTGGATTAATTATCTTCCCACCTTCACTTTTATCCTTGCGTGCCTTATCAAAATAGGCAGTGTAAGGGACATTGTCTTCGCCGTCCCAGTTTCTGAATTTAGGTACATGTGAGCGATGCTGCACAGGGAAAAAAAATGGTTTTCCTATTTAAGATGGGTGCCATGATATGGTTTCAACTTGGGTTTCAAGAGAAGGATACTGAGCAATGGCATTTGGCATTGTTCCAGTGCCAAGAAATTGCAAACACCCATCCATGGAAGATCACTGTAACCGTTCCTGACAAATGCAGGGAAGGTGCATTTCAGGTCACCGTAAATCAAGCCACAAGGATGATAGCAGACACAGCATCATTATTGCCATCCACTTGAAGATGAGCAGACCCTCTCGTCATCTCTTCCTCCCCCTCCACCTCCCCTCTTCTCCATCCTGAAAAACCCAATTTTTATTTGGGTTCCCGCAGAATGGTCGATATCGACCATAAAAGTGGTCGATATCGACCATTCGCTAAACGACAAAAAAAAAAAAAAAAACTGCATATGTAAAGCCTTATCCGTGTCTATGGTAAATACAATACCTCCAAAGTGGTATGGGATCCTATGAGGCCCTACCAGGTAAATTCCTCTTTGAAATTTATTTGCGTCTTTTTAAATTGATTTTCAACTTTAAAAATTTATTTATATTTTTTGAAATTTATTTGCGTCTTTTTAAATTTATTTGTGTTCTTTTGAAATTATTGCGTTTTTTTAAATTTATTTGCGTTCTTTCGAATTTATTTGTATTTTTTGAATTTATTTGCATCTTTTTAAATTTCTTTGCGTTCTTTTGAAATTTATTATTTTTTTGAAATTATTGTGTTTTTTGAAATTTATTGCGTTCTTTCGAATTTATTCATATTTTTTTTAATTTATTTGCATTTTTAATTTTATTTACGTATTTTGAAATTTATTTTCGTCTATTGAAATTTATTTACATTTTTTGAAATTTATTTACTTTTTTAAAATTTATTTGGATCTTTTGAAATTTATTTGGCCAATTAAATGGTAGTTGACCGTTATTAATGGCATATCCCACTAATCGTGGGATATAATTTTGAAGAAAGGGTAAATTAGACATTTTAGGTCTTTAAATTTGAAAAAAAAAAGACCTATCACATTATGAAAAAAGATTGTGAATTGTTTGCCTTAAAGTCATGCTTTGAGGGACCTCCGACGAAAGCCCCCTAATTTTTAAGCAACTTGATCCGTGATTAGTGATTCAAATGTAGGCGCATGGAGTTTGAATTGATCATTCCATTGAGTATGAATAGAAATCTTGCATAGTAACTTGTGCTACTAACTGGCAGATTCATAACTTTTTATGCCATGTAGTGGTAGCTGAGATGAGATAAATGCACAAATCTGCATTGCCCATCTCCAGATTTCACTTCAATGCTGAAAGGGCTTTAAGGCTTAATAATATGGGGCATTCGGCGACGGGTCCCTAAACATTTCACTTTATTGCCTTAGGTCCACAAAAAAAGTTATAGAGCCAAAGGTCCCTCTCACACTTATTCACACCTAAAATATCCAATTTGCCCTTTCTTTTAATCATATCTCATGATTGGTGGGATATCCCATTAATAATGGCCAACTAACATTCAATTGCCCACGATTAATGGAATCCCCAGATTTTCAAATAAATTCTAAAAACACACAAATAAATTTCAAAATAACGAAAATAAATTTTAAAAAAATAAAATAATTTCAAAAAATGCAATAAGTTTAAAAAAAGCAATATGTAATCAAATAACATAAATAAATTTAAAAAGATGCAAATAAGTTTCAAAATGTCCAAATAAATTTCAGAAAATATAAATAAATTTTAAAAGACTCAAATAAATCTCAAAAGATCCAAAGAAAATTTCAAAAAATGTAAATAAATTTAAAATAACGAAAATAAATTTTAAAAAATGCAATAATTTTAAAAAACGGAATAAATTTGAAAAGACACAAATAAGTTTCAAAAGACACAAATAGATTTCAAAAAACGCAAATAGATTTGCCAAAAAACTCGGATAAATTTTAAAAAACAACTCAGATGAAATTGCCAAAAACATAGTTAACTTTGACAAAAACATAGATAAATTTGAAAAAACATAGATAACTTCGACAAAAACGTAGATAAATTTGTCTAGAATACAGATAAATTTGTCCAGAATACAGATAAATTTGAAAAAAAATAGATAACTTTGTCAAAAATACAGATAAATTTGTCCAAAACTCAGATAAATTTATCAAACACTAAGCTGGGCTTAGCCATAAACTCAGATAGATTTATCCAGAATTCAGAGAAATTTGTTTCAGAATTCAGATAAATTTGCGCAAAACTGAAATAAATTTGAAAAAAATGAAAAACTCAGATAAATTTCATAAAAACTCATATATAGATTTCTCAAAAAACTCAAATAATTTTTTAAAAAACTAAGATAAATTTATCAAACACTAAGCTAGGCTTCTTTGCGCAAACTGGGTTGGGTCAGACTTGACCTGGACTAACCCAAGACTTGGGACGGCCCAACTGGGTCTTCTTCCTCTTCGATATCTGTTCTCTGCTACAGAACAGAGAACGCAGCGCCCAGGCTCTTCTGCGGTTGTCTTCCGCGGCAACGATGGGCAGGCGGCCGGATAGAAAGACAACGACGACGACGGCGATCGTGCAACGATGGGCGGGCGACCGGACAAGAAAGACGGCGATCGTGCAACAATAGTTTCAGATTCTCCTGTTATAGGGAATAGCAGGCGCCTGGCGACGGCCGACGAAAGGTGGGAGCATCGGAACCAGTCTCTTCTGCGGTTGTCTTCCAAGGCGATGATGGGCAGGCGGCCAGACAGAAAGACAACGACGACGACGGTGATCGTGCAGCGATGGGCGGGCGACCGGACTGGAAAGACGGCGATCGTGCAGCGATGGTTTCGGAACTAGCAGGCGCCTGGCGACGGGCGACGAAAGGCGAGAGCATCGGAACTCTCCCCTTCTCCGACGCAGACGACGGGCGACAAGTCCGAATCCTCCTTCGGTCTTCTCTGTCTTCTCCGATTCCAACGATGAGAAGGGACGAGCCCTTCTCTGATCAATTTCGATCTTCTTTCCCTCTCTCTTGGTCTCTGTAGAGAGTTTCAGATTCAAATTTTGGCTCGTTGCAGAAGAAGAGGGATAATATAAAATTTTAAATTTTAAATTTTAAATCTTATGCCTAAAATGGTTGAAAGGGCAATTTAGTCCTGAAAATTGAGATCATGTGGACTCAGGGACCTAAGGCTGCAAAGAGTCTAGCTGAGTGGACAATAGGCCTTAAAAAGTATTTCATTGGACTAGAGGCTGGAAACATTGGCTTATAGGGACCTTTCGCTAATTTTGCCTATTAATATTGTATTCATTGATCCATTATAAAAATAATAATAATATTTTAATGATATATTTATAACTAATCAATCTGGCGGTGTAGGCTGCAATGAAAGCTGATGAGAGAGGTTCAAGATTTCGGAGCTTAGAAATATTTTTATTAGTGAGCTCCACTGAGAAGCCTTATGAACTTTTTGCCCTAGTTCGATCCTTTTTAAAGACTAGGCTCATAGGGAGTCGATCAAATATCATGGCCTCAAATTCTTATAATTGTATTTTTAAGTGGCTTGATCCGTAATGGACAAGCTAGTGATCATACATGATGAATGTGCATGGCATTACAATTGATCATTTGTGGGCGGATGAGTATTAAGTAGATTGCTGGCACAATAACCTGTGCTGATCATGGGCAGTGGCGGACCCAGTATTTTTGTTTGGGTGGGGCTAGATTTTTGCTTAATTAATTTTACTAACTTTTTCACATTAATCATACCCCCCCCAAAAAAAAGTCACATTAACTATACTCCAAATAAACACAAAACTTCTTTCTTACTCAGATCTCTTGCCTAATTGAAGGGTCTTTCTACTACCTCTCCAAAATTCGGGTGAACATCATTTCATCATCATCAAAACTTCTAAGATAACATTTTCTTTAATCCTAGGTGTTTGGATGCCCTAAAACAATGATTCGGGTTAGCACCCAATTACCCAATCTGAGTTCCCAAAGGGTTTAATTTCAATCTAAGAAACTTCGCTGCCTTCACTTGCCTAGTTGTAAAAATAATTCCCTATAGTTGATCATGGGCTCATGGCAATGAAGAAAAATTATCACTTAAATGTAACTTAAGTTGTCCAAACATATGAGCCCTAAGGCCTAATTTATGTATGAATTGAAGATTAAAGTGTTGGTGATTTGGTCGTCTTCAAACATGTAGATATGCTCAAATTAGGTGATTTAGGGCCTAGGGTTTTGGATTAGGATTTGAGAATTTAGGGTTAGAAATTAGGATTTTGAGATTAAGGGCTCAGATGAGTATATGAGGGAAGCAAATTCCTTTATTTAGGATTATTTGGTAAGAGAGAGACCAAGAAGCTCGGTCGGTGCAAAGAGGTGCTCAAACTCTCAGTAGGAAAAAGATGTCGAAAGAGATTAGCATGAAGATGATCTGGTACTCTCGGTCACATGGTTTTGTGACATGGGGCGATCACAAGGTTTAGATGTGGGGCGATTGTTTATTAGATATATATGGGACAAGTGAGGCATTTGCTGATTTGAGAATGTGGTTTGAATGAAATCAAGAGGAGTTTTCGATATTGAGATGGGGCTACCCGGGTCATGGGGTGGTGCAGGATTGGGCCCCAACTGGTGCGTAGCTCATGTGGCCCAAGGCCCTTTAATGAAGCTCATACATTTGCCTCGGGCCACCGCACCCACTACCTATAGTGTGTGTCCGCCCCTGATCATGGGCATCTTCGCTTGTGATATTTGTTGAAATAAATATAAAGAGAAAAGATTATGCTAAGTTTTTTTTTCTTTTGCAAAAAAACTAACTTAAAATAGAATCCCAATATGTTGGTTGGAGATCATCGCTGAAGCTTTAGATCGATTGCCAACAGTCTGCTACAACGCATGCAAGAGATTGACCTTGATCTTCGCAAAGGATGAGATAGTGTATTTGTCAAAAGGTCAGAGGAGATTTACTAAAAATCTCTCCCACTTGATCACTCCCTAATTAATGAGCTAAAGGTTGGATGGAAGTAATCTTTTGTGATACCAAAAGGAAGAAGAAGATAGGGATGTTGGATCTCTGTCTCCTTCCCCACTACATCCTCTTTATAGTGCAGAGACGTTGAAGAGAGGTTAAATGATAGGGTTGTAAACGGGTCGGTTTCGGTCCGGGTCCAGGGTGGAACCGGAACCAGAACCGTTTTCTAAAAGGGGAACCGGAACCGTTAAGAATAATGAGAACCAAAACCGGAACCGGAACCGTTTGTGAGGCGGGTCTGGTTCCGGTTCCGGGTCTAGACTAATACCTGTATTTTTCTTTAAAAAAATTATGTTTTTTTCACATTTCAATTGGATCACGTACCTACAAACACTAATGTGACATTTTATCTATCAATTACAGACACTTTTAACCAAAAACTCAGAAATCACATCCAAACAGGCAATGAG
The DNA here is from genome assembly GCA_012931725.1 of Litsea cubeba. Taxonomy (NCBI): domain Eukaryota; kingdom Viridiplantae; phylum Streptophyta; class Magnoliopsida; order Laurales; family Lauraceae; genus Litsea; species Litsea cubeba. The sequence continues at coordinate 85,168,509 of CM022947.1, read as the reverse complement.
AAGTAGAAAAGTAGAAAACCCTAATGTAGAAACGTAGAAAGGGTTCTGTTCTCACATAATAAAGTTACATTATGTTAGTATATATTGGGTCTGGTCCCGGGTCCATGGGTCTGAGCCACCGTGGATCCGGAACCGGAACCGTTTAGGTATCGGTTCCAAAAAAAGGATCTGGAACCGGAACCATTTTCTTATCGGGACCAAAATAAGGACCCAAACCCGGATCCTAACGGGTCGGAACCTTCGGGTAATCAGAGAATCGGGTACCCATTTATAACTCTAGTAAATGAGATTCAATTGCATTTACTGTTTCCTTTCCGAAGAAGAGGAAACGGATGAAAGATTCAAAGTGAGGGGCATTTTCCTATTTGTGGTTGGGGCCAAGTTTGCTGACATGGCAGTGGGCCTCAACACTTAGGCTAGCACAACAGACAGGACCTAAAAACAAAATAGGGCGAGTCAAGTGGCAAAGAAAGTAGGTTGAATCATCGGAATGCTACTCATCGGAATATTTCTGCATAAACATATAAATATATATGCCTAAAAATGCCAACAGACGAGCTGTTAAATCAATGGACAGGATTTCATTACACTTGTCATTGCTAAAAATGCACCATGCATGCCCATGGTCACTAATTTTACTGATGTCAGTTATTCATTCATTAAGCTCACCTAGTGGCCCTAATATATATAAGATCAACCAAACATTCAACTAATTGAAATTGTTGATTTGGGAGAAAGAAGTTGATATCTCTACTGCAAAATTTGATGGGGAAGAAACCTTGGTGTTTTTTTATCTGGAGTTAGATTAGCAACCATAGTGTTTGTCTTTTTTTCTCCCAGGCGTTGGAAGTAGGGGAGTGGGATCAGGAAGGAGGGATGCATAGGGGTTGAAGAGGGAGAAAATTCTTGCAGGTTTTAGGCTAGGTTTGAGGGGATGCAGTGGAAGAAGAAGGTGGGGGTTGGGCTGGAGAAAGAGTGGGCAAAGGAAATCCGAAACACATGACTTCCAAAGAGCCAAGAATTACAGAATTATATTTTCACAATACATAATCTGATGTTCCTAATTAGAGAAGAATATAGTTAAACCCATTTCCATATTTTCACCATACAGTGTTAATTATATGACAATGCTTAACTAATTTGTGCACTAGCTTTTATTAGTCTTTTATTTTATTTCACCTTTCAAATTTAAAGTATTTTACTTTTAAAAATTGGTACATCCAAATGTACTTTACACCTGTTGACCTGTAATAAATTTCCTTCTTTAAGGATCATGTAGCATAAAATAATAAGTTTGTAACCTAGTGAAAAAAATCTAGGTGCTATGATAACAAAAGATACAAATGGATTTAAGAGCATAATCCCCTGTGCTTACATCATAAAAATTGATGAGTCAGGCCCAAATGATCCAACCCATGAGGATGAAGCTCAGGTCCAAGCCCACGAAGAGACCAAATCAAGGCAGCCACGTTGTTTCGGAAGCAATCCCGCTCCTACCAGGTTCCGCGGAGAAATATCTCACATGCCTTGTCCAGCGCGAGGGCAGTTCGAGGGCTCCAAGGGCAAACATTGCTGAAGAGTCGTCCCCATCTGTTAGGGAAGGACTATAAATTGAGGAGCCCTACCAGCACTTGAGGAGAATTGATGTCTTCCCATTTTACTACTCATGTATTCCTCTAGCTTGTAATCTCAAATCATTGAAGAAGTAAAACACCACAGGCAACCTCTGCTTTTCTGAAGTAGACGTAGGTCATTTTGACCGAACCACTATAATCCCTTCTCTCTCTCATTAATTTACTGCATTTATTACTTTATTACTTGACCGGTGTTGTCGGAAACCTATTTTGGCATCATCAAAAATAATAGTTGAATCACCAACCAGGGCCCCACTCACACCAAATAATGGCAAATGGACACTGCCTCAACTTTCCATATATTATGAACCTATTTGATAATAGGTGAGGAATCCATGATAAATCTGTATATATGAGGATTCATTAGTACTTTTGAAATAGAGATTCCTTGCTAAAGATTTATATAGTTAAGAATTTCACATCAAGGGATTTATATTGTTAAGGATTTCACATCAATATCAATACATATTGATGTATATCGCTTGGGAAAATTGAGTACTTGTATATTTGTGGCCAAACGAGTACAAATAGAAAACTGGCACAATAAACCTGTGCCAATCATGAGCGTCTCCACCTGTGATATTTCTTGAATTAAATATAAAGACAAAAGATGGTGCTAAATTAAAAATAATGACTTAAAATAGAGTCCCATGGCTCTACCGACAAATACCAACATGTACAGATTTGCATGTGAGTGGTATTGAACCTAATAAGATCTGGACTCAACCTGGAAATCATCTTGGTTTAAATTGTCAATGGCTTGGTCTGTCCATTGTTCATGACAAATTGACCCACCATTTCAAAAGACGAGAAACAAAGAAATAGTTAAAATAAAAAGGGGGTGGGTCAGTGATCAAGTGGAAAAAATGCCCACATGCGAGCTGATAAACCAATGGACAGGATTTCATTAAACTTGCCATTGCTAATTCATTCATTAAGCTGTCCTACTGGCCCTCCTACTTGATATCTTATTTGATGGCGGTGAAACATAGGTGTTTAATCTCGAGTCATATAAACTTATTGATTACGCCGCTTGACTCTCACCTCTTGATTAACCGTGGATCATGTGCATCATCATTATATTCTTATGTCACTATTGTGGATAGGGATGGTATGATGAGTGTTACAGCTATTAAGGGTGCGTTTGTGCAGGAGCCACAGAAATGGAAGATATCCACGCAGCTCAAGTACTATAGTGAACCTAAAATATAACCAAAGAGAATCAAAATAGCCTCATAGTTTGTTAATACCTCTATGTTATGGGAACTTAGGGATGACATATGTTATGGGAACTTAGCGATGACATGTGGTATAGGCTCCCACCCACCAGGGATCGATCCTTGGTGGGTGGCTTTACTTCTCTCCAACTTGGCCATTGAGCAAGTAAGAATTTTTTTTTTTCATTTTTATGTTGGAACCAAAACCAAGCCCACTAAGCAATTGCCAACTTCATCTGAAGAAAATTTGATGACCTAATATTCTACAAATTTCTAGTGAGAAACCATTAAAAAAATTCAGTGAGAATGGATAACAAATTTGAACCCTCTGTGGAGCCCCCCCCGGTCAGTAATCAACCACCCAAACCCCAGCCCCAGAACCACCGTACCTCAAACCCCAAAAGCACAAAGCAAGGAATCAGGCCAAAATCAGATTTATAAGTTACAAAGGAAGAAATCAAATCCCAAACATAAGAAAATAGATATAAGAGGAATTTATGGGTACAACCCCTGTAGGACCTTATACGTCCCAGCAGAACCCATTTCTTTGTTCGATACGGCAGGGAACCTCGTATGGGCTTTTTTACTTTTTTTTGTGGTCGTTTTGCGATATGGTTGATATCGACCATTATGCGAATATGTATTATATCTCGCCCCAATTCCACTTTTCGCATTTCTCCATTTAGGTCGTCTTCAATACTACTCTGGAAATTTTTTCTTCTAGAAACCACCATAAAACGCCATTCCATGGTGGTTGGACTCCATTAAGACAAAGGTACACACATTATTTACTACCTTAGGCTGCTTTATATAGCCTAAAACACCATCACCTAGATTCTTCTCCAATATTTAACTGTTGGAAACCCTAGAAATCGTGGATCTTCTTTCTATGCCCCAGGCAGCTGCGGTTTATGGGGTTTGAAAGGTTTGTGTCTGCGTTAGCGTCCATTGCAACTATAAATAATGTATTATGATTAAATCCGGCAGTGGGAGAACTTGGGGTCATGAATTGGATTTTTTTGCTTTGTCCCTCTTTTCATGCGTTTGTCACTTTTAGGAGAAAACCATCAACGGGTTTATTCAATTTGATAAGATGTTGTGAGTGAAAGTGAATCTACATATTGGTTTTGTTTTGGACTGATCTTACAAAGTTTTAGACTTTAAACCTGTATTTCATATAATTTCTATAATTATAGTTGGTTCTCTTGATGATTTTTGAATAACAGAGAATGGGTAGAGTAACGTGTGAGGGATAACACTCAGTAGCATGGTTTGAAAGCATTATTCCCAGCCTTATAATAAATAGACGTTTGAACGAGCGTTTTATCCGGTCCACCAAATCCTGAGCCTGAAAAGAAAGACAGAACTGCAACCTATTAGATTCTATACATCAAGCTCGTTTGACAAGGACTATAATAACAGACAAGCACAAATAAACATGACTTGCATACAAGCAATAAGAAATAGAATTATTGTCGATTCAAAGTAAAAGGGATATAGCTGTACATGTTTCTGTGGGATGGTGGGTTCAACTTGTTTGCCAGATCCCTCCGCCTGGGCAGCCTCTTGCTTATCCGCGTTGGGCTGTTCCGATTCCTCTCCCCTACCAATAAATAAGACTGTGTTTTCACTATACCATTCCAGATACTGAGCTGATTGCTCGGCCGCAGTACAATCCTCACCCTTCAGTTTGAGCTGGGCTCTTGCCGCCCACAATGACGTAATATCTTCATCCATATCCTTCTTGTAATCAACAACAGTGAAGCACGTCCTTTCCCGTCTCAGAATTGGAACGTCAAATGGTGGTGTGACTAGTTGCTTTAGTCCAAACTGTTTCATAACCCGCCATGTATTGTGACGCTCGACGATCCAATAGTAGACAAGGACGGTAGGCGAGCTGATGAGACTTTGGTCAACCTTTGAAAGCTTCGAATGGAACTTCTTGTCAAACCCATAATAAGGTTGCCAAATAAACTACAATTGTCATAAGAAAGGATATTAACACAAAATTTAAATATAGCTAGTATATGAACTTTCAAAGTGGAATATATAATTGAGAAGTGTTTTTTCGGCGAATACCCTATCAGGTTTCAGATTTTTTAATTGCCTTTTGACTTCCTTCACTGTAGAGAGGGGTGGGGTTTTAGGCAGTCTCTTTCACCATGTCTTAAAGAGTGGGAACTGAATGTCCCCCTTCCAATTCTCTTTTGGTTCAGGGCACTTTTCGATTCGCATCCTAGTGTAAGCCCATATCTGCACCATGTCACAAAAGATAACAAGTTACGTACATAATTAATTAGCAAGGAAAGTAATTATAACAATCACCTGTAAAAGTTGTAGTGGCCCGGTTGGTGTCCTCAGTTGGTGACCTTCAGCCTCTCCATTGTGATCATCCTTTTGATCTCCATCGCTCTTCTTTTCCGCATTCCAACGGGAGACATTGGTCAATATCCTGTAGAAATTGGCAAGACAGGCCGGTGCCCATGCGTAAGGTTTGAACTCTTTGAAAAGTTCGAGTAGGTAAGCCGGTCCACGGGCACCGAAAGTTTGCGTAACAATTTGAACGGATACTAAGAAGAATAGGTAGGCCCGCGTTGCACAGATCTCCAACTCTTTGTATTCCTTTTCATTCTTCTTTTTCTCCAGTTCCTCAACCTTGAAGTTGTCTTCAAGCCACTTAAATTTGACTGTTAAGCCCATGTGGTCAATCTTCTTCCGGGGGGTAATCCCAAGGACCTCCTCACACACTGGAACAACAAACTTCCCCGGGAAAGTACATACGGCAACCAACGGCCCATCTATAGGAAGGTCGTATATGTATGCAACATCTTTTAGCGTGACAGTTGCTTCGCCCGATGGAAAGTGGAATGAGTTTGTCTCCGGACGCCACCTCTCTTCTGGAGCAGTGATAAGCGCATGATCTATGACCATGCGATCTAATTCTGCAAGATGGTGGAGGGCCGTCCGCCTCACATAGTGCTTTTGTTGCTTTGTAAGCGACCATATATTCTTGTCCGGATTTGTAGGTATGCACCTCAGCCTCCCAAACTCCTAGTGTATACAATAATCAGAAAAGGTTGGTAGCATGTAGATGATGACATACAATAACAAATTATATTTCATACTGTGAAATAAGGAAGTATGCAGCTGTGGGAATATACATCTCCATGGCGGATTCCTTCGGACACATGAAACCGTTGGTTGTATAAGAGAGTATTGGGAGCTTCGGGGGCTTGTTCTTCATTCGTCTGCACATATAAAAGCCATTGGGAAACATGAGTATACACAAAATATACAAGAAATAGAATCAGACAACATTAAAGCATGATGTTGAAGCCTAATTAGAAGTATGTAGTCATGCCACATATTAGGTTATGACAAAGTGATTAGTGCATTCATAAGAAGTAGGTTTCATGAAAACGTAGTCATGCCACAAAGCATGACTTTTTTTGGAAAAGTGTGAGAGTCCAAAACCATATAAACGTGGTTGCAATGTCATGAAAAATAGCAGACTTGAAGTGACTAATGAGTACTTTTGAAACCTGTATCAGAAAGCGAGTTAATCAAGGACGCCAACAGGGGTACATAGTTTCAGCAGATTTGATCACTTTCCACTTCTCCCTACCCACCCACACCACCACCTAACCCACCCTTTTTTACTCTTTAATTTCTTTCTTCTTCCCATACTCTTTTTCTCTCTCCTTTCCTTTTTCTTTTTTCTTTCTCATAGAATCCAGAAAGTCCCAATCATTATTCTTTTTTTTCCCTTCTCTTCTTATCTCTCTTTTCTTCCTTCTCCTCTCCTCCCACCCAGCCGACTTCGTCTTCGTTTCTACTTTTTTCTTTTTCTCTTCTCCTCCTCTTTTTTGTTTTTCTTCCCTTTCCGTTTTCTCTTATTTCATTTCTTTTTTTTTTATCCTCTTCTTTCTCCCTCTCTTGTCCTCCAACACCCAACCATTACTCCCTTGCCAACTTGTTGTCTTCATCTCTTTTTGTCTCTCCATTCTCTTTGAGTCTTTATTCTCTTTCACTATTTTCTTCTCTACTCTGTCTACCCCTCATCTCTCTACTATACTCTCTCTCTCCCCCTCCCCTGCTCTCCCTCTCTAAGATTTTCTCCCCTTTGACTCTGAGTCTTTTATCTCTTTCATCATGTTCTTCTATAATGTCTACCCCTCATCTCTCACTCATTCCCCCGCTCTCTCTCTAAGATTTTCTCCCCTATGACTCCATGTCTTTTATCTCTTTCACTATTTTATTATCTACTCTGTCTACCCCTCATCTCTCTACTATACTCTCTCCCTCCCCCTCCCTCCCCTGCTCTTCTAAACATTTTCTCCCCTCTGAACTTAAAACTGTGAGACTACGTTGTTACAACCACTTACTGGAAAATTTCTACACAACATGTTTTAAGAAGAACGATTTAACATATTGCCGCTAAACAAGTTCTGCACAGCCCGATCTTAGCACAAGTCGGTTTCAATCTTAGCATAGAAATGGAAACAACAGAGAAACGATGCCAAACGGGGCCTTTGTTGCTAAGATATTGGTTTTGTCTAACCAGAACTGAATGAGCTTGTTGGATGCAAGTCTCACCCTGAGGGACGCTAAAAAAATGATACAAATGTTTTCTAGTAACAACGAAAATGTGAATAGACATGAAGAAATATTAAGACATGCACCAATTGTCAACCCTCAATCATTTTTCACACACATGAAAACCAAATTGCCAGCCCTCAATCATGTAACATATATAAGCAGAGATTGCGGATTTTAAATGAAAACTAATGTTTTCTAGCAACAATGAAAATGTGAATAGACATGAAGAAATATAAACATGAGAACCAGTTGTCAAACCTCGACCATTTTTCACACACATCAAAATCACTTGCCAACGCTCAATCATGTTACATATATAAGCAGTCAGATTGCTAATTTAAAATGAAAACTATTGTTTTCTTTTAGCTCTTGATAATGGCAAATACTACATTGGAGAAGTTAACACTCATTTTAGATATCTATCTTCTCATGTCCAAGAGCATTGGCCTTCTCATATATCCTTGTCTCCTAGGGTCGGTTATATATTACACAACATTATATTATCAACTAGCCAATAAGTCTTATGCGCTGTCTATTGAGCTCAATCAAATGACTAAATATCTGGTTTAGGGAGTTTGACGTAGCCACAGAGCGATTTCCAAATTTTTAGAAATACAAAACAAATGGAATAGCAAGGAAACGCATGTTTGCTAAGGACTGAAATAACGTATGGAAACACTTGGAAAAAATTCACGGCCAATATCGTGCAATGTAAACAAAATAAAACTTGAGCCATACACATCGAAACACAGAGCATGGAGAAAAAGAAACATCCAGAAAAATCAGCCGTTTCATTTAAGAAGAAGATGAACAGGGGTCCGTTTGGTTAGATTAGGAGAAGAAGAACAACTTAGAGCACATCCCATGTTTGGATAGATGATGAGAAGAAGAACAACTCTGAGCACAGCCCAGATCCATCAAAACAAACCCTATCAAAACCCCGGTTACCATTCAAAATCTAGGGCACAAAATAGGAAAAAAAAAGAAGGGATAAACGCACCTCCATGTGAGTATTTTTGAAAATTGGCGCCAAGCTATGAGGGACCACAAACCTGGGATCACTGGGAAAGGGGGGAGTCGAGCGCGTGGAGAAGAAAGGGAAAAGGGAAAAGTGGGTGGAAAGGGATGGTCGATAGGAATGGGAAAAGGAGCTTCTGCGCCAAGTATAAATTCGATGAATGGTCGATATCGACCATACCACTAAACGACAAAAAAGAAATACGAAAACGCACCTTATGGCCCTTATCCGTGTCCATTGTGAACGTGACACCTCCAAAGGGGTAGGGCCGGTTCTGAATTTTTCAGGGCCCAGGGCAAGAGTAAAAATTGGCATATATATAAACTTAGTGATGGCCTCATTAATTTTTCAACCAATATCTAACATGTCAGAATTAACTAAAATTTAACATTCAAAGCATATAAATTCAAACTTCAATATATAAACATTCAAAATAAAAGGCTATAATATATAACAAGACAAATACTTGTAAGTTGTAACAATTCAATAGTTCTTTTACAAGACAAATACTTGTAATTTGCAAATGGTTCAGATGATTAAATGGATTAAAGGTTCAGATGTTGATTATGGGGCCCACAAAAGCTCAAAAAAATAAATCTGAGGCTATAAGGTTTCATAAACTTTTTATTTTAGTTTCAAATTAAGAGTAATATTGTTGCATTCAGGGTGGGCCAGGGACTTTTGTAACAAAGCTAAATGCTAACTGACCATCAAAGTTTTAAGTGGGCCCAATTATGATAAATCAAAATCAGTAAATTTTGCATATAACATTACACATTTTTCAGTGGGCCTAATTATGAAAAAATAAAATTGTATTGGACAAGGAATTGTATAATAGTAAACTGAGCATCAAATTTTTTTCAGTGGGCCTAATTATGAAAATTAAAATTGAGCATACTCATCTAATAATTTTAATATTAATTTTATTTTCCAGTGAATCTCGTCAATCTCGTTTTTGGGCCCCCCTGAAAAATGGGCCCGGGGCGAGCGCCCGGCACCCCTTCAGGGCCGGCCCTGCAAAGAGGAATAGAGCCCTACGGGGATTTGGGTGGTAATTTCTTCTAGATATAAAGTGGATCAGACACAAAAAGCTAAATCTCCAAGCACAGACCAAACATGAGTATGAAGTCAGCAAATCCACCTAAATCTCAAAACAGGTGACCATTTCTCTCTCCATCCAACCCAATATTAAAGAAAACAAAGAATCTCAAGATTCACACACCCCCATAAAAATGAAAATCTCACACACATACAAACCGGGAAAGAAGCGATTTCAGGACATTTGAATCCTCCTCCTAACTCTCAAAATAAATACTAAATATGACCATGAAATGGAGAACCAGAGAAGTCCAGAAAAACACAACACAAAAATATCAAACCATTTCCCGATTCGAGCTTCAGATCTACAGTTTTCCAAAAAATTTAATTTGAAGATTTCAAAGTGGAAAAAGGACTAAGAACAGAACTTCCTTTTTATAAACATTAAAAATCCCAAGAGGAAGCCCAACAATCTCAAGACTATAAACATCATAGCAAGCAAAGAGATTCATTCAAAGAAGAAAACAAGATCAAGACGCTCTAAAAGGCACCAAAAAAGTCGCAGAGAAAGAAGCCCAAGAAATAATCAAATGCCACTTTTGCCTTTGGGCGTTAGGGAGCTCAATCCAAGCTCCTACCATTACATGAATTCACCTCATGTATAAATTTATAAAAATACAAAACACATTACAGAAACACTAGATATGGCGAAACGTTAAGGCAAATTAAAATTAACAAAAAAGTAAGAAGACCCAAAATCAAGGGAATCCATTTGATAAACAACTTGAAGCCCAATACAACATCAATAAAGTTGGGCAATCTTAGTTGGGCAATCTTAGATGACCGGGTTGTCATGAAAAAAAAGAGCATGCCATACTTTTCGTTGATTTCAGATGACTGGAATGCACTCAGTTTTAGATCAAGGGATTTGAATGATTTCAGATTAGCTGTTAAGCCTTTTTTCAATGATAGTCACTACTGAAAAAAAAAAAAAAAAAGTGAAATGGATGACTGCTGGGAGTTGGATTGGTTTGGGTTGTGTGTCAAATAATGAAAGTCATCCTTCATGTTAATTTGTTCTACAATTATAGGGCCACACCCACATCTATGAATCTTCACGGCTAGGTATGGTTTATGATGCTCTCTTTGCATTCCTTCTTCTCCTAAGCTTATTTCTTCATGACATAGCACAATGACAAAGAACAAAGGAATGGTGTTCCGGTAGTTTCATATGGCTATTCATGTCGAGTCCTCATTGCGAGTGCCATCTCCGTGAGGTGCAATGCACTCAACATAGAATTAGACTACTAGAGAGTACAACAAAAATAGGGATAAAAGTTTCAAAAAGAGCATATGATTACACAAAACAAAAATCACGGAACAAGAAATTAATAAAGTATCGGTAGCTTCACAATTCTGCATAAGAATTATATTATTATATAGGAAATTATGGCCTCATGGGCCTTGATCGATTACAGAGTTGGAGAAAAAAATCTTGGTGTCTATTTATTTGTTGGAATTCAAGAGACCCATGTTGGAGAGAATTCTATATTCTCTAAGGAGCGGATTGTTTGGAGAAATTTCTATTGGGGTGAACCAATGTACAAAAATCTATACATCCCATCCCATCCCATCCCATCCCATCCACAGGTGCAAAAGTAGGAAAATAAAAGTCAGTCTAACCCACCTTTCACTCTGTTTGTGCCATGGGTATGATAGGAGAGACTTTCGGTTTCTTCATGGACAGTCCGTAACAAATCCTATGAAATTTTGTTGGGATAATCTCGTTGTAGATGGAATTAATGACTTGTAGTTAGACTTTATTTTCTCAGCCTCGGTCCATTGTACTTAGGGTTTTACTTCGGTCTTCTCATCTACAACAACGATGGGGTTAGAATACCCCGGCTCAACGATGTCCCAATCCTTATCATCAATTGCCAAGGAATGCAGTTAAACTTTCCAATAAGCATAATTGGATCCGTCTAGGGCTTGGTAGTGGATGTTCCTTTTCTATTGAATTCCATTAGAGAATATTAATTTGAAGATTACGCAATGAATTAGTGCAACCCGCTTTGATATCACGTGAACATCGCTAATTTAAGCCTCGATATAGGCTAAGGTCCATTGAATCAATATCTTTAGTAGATTTCAACTCCGATTATTAATCTAGTTAATCAAACTAAATCCGGTAAATAAACAATCAATGCACAAGAGAAGAAAACGCATGATTTTGTAGGAAAAAAATCATGGGTCTTCCTGTCTAGGCCAATAGACAATCGAGCACTAATAACTGAAAGTTACAAAACTCATAGTACCCTTCCCAGTTGCAACTCAACCTAATGACCGCTCAATTTGCCGATGCCTCGCCGTGAACCTTCACCGTGCTTGAAATCAACACATTGAACGCGTCTTCAAGGTGTGTCTACTACGAGAGAGTGGACGGATGGAACTCCAAAGCTTCGATGTTTAGCGTTGCGGAATAAGGACTCTAGAAAGGACGGTGGATCTCTCAAGTTCTTCTCTAGGATTTAGAATTGGAGAGAAGTATCCTAGACTTGAGAGGGATAGAGCCTATAAATAAGTTTGGATTTGTGTATACATAGCCCTTAAAGTTTGGAAATTAAGGAATGGAAGTCCAAACAGGGAAAGAACTCCAAAACTGAGCAGGACTTCAGCGAGGCATGCGCTCGAGTGCGTGCTGTCTTGGCATGGGGGCTGCTCCTCCGCGCAAAATGTTCTCCTACGTGGGTCCTTGCTGCTTGGGGTGCACTCTTGCGCAGGACACGCGCATGGCCTCGGCCTAATGCATGAACTTGCACGTAATGCGCGTTTTTATGAGTGAACAATTCAAGTTATGATGGATCTCTTCTTGCAGTCTTTCATCTGCACAGTCCATCTAGTAAAATACAATTAAAATTGAATTTTCGATTTTGTCTATTACCCAATGAATTAGCCAACACACTCATATAAACCTTACACCTTTCGAAGCAAAGATCAAGCTCAACATCACAACTTCATCCTAAGAATGTGACCAATGGTGAAACGAAGCCTTCTTCTATGCCACCTGCCAGCGTGATGACCCAACTCATTTTTATCAATGTTTAGCGGAAGCTCATCAGGAGCCCCAACACTTATTCAAGCTTGGTTGGCCTTATATGGTCTTTGGTCTCTTTCAGGTAAGAACCTAACAATCCTTATATGGTCTTTGGTCTCTTTCGGTTAGAAACGTCACATGTTTGACACTCATTTAACTTTTTCTCATCATTGGTTTGAAATCGGAAAAAAAAAATTGATGCCTTTAAAACCTCTATACCATTGGTTTGAACTAGGCCTGTCAATGGGATGGGCCGTGCTTGGGCATGGGTTGTCCAAACCCATCCCGAATATTAGACGGGGCCTGCCGGGGGTTGTTCAATCCCGACCCTAAATTGAGCGGGCCTATGTCAAATCCCATCCCCTGCGGGCTCTGGCCCGGCCCGGGCTTTAGCACGATCTTGAATATAAGATCAAAATTCTCTAATTATTTCTATACTGTCAACGGACTTTAAACCCTCATTTTTTCCGGGCTTGGGATCGGCAATGCAATACAATGCCATAAGCAACATGGCGGAGTTAAATTTTTTCCTTCCACAACATTAAAAAATGAGAGTACAAATACAAGCAAATAAGAGAAATAATCTCAGTTAAATCATAATCTTGTTAGCTAAAAGATGTTCTTGCCTCTACAGTCCCAGTATTAAAAAATAAATCAAATAAAAATAAATGATATTCTTTATAGAGTCCAGAAGCCTGTGGTCAGGGGCAGTCGACCCACTTATATTCACCTGGGTGCAGGTGCACCTGGTAAATCTTGAAAACCCTTTTAGAGGGATATGGGTCATGCACCCTTGCCCCACTTAAAAATCCATCTTGCACCCCCCATTTAAAGCCCATCCTTAAAATGCACCCACCCACCCACATGGGCCACATCAACAATGGAGAAATCCTCTCACTCTCAGTTCCCCTAAATTGAGAACCCTTGGGCCTGTTTTGCATCGTTCTCGTGTTGTTTCTAGTTTTGTACTCAGATCAAGTTGTACTAAGATCGGGTTGTGCCGAGACTATACCCTTCAAAACTTGTTTGGCAACATTATATTAAATTATTCTATTGAAAATATGTTGTCCAGAACTTGTTTGGTAGTATTATAAAAGTTTTGGTCCAAAGAACGGAAGCAAGAGAATCATAGGATTTATAATGTGGGATCCACCTTTTTTTATTTGCAGTACTTTATTTTTGTCGTATATGGGACCCACCTGTAAAATTATAACTTGGTACCACATTTAAAAATTAGAACATAGGGCCCATATTTATAGGATTTACGATATGGGACCACTTTATAGGAATTATAATGTGGGACCACCTTTTTGTGAATGTAAATATGGGACCCACGTTTAGAAATTACAACATCGTACACACCTTTAGAAATTAGAATATGGGCCCACATTCATAAGATTTACAATGTGGGTCCACCTTTTGTGATCATGATCATGTGACCCACATTTAAGAATGACAAAGTGGAGACACATTTTTTGTGATTGTGGACACATGACCCACCTTTAGAAATTAGAATATGGGGACACATTCATAGGATTTACAATGTGGGCCCACCTTTATAGAATTTATAATGTTGGGCCATCTTTTGATTAATTGTAAATACATTACCCACATTTAGAAATTACAAGTGGTACCCACCTTTAGAAATTAGACCATAGGCCTTATAATGTGGTCCCACCATTATAAGAATTATAATATATATGGGTCCACCTTTTGTGATTTTGACCATGTGACCCACCCTTTAAGAATTACAAAGTGGAGCCACCTTCTTTGGGATTGTGAACATGGGGCCTACCATTAGGATAAGTGAGAGGATTTGAAATCTTTTTAAATGACCTATTTAAAAGATAAGAGATAAGTAGGAACCAACTGTGCTAGAAAGTTATTTCTTAAAATAAAAAAATTTTTTTGTTCCAACTTTCTTATGCCAGCGGGTTAAGATATTTAGATTCATTCCCGTGAGACCAAAATTGGGAACAATAATTACACTAACCAAACATGTTTTTCGTAGCCTCATCTCGTGGGAACATGGGAACATCCGAATGGAACGATGCCAAATAGGCCCCTTGTATCTCTCCAGCCCTTTTCCCTCTCCAATGTCTATTGGAAACTCTTCATCAACGCACCAAATCAACAGGTCTTCTCCCTCCCTCCCTCCCTAGCTCCCTCCCTCTTTGTTTCTCTTGCACGCGGTTTCAAGTCGACGACTAACGAGCTAGGCTCAAAACTTGCAGTCTTACAGATGTAGAGACATAGAAGAGGAGAAGATAGACCCAACTCCAAGTAATACTCCATGCTTCGTATTTTTTTATTTTACTATTTATTTGATGCAATCGTTGTCGAGTTAAAAATGATTTGTTCTGATTTTTCCCCTTAAAATAGTGGATCTGGAATGGATTAAGCTTCATTTATTTTTATTTTTTTAAAACTTATGAGTTCTCATGTGTTTCCTCACTTTTTTTTAAAGCTTTGTTTTGGATTATATGAAAAGTGGTTTGATTTTCACACGTCTGTAGTGTAGAGGCATTTTGATATCAAATGCAGTTGATTTTTGAGTAATCTGTTTGTCGATGGGGCTAGTTGTTGTTTGGTAATGTTATATTAACCCAGAAACAAGCCCCTCATAAATCAGAATTGTAAAATGTGGTTGGTGCTAGTATTTTGAGATCTTTGTACTGCATTCGTCATCTGCTAATGGGTCCTACTATTTATGCAATCACTCAAGGCACCAACTTTCTGTACATTATCTGCGTCTTTAGGAACATAAACTAAATTTATGGAAGAAAAAAGAAAAACTAACTTTCTAAAGTCTGAGATCTACTTAGTATTCTCCGAGAAACAAATGATGGGATTTATGTGAAGAAAGTATTAATGTGAAAAAACCTAATTAAATTTTGTAATCATTTAAATGAAATACATTTTCTCTTTGTCATTATTAATGTGAAGAAAGTATCACAAAATAATATTTTTGGACCTTTTCAATTGCCATCGTTCCGCACGCCTCAAACGAAAATCCTGGGTCTACCACTGCCTGTGGTCATCCAACCAACAAGTAATTCATGTGTTGTGGGAACAACAAAGTGAGTGGTCTGTATTAAACCCCCAAAATAGAAATAACGCTAACTAATTTGTCATATGCCAAATGATTATTCTAATCTCAATTCTGAAGAAGACATTTCCTATCATGATTTCACTAATTTTGCACTACTGCAGTATCCCCTTTGATCTCTGGCTCAGCTATCCTAAAAGAGAAAAAGAAGAATCTCTGGCTTGTGGGTAATGCTGCTCAGCTTTACCTACAAATAAAGTCCAACAAACAAAAAAGAGCAAAGAAAGCAGGACTGTGAATACTATATCTAGTGCCTTTTTATTTCATAAACCATATGGTGCATGCATGAAATTAATAAACCAAAACATTCCAAGTATATAATCAAATTCATGTATACAATTTACTTTTATCTCAAGCAACTGAAGCTAAATCAAAAGTTCAATAATCCATTAAACAAAAGCAAACACCAATCAACAATCATACAACACATTCAAGTTATCTTCTTGGTTCCTGAATAAGAGTGCTGTTATTGGCACACAAAATTTATCTTTTCCCACACAATTCCTCTCCACACACATTACTAAAATTTAAAAATGAATGTATTTTTTTCCACACACATCAAAAGTTTCTAAACTGCCCTTATATTCATTCCCCTCTTTTTTCTTCCCACACACATCTTCTTCTTGTTCTTCCCACACACAAACCAAAAGGGACTTCCACTCCACCGACTGGATCCATTTTCCGGTGATTCTCCGGCGAGCCACCGGCGTTCCTATTCCTCTAGACATCCTTCTCTTCCAAAGGTAAATGGATCCTTCCAACATTACCATTTCTTCTTCTTTCCTATCTATTCTTTACCATTTTTTTCCATCTTAGATTACTTATTTTTCCATGAAAACTTGTTATTAGGATAGATTTTCATTCAATGTAAGTTTTGACAAACAATGTTACTATTTTCTACGAGTTTTGGGTTGCATTTGATCCACCATCGTCGCGGTTTTAGGTTCAGAAATCGCGACTGTTCGGCTCTGGTTGACCGAACGGGTTGCAAATGTTCGGACACTAATGTCCGAACAAATTGGTTTTGTTCGGACACTCAGGTCCGAACATATAGAGATCTAGCAGTGAAATAAAAATTTTTTTCTTTCGTATTTTAGAAATGGATCGGCCAAGCTCTTCTCGGGTGCGACCTACTGCTTCAAATAGGAAGCGACATCAGATAGTAGAAGAGGTTGTAGAAGACCCAGAGGTATCTGAGGAAGAGGAAGAACAACAACAAGAGATGGAAGATCAACCAGCCCTGGGGCCACAAGATAGGTCCTTATTGACTAGCTTTGATACACATATAGCTGGGTACATTTGGATTGGATAGGTGTGTTTCACTTATTTCATATGAAAGTTTTATTAATTTGTTAATTTATTTAATTATGTATTAATGGTTGAATGTAGGATCGAGGCCCACTGAAATGTCTAAGTCATGGGCAGAAAGTGCCTTTGTGGCAACTAAATGAGTCTGACAGGTTTAGGGATTTAGTCTCGAGGTCCGGATTGGCTCCATTAGTGACTGCATCTTACCGCTCCATCAATAAGATTACTGTATCTGGTTTTGTGGAAAGGTGGCAACCTGAGACGAACACCTTTCATATGCCTTTTGGTGAGATGACCATCACCTTAGATGATGTTGCATCTATCCTAGGCATCCCAATGATTGGGCGGACGGTTTCTTATAATGAAAGAATGTCATATGAAGAAGCTCAAGCACTCCTTGTTGATGCACTAGGAGTAGAACCGGTAGAAGCACATGACGAGTTGATACAAGTGCGGGGCCAATCAGTTAGATTGGAGTGGTTACGGGAAAGGTTTGCCAGTTTGTCTGACGAGGATGGGGATGAGATGATAGACTCTGCAGTAAGAGCTTACCTTCTGTACTTATTGGGTTGTACCTTGTTTACTGACAAGAGTGGCACACGGGTGCCGATCATTTTCCTTACAAAACTCGTGGATGTAGAGGCCATACGTTCATATGCATGGGGTGCTGCTGCACTAGCATACTTATACAGGCAGTTGGGGTTAGCAAGCAGGCATGAAGTGAAACAAATAGCCGGCTATTTGACTCTATTAGAAGCTTGGGTGTACGAACACTTCGAAAGTTTGGCTCCGACTCCAAACTTACTCTATCAAGCCATTCAGCCCCGGGTTCATCGTTGGTTTCCTCGTAGAGAGTCTGCTCCTTTACAAAGCATACGAGAGAGAATTGATGTCATGAGTGCTGATCAGGTAATTAACTTGATGTTTCTTTTAAATAGTGTATCGGATTAACTTTTTATTTTCTATTATATACTTTCATATCTTACGATTGGACTAACTACTTTCAGGTGACTTGGGACCCATATCGTGATGTTAGACAATATCATCATTTCAATAAAGTTGCATACTACTGTGGGTGCATCAAATGTATGGATGTTGTTGAGCCTTATCACCCAGATAGGGTGCTCAGACAGTTTGGGAGAGTTCAGACGATTCCTCCACCGCCATTAGCCCCTATTCGTGCTACGCGAGGTCCGACTGCCCGTGACTATCAAATCGCATATCAATATATCAATCAAGTTTGGGAGGGATGGCCTAATCACCTGCTATCTGCATTGAATCGTAGTCAACCAGTTAGGCGTCCTGCAGATTGCGTTCCCGGGTATATGGATTGGTATGCACGAGTATCGTGGAGGATATTACAACACCCAAACTTTCATTCTAATTTCGCGCCCCGTCCCGAAGAAAATGAGCCAAGCGGTAGCAGTATGATTGACTATCAGCAGCGTAATTCGGATGCACTGATCATACTTGATGAGGTTACAGGAAGAGGTGAAGACCATTGGGTTGAAGATCCGCGGGGATTATATACCCATGTGAATCAGTTGGCACATATGTTACGGGGAGTTTCAATTGAGGATGCTCAACGAACCTTTCGACATCCCCACATGAGTTCACAAACTTACAGTCGCACTAGGACTAGGAGGGGAAGGGACAGTTGAAGAAATATAAATAGTTGTTATAATTGACGAAAAACAAAAAATCATTGTAATAATTTAACACAAGTACTAACATGGTTATTTTAAGGCGATGTTCTTGTGTAATTTGGTTTGAATCCTAATTGTCCTTACCTTCTCGTTTCTCTTTGGTTTGAATCCCAATTGTCATTTATTTTTAACATCTTTCACTGCAACTGATTTAGGAGAGTAGAGCTATCCTGTGCAGACGGTACCAATTCAAAAGCGCTTGGATCTCATCGAGTTGATGTGTCAGCTTTCATACTTGGTCTGCCTCTTGTTCTTGATATCACCTCGGGTTCAATCAAATGAGTGTTGTCTGGCATAGATAGCTCCCGTATCTTCTTTAGAAGTTGCAATTTCTGGTGGAATCATACTCATTGATCCGTTTTTCAAGTAACTCCAAATCTGCCTTGCAATCCAAACCCATAGAAGAACTCGTCATCGACGAAGTAGTTGGCAACATATCAAGCTTCTTCCAATGCTGATGTACACAGCTTAGAGGAATAGGCCGCCCTTGACTGATATATTCTGCAATCTCATGCGCACAGGGTAATCCATGTGTGCGTCGAATAACACAACCACACACACTGGCGTCAATTCCAACTAGATTAACTCTCTTGGTTTCTGTTAAAATTTTCTCAAGTGCATTTTTAGAGACATTACCACGAAGATCTTTGTATTCTGCCGGCTTGAAATTATGTTGCACAACTGTCTTACTTTTCTCAAACGAAGCTTTGATATTGGTATGCTGCAACTCAAGCAAATTATGGATTTTAGACCAAACTGCTTCAAAATTTCCTTGACTTGATCCAAGCTGTCTTTTGAGCTGTGCATGTGAACTCTTGGCCCTGCGTTGGATTATTAAGAGGTTAGTCTTATTAATTAATAAGCATAAATAAAATAAAGTAATTTTTTTAAAAATTACCTGTTCGAGGTAGTATTCCCAAAATGGACACAATTGTCTGTCCATGCGGAGACAAATCTCTCTTTGTTAGCATCCAACCAACTACCTTTCACGTAATTAAGTGCATCAGGGTACGTGCTGAATTCATTGTTTAGCTTACTAAGTTGTTCACCAAACTCATCTTCTGTGGATGAAGACACCAACATATTCCAGCTCAAAATAAACCTGTCCCATTTTCTTTCGTTTCGAACGACTTCTTGCATCTCGCCAATACGTTTCTATTAATGTGCCATTTGCATAATAAATGAGTAGCACCAGGGAATATTCTGTTAATGGCGTTCATGAGTGACAATTCTCTATCCATCACAATGACATCAGGAAGAATACCATCGCTAATAATAGAACGCAATACACCTAGTGCCCATGCATAATTTTCTTCAAGTTCAGCATGAAGGTATGCAAAGCATACTGAAAAAGTCATGTCTGTGGATGTGACTCCAACAATCTCCAGAAGAGGCATGCGATAACGATTGGTCTTGTAAGTACAGTCCATTATCAAGACATGTGGAAATGCACGCAACAAATCTATACTTTTTGGGTGCGTCCAAAACAAGTCAGTTACAATCTCGCTATCCTCACAATTCTTATGCCATTCTATGTAATCATGCTCTGCCAACTTACCAAGTAGTTGTTGCATCTGACTTCTTCCACCCCGCTCATTAACTTTATATCTGTAGCGTGCATTGTATATGGTCTTCATTGTGGTTACGTTTAATTCACTTCTTTGTCTCAACGTAACCAAAATTTCTTTTGGTCTAACCATGCTCTTCAACATGTCAACCAGCAACTTTGTTTCCTCCTCTGATAATCTTCCTGCAAATGAATGCCCTTCTAAATATTCCGCGGCCGAATGGTTATGCACACCACATATGACCTCCAACATCCAATCATAATTTGAGTCTAACTTTTTACCCTTTAGTGCGAAAGGACATCCACATTTCTTTGAACCGGTTTGTTTGATCATCTTTCGCTTTTGGCACTCTTCTTGTTTATATTGTCCATTTCTCTCGCAAGCAAGGAGTACTCTAGCTTTGACACCCACTCGAGCAGCATTTGAAACCTTTATCACGATAACAAACCCGTTTTTCCTTCCTACTCCACGAGCCCAACTAATCAACGAATCGCGACTGTGAAATATCTACAATAAATAAAAAAATTAAATACGAATTTAGTAATAAGTAAATGTAACTTGAATAATAAATCCTATATATGTTGGTCTTACCTCTTGAGTTATAAACTCACTCGTATAATCCATGACAAAGTCCGATCCAACCTGACTTTCTTACGTAGAGACCTGCATAATATATTAATTAAATATCACTGTCCGGATATTTACTTCCGAACATATAGCATATGTTCGGTCATATAGCATATGTTTGGAATCTCAGGACCGAACATATGATATATGTTCGTAAGTGTAAGACCGAACATATAGCTTATGTTCGGTTGTATAGGTCCGAACATATATCATATGTTCGGTCCTGTACGTCCGAACATATGCTATATGTTCGATTCTGAAATACCGTACATATCGGGAGGTACGAAGTTTCAGACGAGATGAAGAATTTACAAAAGATACAAAAATGAAAAAAAATATCAATGAAACATACCTTTCCACTACTGCTTTGATTAAAAGGCACCATTTGATTGTTGTTTTCATCCATCTCTTCCTTCATTGCACAATCAAATGGAGGAATGTGAATGAAAGATGAGTTGCAAAGGAAAATGAAGGAAGTGGAGAGTGAGATAGGATGCCCAGAAAAAATAAAATGCAAGTGACTGAAGATGA
Source organism: Litsea cubeba (assembly GCA_012931725.1). Classification (NCBI taxonomy): domain Eukaryota; kingdom Viridiplantae; phylum Streptophyta; class Magnoliopsida; order Laurales; family Lauraceae; genus Litsea; species Litsea cubeba. The sequence continues at coordinate 85,147,060 of CM022947.1, read as the reverse complement.
CTTGCCCAAGGAAGATGGAGGAAGTGGAGAGTGAGTTGGGAGAAGCTCTTTACGGAAGAAGAATGGAGATTGTGTGTGAAAAGAAAATCTGATTTGAGTTTTTATTGGATAATGGCTACTTTAGTCATTTCATAAAGGGGTATAAATGTAATAAGAAAAAACAAAAAATCCTTGTGTTTGAAAAGAAAATTTTTGTGTACCAATAGCAGCACTCCTGAATAAATGAAGGAGCTCGGCCTGGAATCATGAAATTATATTAGAGGGGTAGTTTCGGTAAATATATTAAAAACTTAATAAAATTATCTTATAGTTGGGTTGGGTAGGCCTGTCCTGCTCTGCCCAGTCCCAGTCCCATTTTGGCCAGATTTTTAAAAAATTATCCAAGCCTAGCCCGCTGGGCTCGATTTTTTTTAAAGCCTTGTGTTTTCGGGCTTAGGCTTCCCGCGCGCGCGACCTGATAGGTTAAATAAAGTAAATTTAAATTTATTTGTACACATTCATGAAAAAATATCTAGAAATATGTGATTCATATTCTCAAAAAATTATATAAATTCCATATCGATTGTCTTTTGAGATCTCATTTTTTCTCACTATATCATTGTTTTCAAATGTATATGAGCAAAGTAGTGTCAGCTGTATTTGGACATTGCACAGGCCTTGCAATTTACAATCACTCATTTTCTGTTGAAATTTGATTTTTAAATGTATTGAAGCTTCTACTAAATTTTCCAGAGCTTTATTTTTTTAAGATTTTCTTAATAAAAATGTTAGTTTGGTGCACGTGCAATGGGCTCCACTAGTATGTGTGTGTGTGTGTGTCTATATATATATATTTGAGATGGTCCACTGAGGACAGTCCTTACTCACCAAAATAACGACCCGGCCTCACCATTCGATTGAGACCCTCTTCCAACGGTAGTCACCAAGCATATAAAGCAAAAGGAGAAAAAATTGGGGAAACGAAAAACAAAACCGCCCAAAATCTTTCAGCAAGTGTTCGTTCCCTTTCTCTTTGCCCTAGGGGTGCACAGCGGGCGGCTTGGGCGGTTATTGGGCGGTTTAGGCAGTTTTATTTTATCGCGGTTTGTAAAAAGTAGAAATTATAACTGCCCAAAGTATAGGCGGTTTGGGCGGTTTTTTTAGCAGGCGACTTGGGCGGCATGTTGGGCGGTTTGGTATTTGTTCTTATCTCTCTTTAATTTTTTATTTTTAATAGAATGTGACTAAAGTTTCAAAGTACTTAACATAAAGAATAAAAATTAAACATGATTTTTAATAAAAGTCAATAATCAGTAATAAACATAATTTTCAACTAAGTATATCAATGTAAAATTAAAGTCCAAATGCATCACCAAAATTAAAAAATACAATCACTTATATAATCTAACGTCCAAAAGTCAAAAATCTAATAAAGAAACATCTAAATTCGAAAATTCAATGTCTAAATTTCAATAAATAAACCTCCAAATTTCAAAATTCAACGTCCAAATGCTAAAAGAAATTCAAAATCTAAACTTCAAATTCGTAAAGATCGATATATAATTTGAAGAGTTTTTTTTTTATAATAATGAGCGGGCAGGGCGGTTTGAAACCGCCTACTCAAATGTCAAACCGTAACTGCCTGCTCATTAGTACGGATTGAAACCGCCCCGCCTGCCTAAAGGCGGTTTTGACATATATCCACTTGTAGTGGGGCGGGGCGGAGCGGAGCGGGCGGGTTACAGTTATTTTTGTGCAACCCTACTTTGCCCTCTTCATCGCCCTTGCTCCTACTCAACTCATGACCCACGCCCTGCAATTGGACCATCTTCTTCTCCCCCTCCCTCTTCTTGTACGTCTCCTTCATTTCTCTCTCGATCTCACCGGAATGAAGAAACCACTTTCTCATCTCTTTTGGTTACCCTTCTTCCTCTCTCTTTCGGTCGCAAAAAAAGTTGTAAGCGCATAAAATGTCACTCACAAAGATAGGGGGTGTAGCCGGAGCTCTTTGGTTGAACATCGATGCCTGCCTGAAACCTGAGAATGGGAGGAAGAACAGTAGGTCAGAGGGCCCTGGCTGTGGGCAGCGCAGGGCTCTCCGATGCCTAAGTCAGTATGAGAACTGGACTAAGGGTAGAGATTTTGGGGAAGAAGATGATACCAGTGTGTGGTTCTCTCGGCCAGGAGAGATCTGGCATATGGTTTTTTGTATGGTGGGTTGGATCTCATCCTCCTTTGCTCTCTGCGCCTGCTGCTCTTTATATGCATAGGGAGAGGGGGAGAGTTGACTTTGAGGTAGTTCGCCGTCCCATCATAGCCCACTCTGTCAGGCAATAGGGAGGTATAGTCCCATCGTAGCCCTCTCTGGCGTCTGTGGACACCGATCTGTCAGGAAGCATGGGCAGTATGGGAGGCTCTGTCAGAGAGTATGGGCGGTGCCCTTGTCTTGTCGCACGTGCTGTAGCGTGCTTAAGTGTCCATGGGAGGACAGCTGTCAGCCCCTGCCTTGGCTAGCTCTGGCATCCTGACCGAGGTCAGGGTGTGTTGCCGAGGTCGGGGAGCCGAGGTCGGGGCGACCTTGAATGGCTGGAGACCTCGAAGGGACGCCGAAGTGGAGGACCGGGATGAGTCCCTAGCCGGGCTGGGGATGCCTGGCCAAGGTGGAGCTTACGAGCGTATAGCCGAAGTGGATTCACTTTGCTTGTTTTGAATTCATTTTTTGTCCTGTGGCTGTGGTTCCCTTGTTTTGAATTTTGTAGAGCTCGAATCAATGAATGTGGAGTGAAATGTAATTCTTTTGGAGAAGGTTGACATCTCATTTTTTTATATGTATTATATAAACTTATGTATTATATCCTCTGCAGGTGGGGATTCAAATGCCTGCAATCATTGCTAAATCAATCTCACTACTCTCTGATGCTGGTCTTGGAATGGCCGTGTTCAGTCTTGGTCTGTACAGGTTCTCACTTTTGGAAGTTTCTACTTCATTTGTTGGCACTTGGCAGTTTGAATTGAAGGCTAGATGATAATTTTTCACAGACAGCTATCTTTTGAGTAATTGCATGTTTGTTTATGGCATTACAGCCTTGGATCATTGCATGTGGGAACTCGATTGCAGCCTTTGCCAAGGCTGTTAGAGTCCTCATTGGTCCAGCGGTTATGGCTGTTGCTTCAATTGTTGTTGGATTGCGTGGGGTCCTCTCAGGCAATGTCATTGTGCAACCACTAATCCAATTGTTGTTTGAAGATAAAGAGAAAAGAAGAAATTGATCGGTTAGGGACATTCTATCAATGATAGATTTCCTTTTTTTCTTCTCTATTGAACAAAACCTAAACGATGCTATGTAGATTCCATGAAACATGGTTCCCACAAACAGATGAAGCGCATTTGTTTAGTGATTGGGATGATTGATCCTTTGGACACCAAGTGATGTGCCATAGAAGGCAGAAGTTGGGGTGCATTCCCAACATTACTAAAAGGCTTTGAAATTCTGCCGTCGAGTGTAGATCATTCCTTAGATGCTATTTTGGAGGTGTACTTTTTTCTTTGGACACCACTTGTTTCTTTATCTCTGATTTCTCCTTGCTACAAGTTACATGCGCACGTAACTTTGTGTGTGTACATGTAAGTTATAATAGAAGATGCATCTGCCAACAGCTATGCGTACGTACTTGTTTACACGGAGCACTTGCGCATATTCTCCCACAACTGAACAAAACCGAGTATTAATCAACCCAGTAATGTCAGTGTAATTCTTTAACCGAAACCATTGCTATGTTAAGACAGCCATGCCCAAAACTCTCCACAATCAGATCATTTGTCATTCGGTGGCCTTGTGCTAAGCAACAGACTATATATACAAAAACAGATCGATCACTTGGATGGAAATTTTTGATGTGGCAGAAGTATTTGGGGGCAAACTTCAATGCTAGTAACCTCCATATGAATGGCCTGTTTCAAAGACTATTGAGCTGGCCCACGTGATTACAAGATGAAATTGAAGCCTTTGTTGGATATAGCCAAACAAATGCTTGTGGCTCCTGTAAGCATGCGTGCATAGAAAATTTTTTTTTTTTGCTGACGGTTGATGTTCTTTTAATATGATCACAGGGTTATCTTTGGGATGTTAATAGCTCTCCCCATAACACTAGTTTACTACATTCTATTGGGATTCTAGAAGAGCCCCTGAAAGGAACAAAGAAAAGAGCATGCAGTAAAAACTGCACTCCAAAATGAAAAAAGAAGCTTATGTAAATACCCTTTGATGGGTTTTATTTTTTGGGTCTACCTTTATTCTTTTGGTTTGGCAGTGAAATTGAAATTTTGTGATGGCAATTTGAGGGTGGAATACATACCCCAGAGTAGGAAGGAGAGAGAAGAGAATGATTGTTGGAGTAGAGTTTTTGAATCCTTTTCATTTAAGTTCACACTTTTCTTTTTTTATTGTAAAAGAGTGGAAGTAGTAGGCTAAGATGTTAGCATTCCACTGTGTACTTGAAAACAGAAAAGGCTAATTTGGAAAGTGAATTCGTATTTTGAGTCCTAATTCCTGCCCTTATTGTCTTGGTTTGGGGCTAGACTCTTACTATCTCTGATCGAATTGGCACTTGATTTTTCAATTTAATGTAAAAGGATACTCTCTAGCTCGCGGAGCCAATATCTTTTTCATCTAATTGGCAAGGATCTTTGGCCAAAATAACACAGACTGTGGGGCCAATTTGTCTAACAACTGAGACTTTTGGGTAGGACCCTATCTATCTAGAGTGGAGTCTATTTGATAATGGTCTGGATTGATGAAATGCTACAACAGATTTGAGGATGTAGAAAAAAATCTGAGTTGGGCATGAGATTACATTTGTGTCTCTACCTGTGGTTGCTAACCTCTCTCTTTCCTCTCTCCCACTTGGAAGATGACCTTTTTTTTATCGTTTCAAATTGCATGGTCAATGGTGATGACTGAATATCCAATTCTATCATATGTTCTATAGGCTATGCCCACCATCATAAGACATTGCTTGAATTTTATGAAGACTTCATTTATGTGCAGCTTAAGATGCAAAACGGGCTGTGCCGTGGGCGTGCTAGTCAACGTGCTGTGGCCCGGCCCGGCATGGCCATGGGCATGACCCAGTCCAGGCTGGGTTGCTCGTGGCCAGTGGCACAGCAAAGCCTGTAAATCTTTTGAAAGGAAATTATGAAAGATGTATATTTTCTTTCTATAAATTAATGAAATTATCATAGTTCTATTTTGTTTTTACGAGGATCTAGGATTTTCTTCAAATTAAAAAAAAAAAAGCACGTGTCAGCCCCGCCCGAACCATCCATTTAGGGCACAGCACAACCAACTTGGGCACGGCACGGCCCGTGAAAATTGACAGCCCAGCCATAGTTTGATGGGCCGTGCCATGATCTCTAATCTGATGAGACCGTCATTAGGATTGATGTAGCCTAAGAAACGGTTTCCAATTGATTGTAAACTCAACAGCCCAAACAATACCTCTAGCAACAGAAGTTCTTATGTTACAGCAATAAAAGAGGAAACAAAAAGTAAAGAGAGAGCAGAGGGGAACTGCTCACTGCTCACTGCCCTGGACCGGATCTGTTTGCAGGAGAAAAGAAAGAAAGAGAGAGCAGCAATGTTCTGCTACTTAATTAGGCTCGAGCAGTCGCCATTGCTGTCAGTTTGCAGGCACATTGAAGGGTATGGGCGTGATACGAGACAAAGGGAAAATCTCCAAATCCAAACAAATTGAAAAGGGGACGAGTTTTTTTCTGCAGCACCACCTACAGCCTAACTGTCTGTGCATGCAGATGATGCCCAAACTCAGATGACCCAACTCAACCAAGAGACTTGAGGAGGGAGCAGCAGCAGCAACAGCAAGAGACCGTGAACGCGTCACTTCTTCTGTGTACTTTGGAACCAAATAACCATCAATGGATATGTACGTTAGAGATGTGTGATATCTTACTCCAATACTCGCCTCCTTCTTTACACTTTTCCGTTACCAAAGGACAATCATCAATAACCAGTGTATCCAGTGTGAGAGGAAAGAGATCAGGAAGCACCCTCAACTTGGAGCAATTCCGGAAAGTAACATGGATTATATCACCTTCTAGCGCAGTCCATTCCTCCAGATCCGGCATACACCAAATGTATAGCATCTTCAACGATGGGAAACCCTTCACCATGCCATCGCCATATACTTCACGCCCCACTTTCTCCAATCCATAAAGATCTCCAAGAGATGGATGTGCGAGAGAAGGGAGCTGACCAAAAGGCGGGAGGACACGACATTTGCATGTGTACAAACAGATAGAAACGAGTTTGGAGAAGCTTGAGTCCCCCAACCATGTTGGAAATCTGACACCACAGTAGCCAGAAATCTCTAGGCTTTCGAGGTTGGTATGAGGCTGGAGGGCATTGAGTACCTCCTCCTCAATTCCTTCCTGTCGTGAATCCACGTCATGGGATTCCCATTCCAACCTCAAGTGGTTAATTTTCTGCTTATTTTTCAATTCAGCCTCTTTGGCCTCCTCCACACTGATCACATTCTCAAGCTCTGAAATGCGAAGTGATCCTCGTAGGCATTTCAAGTTCTGCAGCTCGTTGACCCTGTATCCAATCTCTCTTCCCGCAAACGGGATAGAAGCAGAGCATCCGTATGAAATTATCTTTCTTAGGCTGACTAGGTTGCTAAAGTCACTAGGTACCTCTACAAGCTTAGAGCAATATGCGAGATTCAAGGCTTGTAGATTGTAGAGTCTGGTTATTGATTTCGGTAACCTTCCAATCTTAGTAAAAGACAAGTCAAGATACCGCAGCTGTATCAAATTTCCGATTGATTCTGGCAATTCAGTAATGTGATTTTTACTCAAAATCAAAATGCGTATATGCATCAGATTTACAAAAAGATCAGGTGGGATGGTAAGTACAGGATCAAAATAAGGTGAGTATCCTACCAATTTAAGTGTGCGCAGACTTTTAAAGCAATAGAGATCCTTGAAATTGAATGATTCCACACTAAACCCGGACAATTCGCATGATACGTGGCGTACCTTTTCAGCATTTTTATGAGACTTCCAGTCTCCGATTTCCAAAATCTCAGCTCCCGAAAAGGACCGTGCAAGATCATGAATGAGGTCGTGCATTCTGAAAAATGATCCTTCTGTATAAAGTAAAGACCTTGAAACCAAATCAGCGAGATATTCCATTCCTATGTCTTCCATGTCCTTACGTCCTTCAGACTGAATAAAACCTAGTGCCATCCACGACCAAACAAATTGCGCGCTAAACATGATATAGGGACCTTTAGGAAATACGGAACAAAACTCAAAACACCGCTTCAAATGTGCTGGCAAGTGATGATAACTTAATCTTAGAGCGGGCAAAATGTCATTTCCTTCTTCTGGCAAATCCCATATTTCGCTTTGTAAGATTGATTTCCAGTCGACAACATCTACGTTAGAGCGTAACAGACCTCCGAGCGTCTTCACTGCCAAAGGCAACCCATTGCACTTGTTTACAATTTCCTTGCCTATCTTCACCAAGTCCGGATGTGCATTTGAATTCCCTTCTACAAAAGCTCGTCTTTCGAACAGAGACCAGCAATCATCATCAGACAGACCCTGCAAGAAATGAGTGGGAACTGTTCCCATGTTTGAGGAAACCCTTTGGCTTCTCGTGGTTACTAGAATTCTACTTCCTCTTGCCCCAACTATCAATGGAGCTCGTAGGGCATCCCAATCATTGCAGTTTTCATGCCAAACATCATCCAACACAAGCAAGAACTTCTTCTCTTGCAGAGCGCTCTGAATACTAACTTGAATTGCATCCAATTCCGAGTTGGTAAGAGGAGAAGCACTCTCAGGAAGAACCTTCACTGCAATGGCTTTTGTGAGCCTCATTAAATCAAAGTCTTCCGACACATAAACCCAGGCACGTACATCAAAATGTTTCTTTACCCGTTCATCATTGTAGATCAATTGAGCAAGTGTCGTCTTCCCAAGTCCTCCCATACCGCAAATGGGAACGACCTGGATACCTGAGTCCGTGGCAGAAGAGTCGAACGATGTCAACAAACCAACCACCTTCTCTCTGTCAGTTTCTCTTCCGAATACAATCGACCCATCTATAATGGAGCCAGTCGGAGGCCTCTTTCCAGGTACGAGCCTTTTAGACTTGAGTATCACTTTGAGGTGGAGGTGATTGCTTCTGCTCTCAATCTCTTCTAATCTCTCTCTCACCTCCTTCATTCGAGGACCCAAGTTAAGATTGGAAACAAAACAAGAGAATAAGTCGGATACCTGATCACGCTTCCTCTTTCTTGTTTGCATAGGTTCTTCTAGTTTGGATCGAAGGATTGCGTATTCGACTTCATCGAGGATGTCCTCGGCGTCGTAGGCGGCATCCTTAAGTTCTCTCAGCCACAGGCGAATTAATTCGTCTTTGATTTGTCTGCCTTCTGCGTCGTTGAGAAGGGCTTGGATTCTCGAGAAGGCTGATTTGAGCTTGTCGGCCTCTCCTCCAACACCGAAGAGAAAGCCTAGGCTTTTGAGGAAAGGAGGGGCCAATTTATCGAAAAGACCTTGGAAGAGGGAGCTTAAACCTGCATCTACCACCTTTGAAATTGTAGAATCCATAGTTCCAGTAGCTGAGATAGATAGATGAGATGAGATGAAATGAAAGAGGGAGAGGGAGAGGGAGAGGGAGGATGAAGAGAAAAACACAAAGTCAATAACCACGTCTTCAGAACAGCAGAACACCCACCCCATCCAAAAAGAGTAAAGAGAAACAGCGTGGGCCCCGAAATCTGAGTCACATTGACTGCAATTGAAGTAGGTTGCAGACGCCAAAATTGCACGGCTTTTCCACTCTATTAAATTTAAGACCACTAATTAATAGATAGATGCACTAATGGCTTACAAGAGTCATTGCAAAAATGGGTCAGTAGATGAGCAATTTAAGACTACTAATTAACCATTTTTTTTTAGGTATTGGGTTTTTATGGGTTTATTTATTTCTTCTAAGTTGTTTTTATTATTGTGTTGTCTATGAACTTTTATTTTCATATTATATTTTTGTGGTATTTTTATCAATCTTTTTTTTCTTATTATGGATTTATTCTTTTGGTTTCAAAAGAATGTTTGAAGCAAAATACTCAATTGATTTCAAAAAAATTAAAAGTACTCTCATTTTGAAATTAACCAACTATATTTTTTATTATTATAGATTTTAATTTTGATTGTAATTTTTATCAACTCAATATAATTTTGACTAATTATTATTTAATTTTTTTAATTATTTTATATACTATAATTTAGAATGTTTTGCTAGTTTGGAACATTATAAAGATTGGGTTGTTTCGTTTGAGATAATAGAGTTCATGGACTGGGTTTGGAGGAGTTGGATTTATTTAGTTAATTTTGTTTAGCATTTTGGTTTTGGAATTGTACATTAGTCAATATGACCAATCTAATTTATATATATATATATAATTGTCTTTTATTTATTTTTTTCTTTTATTATGCATTTGGATATGGTCGATGAGTGAGCTTCAAAAAGGTTGTTGGTTGTAGCTTTGTTTAACAGTATTTATTTAATCAAAGTCCCTCCTATTCTTAATTTACTTGATGGAAGGGCAGTTGCAAAAGGCACGCTCAAATATTTATTTAGTTACGATTTTTTTTCACTGTATATTGTGTTATATGAATTGTGGGATAATAAATGTTATTTTTAATTTATAATTTAAAATTATTCTTTTACAAACCCATTGAAATAGTTTTTAGAAATATGAAATATGAAGTCCATCAAATCAAATCAAGGAAAGAACCAAAATATAAATGAAAATGTGAAGGGCCTAATTGAATGATTTTTATAATTTCAAACGAATGTTGATTGAAGTGAAATTAAACAAATTGAAGTGCTCTCATATTGAAATAAACCAATTATTTATATACTGATTGGTTTAGATTGCAATTTTTTTATTGTCTCAATATATTTCATCATCATCAAAACCTTGTCCAAACTATATTGAGGTCGACTACATGAATTCTATTTCTCCTTCTGATCAAACTTGTGTCAAATCCTCATATAAGTTGCACTTCTTTATATCTATTTTTGCTCCTCAGCCTACCCTTTCCCTTCAGTGATCCATGAACCTATATAGCCAAATTACTTTTCCTTACCGGCACCATTGCCGACGTTCGTTGGATATTTTTAAATCATATCAAAAAGGTTTCTCTAATTTCATCCCCTATTCATGCTACCTCTAATGCTCTCAAAATCATTCATTTTTATTTTTTATCTTTTATAGTTTACCACACATGCACCTCAATATTCTCATCTCTACTAAATCCATTTTGTACATATGCTGCTTCTTGGTTGACCAACATTTTGCTCTATATGTGATAGCTGATTTAATCACTGTCCTATAAAAACTTTCCATCATCTTGTTGGCATTTGTCGGTAACAAAACACTCCAGAAGTAAATATCCACTTCAATAAATATTGCTTTTATCATATGTTTGACACCTTCATCAATCTCTCTATCCTTACTGCCAAGTAAAGAGAATGAAATATCTTTGTGGTATCTCGTGGTCTTCAATTCTTACAGTTGTTTTAACCCTTTACATATGCTCATTGAAGTTGCAATCCATGTACTATATTTTTGTACAACTTATTTTAAAGACTTTGGATTATAAAGCCTCTCGTCATCTCTAAAGTTTTGTATTCACATCTCTTATTCATCCACCTTCACTGAACAACATACACCAAGGTATATCAACTTGAATATAAGCAATTATCTCATCCATAATCAATGTAAAGAGATATGGGTATAGGAATAACCCCTTAAACAAATCTATGGTCATTGAAAACTCACCTGGCTCTTCATTGATAGTTCTCACACTTGTTACCACTCCTCCAGATTAAATCTTTAGATGCCATGTCATAAGGTTTTTCTAGGTCAATAAAGATCATATCCATAAGTAGATTTTTCCTCTTCACTCAATATCTCTCCATTAATTACCTAAGTGAGATGATAGCTTCCTTAATTAACCTAATTACTATAAAACCAAATTGGCTTTCAAATATCTTGCTCTTCTGTTTAAATTTTTGCTTCATTATTCTCTCCCATAACTAATGTTTCTAAAGTTTAATCCGATGAACCGTCTCAATATATATGAGACAGATTTTTTTTTCTTATTTTAAACTTTTATTAATTTCTCATATTAATGTTTTAAACTTTACATCTTATAAGAAAAGCTTACGGAAAGGAAGGAAATATTGACTGACGAGTTGATGCGGCATGAGCCCCTGTGGTGGCTTGAGGAGAATAGAGAACTGGCTTGTTTTTTTTTCTAATCCTTATCCGCTTTTAGGTACAAGAATTGAATTTTTTACTACTTCTGCTGGGATGGCGTGATTTTAACAACTTTCAGTAACTGTATAATACATTTGTGTGGGGGTATTTTCACTAAGCCGAGATCAGCACTAGCCCAGGCCTCAAGACAGAAAGATTACCCCCCCCTAGGCCAAGGGTAACCACGGCCGAATGACCGCGGTCATTCGCCGAGGTGAGAGCTCCCGAGGTCGAACCTACCCGACCTCGGCATCGATCCCGACGACACGGATTTGACGGAGATTGACGGGACCAGCGACAGGGCAACGGCGCATGCTAAAGCATGCCCTGCAGACTATCATCACTGACAAAACGGCGCGCACAGGACACGTGCGCCCCTAGGGCATGGCTCCGGGCCAGGCCTGATGGGACCTGGCCCAAAAGTCAGAACCGCCGCCTGACCCAGCGAGCCTAGCATTTAATGAAGCATGGGTCAGCATTTAATGCATTATGGGCTGAGTGGACGCAGCCACTCGAGTGGCCGGCCCAGTCTTGGAACTCGCCCGCAATAGTCAACCCCATCGCCTATAAATAGCGCCTCTACCTCCATCCTAAAGGTACGCAACCCATAATATACACTCTTACTCTGCAATTTCTTCTCCTTCTCCCTTGCTCGTTCCCTGAACTAACTTAAGCATCAGAGAGCCTTGCGCTGCCTGCAGCCAGGGTCCTCTGACATGTTTTCCTCTCTTCCTCCTCAGGTCCAGTCGGAGCCACATCAATCTTCATCCAAGCCACCCGAGTCAAGGGTCTTAACCCCTGATTTAAAGTCCTTAATTTTTAGGCACTTACAATTGGCGCCGTTTGTGGGAAAGTACTAACCCATACCTCAAAACCTTTTCCAAAACCCTTTCCAATCACCATGGCTCCGAGAAACAAGAGAGGCGCAGAGCACCCGAAGTCCCTCCCCGCAGGGCCACTGGTTCTCCCTGGGCCATTGCCCTACGCATCGAGGGAGGCCGCACAGGTAGAAAGCTACCACACCGAGTCCGCGTAGTCCCCGCTAGAGGTGGAGGATCCACCGCGGCTGAACGCTCCCTCCAGGAGCGCTTCTCGAAGGGCAAGGCCCCGGCAGCGGCGGGGTCACATCGATCCGGGCGCCACTCCGACCGTGGAGGCGACAGAGCCGACCCCGCTCAAGCCGCAATCAGGGCTCAGAATCTCGCCCTCCAGGAGAAAGACGATCTCATCCGCCAGCGTAGGCGGCAGCTCCGAGAGAAAGAAGTAGTCTCCGGGGGCGGTGATCCCGTAGGCAGGAAGGATCCCGTCACCGGCAAAGACTTAAGGGAGCATCTGAACGATAAAAGTTGCGAGCGGAGTCACGTCGGGAGTTCTTGCCATAACCACGAGGACAGGGGGTCGGTGCCGAGATCGGAGGCGGCAGATCAGCAGGCTCTGATCGACCGCCTGGTCAAGCAGGCCATCCAGAATACCCTGAAGGAAGCAGGGCTCGCCCAAAACCAGCCAGACCTCCCCGACTTCGCTGGCCTCGACTCATCACCCTTCTCCAGAGAAATAATCGAGTACCCCCTCCCTAAGAAGTTCAGCGTTCCGAGGTTCGTACTCTACGACGGAACCTCGGATCCAGCAGCACATCTCCGCCATTTCACCCAAAAACTGTCCGTCTAGGGCGACGTTGGGCACCTCAACTGGAGAGTCTTCTCCTCCAGCCTGGGGGACCTTCCACTGAAATGGTTCTGTGCGCTCCCCGAAGGATCGGTCACGAGCTGGGCTCAGTTACGGGACTCCTTCCTTGGGAAATTCCAGGCGCACAGAGTCATTCCCAAGACCGACAACGACATCATGGCCCTCAGGATGAGGTGGAGTGAAAGCATCACTCAATTCGCCAAAAGATTCTGGACGGTTTACAGTCAAATCGACAACTCCTCCGAAGACGTCGCGATCAAGTCTTTCCAGCACGGCCTCTTGCCAGGATGCGAGCTTCGAAAGGAGCTCGTCCGAAACCCTGTCCTCTCGGTAACAGCCCTCATGGCGAGAGTGAACAAGTACATCGAGCAGGAGGAGGACGAGGCACGGGCCAATGAGAGCTTTGGCGTTTCTAGGAGCAAGTCTCGGAACGAGAGCCATCCTCTGCGGGAGGACCGACCGCGACAGGAGGATCGATCTCGGCGGGAAGATCGAGCCTCTGGGGGGCAGAAGAGGACCTATCGCAGAGAAGAAACAAGCCGAGACCACCACTCAGGTGGCCAATCGTCGACCCCGACCCACGCTCCAGGAGGAGGTAAGAGACATAGACCGTCCTACTCTTCCCGCGGGAGGGTCAATACGGTTTTCAAAGAGCCGATTCACCAGATACTGGAGAAGATCCAGGGAAAGCCATACTTTAAATGGCCATTCCCTATGAAGGGCGATCCCTCCATGAGGGATCAGACGAAGTTCTGCGCTTACCACAAGTAGAACGGGCATAACACTGAGGGCTGCTACTCCCTCAAGGATCACCTCGAAAGGCTCGTCAAGGACGGGCACCTGAAGGAATACTACAAGATAGCAGGCAGCGGGAGCAACGACTGACCTCGACGCCGAACTGAGGAGAACCACGACAGCGACGGGTCGGAAAGGATCATTAGCGTCATCCACCTGGCCCCTACAAAGCAGAGCAGTAGTCAGGCGCGCGCCGAGGCCAGGAGGGCCTCCCATGGGAAACAGGTCATGTCGGCCGAGCTCGGGCCATCCACTAAAAAGGCTCGCAAAGAGAGGCCGAAGATCTGGTTCTCGGACGAGGACCTGAAGGGGGTTCAACTCCCTCACAATGACCCACTAATTATGACCCTGAAGTTGGGGAATTGCAAGGTGCAGAGGATCCTCGTCGACCCCGGCAGTTCGTCCGAGATCCTCTATTTCGACTGCTTTACTAAGATGGGGCTCACAGAAGAAGACCTCCAGGAGGCGCGAACCCCCCTGATAGGGTTCAGCGCCAAGCCCGTATACCCCAAAGGGAGAGTCTCCCTCAAAGTCCAAGTATGGGGCACATCAGTGGTGGCTGACTTCCTCGTGGTAGACACGCCTTCTCCCTACAATGCCATCGTAGGGAGAAGCTGGCTACACCAGATAGAGGCCGTCCCCTCTTCCTACCATCAAAAGCTCAAATTCCCTTTGGAAAGGGATGGCGGAGTTGAGATAGTCACAATCGACGGAGACCAGCAAATGGCCAAGCGGTGCATGATGGCCGTGGTGTCCGGCAAGGAAGAGCCGAAGCAAGTGCACATGGCAGAGCTAGAAGCAGAGCTAGACAGGGTCGGCCGCGATCCAGGAGAGAAGAGTATCGAGGATCTCACCGAGGTCAGGATCGACCCCAGTGATCCTGAGAGGCACTTCCTTCTTGGGAGTCAGCTCGCCGAGCAGGAGAGGTCCGAGCTGCTCGGTTTCCTGTTGCAAAGCAGAGACGTCTTCGCCTGGACCCCGCAGGAGATGCCAGGCGTGAGCCCCGAGGTTATGAGCCACAGGCTAAATGTAGACCCTCAAGCCAAGCCAATAGTTCAGAAGGCGAGAAGGTCCGGGATCGACCAGTCTGCAGCCGTGGTCGAAGAGGTGGAAAAACTGCTAGAGGCGAGCGCCATCAGAGAGGTCTAGTACCCGAAATGGCTGGCGAATACCGTGGTAGTAAAGAAGAAGACCGGAAAATGGAGGGTCTGCGTCGACTTCACTGATCTCAACAAAGCATGTCCCAAAGACTGCTTCCCTCTCCTGAAGATCGACCAGATGATTGACGCCACCGCCGGTCACGAAAGGATGAGCTTTCTCGACGCCTACCGCGGTTATCATCAGATACCCATGTACGGACCAGATCAGGAAAAAACGGCATTCATCACTCCTAGGGGGACCTACTGCTATAAGGTAATGCCGTTCGGACTCAAAAACGCGGGGGCAACCTATCAGAGGTTGGTCACCAAAATGTTCCAGGAGCAGCTCGGCAAGACAGTCGAGGTATACATCGACGACATGGTCGTCAAATCCACCCAATCTCACGACCATCTGGCGGACCTCGGGCAAGTTTTCGACGTTCTTCGGAAGTTCGGGCTGAAGCTGAACGCCTCCAAATGCGCCTTCGGGGTTGGGTCCGGCAAATTTCTAGGAAGCCTCGTCACGCGACGCGGTATTGAAGCAAACCCGGACCAGATCTCCGCGATCCTGGAATTCAGAGCCCGGCAACAACGAAGTAGGTCCAAAGGCTCACCGGCATGGCCGCCGCCCTCAACCGCTTCATCAGCAAGTCTTCTGACAAGTGCCGCCCTTTCTTTCAATTGCTAAGAAATAACCTGAGATTTGAGTGGACCCCAGAATGTGATTCGGCCCTCCAGGGACTCAAGGCCTACTTGGCCTCGCCTCCACTACTATCAACCCCGAAGAAAGGCGAAACATTGTATTTATACTTGGCAGTCTCCAGCCATGCGGTGAGCTCGGTCCTGATCAGAGAAGATGAAGGGCAGCAAAAGCCCATCTACTATACAAGCAAGACCCTCCTCGACGCAGAAACCAGGTACCTGCCAATGGAGAAACTCGCACTGGCCCTCGTCAGTGCCTCCCGGAAGCTCTCGCACTATTTCCAGGCCCACACAATAGTGGTGGTTACGGAGCACCAACTCAAGTCTGTCTTCCGGAAGGCCGACTTCTCTGGGCGAGTTTCGAGATGGGCCGTGGAGCTAGGGCAATACGATATCCAGTACCAGCCCCGAACAGCGATCAAAGCACAGGTCTTGGCAGATTTCATCGTCGAGTTCACTTCTCCGAGTTCGGCGCCAAGCCCACTCGACCCCGAACTGGGGGGCAAGGGGCAGGATGGCCTGGTCCCGGAGACTGATTACGAGCAATCTCGGTACACCTCCCGAGATCCGGCTTGGAAGGTCTTCGTTGACGGGTCTTCCACCTCTTGAAGGGCCGGCGTCGGCGTAGTCCTCCAGTCTCCAGAAGGGCTAGTAATCGAGCAAGCCCTGACCCTTGACTTCCGAGCGTCAAATAACGAGGCGGAGTATGAAGCATTGCTGGCAGGGCTGAATAGTGCCAAGGTTCTTGGAGCTCAACAGTTGGTAATCTACAGTGACTCGCAGTTGGTGACGAGCCAGCTCACTGGAGATTATCAGGCTCGCGACGATAGAATGGCAGCCTATTTAACCCTCGCCAAGAAACTCCTCTCCCAATTCCCGGAAGCAGAAGTCAAACAAATCGGCAGAGACTCTAACTCGCACGCCGACGCACTCGCCAACCTAGCCTCCGCCGTCGAGGCTGGAAAAAAGAGGACTATAGAAGTGGGCTCACTAACATCGCCGAGTATAGAGCTCAGCCCACCACGGCAAGTCATGTGCGCCGACCTCGGGCCCAGCTGGATGGATCCCATCATCGCGTACCTCAAAGACGACCAACTCCCCGAAGACAGAGCGCAAGCTCACAAGATCAGGCTCCGGGCAGCCCGGTTCTGACTCTCTCCAGAAGGAAAGCTGTATAGGAAATCCTTCACGGGCCCTTATCTCCAGTGCGTCCACCCAAGCCGAGTTGAAGACTTCCTTTACGAAATACATGAAGGCATCTGCGGAAGTCACATCGGAGGAAGGTCACTAGCGTACCGGGCTATAAGCCAAGGATACTGGTGGCCATACATGCAAAAGGACACACAGATGTACGCTATGAAGTGCGAAAAGTGCCAGAAATTCTCGCACAACCTCCATCAACCTGCACAGGATCTGAGCCCGCTCTCCAGCCCATGGCCTTTTGCTCAGTGGGGGCTGGACATTGTGGGACCCCTCCACCGAGCTCCGGGGAATAAAAGGTGGCTGATAGTGGCCACCGACTATTTCACCAAGTGGATCGAGGCGGAAGCATTATCTTCCATCACAGAACGGGACTCCAAGAACTTCGTATGGAAGAACATCGTCACAAGGTTCGGCATCCCTCGAGTCTTGGTCTCGGACAACGGGACCCAATTCGACTCCAGCCTCTTCAAAAACTTTTGCAAGGAGCTCGGCATAAGAAACCACTACTCGACTCCGGCCTACCCCCAGAGCAATGGCCAGGCTGAAATCTCCAACAAAGTGGTCTTGGATGGGCTCAAGAAGAGACTCGATGGGGCCAAAGGAAGGTGGGTGGAAGAATTGCCCAGTGTGTTGTGGGCCTACAGAACCACCCCGCGACGCTCCACCTCAGAAACTCCTTTTTCCTTGGCATACGGGATGGAAGCCGTAATCCCTCTCGAAATCGGCCTTCCAATGCTCAGATCCGAACTCTTTGACCAGGCCCAGAACGATAAAAGCCTCACCCTGGGACTGGACCTGGCCGAAGAGCGCAGGGAAGCCGCTTCCATCCGTTTAGCAGCCTATCAGCAACGGCTAGCGAGAGATTACAATCAGAAAGTGCGGGAAAGGAAGTTCTCCATCGGAGAACTGGTCCTGAAGAAGGCACTACACGCAGACAAGGACCCGAATCAAGGCAAATTGGCCCCAAACTGGCGCGGCCCGTTCAAAGTAGTCTCGACCGCGGGGCGGTCCGCATATAAACTTGAGGATATGAATGGGAAACTGCTGCCGCGGCCGTGGAACGCATCACATCTCAAGAAATTTTACTTTTAAATGTATTCAGTTTATGCAAATCAATGAAGGTCATTTCCTCTCAAGGAAGTTTATCTTTGTGTTCTAAATCGAAATTGCTCCAAGGAAGGGGCCGCGGCAACGACGCAATCCCCCAGTTCGGCAGGGGGATTTCTCCATTACGTGCGCGTCTCGGCCCTCGCGCCAGATAGCCAGCACGGCCCCTGGTGACGAGCCAGGGGGATTTCTCCATTACGTGCGCGTCTCGGCCCTCGCGCCAGATAGCCAGCACGGCCCCTGGTGACGAGCCAGGGGGATTTCTCCATTACGTGCGCGTCTCGGCCCTCGCGCCAGATAGCCAGCACGGCCCCTGGTGACGAGCCAGGGGGATTTCTCCATTACGTGCGCGTCTCGGCCCTCGCGCCAGATAGCCAGCACGGCCCCTGATGACGAGCCAGGGGGATTTCTCCATTACGTGCGCGTCTCGGCCCTCGCGCCAGATAGCCAGCACGGCCCCTGGTGACGAGCTAGGGGGACTTCCTACACGTCCGATTACCACGCGACTACCCGATACCAAATGATCCCAGGCACTCACCGAGCTCATATACTTAGAGAAAATAGCATTGCTCGCTCGCCGTCACAACTGCGAAAAACGCTCGGATTAAACCTACATCACACTCTATAAAAGGCCACGTCTTCTAAGCGCGGTTAACTGATCAAAGGTTTCCAAGGCACAAAAATTCAATCATATAACCAAGGCACAAAAGGGAGCACAGAAAAGATTTTTTCTCATTGAGTTCGGTAGCTTCATAACAAAAGCGGCGCAATGCGCCTAAGAAAAAATTACATTCGAAAAATGGAAAAAACAGCTAAGGGGCCTCATGCGGCTGGCGCCGGAGCGGCGTGATCCGCGGGAGGAGTCGCGGCATCAGAAGGAGCTTTGGAAGAAGAGGCGACAGATGGTGTCGTAGCAGCAGCAGGAGCCCCAGTCGTCGACGGGGCGCTCTCCGATCCCGGCGTGGCCGCAGGTTCCCTCTCAGGATCCGCTAGGGGAGTTGGGTCAGCCTCGGAACGCGGGAACTCATCCGGGCTCATATATGCGGGGTGATCCCTGGGGATCCCCGCCTTCGCGAGAGCCGCTCTCCACCCCATCTCCCAGGACGAGGCCCTTATATCGTCAACCTGCGCCGAGTACTCCTCGCCAGCTACATCGACGCCATCCTGGAAAGCCGCTGCGACCTCGGTCTGAATCCGGAGCTCGAGCTCGGCTTTCTGCCTCTCCAGGCCCGCGATCCTCCGCTCCAACTCAGCCTCTCTCCTCTTGACCAGCTCAAAGGCCGCCTTCGCCTTGTCGAGCTCGGAGAAGAGGGCTTGGTGAGTTTCTTCATACTCCTTCTCCCTCACCTTGCCCTCTTCCAAGGCTTTCTTGTGCTGATCACAGTTCGCCTGGACCCTCTTGAGCTCGTCGTGGCACTTTTGGACTCGGGACACTGAAATCTGAGCCATCTGCACGATCTGCAAAAGCCAACCAAGTCAGGGAAAGCTATAGCTGACAGATGAAAGAAAAAAGGACTTAGAAAAGTTCAAGGACTTACGCTCAGGCTCGCCCTCATCTGCGACGCCAGCAGAGAAATATCGTCCAGCTCATCGTGCTTCTCCATATCCCGCGGCAAGGCGCAAGCACTACTGAGACTGGCGATCACCAGAGGCCCCCCAGAAAGGCGGTCCTCGACCGTCATCGGCCTCCCCGGCTGGAGCATGAAGCTCGGCCTCCAGAGGGCGGGGGTAGCCCGCGTCGACATTCCGCCACCCGAAGACTCCCCCGCGGAGCCCTCGACTCTGGCCCTTTTTCTGGCCAAATCTTCCCCCCGCGACACCGGGGGAGGGGCGACCGCGGATGTGCTGGGCCCGGCCGCGGACTGCGGCGCCAGCGTCCGCAGAGGAGGAGGTGCCGAAGAGGACGAAGGTGCGCCCGAGGAAGAAGGCGCGCAAGAGGAGGAAGCCGCGCCGCGGCCTCGCCCCCCAACAGGCAAGGCTCTGAGATTCTTGAAGACCGGCTTCGGGCGGGTCCCGTCCATCTCACCTTCCGGATCGCTCTCTGACGACAGGACGATCCTTCCGATCGTCTCGGCGTTGTCTTCGGATCCCGAAGTGGACGCCTTAGA
Source organism: Litsea cubeba (assembly GCA_012931725.1). Lineage (NCBI taxonomy): Eukaryota > Viridiplantae > Streptophyta > Magnoliopsida > Laurales > Lauraceae > Litsea > Litsea cubeba. The sequence continues at coordinate 85,126,980 of CM022947.1, read as the reverse complement.
ATTGGACGATGAACGAACCCCTGAATCAGCCGCGGTTAGTTCTTCGTCCGCTGCGGCCCTCCCTGTCTACCTCCGCCGCGGCTTGCTTGCGGGTGGTAGTCTGCTTCTTATCCTTGTAGCCGCGATACTTCGGCTCGTACCCTAGCAGCCTCCACGCAGACCTGTCGCCGTGGCCGTGGTAGTTTTCCAAAGAGCGGATCCAAGCTCTGTTCGGCTCCCAGCCCTCTCGGAAAGCGGCCGCTCTTCTCTGATGAACACCTGCAGAGCAAACAAGGGACATCAGATCGGCAAGTACAAAAGAGCATGAGAAGTAAAAGGATGTACTTAGGTTTTAATTACTTGGAGGGGTGCCGTAGTGACGAGGAATCCTGAAATTTCTTGCCGAGATGGGCTCGTCGTCACCAAACTCCCAACTGCCAGTGACCATCAGGCGATCATCCCCGGCATATTTATTGGAGTCTTCCAAGGCCTGCACGAAGGGCCTCCGCCCTGGCTTGATGCGAAGATAGTACATGTCCTTCCCGGACTTGCAGATATCGTAGGCCTCCTCGATATCATGGACGCCGAGACTGATGCCCAGAATTGTATTGAGCGCGTCCGTACCCATTACAATCTTGAAACTGTTAGGCATCAGTTGGCAGGGGCAGAGATGCCATGCTCGGAGACAGTCCCTAAGCAGAGGGCGAAGGGGAAACCTAACCCCGCCCTCGATCACGGCAACCAAGGGGAACGGCATCCAGCCGTCACAAAAATCCCCAATGGCATAAGACATGACTGTAGCCGCCATGACCTGGACTCCCTCTGGTATATCATACCTAGCCCTAAGGTCAGCTAGCCCCCTCTCGGACTCTATCCAGTGGCTGTAAACACCCATCCCTAAGGAAAAAGCGCTAGGGGAACAAAAGAATGTGCTAGGGAGCAAGAAGAAACCCTAGAGGGCAGAGGGAATCCTAGACAGAGATCGAAGAAGCCCTAGACAGAGCTTGAAACCTAAAAAGCAGAATGGAACAGAAAGAAGAGGAAGGAGACTTACGGAAAGATTAGGACGGAGAACGGATTCCTGACAGCGCCTCTTTCGTAAAAAAGCCCGGAGAATCCCTGCAACAACCCCTTTCGTTCGACAGAGACGAAGGCAGGAGACAGAGAAAAGGAAGAAGAAAGCGAGGAGGAAGAAAGCAAGGAAGAAGAAAGGATGCGAGTAAAAAAGAAGAAGAAAGGGCGAGCCCCCTATTTATAGCCAGAGAATAGGCGCCTAATCATGGCGCCTCTTCGAATTTCAAGAAGGGCGCGCCTTTTCACTGCTCGCGCTGTCGTGAAAAGACGAGCCAGCCAAATAAAGAGAGACACGTGGAAATGCCAGCTTGTTTCTCATGCGCCATTTAATGCCTCGGGTACGGGAGCGACGGCAGATAGGGGTAAAGACGCCAGCTACCGAAACGGCGGCGGAATTCCAAAAGTCAGAAAACATTTGGGCTCCCCCGAGCCTGGGAGCGGAGTTACTTCAGCACCACGGCATGTTGCATCTCGGTGAGATCTATTCAGCTTCCGACCTCAAAGAGTTGACACCCTTAAGAGCTCGGAAGACTGGGGGGCAATTGTGTGGGGGTATTTTCACTAAGCCGACATCAGCACTAGCCCAGGCCTCAAGACAGAATGATTACGCCCCCCCTAGGCCAAGGGTAACCACGGCCGAATGACCGCGGTCATTCGCCGAGGTGAGAGCTCCCGAGGTCGAACCTACCCGACCTCGGCATCGATCCCGACGACACGGATTTGACGGAGATTGACGGGACCAGCGACAGGGCAACGGCGCATGCTAAAGCATGCCCTGCAGACTATCATCACTGACAAAACGGCGCGCATAGGACACGTGCGCCCCCAGGGCATGGCTCCGGGCCAGGCCTGATGGGACCTGGCCCAAAAGTCAGAACCGCCGCCTGACCCAGCGAGCCCAGCATTTAATGAAGCATGGGTCAGCATTTAATGCATTATGGGCTGAGTGGACGCAGCCACTCGAGTGGCCGGCCCAGTCTTGGAACTCGCCCGCAATAGTCAACCCCATCGCCTATAAATAGCGCCTCTACCTCCATCCTAAAGGTACGCAACCCATAATATACACTCTTACTCTGCAATTTCTTCTCCTTCTCCCTTGCTCGTTCCCTGAACTAACTTAAGCATCGGAAAGCCTTGCGCTGCCTGCAGCCAGGGTCCTCTGACGTGTTTTCCTCTCTTCCTCCTCAGGTCCAGTCGGAGCCACAGCAATCTTCATCCAAGCCACCCGAGTCAAGGGTCTTAACCCCTGATTTAAAGTCCTTAATTTTTAGGCACTTACAACATTCTTAGGTTCCCTTCTTACAAAAACCAATCATAGTGCACCTTTAACAAATTATCAACTGCCGGAGAACCATGTCGTGATAACTTATTCATTGAAGCACAGAACAAGATAAAACTTACACCTGGTGACTTTAAGCAAAATTTGCCATGGTTATGCAACATATACTTGGGTTACAATAACTAAACTGGTGAGAACTATACCTTGGTCCAAACAAAAATAAAACAAGCCATGCATTCCATGTGTTAGTTAAAGTTTGATCTCATAGATGACACCTTCAAGATTTCTAACTACCGACCGAGTCTCATTGACTTCACTGATCTTCATTCCATGCCGGATAGCTTCATCAACAACGGTTGCATCCATCCTGCACCAAGAGAAAATAATTCGTGCATTAGCCTAAAGATCCAAGCTCTTGATAGTAACTGGTAAGTGTTAACGGTGTATTGCATGTGTGCAAATTTGAGATCACATTCGATTACTTTGTTTTACAAGAGACAGTAATGGCCATCTTCCTAGAAGATAATTACAAACAAGTTTACAGGGTAAACTTCTTTTCCATTCAGTTTGTTGGGTTTTAGAGAAAGCAATCATTTGGATGTACCCCAAACCACAATTAGTCAGAATATGTTTGGATAATGTACAGCTAGTAGTATCATCTGGAAAAAAAAAAGAGAATGATGTTAGCTGGATGTGATCATTCTGACTTGTCCAACCAATTTAAAATTGACAACAATATCAGCTCCCACTATACCAGATATTCAAACCATGTTTGATTATGGGTCCATCAAAATGCATCCCCAGGGAGTGAACATACTAGATAGTTACATCAAAATGCATCCCAAGGGAGTGAACTTATAAATAGTTCATCCTCCTCTCCCCACACCACAGCCCCCCTCTCCTTCCTGGGGAGAAGAGGAAGATTGAGGATTACAAATAAAACGCATCTTTTTTTTTTTGGCTAAATAGTTTATTTGTATTTAAGACTGAGTATTTGGGTTAGGAAAGATAGAAATGGATAAACAAAATTCATGTAGCCGATAGAAATCCCTAAAGGAGAGCTATACAATAAACAAAACAAAAGAGAAGCAGAACAGAAAAAATCTCTGAGAATTAGATCAAAACGTCTATGGAAAATCAACTCCCAAAAAATTGAGTGAAGTGTAAAGAGTCTTTCCTTGAACTGGCTTGGTAGTATGACTTGAGAGTCAAAAAAAGCTGATCCGTGGAGGTATCTAGTGACCCTATCCAGATTAGCCTGGATTTCACGAAAGGTCTGATCATTTCTCACTTTCCATAGGGTGTAAATTGTGTAGAAAAAATACAAATGCAAGGTTTTTCTTGGCTGCTTGATCACAGTTGTGGGTAAGAGACTGCGAGAAAGTTTGGGAAGATAGGATTTTGGAACGAGGTGGGATAGGGGTGGGGTTGTGAGGTGCTTAATTGGGTGGGTGGGTGTGGGGGGGGGGGGGGGGGGGGGGGGGGGGGGGCGGTTTGCATCATGGTTGGGAAAGAAGAAGAGGATGGGAGGCTGGATCTGGAGGCAAAGAAGCTGGAAGGAAACACGGAAGAAGATGAAGAAAGCGCAGTATTTTTGGGCAGCTCTAACATTTCAGACATCATTTTTATTAAACATAAGAACAAAGTGCTTTTGGATGCACAGATATACATATTTTGTTGTGCATGATGCTACTTTGCCTAAATCAAATTAAGCAGGCAGAACTCTAGGTCACACATTGACTCATGATAAGATAATTTGAAAAAAAATAAAAAAAATGAAAAGAGGAAACCAATGTAATCAGACCATTTCCCACGTGATCTCAAACAACACAAAAGAATGGAAAACCATTCGTCCTGGCAAAATACTGTGGTTCACTTGCAATTTGAAGGCATCCAAACTCCAAAGAGACCCTATTAAAGAGTTAAAGAACATAATAGATCAACACAGCTCATGCAACTGTAACTCCATTTCATGATTGTCACCAAGACATGGCATTAGCATGTGGGATGTGCTGCACAGCTACAATTCCAGTGTTCGTTGGTTGCACACATTTGAGAATTAAGGCTATGGTTTAAGAGTGACAATATGATGGAGCCCACAGCATTACAGCATACTATAGATGCTTTCATAAAGTAACCAAGACCAGATCCTAACTTTACAACCAGCAACCCACAAACTGAGGGCTAAGAGGATACAACAATGGTTCAGAAATGGGCCTCATACATGGTCGGTCGAAGAAACTCAACAGTAATTATTACCGAACCCCGCATGCTCTGTAGTTGGTGGGGGCCGTGGGGCATTCAGTGCGGGACATTAAAACTCATCAGTCAGACTGCAATCATACTTCAACCTTCATATGACATAGATAGGTCAATACTTACATCTTAGCTCGAGATACATAGGCCAGTACGAATTTGCAATGGCCTCCTCTAAGATAGACAAGCTGTTCTACAGTATCAAAAAGTGGAGGAATGCTGGACTGTTGAAAGCTTACATATCGTCAAGGGAGTTAAAAACAAAAAGAAAAACAGATTTTTTTTTTTTTTGCAGTATAGCATTATTAACCAATGAATAAGAAGGGTTCAAAACTGAGGGAAAAAGAAGCTGTAGGATATAGGTGTCAGCACTGAGAACAAGATCAAATCCGCTAGGGTATCTTTGTATAATTTGGCCCATGTCGTCATCATTTCCCCATTCTAGCTTCTCAGCAACTAATCCTACAAGAAAATTTTAAAAGAAATGTAATCTCCAATTGACATAGTGGTGACATTGGGGAAACAATCGATACCCTTATGAACGGCGATTTACTCTGAAATATGGAAGCAGAGTCAGCCAATACTGTTGATATTTTGATAATTTGATCCATGATTCAAACCCGATTCAAGCTTCAAAGAAATGAAGCAAAGGTATTATGATGTAAACAAGATTACAATCAGCTTGAATATTTTTGCAGGATGGATGATTATCAATTGTTATGAGTTTGATACTGTGGAAATCAGAAACCATATTGGCTATGGTACTGTCTTCCTTTACCAATCCAAATGAGGCAGTAGAATTTATTTATTTTTCATTAAAAAAAAGTACCACACCAGCATTTCCCATGCTGACCAAAAAAGGCAAGCATAATGATCAATCATAATATTCAAAATGTAATTTGCTTATCCAAACAGATCATTAATCAGCAATCATGTTCACATATTAGTATTTCCTTGCAACAATGGTCACTAGTCTGTATTGCTTTTTAATTAAGGTATGGCCAACATTTTTTTTTTTTTTTTTTTTTTTTTTTTTTTTTTTTTTTTTTTTTGCTGACGCAGGGTGTCCCAGCCCTTCGGGCCGGACTAGTCCCTGCGGGCCCAGGAGGCAAAGCCGGGTAAAAACCCCCTGTGGCCCCAGTGTGGCAGCGCAGTTTCGAACCCAAGGTATGGCCAACATGGAGTATATTAGTTGACTTACACTCCTTTGGAGAAACTTGCTCCAAAGACCATTCCTAAAATGGAGAAAGGACACATGTATGGCAGTTGTTGGACCTCCCATGACTTGTATTTGTTTCCCCATTGCACAACCAATGGGAACCGAAGTACAACTAGTCTGCAAACAAACTGAAGAGGTCTTCGTAAAAATCCGAAAACATAAGTAGGCTATTGATGTGCTACACTCACACTACATTGGTATTTCAGAAATTGACTATCATTTTTTTCATAGATTCTTGGAAATGAGCAACAAATTGTAATAAGTCATATACCAACCTAAAGCTTAAGCTCGTAGGTGGAAGGGCCAAACAGGTCTATATAAAGCCTTGCCAAAGGCATTACTTAGGGCACGTTTGTGTAGAGGTAAATTCCATGGAAAGATGAAATTGCCACATCAGCAAATTCTATGGTTTTTAAATTCTTCGGAAAAGGTTTTCCACGAAAGTCAAAAATTCATGTTTGGTGCAAAAAGTTTTTCCTCGGTGAATTGGTGCTAATGTTGTTTGGTGCAGCCATTTTCCGTGGAAAAATAACATAGTAAATCACATAACTCAGTGGTACTAATTAGGGGTGTACATCGGGTTGGGTCCCGGATTATCAGGCCGGGTTTGACCCGACTCGATTATTTTATGCACATTGGAAACCCGACCGAATGCCCGGTAATATGTAGCCGGGTTTACCGGGTTCGGGTTACCGGGTTTGCCGGGTTACCGGGTCGGGTAACCCGGTTACAAAAGAGAAGTTGGGATGAATTCCTTAATTGAAAAGGGCAAAGATGGAATACTAATGAAGTGTTAAATGGCGAAGAGTCTTGGAAACAATGGACTGGTGTTTTGAAGTTTTGAATGACTTGGCAGCCTTTTTGTTGCAGCATAATAAGCTGGCATTGGCAAAGCTGCAGGACGTTGTATCCAAGCCTGGCTCTTGAAAGTTGAAACAATGTGTCTTGTCTTTGGGTCTTGTCCAATAACAGGTGGTAATGAGCTTAAGATCTCATCCTAACCCAACGTTTGTTTCGATGGTCAGGATTTGAAAAGGACCATCACCTCGAACACATGGCATTGCAATGTCAATGTGAATATGTGATGATGGTAGGGACGATGTTCATTAACTTTTGGGTGTTTGTCATCTTAGAACTAGGGTCATATTGTTTATCTTAACAAGAGAGATATTAGACCGGTTTTGGTTTATAAATCCTAAGCCCTAATTAGCTCATTATCTTAACTTTCTTTCTAACCCTTCCTAATTTTGAAAATCTTAATACGAGGATCTCTCTTGGTCACTATCATCTCATCTGCTTTGTTTTTTCTTGATCCAACTGTTATAATTATTTATAATCCTAGATGGAAATGTCATGGGTATTCTGACTGATCTGGTTCATTATTGGCCACTCTCAGATGAATTGTTTGAATAAATAATGTCCACCAAATCGGATTTGTTTTTCTGAATCGGATTTGTTCTTAAATTAGTCTGGCCTTTGAGACTGCTAGGCTCACTCATCATTCACATCACTTTCAGGCGTGCTGAACATCTGGCTGGCAGGGCAAGAAATCTGCTGCCAGAGAGATGGATAAGTAGGAGCATTTAATGCAAAGGACTGGATTGGACCATGCTCATGGAAAAAAAGTTAAAAAAAATTGGCAGCAGGATGGATGATTACGAAAGATGGGATGGAGAGGGGGAAGCTACAGAGAAAATGAATTAAGAGAGAGATCCACTAGCACAGTGGTGGAACTCCAGTGATTGAACTGAAATGCTGTCTTGTCTTTGGGTCTTGTCCATTGACATGTGGTAATCAGCCTAAGATCTCATTTTTTTTTTAATTTTTTTTTTATAACCGGGTTAACCCGATTAACAAGACTTCTTTAACCCGGGACCGGTCCGGATTAGTATGTTCCGGGTCGGGTGAGATCCGACTCGGTCTAAGACCATGTTCCACCCGCCCGAATATGTCCGGGCCGAGTCGGGTTACCGGGTCGGGCCGGGTTTCCAAACCCGGTGTACACCCCTAGTACTAATGTTGTAAATGGATAAGAAGAATTTGCATTGTGATATAGTAAATCACATAAATTAATGGATAAGAAAATCTCATTATTATTTAAGAAAATCAGATGTAATCGACTAAAACATGATAAGGTGTGGTCTTCCTTGTGAGGCCCACAATTGGGACCATCATTGATCCTCATGCAGGCCCAAATTGGAAGTGGTAATCCAACCTCATTCGTTGTAAGTGGTAATTCAACAGGCCTCATTGAGCCTCGTTAATTCGTTGTATATATGGGCTAACAGACCTAGATGTGGGTTGAATTCACCTTCAATCAACCCACCAGATTCCCCTTTCTACTTAACCCGACGAATTTGCCATCCTAGTTAGCTGTGGCAAAAGAATTAGTGACCCAAAATTGTGCCCAGGCCGGGTGGGGTGGCTGGCCGTGGTGGCTGGATGCAGGGTGTTGTTACTGGGACGGGGTGGAGAAAAGAGAAGGGGAAGAAAGAGGTGGCCAGGGGAGAGAGAGAGAGGTTGGGCGAACTCTTTGGGACTGGGAGGGGAATAGAGTGAGAGGGAGAAGGAGAGGTTGGGGCATGGCTGCAAGCACAGGGCGAAGAAGAGAGACAGGGGGGTTTACCTGCAGGGGGCGATGGCTGGCAGGAGAAGTTGGACTAGGAGGAGAATAGAGAGGGAGAGAGACATCTTGGGGTTTGGCTGCAGCACAGGGCGGAGAAGAGAGGGGGAAGATAGAGGTGGCCAAGCAAGGTGGGGTGGCTGGGCGTGGTGGCTGGATGGAGGGGTTTTGTTGCGAGGACGGGGTGGAGAAGAGAGAGGGGGAAGAAAGAGGTGGCCAGACGAGGTGGCTGCCATCCACAATGAAGCTCTCGTCGATGAAGGGGAAGAGAGAATGGGGGTAGGGTTTTGGATGGGAACTAGGTTGGAAAAGAAGTTTATAAAGGAAGGGGGGTAGTATTCCGAGGAATTAGACTTCCCATACCGAGGGGGGTGGGGGTGGGGGGCTACTTCCCATACCCCCCATGGGAAGTCCATTTCCATAGTGAGGAAGGAAAAAGCTGAGTTGGCAATAAAGTGATTCCATGGAAAAATGCTGCACCAAACACTTAAAAAGTAGGTTTTCTGCAGAAAAGTGCCCTCTTTTCCATGGAAATGGGCTACACAAACATGCCCTTAGGCAATGTGGGATGTGAGGCTTTACTTTTACCAACACTCCCCCTCACGTGCAGGCCAACAGATTTCATGGACGGGCCTGCCACGTGGGCAACACGAAAACGACGAAATCGGAACCCGCTCCGATACCATGTAATAAACCATATACCAACCTAAAAGCTTAAGCTCATAGGTGGAAGGCCCAAACAGGTATATATGAAGCCTTGCCAAAGGCATTACTTAGGCAATGTGGGATGTGGGGCTTTACTTTTACCAACACATATCACATGTTGACACACAGATTCTCACATTGGGTTCTTCTTCACGACCCTGTAGAATGAGTGGATGACTCTTCATGATATAACTGGATTCCCAATAGTAGTTTAGACTCTCTCTCTCAGTTTAACTGTTAAAAGTCATTTTGGTTTATTCTACTACTTAATTACTATAAACAAAATAATGTCAATTTTATTGCTTGATTGTTTAGAGTATGATTTATAGTTTGGACATTGCTTTTAATTTGCGCTGCTATTTCTATAGAAGAATAGATATTTAAATTAGGGATTTTAAGGATTAGTACCCTTAAAATTGATTTTCATGAGCTAATGACGAGACATAAAAATGTCACCAAAGTGGCTTGACTGTAATTCTTTACATTCTTACTCCTAACCTATGATACCATGGGTCACATACATCGAACTTTTTTTTTTTTATTCCAGCCACTCGTCCCCTGCTTTCAAAATCAACGGTATTGGATATTTTCCAAGCAGAGAAGGAAGTTCCCGAGCTTGACGTCGCAGTGCACAAACCATAAAAACCCATTAATATGTTGTGGAATAAAAGTGTCGATGATTGCAAGATCCAAGTTTTTTCTTTCAATCCGTACAATTTTGTTGTTGATGCTTCTGTGAACGATGAGGAAAGGGAGTTGAGACGCAGGTGGATAATAACATTGGGTTTGGCCAATATGCTATGAGCGGCAAACAGAGCCAAAACAAAGATAATAAGGCGGGGTTAATCAGTTCAAGAAAAGACTGGAAGATCTGACCAACTGCTAGTTTCTTCCTTGTCCATTGTTGAACAATGCTAGTGAAAAAGAAAGGATGAAAAAGTAAGCGCAATGTTAATGGAGAGCATGGGAGAAGTCGGAGCATTCCTCTCTGCTCAAAAAATATCAAGACCCCTTGATTTTGAGTTTGCTAAGAAAGCAGGTGAGAAGTCGGAGGAAGAAGAAGGGGTGCATATGTCACGCACAATATCATGGGTACTCGCGATATCATAGGTCAGGGGTAAGACCGTGAAGAATTGAGGTCAAGGCATCATGGTAACATTTTTATGTTTTTTTTTTTCCCCTGTTTCATTAGCCTATGGAAATCAAGTTGAAGAGGTATTAAATAATCCATATAAATCCCTTTAAATTATTATATTGTGCCTACCCCTTGTCCTCGTACAAGATTCAAATACACATACCCATAATAATGCAGCGCAAGATATATCTTACCAGCACAACTTGGAGTTGCTGAAGATGAATGAAGCTCTATATTTTTGTTCAAGATCTGGATTGACAACTCACACATTAAGACTCTGAGAAAGAAGATAAAAGATGCATCAGTGATCAAACATTTTAGGAAGAAAAACAATTAAGAATAGAATGCAATGTGTGACACTTGTTTTCCTCATTACTGTATAGTGACTATTCTTGTACATGGGGAACACATGAAAGAGTCACAACCAACCATTTATTTGGTCTACCTTTAATGCAAATAGCTTAAAACTCATGATGACTAAAATTCCTAATCAGTTGCTTTGAAAACTTTCAAGGAAACAAAAATTGACGACTGGTGAACAGTCAACTGAACTTAAATCAACCACTTTTCCCAGAAAAATACTTCAGTTGAAGAATTAAGACTATTGTTTTGATGCAGGCCAGAATACTGAGCCCACCTAAAAGAAGGCCCAAAGCTAATAAGGCCTGAGCTTCCTGAATTTCAGGAGCTTGTTATTAAAGTAGTCAACAAAGGGGTCTCCACCGTCCAAAATTGTCACACACACACACATATACAAAAAAAAAAAAAAGAGTCTCCACCCAGTGGAATTTCATAAAGGTGTCTCCACCGACACCTGATTCTCAGGGATTTTAATGATTAATTAGTCTATATAAGGGTTTTTTTTTTTTGAATGGTCTATATAGGGGTATGTACTCCACCCTAATGGAACATTGAATTGAATATGAAGTAGAATTTGAGTTGAGTTCTCCTCTTTGTATGGTGTTCTTGTTTGCCTGTGGTGTGAGACCAAGACATCTTGATCCCTAAGGATCCCTATCCTAAGCCATTTGGCTTGGAGAGTAGATCATTGGCAGCTCTTCCTCAACCCCTTAAGCCAATTTTGGTGTTGGCTATTCTCCCTCTCCCGAGCTGCGTCAATTGGTATCAGAGAGAAGATCCGATCTCGAATCACTGTCCTAATCACCGATTCGAGATAACCCGTGATCCTCAGTCCCCTTCGATTCATCTCTGTAGGGGATGGATTTTTGGGCCCACCCGGGATCGCCGGGCCCCCCACAGGGCCTATTGTATACACTTTGGGAGACGGACTCCGTATTCATGCATTTGTCCCAGGGTGGATTCGGAAATTATGCACCCCAGGGGCCTCCCCAGGATTCGAACCCGAGATCTCTCACTTAAGGTATAATCTGGGTGAAACCTGGTACCACTTGAGCTCAGAGTATTCTCAGAGCTCAGAAGCTGGGGGGCTTTGTATGGGGAAATTTCCGAACTCATCAGAATCCCGGCCAAGATGCTCCATCCCAGGCCCCCGCACCAGCAAGTCCATCCCGGCAAGCTCGGTCTCGTGCTCCACGCTTCCTGTACACAACTCCCCTCACTTCGGTAATGCACGCCTTAGCAATGCCCGACTGCTCCACTTTGGGAGACTTCGGCCAGAACATCCCACTTCGGCCTCCACCTTGGCACCTTTGCCAGATCTCTCTAAGCCAAGTCAGTGGTTCCCGACCTTGGCTCCCCAGCTCGGCAGCAAACCGTCTGCCTCGGCAACAGTGCCAGGACACTCCATCTCCGCCAGGTCCTCACCTCGGCAAGACCCTCCATCTCGGCCAAGAGCCTCATCTCGGTAAAAGCACCGGGCACTGACAGCCATCCTCCCATGGACGCTCAAACATGCTACAGCACGTGCGACAAGACAAGGGCACGGCCCATATCTCCTGACAGATCGCCGTCCACAGCTCCCAAGGCGCCAGGATATGACCAGATGGGACGAGACAAGCCATGATGAGATAGCTATTAAAGAAAAAGTAGGCTACGATTGGACCGCGCCTCCCTACTACCTGGCAATGTGGGCTGTGACAAGACAGTCAACTACCCTTTTGCCTCCTCTCTTCCTTTATACACAAGAACAGTTCACAAGCAAGGGAGGCCAACAAATACAATACATGCTGGTACGCCACCTTCTTCCCCAAAAATCTCCATTCTCTATCCAGTTCATATACTGACTTAGGCCAGGGTCCTCTGACCTTCTATCCTTCTTCCTTTTCTCAGGCTTCAGACTCAGGCATCGGTGTTACTAATCTCCTTGGATAAGTCCGTGCAGGCACCCCCCATTCTTGTGAGTCACATTTTTTGCACTTACAATTGGGGCCGTCTGTGGGAAACGGCTATAAAAAGTCATCTTCCCCAAACACCATGCCTCGAAAAGCCAGAAAGGGAAAAGAACCACTGACACTATCGACGCAGCTGCCGACGGTCCCCCGCCAGGGAAGGTCAGGAGCAAGATCTGGTCCAGCAAGCGTCCAACAGCAAGATACTCAATCGAGTTCATCCTCTAAGGATTCGACCTCGACTCTACCTTCCAAAAGGCGCATCCTGAAGGACAACAAAAGCAATCGGGCCCATGGCGAAAGCTCGGGTAACGACCGCGATTCCAGAGAGTGGCTTGATCGACACATAGAGCAAGCTGTACGACAGCATATGGAGATGGCCGGCTTCTCTCAAGTTCAGGCGAACTTTGACGATTTCGGCGCATCTCCCTTCTCTCCAGAGATCAGAAGCTTCCCACTTCCTGAAGATTTCAAAATCCGGAGGTTCGTCGTTTACGATGGAACCTCGGACCCAGCAGCACACCTCCGGCACTTCACTCAGAGGATGTCGGTGTGGGGCGGTGCAGGCCACCTGAACTACAGAATCTTCTATTCCAGCCTCGGGGACCTCCCCCTAAAATGGTTATGCGCACTCCCCCCAGGATCAATCAAAAGTTGGCAGCAGCTCCGTAGTTCCTTCATGACGAAGTTCCAAGTTCACAGGGTCACCCCAAGGACAACCGCCGACTTTATAGCCCTCAGAATGAAGCAGACCGAGAACATCACGCAGTTCGCCAAAAGACCCTGGGCCGTCTACAGCCAGATCGAGAATGTCTCAGATGCAATAGCAGTCTTGTCATTCCAACAAGCCCTCCTACCAGGCAACGAGCTTCGGGGAGACTTGGCCATGCATCCCGTGGACACTATGGCAGCGCTGATAACCAGGATAAACCGATTCGTCAGGCAAGAAGCAGACGAAGCCCGAGCCCGGGAGCGGTTTAACCTTTACGAAAGCGACCAGTTAGCTTCCAGCTTAGCGGACGTCTCCAGCTCGTCGGATGTCTCCAGCTCGCTAGCGGCCCCCAGATCTGCAGAAGTCTCTTCCAGCTCGGGTGGCAGCTAGACGTCTCCCGTCATCACTGTGCTTTGACCGCCTGTCAGCTTCGATCGCACGACCCTCTACCGTCATTTCGGTGGCACGGTCCTCTACTGTCAGCTTCGATGACACCGGCACGACCCTCTACTGTCGGCTTCGATCGTACGACCCTCTACCGTCGTTTCGACGGAACGGTCCTCTGCGGTCAGCCTTGATTGCACGGTCCTCTACCACCATCAGTCATCCAAAGCCACCGAGCTCACACTGGGGTCGTTTTATACACTCAGGCGTGACTCGCGTTCGGCATCAGGACCACTAAGTCCTCGGGTAGATACACCTAGGCTTCTTCGCCTCCAAACGACCTCATGCTGGTCCGTCCACGTGTTGGTTTCCGCCTCACGCTGGTTTCGGCCTCATGCTGGTCTCGACCGCATTTAACGACCTCATGCTGGTCCGTCCACGTGTTGGTTTCCGCCGCACGATGGTTTCGGCCTCATGCTGGTCTCGACCGCATTTAACGACCTCATGCTGGTCCGTCCACGTGTTGGTTTCCGCCTCACGCTGGTTTCGGCCGCATGCTGGTCTCGACCGCATTTAACGACCTCATGCTGGTCCGTCCACGTGTTGGTTTCCGCCTCACGCTGGTTTCGGCCTCATGCTGGTCTCGACCGCATTTTAACGACTTCATGCTGGTACCGCCCTCGTGCTAGCTACGCGCTTCACGCAGGTTCGGCCTCATGTTGGTCTAGGCCAGCGCCAGAGAGACTGCCCTCGGGTTCATACACCCAGGCTTCTCCATCTTGGCGAGACTGGCCTTGGGTTCACAACACCCTGGGACCGGCATCGGATTCATACATCCGGTCGTTTCCTAAAGTTTGGGTCCCTGACCCTGGAAAAGGCTTCGGGTTCATACATCCGGTCGTTTCCTAAAGTTTGGGTCCCTGACCCTAGAAAAGGCTTCGGAATCATACATCCGGTCGTTTCCTAAAGTTTGGATCCCTGACCCTGGAAGAGGCTTTGGATTCATACATCCAGTCGCTTCCTAAATTCCGGGTTCATACTCCCCTCGAGATCGTTCCCGAACTCAGGCTCGCACAGCCGAGATCCCCGAGACTCTGGGTTCATCTCGGCAAATGACAGCTCGTCTCGGCCAATGTCGGTCCATTTCGGCCAGTGACAGTCTCTAGACGAAAAGAGCAGTGCAAGCACTGAAGTGCAGAGAAGCAGCACAAAAATACAAGTACCGAAGTACAAAGAAATAGAGGAAGGAATGCAAAATTGTAGAATAACTGTACACAGTTCATCTGAATCAGAAACTTTATTTTTTCCTCTGGCGTACCGTCCAGGCTTCTCCATCACCGCCAGCACCGAATAGACTGTTCCACGTCACCTGCTCGGCCTCATGCCGGTCTCAGGCAACGAGCATATCTCGGTTCTCAGCTACACCCAGCTCGGCAATGGTTCCAGTTTTCAGCTCGGCAGCAGTGTTAGTTTCCAGGTTGGCAGTAATACTAGCCCCCTCGGCAGCATCACCATAATACTTCCAACGAGACTGCACCTCTGGCGACAGGACAGCTGGTCACGGTCTCTCCAGTTGGTGGCAAACCAGACACTGAAGAAAATCCTTTCTTAGCTTCCGACCTCTAAGAGTATTCTCAGAGCTCAGAAGCTGGGGGGCTTTGTGTGGGGAAATTCCCGAACTCATCAGAATCCCGGCCAAGATGCTCCATCCCAGGCCCCCGCACCAGTAAGTCCATCCCGGCAAGCTCGGTCTCGTGCTCCACGCTTCCTGTGCACAACTCCCCTCACTTCGGCAATGCACGCCTTAGCAATGCCCGACTGCTCCACTTCGGCAGACTTCGGCCAGAACATCCCACTTCGGCCTCCACCTTGGCACCTTTGCCAGATCTCTCTAAGCCAAGTCAGTGGTTCCCGACCTTGGCTCCCCAGCTCGGCAGCAGTGCCAGGACACTCCATCTCCGCCAGGTCCTCACCTCGGCAAGATCCTCCATCTCGGCCAAGAGCCTCATCTCGGTAAAAGCACCGGGCACTGACAGCCATCCTCCCATGGACGCTCAAACACGTTACGGCATGTGCGACAAGACAAGGGCACGGCCCATATCTCCTGACAGATCGCCGTCCACAGCTCCCAAGGCGCCATGATATGACCGGATGGGACGAGACAAGCCATGATGAGATAGCTATTAAAGAAAAAATAGGCTACGATGGGACCGCGCCTCCCTATTACCTGGCAATGCGGGCTGTGATAAGACAGTCAACTACCCCTTTGCCTCATCTCTTCCTCTATATAAACACAAGAACAGTTCACAAGCAAGGGAGGCCAACGAATACAATACACGCTGGTACGCCACCTTCTTCCCCAAAAATCTCCATTCTCTGTCAAGTTCATATACTGACTTAGGCATCGGAGAGCCTTGCGCCGCCCAGGCCAGGGTCCTCTGACCTTCTATCCTTCTTCCTTTTCTCAGGCTTCAGGCTCAGGCATCGATGTTCCTAATCTCCTTGGATAAGTCCGTGCAGGCAAACCCCCCCATTCTTGTGAGTCACATTTTCTGCACTTACAATCTCCATCCATCTTCGTCCATCAACAGTCCCGACCCATCCCTGCCAGTCCACTCAGCCCTTTCATGCCTCCCAAAACCCTAAACAGTAACCACACCCCAAACCCCAATCCCATCCACAACCACCACTGAAACCCCTAAATCACCGAAACCCAATTTTCCCAAACCCTAAATTCCCAAAGTTTTCCTCAATCCAAAAAAAAAAAAACCACAAATTGCTAAACCCTAACGGCCACAAACCCCTTTATTGAACCCATCAGACAACCCCCACCCACCTGCTCTCTGCCTTGCATAGCCTAGCAACCCCATTGTCACTCCATCTTCGGCCAAGCCAAAACCTAGTCTTCATCCCAAACCCAAAAATTCCCCTTCAGTCCTGCCCAACAAACCCTTTCCTCTGAGACGACAAAGTCCCTCCAACCCTTTTCTTTCTTGTGGGCACAGGACACGAGGTGACACATGCCTCACGTGTCAGCGAAGCAAAACAAGCCCAACAACTGCGCCGTAGTTCAGGTTTAGTCCGACCCAACAGTTAAACGGGCCCAAGCAAGACTTATTTGAATATCAGTGCACGTGTCCTAGCTCACTTCTGGGCTTGAGTCCACTCCAGGTTAACCAGACCCGACAGCATTCAATAGCCAAAAAACAAGGGACCCAGCCAACAGGGAGCCAACTCCATCGAGAGCACAATCCAATCTTTCTGTTTGATTAATCTCAGCCATTGATTCTCAAAAGTCAAGATGAAAATCATTGGGTCGTCCAATGAAATTCAAAGGGTTTTGTATAAGCAGCGATATGGTGCTTGGTATTATGAGAAGGCAATCTACTTTGAGCAGTTTCTTGGCTTCACGCAAGGAGAATTTACCGTTGTTGAATACACTGACCGATTTGAAGCATTGCATAATTTATGTGCGTTGGATGAAAGTCCAACACATGATTTAGCTCGATATATCAGAGGGTTGAGGCCGGACATTTTAGAGAACATGAATCATTGCAATACCTTTCAAGAAGCATAACATGAAGCAATCCATGTTGAGCACACACTTAGACAGTCTCGCATGCAACAGTCTACTCCCACACTCATCGTCCGTCAACTTCTCACCACCAATGAGAATGAAGAAGAAGAGTGGAAACAAACTGTGAAGTTCCGGACGCGAGCAAAGTGTGAAGATAGGTTAGCCAATCTGGTTATTGATCGTGGCAGTGCAACCAATTTCGTGGCACAAGAGGTAATTGACAAACTCAAATGGCCTACAGAGAACCTCCCGAAGCATTACAAAGTCACATGGTCTAATGATTATGTTATTTATATGACTCATAAATGTCTGGTTTCTTTCAAGATTGGTGGTTATGAAGATAAAATCTGGCATGATGTTATCCCTATGAATATCACTCATATTCTTTTGGGACGACCATGGATTCTTGATCGGAAAGTGCAACATGAGAAAGAGAAACACCTATATTCATTCTTGTGGAAAGGACAACGGGTTTCCCTCGTTCCATTGCAACTAACAACATCACCGCCCACACCATCAACTTCAAATGAAAAAACAAAGGACGAACAAAAAGATGATATCAAAGCTGACATTGAGAAGCAAGATCAAAGAAAGGAAGATGTGATGATAAAGCCAACTGGAAAATCATGGAGCATTCCCACGATGGATAATACTTCTGAAGAATTAGAAGACAAGGGTCCGGAATTTCTTTCTGCGGACGATGCTGATCAAAAGATGGAGTCACCAAAAGTTGTGGAAGCACCAAAAGTTGTGGAAGCTAACATTGAAGGCTTGGGTACATTTAGAAAGGATACAGCTCATTTGGTCAATCTAATCGTAAGCCCACTTTTGGTAAGCCCACTTTCTGCAAAGCCCAGTTGCTCCTCAGATGGAAAAGTTGTTACCCAAGAAGTTGTGCATGATGAACAAACCGTTGCAATTCCTCATATTGATTTCATCTCTGGAGACGACAATTGATATCAGAAGATTACCATCTACTCGTATAAATGAAGTATCTAATGGTCAGATCACACATCAAAGTTGACTTCCGAAGTCAGAAGCGGCAAGCCTCCAAACTACTTCTAAGCGGAGGTAAAGATTGTATCAAGTTTTCAAGCCATGTAAAGGGAATGACGACCAACAAGGGAAATGCAAGTTTGCGCGCTTGATTTTCGACCCAGGAGGCCACCTACTAAACTCGAGGTCGAGTTCCCTCCAAGAGGGGGAGAGTTGATGCAGGTCAGACTACTGGGCCCACCTAAAAGAAGGCCCAAACCTATAGGGCCTGAGCTTCCTGAATTTCAGGAGCTTGTTATTAAAATAGTCAAAAAAGGGTCTCCACTGTCCAGAACTGTCAAAAAAAAAAAAAAAACACTCTCCACCGAGAGGAATTTCATGAAGGTGTCTCCACCTACACCTGATTCTCAGGGATTGTAATGATTAATTAGTCTATATAAGGGTATGTAATCCTCCCTAATGGAACATTGAATTGAATTGAATATGAAGTAGAATTTGAGTTGAGTTCTCCTCTTTGTGAGGTGTTCTTGTCTATGGTGTGAGACCAAGACATCTTGATCCCTAAGGATCCCTATCCTAAGCCATTTGTCTTGGAGAGTAGCCTGTTGGCTGCTCTTCCTCAACCCCTTAAGCAAATTTTGGGTCGGAGAATAGCATGTTGGCTATCTCCCCTTCCCTATCACTACAAGAAATCTGGGGTTTAAGGACGACACAAATTTGTCCCAAAATGTACACATTTCATCACCGAAACTAATTAAGACGAAAATTTTTCGTCACCCGTTTTGTTGCCAAAGCCTTGTCTCTAAAAGGTATTGGAGACGAAAAAAAATTTCGTCATTAAAAAAGATAAATTTGTGACGATTTTTTTTGTCTCCAATGCTCTGTTGGGAACATACTTGTAAGTAATTAGTGACAAAATATTTTGTCATTAAAGGAAGAAATTAGAGATAAAAATATTTTGTCATAAATATAAGAAATAGAGACGAAATAATTTTATCGCGTTTAATATAACGGAAGACGAAAAAAATTTATCAAAGAAGCTACCAATGGATGACGATTTTTTTTATCTCCAATCGACTATGTGAGAACATACTTGTAAGTAATTAACGACAAAATATTTTGTCATTAAAGGAAGAAATTAGAGACAAAAATATTTTGTCATAAATATAAGAAATAGAGACGAACTAATTTTGTCGTGTTTAATATAAAGGTAGATGAAAAAATTTGTCAAAGAAGCTACCAATAGAGACAAACAAATTTACGAATTAACAAAATGAAAATATCCAATCATCATTACAAATAATTTCATCCTAATACAATAAAATTGTGTAATATCAACAATTGAATATCCATAAAATATCCACAATTCCACAAAATATCCATAAATTCAAGTTTCTGATTTGAGAAGGACATCTCAAGTTGTCCAACACATTCTTTTCCAAACAGATTTCCAAGCCTTGAGTCACAAATGATTTGAGTTTTCTTGCGAGGATCACGAAGGCTGTTCCTTTTAATGTATTTCAACACAAGCGCCTTAACATCAGACCGAGATAAAGCAGATGTATCACCATCCTTCATGTGTGCAACTCTAGAAGCTCTTTTGAAGCCCACTCCACATCCTCTAAATCCAATTTTCCTTCACCACCAGCTTTCTCTGCACTACGAAGGCCCCCTTTAGCTGTAAAGGAGCTTGACCGCTTCACTTTTTTACCTTTAGAACTACTTCCTTCAACAAGCCTTAAAGAGCTGTCTGAACTAGAACCTCGATCACCAGTAGCATCACATGGTTCATGTGAAGGTCCCTCATCAAACGCTTTACCATTTGATGGATTTCTAGCTTTAGTAAGTTCTTCCAAAGTTAATGATAGATTTCCTTTCAAATCTAACCAAAAAATCTTGAATAGATACTCCCAACTATTTTCGTCACTGAAATCTACTTTAGCCTACAGAGTATACCCAAACCAGTTAATTGGCAAAATGTATAATTTTAAAAGCATGCTCCATTCTTATAAGTGGAATGGTTGTATAAATAGGCAAAAGTAAAATTTTAATTGGGCAAGAAGAAGAGAGCTGAATGAAATCAGATAATAGCTATTGCACACATGTGCTGCTCAGAAGACAGATCTTATAAGCACTTCTAGTTAGTAAAATAGATTACATTTCCACGTCTCATCATGCTGCTTAACAAAAATAGGGATGAATACTCTATTAAGGAATCCCTTCAATCATGTATTTAGAGTTAAGACAACCAACCTCCTAATAAGCACTGCTATGTCAACTATCTGATCAATGAATATCATATTTTGTGAACATGAGTTACATGCACAGGAATAGAGATTACAGATGGCACTGCAGGTTTTTGTCACACAAAATTGCACAAATACTTGTAAAGTATCAAGGTTCTGAAAGTGAAACTTATGTCAGAATTATGATCGCTAATATTAGCTCAAGTTTTGGACAAGGAAAACAAAAGTCTCCAATTATCTTTAAAATTAGAGAGGTCAGGTTTTTCCTTTTAATAAAAAACAGAGACAATTTTCTGTTGGCTGACAGTACTTAATACTCACAAATAGAAGCACTCCCCAAACGAGGTTCATACACTTCAAAAAGCAAGTATAAGTGTTTAAAAAAAAACATTTTTTTGTTGGCAGATTGCACTTAGATCATCACAAATCACAGCAGATCGAAGCAAAGTTGGGGGTGTGACTTGCATTTGAGAGTAAGCTGCACTGTAAGAGGCATTTTGGAGTGTACATCCTAGATAAAGCGTGCACTTGAGATACGGGGTGGAAACCCCATTAGTAAATCTTGCTTTCAAGAAAACGGGGCAGTTTCTAGTTTTACTAATTAAGTGATTTTTTTTTTATTTAAGACTGTTCTAACCAAAGTTAACTGAAGTCGATACTAGTTAACTCATTAAAAGGCTGAGAACAACTTTAAGTACATTCTTTTCTCTATCAGTATTAATAGATCACATATTTTATATAATCATTTGTTTCTTGAAAAGGCATGCTTGTATGGCTTGAAGTTCATGCTTTAAGCTATTTGAACACCTCACTCCATGCATTAGAGTTACATTGTTCAATACATTCAGGGCCTGTGATTTAGCATCCAGACAATCAACCTAGTGGGACACGGCATGGAATGGAGATAACCCAAAAGAAGTCCAAGAATGGACGAAGCCAGCCTTTTATTGGTTTCCATCAAATAGATAGTGAAGAAGAATACAACAATGGTCCTAAAAGAACCCAAGAGCAGTACCCAGTGATATTGTAAGGTCCCGAATCCTAATAGTGTAATTAGCACTAGTAAATTGAATGTTAGCTAATTAAGCTTGATTAGAAGCTAAGCAATTCCGGTTTACTCTTAAGATAGCATGTGCAAAGTTTCGTTGAGACCCGAGTTCGTTTGGGTGCAGTAGGGGGTAGTTCGCAATTTTAAAAAAGTTTGGAGGGCTTTTTCGTAATTTCTGTTTTTTAGATTTTTGGCCGAACTTTTTTCTAATTTTCCGAAATTTTTCCTTCTACCCATGGTTTAAAATCACGGTATCAGCTGACCCCAAAAACGGATACGATATCGATATCGGTCGCGGTTCGTGGTCCGTCGCGGTCATCGCGGCGTGAAAATTTTTTTTTACTCGAAAAAATTTGAAAAAATATCCAAAATATTGAAAAATGCTAGAAAAAATTATTTTTTCCCATTAGTACACACTATAAACCAAAATATCAGTCCCCTAAAAGTCATAGCAACTTGTATTGCTATTTAATCTGTAATGCTAAATATGACAAGTTTAATCTTTGTGCTTGTCCTTATAATTTATAAATCCATTAATGTAGCCCATATTTGAAATGTAAATCATTCAAAAGAACTATCACCTCTCCTATTAGCTTTCTAAAAATCTTCACTCCAATTGAAGTTACGCCCATAACCGAATCGGTCAAGTTATATTATTACAATAATTGATCATTAGCCTATTGATAAATACAACTTCATCATCTAATCATCTACAAAAGTCACAAAAAAATTAGATTTCAAAGGGGGCATTTGTTTTAGAGTAGTTTAGATTTTTTAAGTGGGCCTTATTAATTAGGTACAATTAAGAAAAGCATAAGGACATCTTAAAATTTTTGTAGGCTTCATACTTCATAGTGAGTCCCTCCTACACAAAACTTAAACTGTTGAAAATAATTGTCATATATGGGTTTTGGCAAACTTCCATTTTAATTAGAGATGTGCTACTATTAGATTGATTGGTTTTTTAATAATTGATCAATCAGACAGCGAGTAAATCTCTTACTAGAGTGATACATGTCCAGATCCCATATAAAAGAGGGACAATTATTTTGAGCGGCTTTGATTTTCTATAAGTGGGCCTCACTCTGGAGCCCATGGATTAGCAAAAATTTTAAGCTACATCAATGTTGTAACTTGTAAACTTATACAATTAAAATAAAATAAGAGACAAAATGGCCTTTTGCCCTAAGTCTCTTTTTTTTTTCATCGTTACAGTAAGGGAAAGGGGGGGGACCAGGGGGCGGCGGGCTTGGGTTGCAAGAATGCACGCCGAAAGGAGAGAAAAAAAGGGAAGAAAGGAAAGGGGAAAGGAAAGGAAGATGGAGGATTCTGGCGTGTTGTGATTCCGGCCACGTGTTGCAACTGCCGCTCTCAGTCCCGGCAAATGGAACTCCGGCCTCCAGTCCAGTACACTCCCTTCTCTCCTCCTTCCTTCCTATGTCTTTCTTCATCATTTTTTCTTATTTTCTGTTTATCCTATTAAACCCTCTGTGTGTGCGGAGATTGGAGAAGAAAGAGGTAAGAGGCATTGTTCATCGGCCGATATATCGGTTGGACTAATATTGTCTGCATATCGGCCGATATTTGCGGATATTCTAGCAATATTTTGATGGACGATACCAATACCGGTTCCCCCATTAAAATATCATATCGGTACTGGCCGATACTGGTTCGTATCGGCCGATACGAACTGGTATCAGCCGAGATTTTCAACCATGCTTCTACCTCACCTCGACCCGACCCCTCGAAACCCCCCAAAAATCCAACCCATAAACCCAAGGACTAAACTGTAATGAATCAAAACCTCATCTCTTCCCTTTTAGCCTCATTGACTCTTCATTTCAATTCACTTTCTGTAATGTTTTCCCCTCTCCTTTCCTTTTCTCTTCTTCCTTTCATCTTCCTTTGCCAAAGTGAGATCAAGAGACTCCATCACCACCACCACCCTCTCCTGGGCCCCAAGATCATCCCCACCCAATTTTCAGAGAGTTCTCCATTTTCTCTTGCTCTAGGTGAGTTCTTTTCTTTGTAGTAACTAGAGTTTTTGGATTTTGAGTTTAGAAATGTTATACACTAGCTCACTAGCTTCCATTCTATTGATTTGTGTAGGAGGTTTGAGTTAGGTTGGTTGTTTTTCAAGAGATTGGATTTTGGGCCATTTTTGAGCTAGGGTTTGGCTTTTGGGAGCTTTTTAAACCAAGGCAAGTGCATAGTCATGGAATTACTTTGATATTCATGGGATTCCTTTGATATTCTTTTAAATCACAATCATCCCCACCCAATTTTCAGAGATGTTTTAGCCTTTAATTTCATTTCTAGCTACATTGTGCTCATTGTTGTTTAAATTGGAAATTATATGCTAGAATAGGATGTTTAATTGGAATGGAATGGGATGAGATGGATGGGAGGTTGTCTATGTGATTTTGGAGAGGGCTAGGCCCTAAATTATGATCGATATTAGGTGTGTGAAGAAGGCATTTGAATGCCCAGAATTGGAGCCAAAATAGAGCTCCAATTTGAGCTATTTGCCGTGAGATCCCAGGTCCAACTTCTGGGAGAAGGGACGACTAAACCCTTGAAATTTTAAAATTCTACTCTTGCTCCTCGGCGACCTTACAGCTAGCGGTGGAGCTAGCCGTAAAAAACATGTTGCTCTCTGGAAAATGAGATTGACTTAGCCGGATTTTCCAACATTTTACTAATTGTCTACGGTGACCTTACAACGACCTTACAGCAAGCCATGAGCTCGTCGTAGTGTATTTTCACGGCTAGCCGTGAAACACCCAGTTCCTTTGGCACGCGGTTTTTACTATAGGTACTTTGGGCTTAGTGTGGGGACCCTTGCTACCCTATAATGAAGACCATGAGTGAGGGATGTTCTCAGCCAATATACCCTTATGAATTGTTGGACAACATATGATGTACATTCTACATTAGGCCGGGACAAAGTGGGGCAAAAAGGAGTATCCAATAATACACTCTGCAACAAGGAAAATTAACCGGATGCCCATGACCTCATTTCCTAATTGGAGTGAGTAGCGATGGCTTGTGCAAGGAAGGCAATAATTGACCTAGGATTGGATCGTTTGTCTTCCTTGACTATTGAAGATCAAATGGAATTGTATTGTCTTGTTATTGGCGTCCACATGTCTCGTGCATGTTCTATAAAAATTTATCTTTTATATTGTCAAGATCACATTGAACTCCGCCTATATTGGGGTATCCTTGACATAGCCGGTCCCAAGCCCGGACAAAGGAGGAGGGTTGTGCGTTAGGTAGCCGACAGCCAGCACAATACTCAGTCAGATTTCTTTATAGATTTGAGACCTAATGAAATTTCATGGGGGCGTCCCCTACTTAGCGACGCGCTGTATGGTCCGGGTACAGTGTTTAAGTGAGCAAGGACCGCTGCATCGGCGCCCGGGTGCGGTTGCTAAATAGGCAAGGGTCCTCACACTTTATTGGACGAGTATGGGGGTAAGGAAGCTAGTCCAAAATAGAAGGCTGAGATTGGGTACTTGGAACATTGGGAGCCTAACTGGGAAACTTATGAAAGTGGTGAACACAATGGAAATGAGACGAATCGCAATTGCTTGCTTGCAAGAGACAAGATGGGTGGGACACAAAGCTAAAGAGATTGAGAGGACTGGGTATAAGTTATGGTATATGAGACTTAATAGATCGAGGAATGGGGTCGGCATAGTAGTAAACAAGGACTTAAAGGAAGATGTGGTTAATGTAAAGCGCTATGGAGATAGGATTATTGCAATTAAGTTAGTGTTAGGAGAAGAGATAGTGAATGTAATTAGTGCTTATGCCCCCCAGGTGGGCTTAAGAGATGGACATAAGGAGAAGTTTTGGGAAGACTTGGAAGGAGTGCTACTAGAGATACCCCTAGGAGAGGAGAAGTTTTGGGAAGACTTGGAAGGAGTGCTACTAGAGATACCCCTAGGAGAGATGGTCTTCATAGGAGGAGATTTGAACGGTCATGTAGGACACGACGTAGACGGATACATAGGAGTACACGGGGGACATGGGTACGGTAATAGAAATGAAGAAGGGAATGATATCTTGGAGTTTTCAGTGGCTTTAACTAACACCTTTTTTAGGAAGAGAGAGGAGCATTTGGTGACTTATAAGAGTGGCTCATCGATGACACAAATTGACCTCTTCTTAACTAGGAAAAGAGAGCGCTTAGCTTGTAAAGATTGCAAAGTTATACCGGGGGAGAGCTTGACTTCCCAACATAGGTTGTTGATCATAGATGTGCAGCTACAATGGTGGACTAGAAAAAAGTTGTATAGATGCTCAAGGACTAAATGGTGGAACCTGAAAGGTGATAAGCAACTAGCTTTAAGGGAAAGAGTACTAGATGAAGACGTTTGGGCGATAGATGAGAGTGCAAATAATATGTGGGATAAGGTAGCAGAGTGTATTAGGAGGGTAGGGAAAGAAGTCTTAGGAGAATCCAAAGGGGGTGCTCCGGTTCAGAAAGAGGCATGGTGGTGGAGCGAAGCCGTCCAAGACAAGATAAGAGTTAAAAGAGAGTGCTTTAAAACTTGGCAAAAGGATCGAAATGAAGCGAACTTGGAGAGGTATAAAGAAGCAAAAGAGAAACCAAAAAGGCAGTTAGTGAGGGCAAGGCAAAGGCATTTGAGGAGCTATATAGGCGACTTGACACTAAGGAAGGCGAAAGAGAGATATTCAAGCTTGCTAAAACCAGAAATCGGCAGACCAAGGACTTAAACCAAATTAAATGCATTAAGAATGAGGATGAAAAGGTATTAGTAAAGGAAGAGGAGATAAATGAGCGTTGGAAGAGCTACTTATACAAGTTATTTAACGAAAGCAGTAGTAGTGACATACAATTGGGGCAGCTTACCATTTCTAGAGAAGAAGCGAATCATATGTTTTATAGGAGAATCAGTAGGGAAGAAGTTAAAGAAGTATTGAAAAGAATGAAGAATGGGAAAGCGGTTGGGCCAGATGGTATCCCTATTGAGGTCTGGAGGTGCTTGGGGGAGGATGGCATTAGTTGGTTGACAAAGCTTTTTAATGTAGTGTTAAAGAGCAAGAAGATGCCTAATGCATGGAAGAAAAGTATTCTTATACCCATATACAAGAACAAAGGAGATATTCAGAACTGTGCGAACTACCGCGGGATTAAATTGATGAGCCATACGATGAAATTATGGGAGATAGTTATTGAGAGAAGACTAAGAAGAACAACAAACGTTTCAGAGAATCAATTTGGTTCCATGCCTGGGAGATCAACCATGGAAGCTATCTTTCTCCTGATGAGGTTAATGGAACAGTATAGAGAAGGTCAGAGAGATTTACATAAGGTGTTCATTGACTTGGAGAAGGCCTGTGATCGGGTTCCTAGGGAGATTCTTTGGAGAGTTCTGGAAAAGAAAAGAGTGTGTATCGCATATATTGAGGCGATAAAGGATATGTATGATAGAGTCGTGACATCTATAAGGACGACTGGCAGCAAAACTAAGAATTTTCTTATCACGATTGGTCTACACCAAGGCTCAGCGTTAAGCCCGTACTTGTTTGGATGTGATTACAAGACATATCCAGGATGAGGTGCCGTGGTGTATGCTATTTGCAGATGACATTGTTTTAGTGGATGAGACGAGATGAGTGAATGCTAAACTAGAATTGTAGCAGAAAACATTAGAGACAAAAGGGTTTAGGCTAAGTCGATGCAAAATGGAATATATGGAATGCAAGTTTAGTCAAAGTAAGACACCTGGTAACATAGAAGTAAGTTTGGGCACACAAAAAATTGTAGAGAAAGAAAACTTTAGGTACTTTGGATCTATGGTACAACAGGATGGAGGGATTGATACTGATGTAAGTCACAGGATTCAGGCCGGGTGGAACAAATGGAGGAGTGCTTCGGGGGTCTTGTGTGATCAGAAAGTCTCCCTCAAGGTTAAAGAAAAGTATTATAAGGTGGCGGTACGACCAGCATTGTTATATGGATCAGAGTGTTGGGCAATAAAGCATAATCATGTCAAGAAGATGGAAGTTGCGGAGATGAGAATGCTAAGATGGATGTGCGGGATCACAAGGAGAGATAGGATTAGGAATGAAGAGATTAGGGGCAAAGTAGGAATAGCACCGATTGGAGATAAAATGAGAGAAAATCGACTAAGATGGTTCGGCCATGTTAGAAGGCGTCCAACGGAGGCACTTGTTAAAAGGTGTGAAAGCATCGAGATTGCCAGAAGTAGGAGAGGGAGAGGGAGACCCAAGAGAAGTTGGAAAGAAACTATTAAACATGTCCTTGCCTACATGGATCTAACGGAGGATATGGCCCTAAACAGATTTGATTGGCGTCGTCAAATCCATATAGCCGACCCCACTTAGTGGAAAAATGCTTGGTTTGGTTTGGTATTGTCAAGATCACATTGAGAACATAGATTGATTGAACATAGGATCCCCATTGATTGACATCGGTATTGATCGACGTGATAGGCTAGGCGGCCTTGATTGTAAAGGCCTAGGGAGGAATACTATCGTGGGAATTGAAAATGATTGAATTGGTGGATTGATTGAATGGAGTGATTGAACGGTTGATGGAAAAGTAGTTCCCTCATTATTGTGGAATCCTATTTACACAGGATAAGCCCAGCCCTCAGTGATTGTCTTAGGATTCTTGTGTCGAGCACCACTCAGCTGTCAACGTCCAACAAAGAAGGGCACCTCTGTGGGAGGACTATAGACTGATAGATGGATTGGATACGACTACAGATCAGTATTGGGTTATGATTGTTCCAGGTTGCACCCCTGATATATTGATAGTCCCAGGTTAAACCCCGATGTAATGTCCAGGGTTAAGCCCAATGCATTGTTTCGGGTTGACTACCCGATGGATTAATTGGACGGGTTGCTCTCCCGTTGCTTATTCTCTCACATTCGGTTCGAGGACGAGAGGGCAATGAGAATATCCCATGGTGTATTGGCCTTAATTGGACTACCTATATTGTTAGAGTATTATGATAGAATATTGTCTTTCATAGGTAATTGTATATGGTTATTCAGTCGTGTGTTTAATTCCTATCATTGTGCTTCACATGATCACATTGTCTTTACATCGCTTTGATGTTGCATATCTATTATTATTATGTATATCTATATGTTTGCTATTCTTAGTCTAATGATGATATGCTTGGTGCATAGGTACCTAGCCCCTCTATATCGAGGAGGATGAGGAGGCGGTGCCACTTCAGGCAGATCAGCCTAAGAGCGATCACGAGTGATCTACCGACGACATAGTCTGAGTCATCCTGACCAACACACGAGTGCCTCACTTATTTTGGGATAGTATTTTGCACATTCATTTTGTTGGCCTAAGTATTTGATAGAGGTCATGTAACTAAACTACTTTGATATCTTTTGTTGAACTTTAATTATAGTAATGAATGATGTGCTTACTTTGAAATGTTCAAGTTGTACCATATGTTTATTATAAAGCTTCCACTATGTTTTACAGTTAACCAAGGAAATGTCTGCACCTCACCATGGACTTCGATCCTATGGGACCACGATTGGGCACCAAATTGTGTGGTTGTTAAGGAAAATTTGTAATTGGCTCCTAATCTCAAGCATAATCCCTGAGCTCATGAGCGGGGACGTGACAGATATTCTCCTTTAACCGTCTGAACATAAAGATTTTACCTACCCTCCCCACCCCTCCAAAGAAAAAGAACACACCCCGAATAAAATAAAATAAAAAAGTCCCTCCCCAACCAACAAAGTAAACTATACTTCTGCGAGGCTTAAACACCTATATTTCTTCATAATGCAAATCCTGGAGTATGAAAGTGAAAAACAATTAGTTGTTTCCACAGTTACCTTCAGTACTTCTTTGTTGTGGTCAGTTAACACAACCTCATGGCAGAATCTGCTGCAAAGAATGCCTGTAATACCTGAAAAAAAAAAATTATTATTTAAAAACAGGGAAAATAAGAGATTGGCATCTTGAAGAAGCACATGCTAGGAATCGACAGAGTTTTACATAACTACAACAACACGCTCCTATTTTCTGTACAGCAGCATGGTATAAAGAACTATCTTTTCCACTTTCAGCAGACAGATTTAGATAGACAACAGAACGTACTTGGAATGGTCTGCTATGAGACCATGTGATTATTAACTGGACATCAGAGTTGGACCCATATCTGACCTGATAGGCCAAAATCGCCGGACTTGAGATGGACTGGATTGTTTATGTTGAACCAACTTAACTCCATCTCTCCATACCAAAGAGTTGCAAACAAGTTGGATTGTTCACATAAGGGTCAATCCAATGCATGCTCATTATCAATCAAAACCAGGAGCTTAACCTAAAACTCTGCCAACCCGATCCATCAGAAATATTGAGTCAGCCCAATCCACTGTGTGGCCACCTATGCACAACAATGCTGTATAAGGACAAACGTTGAAGCTTCTTACAAATGATGAGGGCATATCAACTCACATACAAAGGACCAGACCAATGCCCCTCCCTATTGGTTCATTAAATCTCATGAATACAACATAGCTTACAGCTTACCAACACCAGAGCCTAATTCAATAACAGAAAGTCCTTGAAGCATCTTAACATTCTTTGAAAGGTAATCATTTAATAGCACAGCACCTGGCCATACCAACTGCCCTGTAAGGTCATAGTCAGCTGCCACAAGAATTATATGGTTAGAGCACAATTTAAGTCTGTTCATCATTAAAAACCCATGCCATTTGCTTGAATATAGAGAAAAATAAAACAAAATTGTGAAAAGATCTACTAGGATTGGGCTTTGATGGTTATTGTAGTTGATGATCCCTCATGTGGGATGACTGTTAATATGGAACTCTTATCAATAAGGGTGAATAATCTGGAAAGCTTTGAGGATGTTCAAAGAGTCTTTCTCGGGGCCTTTGATTGTGAAGAGTAACTTGCTGATTCTATAGATGGGTGTCAAAGCAGACCAGGCATCCCAGGAATGCTCACATTTTGAAACAATCAAGAGAGATGGCTTCTTCTTTGGGCATGCATTTCAAGCATACACTTAGAGAGGCTAATGAAATTGCATATCCATTAGCAAGATAGCACCTTGAGTCGTTGATAGACATAATTTGTACATTTCTTGTTCTTTCTCTGTTTTGTTTTGGTATAGGCCTCCTATAGCATCTCCTCTTGCATTATATTCTCTTAGTTTTCAGTAAAGTGCATTGTTGTTTCCCAGAAGACAAAGGTGGAACTCTTAGTATTCATTTACTCTCACATAAGTAGATGCAGATTAACCTTAGCTCTATCTAAACGAAGCTATGAGTTGGATATAACTCTTCAATTCTGAAAAGAATGTGATTACAGCTGCTGATTGGACCTTTAGCTTTGGGTATGCACCACCTTGCATTAACTCAGCTCCTCCCTTATATTTGCCCAGTTAATATAGAAGGATAACACTGCAAAAGGGTGTCCTTTTCCATATCATGGATAGCTTTACCACTCCCATTTTCTCCAACTCTTCTCCTCATCCAGACATACCCAAGTGCAGGGCAGCAAACTCACACCATAATCTATCCCCAGACAGAATAAGAACATCCATCCAAAAACAAAATTTATCAATACCATAATCCCAATACATTAAAAAGAGAACACCCAATTCAGACTTCTCAAAACACAATCAATAAAGGTAAAGCTTTAATAAAGAATGTAAACAAAAATGACCCAACTCACAAAAACTGTTCCCAAACATTGGCCTACCATTACCAAGAAACCCATCTCTGGATTTTTCCAGGCAAGAACTCAAAGAAATGCCACAATAACACCAAATACAATGATCAAATTTAGACATGCATATAAGTAAAAAATTTAGCAGAAAATACCTAAGTAAATGAATAAATAAAAGATCTTTATAAAGCTTACTAGAAGAAGACTGCAGACAGAAGAGCTGAAGAACTTGGGACCCAAATGTAAATGTGGTGAGCTGATAACTGGCCAAATGTAAATGTGGTGAGCTGATAACGGCAAGAAGAAGAAGAAAAAGATATTAGAGAGTAGGGTTTTTTTTTTTTTAATTGAAAGGAGAAATGGGATGGTAATAAATTTTGATGTTCTTTTAACTTGTCATTGATGAAGAAAGACTCATCTAAACAGACAATCTCTTCTTCTGCTGCTGCTTCTCCCTCTTTCCCTCTTTCCCTCTTTCCATGCCGCCTTAGTTTAAAGGGAGATTCTATATGCACCTACGTTTTTTGCGGTGCCCACCCACTTTTCAAAAAATACCCAAAATACCCTCATCTTCTCTCCCTCTCCCTGCAGATCACTGTTCTCCTCATCTTCCCTTCCTCCCTGCCACCTGCACCCACTGCGCACCTCTCTCTTCGCCATCTTCTCCTCTCCCTGCTTCACCCTCTCTATCTCCATTTTTCCCCTCCGCCCTGCAACTCTCTCCACCCCACTGCGCACCCATCTCTCTCTCTCTCCCTTTCTGCCACCGCCCACTCCATCTCCCCTCTCTCTCTCTCCTTCATCTCTCCCCCCCTCTCTTTTCATTCCTTTGTTTCTTTCTGTCCATGCTTCACCATATCTCTTCTTCCATCTCCATTTTCCCCTCCGCCCTGCAACTCTCTCCGCCCTCTCTTGATCGCAGTCTTCTCCCGAGGTGCACGGAGTTTCGGAGCCGTACATATAGAGAGGTGCACGGCTAGAAAATCCCGTGCATTTTTCATTTACACGGTTGATCATATCCGTGCACAGATCGCAGTGTGCACGGAGTTTCAGAGCCGTGCACATAGTAAGGTGCACGGCTGGGAAACACCGTGCATTTTTCATTTGCACGGTTTATCAACCCCGTGCAAATGAGATATGCACGGCTGCATTTATCCGTCGTCGCACCTGCAGACCCATTTGTCCCCGTTCCTCCCGCTCTCCATTTCGGACTGCTCGTCGCCACTGTGGCGTAGGTTTCCCCTTCAGAGATCGCCCGACCGGTGAATTTGTTCGACGGAGACCAGATATCTGGAAGCTCTGCGGCCAACCATCCCTCTCCCTCCTTCCCCCTTTCTCTTTCTGCCTCCCTCTCCAGTCTCCCCACCCGCTCCATCTCCCCTCTCCTTCCGCCTGTCCTCTCCCTCTTTCTCCCTTACTCCCTCTGTCTCCCTCCCTCCCCGCCCTCTCCATCTCCCTCTCCCCCTCCAGTCTCTCTCTCTATCCCTCCATTTCTCTATGTCGCTCCTTCCCAGTCGGAGGTCGCCGGAGTAGGGAGAGGGATAGAGAAGGAAGGAGATGGAGAGGGGTATTTTCGTAATGTGTATTTTTTTTAAAAATAAAGGTGGGTGTGTTCAGCAAACCATGTGGGTGAGTTTAGAATCACCCTAGTTTAAAATCATCCCCCATCATTGGTAAACAAAACCTAGGCGAAGTCGAGGATCCACTGTGGATGGGCACCTCTACAGTTTTCGGGGCCGACCATCAGATGCTATACGTGTTTTGGATCCATCCACATACGAATCCTGCCTTATTTTTTTATTTTTATTTTTATTTTTGCTGTGGAAGGTTCTCAACCTTTGAGCTAGACTAATTTTTCTGTCCTGAAGATATGCCGAGTAAATCCCTATGCCTTCAAGTGGTAGTACAAGTGGATTTAACCTTCGATTCTCGAGATGGGGAACTACGGGTTGATACCAAAACCTCTAACTCCATATATATGAATCTTGCCTTATTTGATTCCACTGGTTGTTTGGTGTGTATTGGCTAGTGGTGATATCCTCGTTAAATTGGAAGTAGGAGAGAAAAAATAAAAACTAAAAATGCTTTATTTGAACACTAAATTATAAGCATTCATTGGCCGGATCCGTCCACGCCGGGTTTTTGACTAAATTTAAGCTCAGCCTAAATATTAATCGTTCAATTTATATGTCTATGCCCGTCCAAAAGCAAGCTGGGCTTAGATTGGGCCATTAGTTAGCAAATTTTAGAGGGGCCACTAGATGTGTGCCAACTGCCAACTATGAAAGGCCTGGGGATAAAATATTCAAATCTTTCATGTACTTTTTGGAAAAGGAGTCTTAACGTTTCATGCCTTTGTAAAAAATCTCCCTAAATTATTTCCTACCGTGATTTGGGCAGAGCCAGGAGGACCATTATATATATTGAGGTCTATTGTTTTTGGCACTATAGTAATATTGGCCAAGATGAAGGCATATGCATGTTAAAAGGTCTAGACCTGACATGTTTAGCTCAGTGGGTACTTATGTTGTGAATGGGCTGGGTTCCGTTGGCCTCTGAATATTAATAATGCCCAGTGGCCGAAACAAAAAGAGGTTGGACGATTTTTGGCCTAGCCCGCTCTATGAACATCACCAAAGAATGCAAATTTCTCCCCCGGAAATGTTTGCAAGCATACATTCTAATCCAGGCATCAATTAAAGTGGTGGGTCTCCCATCAAAAACTCAGGACCCCAAAATTTCACAGCACCATCTATGACGATGTGGATCTCTGCATATGGAAACGTCTGCCCAGTGCCCAACCCCCCGCCCCACTAAAGAGCAACTGATATCAAGGCACATATATGAGATGAAGTGGCCTATTAGATAAAAGGTGGGAGTGTGTGTGGATTAGCCATTTAGCAAAAACGAGTTCATTGGACTCATCCAACCATTTGATCTATAACAATGAAATTGATGGTACTGGCATGTGGCTTAAATTCATTCTGTTAGATTAGATGGCCAGCGAAATCCAATAAATATAAGTTTTTTTCCTTATATGGCTGGTTTACAGGTTTTTATATGTATTCAGGTCACAGGAAGCTGGCTGTTGAATAAAAATTTGGTGAATGGCTCTCAATCAATGTTTTGGAAAGAACAACCAGCAGTGCCTGACTGTTCTAGTTTTTGTGGGTGCTAATTAGCGATCTCCTTTTATATAGTGATATAAGTAGGAGCCACCCATAACCCATTATGCAAGTCCAATTAGATTCATGGGTTCCACACTTTGGTCCAATTTCTACATGCGGTGGATGTTGAATTTTTTTATTTTTTATTTTGGGTAAAAGATAGATGTGAAGTTTATGTTAAAAGCTTTGTATATCTCAAAAGTTTGAATGCTTTAGAAATGAAACTAAAAACCTTATTCCATATTCACACCCTTTTCTTTAGATTGGCCTACTGGTGAAGTGTGATACAATCAATTTGAAAACCAAGGATCGATCTCATGCATGTGATGCCGAGGTGTCGATACTGTTCAACCAGGGCCGGCTCACCATATAGGCAGGTGAAGCAAGTGGTGGGGGCCTCACCATGAGGGGGCCTCATAATTTTGTTGGATTAGTAACATTAACATGATAAAGCTAAAAAGAAAATCATGGTATATTTAAAAATCAAAACCAGAGAAGATAAACAAAGAAGAAGCACAGGAAAAGGAAATAGAAGCACTATTCTAAAATAAATATGTTTTTAAAGGTATCAAATCTCACTGGGAATCATCTGAAATGAATTCAAATGAACTCGAGCTGGAAGAGAAAATCGATCACAATTTGACCCGTTTTCTAATGAAACTGAAATCATCGAAAAATTCCATCATTGAAAATTTTTTATAAAATTAGAATTACAAATAAGTCCTTTTTTTATAGAAAATACCGTGTTTTTCATAAAATGGCATTTCAAATCAACCTTGACTCGTGGAGTCCACTAATTAGGATACTATTGAGTCTTTTCCAAACTCATATATTGCTTATAGAATACTATTAACAGTACCTGTTACAGTTGCTTCCGCTGAAAGAAGTTTTTCGAAATTAAAGTTAATAAAATCTTATCTACGATCAACTATATCCCAAGAGAGATTAAGCGGGTTAGCCATTTTATCTATTGAGAAGAAAATTTTGGAAAACCTTGAATACAAAAACTTGATCAATAAGTTTGCATCACAAAACACAAGAAAGGTTAAATTCACTTTAAAAAAAATGAATCCCTCAATAAGTTCTAAAAAAAATAAAAACCCAAAAAAAATCCAATTTTTTTTTTTTAAGTTCGCCAATGAGGTAGTGTACATTGCCGGTCTCAAGTCCGAATCAAGGACAGGGTTTTCTCATGTCACAAGGGCCTCATTTATACTTTCGCCTGGGGCCACGTATTATCTTGAGACGGCCCTGTGTTCAACTGTACATGTGTTGGCTGTATTGGCACCCTCTTAACTAAAGAGAAGTGTAGTCATTTGGCATCAAGTAAATGGGTGCAAACTATGAAATTTATTTATAGCATCGTAACCTAACCTACCTGCTAAGGGTTTAGGTTGACACTTTTAACCCTCAGACTGAGCTCTATTTGCATTTTCAAATTAATTTAAATGATTTCAGTTTTACATTGAGGCTACTGATGTGACCCAAAGTGGTTAGCCTAACTTAAAATCAGATGGATGAGAACGGGCACTTACCTCACTGGTAAGTGGCGACAATTCTCACCTGGTTCCGCTCAGGATTCGAACCATAGGTACACCACTTCTTCCCACTTCTGTAGGCCTTTTTATCGCCTGTGCGGGCTCTCTCCTGGGTCCCAGCCCCCTTAGGTGGGTTACAAAAAAAAAGGAAAAAAAATTAAAATCAGATAGACAAAACTGGGTAGGTTTCCAATTTGAATGATCAATCCAAAGGCTTACAAAACTTTGACAAGTGTGATTATTGGGAAGCGAGTGCGAAAGAGTTAAAAGATGATTTATAGCCCGAGTCAGATGGACCTCACATTGATAAATGGCATTTGATAACATAATCAAAATTTATAAACCCTTCTCAAATTATCAATCATGTTCTATAAAAAAATTGAGTGTAATATCCATTTTTTTTATTGGTATATCCAGTCAAGTGTGAATGTTGTGGTATGGCCCACCTAACCCACGGATCACCAATTCACTGGCCCTACACAACCAAACCGTGGGCCCCACATGTACAAGCCCTATTTTTAACATATGGGCCCCACAACTTGATGATAATCATCATATGGGGCCATCATTAGAGTGGAGTATCAAATGCAGGTTTGCAAATGGAGCAATACAAAAGAACAGTTGTAAGAGGAGCTTTATCGCCGTATCCAACAATGGTGAATAGCAAATGCAGGTTTTCCTCTACTCTTACAGGAGGAAAAGTTGCAAAAGTAGCTTTTCCTACAGGTTTTCCTCCGTTCTTAGTAGAGGAAAAGTTGTAGAAGGAGTTTTAAAATATGTGGGTATCTGAAATTGGCCTTGCCCTATTATGGGGGCCAAGCCCTTTTGACAAAGGCCTGTGGCCATGATTAGCACAGGTAATATAATTTATAATTAAAAATTATAAAGTTGAAAATAATATTATTTTATATGAA
Organism: Litsea cubeba; assembly: GCA_012931725.1. Classification (NCBI taxonomy): domain Eukaryota; kingdom Viridiplantae; phylum Streptophyta; class Magnoliopsida; order Laurales; family Lauraceae; genus Litsea; species Litsea cubeba. The sequence goes on along the minus strand of CM022947.1, from coordinate 85,090,089 downwards.
TCTTATTGACATGGTCAAAATTTCAATCAAAATCAATTTTTATAAAAATATATATAATTCATTAATTTCAAGATTGTGATAACATGATCATAACATTGTACTAAATATGAACAAAATTGTGGATTTAAAAGTATAAAAAGGTAGTATTCAAGATCATAAGAAACTAAGTAAAAAGAAAACCCTTGAAATAAAATGAGAATATGTCTCATAAAAAAAAATGCCCCTTCCAAAAAGGGCTTGTAGCGCTCCCTATATGTTAATTTTATTTCATTATATACACACACACCCCACACAAATAAAATACAAATGGTAGATTCCAATTGACTTTTATCATAGAATTGGATTTGGCCTGTTATGGGTTCGGACTCTAAACAAGGATCTGGATCCAGTTCTTTCAACCCAAAAAGCATGTCCAAGCCCACTTATTAAATAGAACCTAGTTTTGTATTGGATACAAGCCGGTAGACTGCCTCATTAGGGATTCTATTTTTTAGGAAGGCCCAAAAGTTTTAAGTTGATATTCCATCCACCGCACCATCTTGTAATTTTCATTGGAGAAGAGAAAAGAAAAAATATATATATATACACATATGAATTTCTCAGTTTATTTTTGTTGTGATTTTAGCTATAGAAGCTTTGCAAAGGTTGCGTTCAAGATACTTATTGAACAAGGAGGTATGTATATGTTGGCATCATTTGTTTTGTTGCTATTGTAAACTCGAGGTCATTAATTGGTTTCAAAGATTATTTTTTCCCTTTTTCTCAATTTTTCTTTGTAATTGCATTTAGATTCTTTATGTTCAAGTACAAATTTTTAATGCAGGTCGTTGGTTTTAGACACTGACACAATTTTCAATGAAAGATTTGCCAAATCACTGTATGTCACACTATGATTTAACCTGACGAGTGCGTATTGATGATTCTTCCCCCAAAATGATTATTTTTATTTTTATGTTGTTACTAAATGTTTTGTCTTTTGTCTTTTTTTCTTTTGATATATATATGCATGAGGATACATATGTATTTAAATTCTCTCTGTTATTTCTCCATTGCCTTCCTTAACTGGGTAGTGGTTTTTTTTTTTTTTTTAATTCGGGCTTTATAGTAGACTCAAACTCGCACATCCATGCACACTTAGGATTTTTTTTATTTGGATAAAATTTCCAATTATCATCATTATTACTCTTTTTTTAATATTTGTCTATGCTAATTCTATATCTACATAGCATTACTGTTTCAATCTAGCTTTTATAAATAACTTTTCTTGAGCCTGGGCCTTTGTTGCTAGTGTGTAATTAGGAATGTAGACCAGTTGAATTCGGGTCAATCGAATGCAAACCTAGACCTTTTCTAGGTTAGGGTTTTTTTACCCTTGCCTGGACCCAACAAAGGTTAGGATCCAAATCCAACTTCGGCTAACATATTAATCAAGACCTTGCTATCTCACAGGGGAATCCAGCCATGACTATGGTCCCTGCCCTGACCTCATCTTTCGGTGTGTTTGAAAGCAAGATGGTTTTATGCTTTATGGAATTCTGTCGAAGGAAAGAGTAATACTGCGTTCGTACCACGGGTGGAACCAGGAATTTGGCCTTGGTAGGGGGCCACTGTAAAATCAAAAAAATTCTTGGAGGGGCCATTGTGAAAGTAAAAATTTGCTTTTTGTACAACGGGGTCTTCAAAATTTTGCCACCCACTCCCTTAGTTCCGGCCATGCTTCTTACCGCTTTCGGACTTGTTTGCACTGTAAGAGGATTTTACTCTCTCTCTCTCTCTCTCTCTCTCTCTCTCTCTCTCTGTATTTTTGTTTTCATTAGAAAGAGGAATTCTGGATTCCTACCTCTCCCATAGGAATTAATGATACCTTCTGTCGAGGAAAATCCATTTACCTTTTTTTCTTTTTCACAAAATATGTGTTGCACCAAATAATACAAATAGTGGAATACACATAAATGAGGAAATTTTCCTCTCAGCCTGTAATTCTCTCATTGCACAAATGTATTTTAGGACCTATTTGTGCAACATCTATGGAAGGCAATATCGTTCCCACCCTAGAGGTCGGACTCCATATCCTCTTGTCGCATTGCAAGAGCGTTTGAAAAGATGGAATCCTCTCACAATGTTCACTGAACCAAATAGATCTAATTTATCCCGCGCCTTTTCATTTTCGTAGAGCAAATCAAAATCCTCAAGCAATCTCTTTTTTCCACAGAAAAACAAATGGCATGCTACCAAGGAAAGAGTGAATTGCATGAAAAGTAAATTTTGTTCTCTTCCATCAGGGGATATTCTTCTTGCAAAAACGTACCCGACATGATTTTTTTAGTGGTGATTTCCTTGAAATGCATGGCAGGAAAATACCTGTAACCCATCCACTACATATCCAATTACACCTTTTTTATTTGACCCAACAATCTCAGTTGCAATTTCTTTCTGTGATGAATAAATTCCCTTTCTTTATTACCTTTATTCCATGCATGGTACTGATAAGATGGGGAATAGAATAACCAGAGGATGCCTTGTCTTACCCTTGGTCCAATCTTCTAAAAAAGTAGGCATCATTTCAGCCCTTGTTTTTCTTTCCCATGATGGGTTCCATCCATGGTGGTCCACAGCAGAGCCCATTAAAGCTTGGAAGTATCAGAGTTCAGACACTTTCCTTTCATCACATTGTCATGACTTGCAAAAGGGTCCCAAATTAAAGAGTTGGATGTATGCATTTGTCCCAAGCATATGGCCTTAGTTGTACAGAGGTCCCACTGACAAAAGAAACATCCAATAACAAGCACTTACTTTCCACTTCTTTGTTCCAAGATTCGATTCTAAAGGTTGGTGCCTGCACTCCAATCAAAATCTCATAAAGAAGAGTTCTAATGATATAGTATGATTGGGGTAATTTTATTAGTAATGATATGGATTTTGAAACTTTTAATAATAATTGTTAAAAGGAGTCTTATCCGAGTCAAATAAGACTCCATTGAGTTACCACTTATCCCAAAATCAATTGGTTATGATAAACGGCACAACAATGGTTTTCTGGTTAAGGCGAGGATTCGACCACAATTATGACTCCTCAGGAGCGAGAATGGATGTTGACCGCAACAATTAATGTCAATATCTCTCACGTCTTTGACCCAACAAGACTAGCCGACTAATACCCTTAGTGGTGCCTGTTAAACCCACAGAAAAGTTAGATATATAGATTGAATCATAATTTCTGCTTATTCCAAATTATATATTATATGATTTATTATCAGGACTTTTTAAATTAACACCCGATTGATGGATAAGGTGAGTTGATGACGAAGACTGTTACTTCAAAATGTTGACTGTTCATCTGGTGGGCCCCATCATAAACTGATCAATTAACATTTCGGGCCTTCTCCCATCTGATTGATGGACCCTGTTTCATCCCATTCTTGGGCATTCTTTTCTGTCGTCCATGTAGGCCGCTGATCAGATGGTTTAGACCATAGAGTCCACCAACAAGATTTTTTCCAGCTTGATCCACTTGGGACATACTTAATGAATGGTTGAGACCATAGACCAAGAAGTTGTTTGTCCAATTTGATATTGGTGCATTGGAAACATAAATCAAGTTAAGACCTACCCAAATTATAAAAGGTAAGAATGATTAGAATTCTATGGAGACCAATACAAATACTGTGCACATACAGTAGATGTATAAATATTGGAGACATGACATGAAAATGCACCCAATTTCCAGATCATATATACCATGAAGAATGGCCCCCTGCCCTCCAGCAATGTCATGAATGCAAGGAAACCAGCCTCATATTCCTTTTTAACTTACTATTGCAATTTCTTTCTTACCAAAAAAAAGTTCTGCAATTTGCAAGGAATTGAAGACTCTAAGAGATGTATCTAAATGAGCAAAGGGGGTTGAATCCAAGGGTAATCCTACCTGAATGGGGACAAGTACATAGTACAACTCAGCTAGCCCAATTGACTCATCGAATAACTCAGGCCAGCCTCCTTGAGTTTTTCCGACTCAATCAAACTCATTTGACCCGACCAGTTTATTTGCATAGAATACATACAAATTGAATATATAGAAATTCATTGTCACATAAGCTCCACTGAAGGATTATTAAAGACGTGCAAGGTGAAGGATCTAAGTTAAATGATTATGCAACCTTTACTTTCTTAGATTTGAATTACTAGGGTGATGGCTAGTTACTCATTTTCTGCCTCCCCTGACATATTTTTCATTAAAGGTAGAGAATTTGATTGTCATTTCTAGAACTCAGATTTGTCATTTCAACTTTAACCATTTTTAGAAATAAAAGTCTTACAATTTCTATTTATTCAATTACACGAAACGAATGGGTTCTTCGGTGAACCAACTCAACTTGGTGTGAGTAGAGTATAATTTTTTTAATAGCATGCAGAGATGACAATAGCTGATTAAATATTTGAAAAACTAGTGCAATCTAATATTAGATCTTATTGAAACTAAGATCTGATCTAAAAAAGTTTGCGATGGAACCTATTTTTCTATCCAATAGAAAATTGGATCAGAATCTAGGCCTAAATTGTTAGTACTGAATTTTATTGTGTCTAGATATAGAACCATGTATGTTTAGACCTGAGGATCCATTAATATTTTTCAACCCAACCGCCCAATCAAGACCTTGAATTCAACTATCAGTAGTGCTACATGGACAAACTTTTTTGCCAGAATTTTGGACAACCCCCATGATATCCCTTGAATATTCAAGTGATATTCAAGGGATATTATAGGGGTAGTCCAAAATTCTGGCCAAAAAGTATGTCCATGTAGACTTTTTGTTCAACTATTAAGACCTCTTTGCAGGTTAATTGACTTGGTCTCAAATATTATTCTTGTGTTTGCATGAATCAATGGAAACCGAGACGAGATGGCGTAGCAAATCAAGATACTCCACCATTCAACCACCAAAAATGAGAACATTTGCTTCGGATTCCTACAACAAAACCCGCTCTGCAGCAACTGGTGTTCTCGATCCATACCGAAATAGAGAGAAAAAGACTGAAGGGGGCCTCTTGCCCTAGGAATGAGGGAGGTGAATGGAAGATTTGAAAATTTAAAATTCAAAATTTTATACATAAACAGTTGAAAGGGCAAATTAGTTATGAAAATGTCTGATGTGGCGTATATGTAGGGACCTCTCGCCAAAATATGTCCAGCTGTGCGACTACGAAACTTGTGTGGACCAGAGGCTTTAAACGTTCCATTTCAGAGACCTTTCGCTAATTTACTCTAAGATTTAAGACCTCTTCTTGGGTTTAAACTTGGTCTCACATATGATTCCTGTGTTTGGGTTTGAGTTGCATCTTTGATTTCCTCTTGATATCTTATGTGTGCCTTGTCATGAGTCCATGTCTTGATCTTTGCTTTCCTCTTCTTGTTCATACTGAGCCAATAAATTGGACTAGGACATATATGTATCAGATATAGATTTGGAGATGGATTCTGCCCTTCAAAAAGCTACCCAAATCTAAATGTATCATAGATATTTGAAGGGTTAGTCGATCAATTTTTATTGGACCCATCAGATCTACAGTTTAATCTTCTGCCTCACAAACCTCTAGCATTCATGACCGCTCAGATGCAAACTAAAGATATTGCTACTTGAACTCCATATGTTTCTCAGTTTAGTCTTGCATAAAATAATTTTGGTATTATATTTTATTTTTCATAAAATATACAATATTCTATATACATCACTTTTAGGTACTCAGGTATTCGATATGGACTGCCACTTGACTCATATCCAGACACAATTAAAGATTGGGTAAAATAATTACAAAATCAAATAAGAAGTTATTTAGCCCAAAAGGTTGGGAACCCACCGTTAGCAAAAAAAAGAAAGAAATTAGTTTTCTTTTTTATTTTTTCTTTTGTTAAAAAAGAGAGTTTTCTTGTATATAACACCTAAGGTTTAAAGATTTGTAAATATGCTCCTATAATTTGAGTATTTAGTGATACATCATTGGCTTTTCATTTTAATACTTTCCATTTTCCTAAATAAGTGGTCCTCACCGGAATGGGCAGCAACAATGATGCTTGTGTTGAATTTTTATAAAAATAACAACTCTACCCTTACATCCATTAAACAAAAGTATCATTATTTTATCCCAAGTCCCAATATCTCTATCTCAATAACTCATTCACATGAAGCTGTATTTTAAAACTTTTGTCAATCCAAAAAGGACATGGATTGGGTTAATTATTACTAATTATAAGTACATGTGTTGATTGCCATTATAATCCGTTTGGGTTTAATGAAATCAGCCCCATATTAAAAAAAAAATATTTTATGTAGGGTTAATCTCTCCCGCCACTTCACAAAAAGAAAGTCCAAGCTTTTGAAATTGTAGATATAGAGATAAAAAAAAAGAGCAAAAGTGTCATTTCACTAAAAAAATCATGGTGGTTGCAAAACTACTTATTTTTTAAGATAGGAAAGATATTAAAATGGAATAGTAGGGATGTATTCCTAAATACAAAAACCAACGACCTATTTAGAAATCTTAACAACCTAGGGGATATATAAAAAAAGTAAAAAACAAATAAATTCTTAGTAATAGAATTAGAATACCCATCACTGGATCTGGATATATTCATTATTGGCATTTTGTTTTCTATAATCATGTTGTAGTTGCTTCCTAGCTATCCGTTTCATTTTCCGGACCCCATCAAATCAAATGTTTGGATCAGCAAATCATTGTCCACAGTTTTCATAGTTTCTCACAACCCAGAAGAAGGGAACCCAATTCACAAGTTGCAAAATCAGGAATGAAAAGCAATCTTAGTTGCAGTATAATGTCTTATCTAATTACTGATCAAACCGAATAAGTCCATGCGTGGCCTTTTGGGATCAAGAAGACAGCCTGTTTAAGAACCAAGGCCTCCATCCCAAACCCCTCTGATAAACCTCAATTCCCAATTAAAAATGCTGAAAAGCAGAAAAAGTTGCTTTCTTTTCTTTCCTTCTTACAATCTCTGCTAAGGCATCTATCTCCTTAATTTCACTTTGTGCCTTGTGGATTCTCTCTTTCTTTCTTTGTCTTTCTTTTCTTTTTGGTCAGTTCAGAGATTCCTCACTTGACCTTTTCTATCTTTCACCCCTTCAACTATTTTCTGTTGATTCCTCTCATTCATTTTCTTTTATGGACTCTGCTTTTCTACTTAGTTGATATGCAAAGGTTAAAAGTGTTACTTTAATGGTTATAATTTCTACATTGTTTCTACTTTTAGGTCATGTTCATGCACTCATATCTCACTCGTTTTAAATCGTTTTTCACTTTCATTTTTTTTTATTTGATTCATGCATCATTATAATTCAAAATCCAACCATTAAAGTCAGTTTTAAGTTGCATTAGAATAGGAAAAATCATGCATAAAAACAGCCCAGCATACTAGTTTTTCAGACTTAGATTTTTTCAGCATCTCATGGCATACATTGCATTACTAACTTTACTAACTTAGGTTTCTTTTGTCTCTAATTTAGTTTCTTAGTTTTATTTTTGATACTTGTTATTACTAACTTTACCCTCTCTCTAAGTTCTTTACTACACTTTTTACTATCATCATCGTCAAAGTCTTGTCCCAACTATATTGTGATCGGCTACATGAATTTTTCTTCTCTATTCCAATCTAACTTGAGTCAAGTCTTCGTATAAGCTTTACTACACTTTTTAACCAAAAGAAAAAAGTTTTTAATTATATTTACATGAGCCTCTTTCCTATAATACCCAGGCACAAACACACACACACACACAGAGAGAGAGAGAGAGAGAGAGAGAGAGAAGGGGGGTTAATTACTACGACTCTCGTTTTCCTACTTTTGTACCAGCAGAAGGGTCATTTTCTAGGAGATGGGATGTCTAGCTTTTGTACATTGGTTCACCCCTTTAGAAGTTCCTCCAAACAAATGGCTTGTTAAAGAATATAGAATCCCCAGCCCCCTTAGCCGGGTTACCAAAAACACTTAATTGTAGCAGTTTGGTGATCCTTTCACATTTTGCACTCAAACTGTCCTAAAATTTAGTCTGTATATGGGATATGTTCTGTTGGTCATGAAAATTGGGCAATGCCATGCCGGCACGGCCCAGCTAAGGCCGTGCCCAATCGTGCCTAGGCCGTACCGTGCCCAAGCTGCTGGGGCTCAGCACAGCATGACCCATGGCATGGATTTATTCGTGTCATGCTGGGCTATGCCGCCCATGCCCCCCCCCCCCCCCCCCCCCCCCCCCCCCCCCCTATTTTTTAAAAAGAAACTAAAATTAAAGAAATTAACAAATTAAAATACACACACGTAACACATTCATTAAAAGAATACATCAAATAGATTATTATATTTCTTTGAAATGAAGTTATAAAAAATTTTAAAATACAAGTTTGAAGTTTGAACACGATGATGAAACTCAAACTTTATGAGAAATGAAAAAAAATAACAAATTGCAACGTTGAACACCTATGATACATTCTAAAAAAAATTTTAAGTAAGAACCACAACTATATGAAAAATGGAATGAAAATACATCTTGAAAAAAATGTTACGACATGAAAAACTATGATAAATTTCACAAAAAGTATAAGTTGATAAATCTCGAACACTATGATATATGTAACACCGAGAGCTCGTCTTCTATCTAATGTTCCTCCATCAGGTGTTGTATTCTATCCTCGACTTGATACCAGTCCTGCAGGCACATGCAGGCCTCTATAGTTTTTTCTGACAACATCTTTCGTCTGAGATAAGTAAGGCGCCCACATGCACTTAATACTTTCTATGATGCAACTATAGACGCTGGAATTGTTAGTATATCACGGGCCATAGCGAAAAGCACATGAACCTTACTTTCATATGTTTTCCACTAGGCCAAAAGGTCAAAATCATCTTTATCATCCGGAACTTGAATCAGACCCATCTGTATGTACATTGTTAATTCATTAAGATTGTGGGTGGATCCCCTAGAAGAAGAGGAACTACTTCCTAGAGTGCTCCTCATAATACTCCAAATGGTCTTCTTTTTCTCTTTATGTGTTTGGAGAGGGCCCATAGAAGCAAAGGGTGCTTTAGACGTACCCTTTTGGGTAGCATATTCCAAATAAAGTTGTTCTAATTGAGTTCTAATTGTAGACATATCATTTACATTAATTTGATTCATATTCTTATTTATTTCAGTAATTAAAGTTTCTACACCTACTAATTTCAACGTAGGCTAATGCAGCAGCTATGCAAAATGTTAAAGGAGCAATTTTCCAATATTGTGAAAACTTTGCCTCCATTTTATACACATCACCTAAAAAAACTAAAAATCTCTATATTTTTCAAAAGCAATACTTATTTCATAAAAATAGGTAAAGCTTGGGTTGATGTGGGATAATATACAAAAAAAAAAAAGAAGATCTTGTCACAAAAAATTCTAAAAAATCTCTTATTATCTCAAGAAGTTGCAAAATTTCATAAGATATAAAAATATTTTCATGTGCTAAATATAGTTGAGAAAATTGATTAATTGCCATTTTATAAGTGCGGGCTTGTTTTAACATTCTATAAATAAAATTCCACCTATGCTTTATATCTTGTTGTATTTTTTTTTTTTTTGCATTTGATTCAAATTTTCACATATCTGCTTCCACCATTTTTTTCTTGTGGGAGATGCAAAAATGATACCTACAATGTATTTAATAGTTGCTAAGGTAGGCTTAGTAATTTTTATCCCTTCTTGTACAATAAGATTTATAAGGTGGCATGCACAACTATTGTGAAAGGTAGCTCCATTTAAATTAAGTTGAAATACAGATTTTACTAACTCTACTGCGACATTGTTGAAGCTTGCATTATCTAAAGTTATCGCAATTACTTTATTTTTAATATTATACTCTCTAATTCTTTAAAGGATAGTGGACTCTATCCTAACACCATTGTGTGGCACTCTTGTAAAAAAAAACGCGATCATTCCCTTCTGCATAATCCAATCACTATCAATATAATGTGTTGAGATTGAAATGTACCCTACATTTTATTTGGAGGTCCATAAATATGAAGTTAATGCCACTTTTCCAAGTATGTTTGGCAAAGTGACCTTTAAATCCTTTTTTTTTTCTTTGAGAAAGTCTTTATTGCATCATTTTTGGTAGTGATTCAAGAAATATTCTGCCATGAAGGGGCAAACGCTTGCCTCAAAAAGTTTTCAAATGATCGATCTTACGCAAGAACAAATGGTGATTAACGAACCATTAGAAATTTTATAAGTTGGTATATATCTAGCATTATTAGGGTCCTATGTAAAAACTCCTAAACCACCGCTTGAAGCGGTTTGAGAAATATGGGGCGGACGGTCCCACTCCCGCCCCTGACCCTCGCATTTCCTCTGACATGTTTGGGCATACACGGTTTCATGTGTCTAAGAAGGTGGCTAGTGCCAACTGATAATCTGCCACTGTAAAGTCCTTTGTAATATTTATATTGTGCCTTTTTTCGTAGTCCTTCTCTTGGATCAGGGACCTTAACTGTATCAAAATGGTTCCAGACTATAGAAGTCGTTATTCTTTTCTTTCTAGTTGAAGAACTTGAGCCAGCACCACCAACAGATTGGGGATGACTTTTTACATCTATCCCCTGATCCTGATATTGATCCTGAGGAAAATTTCCAAGATCTTCCTCATGTAGGGAAAAGTCAAGGCCAGAAGGTTGTGATGATCCAGTCATTTAAAAAAAAACAAATTTTATAAAAAAATTAAATAAATAATTATATATAATATTTTTGTTATGATAATTTATATAAGAAAGGGGAGGAGATGAGACTTAATAAATATAATATTACTATGTATATTATTACTAAAAAAAATAGTTTTTACCAAAAGCATCCTCAATTGTCACTATACCTTCAAAAGCATCATTAAATACATGTAATGCCCAAAAGCGTCTTATACAACATACTCTAATTTATTTCTCGGACCAAATTGCGCCTCCAACCCCTTTCTCGCGACATCTAGACTTGATTTAGCGATATCGAGACTTGATTTGGCAGGGCACATAGAAGTATTTCGAGGTTATTTCAACCACTTTCTCATGACATTGAGACTTGCTAACCTCCCAACATTTGAAGGAAACGCCTCTTTAGTTGGTGGAGTCGATTGGATCATCAACTGTCATTGCTCAACAAAATTTACCCATCCCCAAATCACGATCACTCCCAACATTCCTTTCATTCTAAGAAAGAGAGATCTCCTTAGAATGAATCTACCCACACTGAGAGATTTCATCTTGTAGCAATGGGTCTACTTTGTGTGGCGGTTGCTCAACAAAATCCAAACTTAATCCTACCTTCCAAATGGTTCCCCTTGTGGTCATGCATCCAATTAAGCCAACATGAGATGGCTACGTATGAATGCAGTGTCCACTCTTCCATGCTTATATATAGTCATCTACACTGCATTCTACTACGATTAAGGGCCATGCCCAAATTTTACCGATAAGGAAAATCTAGTAGTGATCTGGGGTGGAACTAGCTAGGTATCCCCCGCCCCCACCCCCGCCCCCGCCCCCCCAGAAATTGTGGAAGGGGTGGCTCATTATTTTGGTTTAAAACATGTAGTGGAAACCTCACTTCATATAGAAAAAATTATAATAATTTCAGTATCAGGGGATTCACCGCATGCCCATAGTTGCAAACAAATCCAAGCTAAGAACAAGAAAAAGAAGACAAAAATTGTCATGTCTCAGAAATGGGCCTTGGATTATGCGTGAGGTTAGGGGCCAATTAAAAAATCTTCCTTCACAACCCATCTAACGTGGCCCCCAATCATGGTCCAATTGATCAAAGTCCGCGGTGAGGTGTAAATATTGCCTCAGTCAACCACAACATACGGCGGAACTTCATATTTAGCAAAAGGTATAATGTTATCCTTTTAGAGTAAGCACATCTATTCTATAGTTTAGTTAAAGTTTATAAAAAGATAACAAACATAATTTAATTAAAGGCCTCTATAAAACTTAGGCTAGCAACAGAATAAATAGAACTTTCCAGTAATATGAAGACACTCTCTCGTGTGCCAGTCATGACGATAATGTTGTTGGCACACTACTCGTACTCACCATCAGACTGAGTCACCTAAAACGGCGCCTCCACATCCCCACGGTAGAGTCATGATCAAGTACAAGTAGCTGGCAGGTGGATATACATAAGCACTAACATATATGCAATGGAAAGCGATTAAAGACAATATAAATAAATCAATTACGATAATAACGATATATATAGTTAGAGTCCACCACAGACCCTAACAGTAAAGGCTATCCACATGAGCTATTACCAAGACATAAAAAGTCAAGGTGCTTCTGGTATTTAAGCCTGTCCATAAGTTCATAATTCATAAATTCATTAGGGGATTAGCCTGATCTAAGTTCATAATTCAAAAGATCATAGATCCCGTCAACAATCTAGGGATAATCAGTCCCCGTTCACATTCTTAAGACGGTGATAAAACCGTTTTACGTTCACATTTGATACAATCTACGTAGTTGTTCGCATTCAATAGACAATAAGAAGTAAAGATCCTAGTGGTGCCCAATAAAATATTCGAAATCATAAACAGATGGTGAATAAGGCTGCACAACCGGAAACCTGGTCCGGTTTTTGGACCGAATTTCTGGCTGTGCCAAAAATGAAGAACTGGACCGGACCACTTATAAGTGGTTCGGTCCGGTCCAGTCCAAAACGGTCCGGTTGGACCACTTAATAGTCCAGACTGATTTTATTTTTTTCCTAAGCTTTTATATTTTTTTTTTTCATTTTCAGCTCACAACTTAAGATAAAAAATTAGTTGCAAATGAAGGGCCTGGTCAAAACGCATAGTTGTAGACTTTTAGTTTAGGGTAAAAGTGTTATGTTTGTATTAAAAAAAATCTTTAAAAAAATATTTATTATTTATATTAATAAATCCGGTCCGGTTCGGTCCAGAACAGACCCCAAAAGGCCTGGACCGGACCGGATCGGATATAACCGGTTTTCCAAATCCGGTCCGGACCGGACCAAATTTGTACCACTAAAACCACAAATCCGGTCCGGTCCAGTTCGGTTTTGTGGTTCGGTCCGGTCTGTGGTCTGGTTTTGTTCAGCCCTAATGGTAAATGACTTAGTTTAACATGTGCGAATAGGTTCATAAAATGAAGAGATAGACTATTGCTCAAAATTTCATAATCCATATTCATTGCTCATAATCCTACAATTCATATTCTATATCAATTTTAAACCGAAACAATAGTCTTCTCAAAGTCATATATCAAGGCTACCAGGTCTCAACACTCAAATCGATGAAATCTGTATCATAGGTTCGAAATCAATTGGAGAATGTAAGTTCGATTAAAGAGTGTGAAAGGTCCTCCAATCTTTAAGGGTCCCCTTTAAGTCACAACAATCTTAAGGAAAAGAACCAAGTTCAATTAGAAAATGGGTCACCAATGTTAGCCTTACGACTAGTCGTGGATTTAAATCACAGCTGGCTCACGGCTAGCCGTAAGGTCATCGTGAGCTGACCATAGTTCAATAGTAAAATATTTGTATCGGTTTTTCATTCCCAGACAATATTTAATCACGTTCTACAGCTGGCTGTACGGCTAGTCGTATAGCTAGCCGTAGAACAAATCAGGTTCAAGCGTATTTCAATCTGTGAGTCAAACAGAGTGCAAAGGTCTCTGCTTGTGGGTTATGACTAACCATAGCTTCCTAGAATCGTAAGTCTGAAGGTCTGTTTTGAGCTCCAGATTCAGAGATTCAAATCCATTTTCTTCAACACCTAACTCGAAACAAAATCTTGGGCCATGCCCTCTCCAAAAATCATAAACATCCTCCCATCCATCATTTTATCCAACCCATTCGTCCATTTCAATTAATCAAAATACATAATTTAACATTTGAATCTCATAAAGGAAACAAGCATATCAATCTCAATTTAATCATATCTACTTACCTTGGGTGAAAAGAAGCTTAAAACCTCAAACCTAGCTGATCAAAGAACCCCAAAACCTATGCATAAAACCAAATCAACCCAAATCACTTCTCAAGTCACAAAGAATAAGAACTAATCCACTCATCTAAAGCAATTCTAAGAAGAACACACAAATACCATAACCAAAACCCAAAGGAGAGGTTACCAAGGAAGGAAGAGATGGAGAAACCTCAAGAAAAAGGTATGAGAATGAATGTGGAGACCTTGTGATGCCCTTGTGATGATGATAGTAATGCGGGACGATGGCTAAAATTATCACATGTTTCAAGGTGTGATGGAAAGAAATGAAGAAAAAAGAAAGAAAGGGATAACAAAAAGATGAAGATGAGTTACTGGAAATAAGATTTGAGTGAATTTATAAGTAGGTTTATAGAAGGGAAATTGATATTGGCACTCTTTTTTTATGGAGGCACTCCAAAATCATGAGGCATACACTTGTATTTATCATGTAGCAAGGAGTGCCTCCATAAAAAAAAAGGAGTGTCAATATCAATTTCCTATAGAAGGATGGAATTTTGGCACACTTGTATTTTGGTCCAAATTGAGTAAAACGATCTTTGCTCCATATTTGAGGGTTTTCGAGGGTTCAATTTAAAATCACTAAGAAGAATAAAGTTTAAAAAAATTAAAATAAGTATTTATCATGTAGCAATGAGTGCCTCCATAAAAAAAAAAAAGGAGTGTCAATATCAATTTCCTATAGAATGATGGAATTTTGGCACACTTGTATTTTGGTCCGAATTGAGTAAAACGATCTTTGCTCCATATTTGAGGGTTTTCGAGGGTTCAATTTAAAATCACTAAGAAGAATAAAGTTTAAGAAATTAAAATAACTATCCAATGGTCTCAAATCCTAAAAAAATCTGAAATTATGAAAAATCCCTCCAAATTTCCATGAAATTGCGAACTACACCTGCAATACCCAATACCCAAACGAACTTGGAAACATAGCACACACATGGTACTAACCATAAATCGGTACTGTTTGGCTTTTAAATGTCCTTAATTAACAAACGACACTAATGGACTCATTCCTCTTGAAGGGGATGTATGGCTTAGATTCAGTTTCATGGTGCAAATCGTGGTCTTGTAGTGCATAATATGGAATACTTCGATGCTATTCTTGTTTGAATACAGGGGAGCGAGATTGCTTATAATAGAGCAGTTCCCAGACACAGCTGGGTCCATCATATCAGATATCATTTCTCTCGACGGGAGAGAGCCTCTGCAGACAGAGGCTGAAGTGGGTGAAGATGGGAAACTTCATGTGACTGTGAGAAAATCCACCAGTTCGAGATCAGAGATCTTTTCTCGCAGATCATATGGACTCAATTCGGGTGTTTCTCTAACTCCTCGCCCATCTAATTTGACCAATGCAGAGATTTACTCCCTGCAATCGTCGAGGAACCCAACTCCCAGAGGGTCTAGTTTCAATCACAGCGACTTCTATTCAATGGTGAATGGGAGGAGTGCGGTGAATTCAAGCCCGAGGCAGTTGAGTTTTGGGAATTTGGGATTAGATGAGGAGAGTGGGGCGAGTCGATTGAGGGGGAATGGAGAATATGAATGGTGGGGTTGGTCTTTCAGCTCAGCCAAAAGGATAGAGAGCATTTAAACCTGCTTTGATTTTAGTTCTCTGTTTTGGGTTTTCTTTTTTTATCTGTTTGGTTATGATCTTTTGTGATTATGATCTTGGAGATGTTTGGATTTTGGTTTTTTGGGTTTCTCTTTTTAATCTATTTGCTTGTGTTCTTTTTGTGATTTTGATGCTTGGAGCTGGAGCTGATTGATTTTTGGTTTTTTGGTATTTTCTACGCATGGAATGGGTGTTGGTATGGACCGCTTGTTTTTTTTTTTTTTTTTTTTTTCTAATGCTGATTGGGATGTCTGGTTGTTGGTTTGTCTGGTGGTGGGGATCTAATGTTGGGTTGCTTGGGTATTTGTCTATTGTTTTATGTGTGAATGGTTTTTGTGGGGTTTTGATTTCCTGTTTAGTATGGGCATGATTTTTTATTTTATTTTATTTTCATTTTGTTGTTATGTGCTGATTCCTCCTTAATTTCTTTGCCTTTTGTTTGGTTATGCTGTTGGTGCTAACATTGGATTTGTGGGTGTGTGCCTTTTACCTTGGTTGTCATTTTTTCTCTCTGGACTTTACCTAGTTTTCATGATACAGTATATGTCCTTTTATGTGCCATTCTCTACTGTATGAGCTTTTGGAACTTCACTACACCATTTCAGGACATACCTAACGGTTTAAAACCGTTACTAAAAAAATTTATAACGATTTTTCTGGGTCACAGTTTGGGCGTTTCTAATCTGTTATAAACATTACTAACGGTTATAAACCGTTACAAACATATTAATTGTAACGCTTTATTTCCGTTACTGAAATTAGTTCCTAACGGTTTTAATGCTCATTTGTGTTAATAAATTTAAATAAAAAAGTAACAGTTTCGCAAGTTTTGTAACGGTAATTTACACTTAAATATTTGTAATGGTTTTGTAAACTCTGTAACGGATTTTTCGTGCCAAATTTGTGTTACTAATTCATAACATTCCTAACGGTTGTGAAATCTTTTGTAACGTTTTTTAAGTGTTACTATTCGCACAAATTAGTAACGGTTTATAACCGTTACAAAACTGTTTCATACGTAAAAAAAAATATCCAAAAACCACCCCTGAATACCGAACCTGCTGCATATATAAAAATGCCCTTTTACACGGTTCAAACATTAACAATTCCACAAAAAAACTGCTAGGCCAAGCAAAGAACCATACAGCCTAAACACCACCAACTCTAGCTAATAGCCATAAAAAATGGAACTCAATTGAACAAAGATAAAGAATTCAAGTGTCACTTCATTGATGATCTATTTAGTAGGATTCACATGATATCTAGCGCTTATTGCTTGGATATGACAAAAGCTCACTGGACAGTCAAAAAAATTACAGCGAGATCATGCACACTTTCAATTTTCTTCCATTGACACTTCCTTTAACAGAACATTATTGAAAAAAATATTTTATGTTATATATAGAAATGAATTTTGGTCATTCAAAACCCAAATACTGACAGATGCCTTTGGTAAAAGCAGCTGTAGGGAGGATGCAATCGTGTAGCATGCTCCTACCAGAATCATAAAATCATGCAAGAGTGATTAATTTATCCAGAAACATAATACAATTCCAAAAAAGGGAAAAGCACACCTTACTGTACAGCGTGGTTAGATCAACTTCATCAAATGGGACATATCCAGCCAATAAAACATAAAGGATAACACCACAGGACCAGATATCTGCAACTGCACCATTATAACCCTTATGGCTGAGTACCTAAAGAAAAAAAATGCATGACATAATAATACAGCATATACAAAGATATAACAATGTCACACATAGCATGAGCATCATTTTTCATCTTAGGCAACCTTAGAGTTTATTCTTTATGCTTCTGGATCCAAAGAAAGAATCCAAGAAAGAAAATGAAGTGGAGTACAGTTATAAGCATTATAGATCTTAAAGTGATCAAACGAACAAAAATATTAGCAAGCATTCCTATGTACAAACCTTGCACTCAGATTTCAGCTTGATCTACACAATAAATTTCAGAAGATAAGGGATCTTCAAAAGCATACCTCTGGCGCGACATAGTTAGGAGTTCCACAAGTAGTACGAAGAAGGGTAGCTCCCTACACAGGAGCATCAGATCAATCACATAGGGTGTCTATTGGTTAGAAATTATAAGCATGCACGTCTGAGAAAAGGTATCTCACTTCAGCAGGTGAGGCACTTAAGCCAAAGTCTGAGATTTTCAGATTTCCTTGGGAGTCAAGAAGAAGATTTTCAGGCTGCATAAAAAAAGAATGTTCTTACTTGGGATCTTACTTGAAATATGCTAAATGTTTACTTCACTTTGGCAAGTAAAGGGGAAAGAAACAAAAAAATAAAAACAAAAACAAAAGAAAAACCCGCTGCCCACCTGCTGCACCACCCAGCACAGCCCACCTGCACAGCCCACCCAGCACAGCCCCCCAGCACACCTACCTGCTGCACCACCCAGCACAGCCCCCAGCACACCCACCTGCACAGCCCACCAGCTGTCCATTGTTTATGCACACCTGCACACCCACCTGCATAGCCCACCTGCACATCCCACCCAGCACAGCCCCCCAGCACACCCACCTGCACACCCACCTGCTGCACCAACTGCAAAGCCCCCAGCACACCCATCTGCTGCCCACCTGCTGCACCTCCCAGCACAACCCACCCAGCACAGCCCGCAGCACACCCCACCTGCACATCACACCTGCTGTCCATTGTTTATGCACACCTGCACAGCCCACCTGCACATCCCACCCAGCACAGCCCCCCAGCACACCCACCTGCTGGCACCACCTGCAACATCCCCCCCCCCCCCCCCCCCCCCCAGCACAACCCACCTGCTGCCCACTTGCTACACCACCCAACACAGCCCACCCAGCACAACCCCCAGCACACCCACCTGCACAGCCCACCTGCACATCCCACCCAGCACAGCCCCCCAGCACACCCACCTGCTGCACCACCTGCACAGCCCACCCATCACAGCCCCCCAGCACACCCACCTGCACAGCCCATGTGGGGATGGGTGCATACATTTTACATCCAAAAGCCACAGAAAACTTTTATGGATGACCTACCCCATAAACGAGATGGGCATTAATGTACACAAGATTTGAACCATTGCAAACTCCTTTCTTAACCACATTTCAAGGAACTTGTAAATTTTCCCATAAAAAACACAAAAAAATAGATATAAATACACTCCTCCACACAGCCAGTCACATGCAGTAAAATGCATCCTACTGCATTTGAGATTTAAGAATGCCACTTTGAGTGAATTGTTCAATTCATGATGACCAGATGACAATCACAAATTATATATGGGATGAATACATAACAATCTTACCATTCAAAAAAAAAAAAAAAAACATAACAATCTTACAAGTATATAGCAAGCAGCAGTCCTGTACCATCTTCTTTGGAAACATTCTTCAAATAGTCTGAAGACAGAAATCAAAACAATAAAATAAAATAATAATCACAATAATACTAAAGAGATGTAGTTGCCATTTCAGTATTAAAGACTAACTGAACACTGTTTCACATTGTGAAAAAAAAAGAGAGTAAATATTACAAAGCTGGTCTTGCATGGGCAATAATTTGTTTCCCACCCAATTTCCCAACTCAAAAACATACAAAGGATCTGAACAGTCAATAGGCCCCATCACAGAAATTTCAAGAGATATAAGCTCTGCTGAAATATTA
This sequence comes from Litsea cubeba, assembly GCA_012931725.1. Classification (NCBI taxonomy): domain Eukaryota; kingdom Viridiplantae; phylum Streptophyta; class Magnoliopsida; order Laurales; family Lauraceae; genus Litsea; species Litsea cubeba. The sequence goes on along the minus strand of CM022947.1, from coordinate 85,070,750 downwards.
AAAGAACAAAGTGAGACGACCAGTCAGGGAAAAATAATTAAGCAAGATACTAGAATATGTTCCAAATACTCCATTCCTATATCATACCAAAGTTTCAAATCACTCATTGACTGTTGAGTTTAAAAAAAACCAAACTCGACAGATAGTGTTCAGTACTAACAAAAAATATCAGTCAGGTGAAAATGCTACTATGCAAGTCAAGCAGGCTTCCAATGTCCTCACCAAAATGTGAATTTCTTATTAAATGAAAAAAAAAATAATGATTTCATTGCAGGAGAAGATTGGCACATTTCGAGTGCTCCTTACTATTCTTGTTGTTGATCGTACAAATTGGAGGAGCAAAAACCAGCTCCTACTTTAGGAGACCTGTCATCAATATAGTGCAAGATTATAGAGATATCACTATAACACATTAAGGATCTAAGGGCAGGAAATCATATTCCATAATAAAGCCAAAATTTGAATTTATCCAGCAAAGGAGAGCACTGAAGACACTATCAGGTATATTCTAGTATCAACATTTTATTTTGCTAAGAACCTATCAGCTCAAGATATCATCTCATTAAAGAAAAAATAGTATGTTTGTTAAACAGAAGCAAAATAGTATGTTTGTTAAACAGAAGCAAGAAAAGAGGTGCATATTCTAGTTAAAAATCATGCACATCTATTAATGCAAAATATCAAACAAATGCATATGAGCTGATATAAGAGAAGACAATATGCATTATTAATGCAATCACTAAAAGAAATAAATAGCAATAAACATGAGGAAACTTGGAATGTGGAATGCAAAGACAGAATTATAGACTCTTCAGGCTCAGCAAGAGTATAGTTAGCTGAGTTACATTTCTGAATCCCCTCTTCTTTAAATTGCTTTCCTTGTTGGGATCTTACTTGAAATATGCTAAATGTTTACTTCACTTTGGCAAGTAAAGGGGAAAGAAACAAAAAAAAAAACAAAAAACAAAAACAAAAGAAAAACTCGCTGTCCATTGTTTATGCACACCTGCACACCCACCCACCTGCTGTCCATTGTTTATGCACACCTGCACACCCACCTGCACAGCCCTCCTGTACATCCCACCCAGCACACCCACCTGCTGCACCACCTGCACTACCCCCCAGCACACCCACCTGTTGCACCACACAACACAGCCCACCCAGCACAGCCCCCAGCACACCCACCTGCACAGCCCTCCTGCACATCCCACCCAGCACAGCCCCCCAGCACACCCACCTGCTGCACCACACAACACAGCCCACCCAGCACAGCCCCCAGCACACCCACCTGCACATCCCACCCAGCACAGCCCCCCAGCACACCCACCTGCACACCCACCTGCTGCACCACCTGCACAGCCCCCCTGCACACCCACCTGCACATCCCACCCAGTACAGCACCCCAGCACACCCACCTGCACACCCAGCTGCTGCACCACCTGCACAGCCCCCCTGCACACCCACCTGCTGCCCACCTGCTGCACCACCCAACACAGCCCACCCTGCACAGCCCCCGGCACACCCACCTGCACAGCACACCTGCTGTCCATTGTTTATGCACACCTGCACACCCACCTGCACAGCCCTCCTGCACATCCCACCCAGCACAGCCCCCCAGCACACCCACCTGCACGCCACCTGCTGCACCACCTGCACTGCCCCCCAGCACACCCACCTGCTGCACCACACAACACAGCCCACCCATCACAGCCCCCAGCACACCCACCTGCACATCCCACCCAGAATAGCCCCCCAGCACACCCACCTGCACATCCCACCCAACACAGCCCCCCTGCACACCCACCTGCTGCACCACCTGCACAGCCCCCCTGCACACCCACCTGCTGCCCACCTGCTGCACCACCCAACATAGCCCACCCTGCACAGCCCCCGGCACACCCACCTGCACAGCCCACATGCACATCCCACCAGCACAGCCCCCCAGCACACCCACCTGCTGCACACCTACACAGCCCACCTGCACAGCCCACCCATCACAACCCCTCAGCACACCCACCTGCACAGCCCAAGGCCATCACATAAATTTCAAGATATATAAGCTTTGCTGAAATATTAAAAGAACAAAGTGAGACGACCAGTCAGGGAAAAATAATTAAGCAAGATACTAAAATAGGTTCCAAATACTCCATTCCTATATCATACCAAAGTTCCAAATAACTTATTGACTGTTGAGTTTAAAAAAAACCAAACTCGACAGATAGTGTTCAGTACTAAGAAAAAAATCAGTCAGGTGAAAATGCTACTATGCAAGTCAAGCAGGCTTCCAATGTCCTCACAAAAATGTGAATTTCTTATTAAATGAAAAAAAAAATAATGAGTTTCATTGCAGGAGAAGATTGGCACATTTCGAGTGCTCCTTACTATTCTTGTTGTTGGTCGTACAAATTGGAGGAGCAAAAACCAGCTCCTACTTGTCAGTGAATTATTGAGGACAACAAAAAACTAAATCTATTTCTAGTGAGAACAGTAGTAAATATCCTGTTCCAGCCTTTTGTCAGTGATTCTATAAATATCACTAAGCAACTATGCATGCTAAGGATTCATGTAATAGATCTCTCAAGAGTTGCAATTGTAGATTGTGCACTGTCTTGCCAACTCTCAATGGGACTTCCTAGATTTGCCTTCAAAAACCGTACCTGACTCATTAGAGGGTCAGACAGAGTATTCTGAATTTCTGGGTCCTGCATTGCCTTTGCCTGCGAAGAAGTTTTAAAACCTCATCTCATAGAACGCTTGAAAGAAGACATAAGCAAAAGACAAAAATAGAGCACCAACCTGCTTTCCTTCAGTTCATCTGGACTAATCTCACCCCTATTAGTCTTGTTAATCTGTTCAATGCATCTGAAAAATGGGTTTGGAAGAAAAAGTCAGTTCCAGCTATCAGCATGATTTCATGATACAGCTTCTTAGTAGGGACAGTTTTGATTTCAGAACCTTCGCACACCATCCAATGACTCCTGGTTGTTTGGATCATGTTTCAGGCCCTCCTGGTATGTCTCCAGTGCTTTGTCATATTCCTTCATAAGGAACTGGATCGCATCTTTCCTTGTATATCCTTTGGAAAATGTAGCATCAAGTTCAATGCATTTCTCAGCATCCTTCAAACCCTCTGGCAATGCACCTAGTTTGGTGTAGCATGCTGCTCTGTTGCTGTATACCTACAATGCAGTTAAACTATTTTGTTATGTGGGTTGTGGGTACACAAATTGGTACTGATAGATGGAAGAAAGTCAGAATTCAACACAAAAGGAAAAATGGATGAGCACCTGCCGATCTCATGAAGAAAATTATAGAATCAAACAAGCCATGGAAGCAAGTGTACAGGTATGATAGCGGAAGTAAAACAAACCACCCACCTGCACTCACCTCTACACCAGCTGCACACACCCTGCACAGCCCACCCACCTGCACACACACCACCCACCTGCACTCACCTCTACACCAGCTGCACACACCCTGCACTCACCACCTGCACTCACCTCTACACCAGTTGCACACACCCTGCACAGCCCACCACCTGCACTCACTCTGCACCAGCTGCACACACCCTGCACCACCACCTGCACACACCCTGCACCACCCACCTGCACTCACCTCTACACCAGCTGCACACACACTGCACTCACCACCTGCACTCACCTCTACACCAGCTGCACACACCCTGCACAGCCCACCCACCTGCACTCACTCTGCACCAGCTGCACACACCCTGCACCACCACCTGCACACACCCTGCACCACCCCCCTGCACTCACCTCTACACCAGCTGCACACACCCTGCACTCACCTCTACACCAGCTGCACACACCCTGCACAGCCCACCCACCTGCACTCACTCTGCACCAGCTGCACACACCCTGCACCACCACCTGCACACACCCTGCACCACCCACCTGCACTCACCTCTACACCAGCTGCACACACCCTGCACTCACCACCTGCACTCACCTCTACACCAGCTGCACACACCCTGCACTCACCACCCACCTGCCCACCACTCTGCCATGTATGAGACTGTCTGCCATGATAGCCCACCTGCTGCACCACCTGCTGCACACACCCACTCTGCATAGCCCAAACAGAAGTGCATGTTCAGATGAAAAAAATTGGGAGACATCTGCAATTAAGATACTGAGACAAATAGCAAAACATAACAGGAAAGTAGCTGTTCAGATGAAAAAAATTGGGAGACATTTTTGTAAATCAGAAAAGTCATACCTTTCTCCATTGGCCTGGTTTTGATGAAGATGAAGTTTGGCTTCCTTACTGAAGGAACCATGTGAAAAAGGACAAGAATACAATACAAAACAATAAGAAATCAATAATAAATAACATAAAATGTCTCAAAGGCACCACCATCCTCCCTCCTCCTTTATCTGGGCTTGGGACCAGCAGTTGAAACCAATATCAAACCAATGATATTGATAATCACCAGGCGGAGTTAAAAATGGGTTAATACATGATTGAACCTGAATATTCAAACAAGCAAGCATTCCAAATTAATATTTAGAAAATATAAAACATGCAAACGTGTCCAAATGAACAAGGTATTAAGTTCTTACATCCATATCAAGCAAAATGCACTCAAAACATAAACTAGCAAATAAGTGCAAGTCCTTTTACATAATAAGTCAATAAACATATAAAAAAAAAAACAAGTTAAGAAATTTCCATCCTTGACTCTAGCCAAATCAAAGGCCCTCCTGCACTAAAACCATCTAAATACCTTATTCCATCTTGGGGGCCGTCGTAAACAAGAGCATCACCAACTAAGACTTCCTCAATGTAGACTTTTTTTTCACCTGTGAGAACTTTTCTGCCATGGCAAATTCCAGCTGTCTCTGTCATAACATAACCCTTAGCAACCGCAAGACCATTCCTATCCAGTAAGGTCACTTTCGGTGGAGAACCAAGCGTCCCAGGAGAAGGATTCACAGAGTCAAACATGTCCTTTAAGTTTCGTTGAGTCTGACGACAAACTGAATTGGAACCGACTTCAGTTTCGGGTGGTGTTGTCATGCATACGGCTTTACCACTCGACATTCCATCTTTTTTTATGAGCTTAAGTACATCCTGACACAATGGAGATAACAATTAGTTATATATAAATGGTATTAAATGCAAGGAATATTTTTAGGAATATTTTATGAGCCTTCGACATATCGTTTATTGCTAGGAATATTTTTGCACTCCTTCATTGCCCTATTAAATTAAAAAATACAAAATTGTACTTCGTTGTTTCGTCATAGTTGCAGCTAAAAATCAAATAAAAAATAAAGGAATTATACATACCGTTCAAACGGAAACATCCACCTGGGATAAACAGGTCCACAAATTAACCCTTTATCAGCCAAATGAACCATGAGGTGGATGCTGATATCAAAAAAAGATGTTGGAAAATATTTTTCCAACACACACAATGCCTCGCAACCATGTATTTTGCAGCCTGAATTTCATGTCTGTTGACGACTTTCGAACAAAGGAGGTTAAAGAATAAGCTAATCTGGTGAATAGCTCTTCGCAAGTCACGGTGTTTTGGATAAGCGTGTTGAAGCAAAACCGGGAGCAAATAACACATAATCACATGATAGTCATGTGATTTCATTGTAAGCAAACCAGGAGGACTCAAAGTGACAATGTTTTTTAGGTTCGAGGAAAACCCTGAAGGAAGCTTCAAGTCTTTCAAAATCTTGCAGAACTCTAACGTCTCATCTTTATTCAAGACAAATGGGGCCTTTGGTTTTATAGATCTCCCAGTAATTGGGTCTGTTTGCATCCACTAGCCACTATGAATTCCCATTTTCCTTAAATCCTCTCGCGCCTGTACTGTATCCTTTGTTCCTTTCTTGTCCAAAATTGCATTTAATAGGTGTTCTGCGACATTCTTTTCAGTGTACATCACATCAATAACATGTCGAATAGTATGTTTCGGCCAGTATTTCAAATACAAAAGAATAGACCTTTTATACCATGCCTCAGTAACTTCATCATCTTCATCATCTCTATTATCAACCACATCCACATTATCAGTACTCCGTTTGGTACCTTTTAAGACTTTACCAGGTACATAGTGGACACGGCTTAGCTTTTTCTCAATCACTTCTTCTCAATCACTTCTCCCTTTAACCTTGTTGGAGGGGGTTTTAACTCCTTTGTCTTCAGCCCTAAGTATTTGCCTTGCCTAAACGGGTGATCAGATTTAAGAAACATGCGGTAATTTGTGTAGACGATCTTCCTTGCATTCCTAAGGTGCATAGACGGAGTTTCATCACCACAAATAGGACAAGCTTTGTAACCATGTGTTACGCAGCCTGATAAGTTGCCATATGCCGGAAAATCATGAATGGCCCACACCAACATTGCCCTTAAAGTAAAATGCTCTCTTTTGTGCATGTCATAAGCTGCAATCCCTTCTTCCCATAACTGTTGTAACTCCTCAACTAGCGGTTGAAGGAATACATCGATGTTTTGACTCGGCGCTTTCGGCCCAGGTATTAACAATGACATCATATGGAACTCAGATTTCATGCACAAAGATGGTGGGAGATTAAAAGGCACCAAGTAAACAGGCCAACAACTGTAACCAGTGGATTGAACTCCACGTGGATCGAATCCATCAGTTGCAATTCCAAGCCAGACATTACGCCCTTCCTTAGCAAAATCTGGCCAATCATCTTTACATGTCTTCCACTGAAGCGAATCAATTGGATGCCGCATATAATTCCAAGAAGGTGTGGCTCTATCATGCCATGTCATTTCACGCGCTATCCATGGTATTGTGTACAGCCTTTTGAGTCTTGGGATCAGTGGAAAATGTCTCAATACTTTTCTCGCCTCTTTTGTTTCTTTCTTCCCCATTTTCCCCTCCTTCACTTTGTATCTAGGTGTTTGACATTGACTACACACCGTTAAATTAGCTTTGGTCTTCCAATACAACATACAGTTATTTTCGCAGGCATCTATACACTCAGCTTTCATTCCCAGATCTTTTAACATTGCCTTCATTACAGGATACTTAGAAGGCAAAGTGTTTCCGTCTGACAACCATGTTTTTAACAGAGTCAAAAGTGCAGTCACACTATTTCCCGACCATTTATACTGCTTCTTCAAGTTATGAAGGTCTACAATTGCAGAAAGAGTTGTACAGGAGCCTCACATGAAGGATATAATTTTTCTTCTGCTTTTTTCTTATATTCATAGTACCTTTTACCCAAATCAGGCTCTAGAACTACAAGGTGTTCAACATCTTCAGCCTGACTTCCATCACCTTCATTTAAATCATCTGCTAACTCTTCATGCACACCATAAGCAACATCAACAAAATTCTCCATCCCTAGTCCTTCTGCCTCACTATTTTCCTTTTCAACTTGGTTTACCATTCGATCCTTATATGGGTTCTCGCCATGTAAAGCCCATACACGATATGCTGATTATATACCGTATAGAATCAAATGTTTTCTAACTATATCATATGCAAACCTTTTACCATTTCGGCATTTTTTACAAGGGCAAGGACACGTGGTCGATGTTTGGTCTCTGCCACTAGCAAATAGAATAAAATCCGAAACCCCCTGCCTGTACACACTCCCAAGTCTATCTGTTTCATTCATCCATTCTTTTAGAATCGGCTGAGACATTCTGTAGGTAACACATCAAGTAAACACATATAAGTAATTGTAACGGTCGATGTCTTTAAAAAGCAAGGTTAAAATGAATCAAGATAAAACATATTGACAGAAAAAGTAGAATTCCCGATGAGAGGAAGCATAAAAGTAAAATATTCCATGTAGGAATTTGCGTAACTTCAGGAAGATCCTGTTTTAGGGCCACAAAAAAAGGTCCTAATCCACAAACTAGGAGGACTCATTGTGAGACCAACTCTTGGATTAATTCAGTCCTTATAAGTAACCAATTTGTATGGCAATTTCAAGTTTATTATACTAGTAGTAATAGTCCAAACTACAATACATCACACAACCTATAAAAAAAGTCTTAAAACATCAAAACCACATAAAGACACCCGAACAGTAACCACTTATAACAAGGAATCATAGCTTACTAATGTTTTATGGAGTAGAGCGAACAGAGTGCATGACCAGCAACTTTCCAAGAAACCGCATTTTCCAATTCCGTTTCTCATAACTGTAACAGATCTGGTAGATGGCACAACTTCCATTCCATTCTCATTCCTCTTTCAAATAAAAGTAAAGAAAATTAAAGTGTACAATTGATACAGAACAAAATTCAATTGGGCCCCGTGGTTCTATATTTATAATGAGATGGGAAGCTACAACATACACAACAAAATTAAAGCAAACTAACCAAACTTCATTATGTAACAAAATATGTTTCATAAAATCTTACCTTGTAGTAAGTAACATAGAAACATGACTTTAACTCACTCTGTATAGCATTTAACTATGCAAAATTAATGAAAAGATTCATTACTCTCGTTGCAACCCAATAATAAGTTGTCGAGTTGAGCTATATGCATTTTGGGTTATCCTTAATGGGTATCTATTTTGGTCAAACAAAGACGAGAGTAAATTGCATAAATGAAATAAGTTGTACAGATTAGTGCATCAGTTAAATGGTTTTTCTGTAAGAAAGCAAGTTGTACAGATTAGTGCCTTAGTGTTAAGATTTTATATGTATAGAAGTTTTCTGCTTGGCTTTCACTTTATATTCAAAGCTCAGGGTTAATTATAATAAGGACTAGCGGAAAGCCACAAAAAGCTTTCATAAATCATTACTAATCATTACTTTGGAAAGCCATGAAGTAAATAACCATGACTAATCTAATAATAATATAAATGTCAAGCACAAACATAGATCAACAAAACTTTCATAAATCATTTCATTTCTCCATCCAAATAACAGTAGACTCATGTCAAGATCCGAAGTATAGACTCATGGTCACATCCCTTGCACAAACCTAGGGCAACAAAAGCTTTCATAATCATTACATTTCTCTATCCAAATTACATTGATCCTGTCTGTATACAGTCAGAGCACTATTGGAAACTAAATAAATAATAAATGGAAACAAGAGAAATAGAAACAAGAGAAATCAGATATTAGAACCTTGTAATACCTAAGATTGTGATATAATTTGCATTTTACGAAATTGGAATCATTATTATTATAGGAGGGAAATTATTTTCAGTACACCTGCCTGTCTATTTCCTAAGCATGATTCACCTATTTAAAATGGACAAAACTCTTATGAGACACAACACCTAAAGTGATGTGTATTACTAAAAGAATTGTGAAATACTTGAGCCCTGCATTATTCTAAACCATCTAAAGAAGGCTCCAAAGGACCATCGCCATTGGAAACCTCATAAGAATTTCCATAAATCAAAACCATTTGACAATTAAATCTAAAACAATAATGAAATCATTTCAAAGCTACAGTTCCATAAAAACACATGCATATCCATAAAAATAAATACATATTCACTTGCCAAAGAAAGGAGGTTCAAACCTATCCTTGATGGGAGGGGATGGGAAGGAGATATGTTTTACCAAGAGGCCATTCCTATAATTCCCTCATGAGATGAGTATGACCTTCGAAACCGAGTCAAGGAGTTGAGTTTTTTAAATAATGTTCCAATTTGGTCTAACAACCTAAAGGCTAGTGGCCGTTCCCTTAAATTTTGAATTGGAAATAATGGGTCGATCATCCAATGGACCCTAATTCAAGAAGAGTTAGTACTAGCAATTATTATAGATTTTATTTTGAAAACTGGGAGTTGATCAATCGCCTGGTCCCATGGTCTAGTGGGCAGGACATGGGACCTTGGAATCATTCTAATGATAATGATAGTTCAGTTGAAAAATAGAGATCCTCTAGTGCCCAAAACCTATGAATTAGAAACAAACCACGGTCGAACCCAGATGGCATTGTGGTGTCATTCGGGTGTGTCGATCCTGCTACACTTGTGCATACTGAGATCAAGGAATTTGATGGGAGGAACTGGGAAAAGTCCTACAATGAATCCTCCATAGCATCTTGTTCTAAATTGGAAAGCGAAATGCAAAGTTAATCGTTCAGTTTTTAAAACTATCAAATTGTGACACATTATCTTTTCATATGGGAAGAGAGATGCAGGGAGATTTGGCCGACTTTTGCCAAGTTTACTATATATAAATATTGAGCTAAAACTGTAATATTGTAACATTGCAAAACTTGTTAGACTAGAAGGCGAAGACCTTAAAATGGCCTTTTATCTTCCATTTGCTCCGCAATGCAGTAGATGATGATGGCATGTGTGCTACCCATATGGTGTCTGAGAGCTACATTACTTGTGTGTTCTATCAATGATCAATGGATTCCTCAAAATGGTTGGGATTGCTGGACCATGGACACCAAATATATGGAATTGTGACTATTGGTGATGTAGTCATGTGTATTTTGAGTAGTAAATTTAATGTGTAAGAGTTCGTTTTATCATTATGTGGTTATGTGGAACTTGGCAACAGATACATGTAATGAGTTTAACATGCTAAAAAACTCATCTAACACTAATTAATGGAAAATCTCCAATTAACAAAACCTAATCAAGCTTGAAATTAGGGATGATGAAGATCGTGGGGCCCACTTGACCGATGGCCCACTAGAATAGTGGTGGTGATGCTGCTCGGTGGTCCACTGGGCAAAGAAGGGGAGGAAAGAAATCAGAAAGAATGAATGAAGGTGCGCAGGCGAGGGGAGACAGTGGAAGAAGAAGAAGAGAGGAAGGGAGGAGATCAGACAGAGAGGAAACAGAGAGTTGGGGAACGAGGGAGAGAGAGAGAGAACAGAGAAGAAAGAGAGGAGTTTACCTGGTGCAGGGGAGGCGTCCGGCGGCCGAGTAGGAAGATGAAGGCTCTGCTGGGGCTCCTTCGTGAGCTTGACAGTGCTGGCGATGAGAGGTCTGGAGAGGGAGGGAGAGATAGAAAGGGATGAGAGGAGATGGGTTCTGGAGATGAGAGGTTGGCGATGGCGATGGAGATGAGAGGAGAGGAGAGGAGAGGAGAGGAGAGGAGAGGCGGGAAAGAAAGAAATGACTGAGGGAGGGAAATGAGGGAGTGCAGAGCGCGGGAGAGAAGAAAAAAAATGGTGGGAACGAATGTGATTTTCGTGCGCCAGTTCATAAAAAAAAACACACAGTAACGCTTTCTTAACGCTTAATGGTGGAGCAAAAAATGAAGATACCCAAACAAAATAATTATTAAATTAAGTAAAATTAAAGTAACACTTTAAAACCAATGCTAACGCCCATAAAACGTTAGGAAACTAGTTACACTTAAAAACCATTACTTACCAAAAACCTTGAGCGTTACTAATATCCTGAAATGGTGTAGTGCTTGTAATTTCAGTTTGATATTATATTCTAGAAAAAAATTTCAAAATAGTTCCCAACTTATGGGCTAATTTCAAGAAGGGGTCCCAGGACTCTTGGATATCAATAAAGCTCTAATGAGTAATGACTCAATAGCTATGATGCACAGATACGGCATGGATATGACTAGGACACGATATATACACGGCATGGACACGAATTTTACACTTAAAAAGTGAAGTATCGGATACGATACGACACGATACGTTGCCCACATTTTGAAGTATCCATGCATCATAATTCATAGCTCAATAGTCTTTTCAAGAAAAAAAAAATTAAGAAGTCTATTCAGACAACTTGTTCGAATGCCCTTGGAAAAGCAAAAAAATTCATTCAATCCATATCCATCTTCCTTCACAAACGCAATTTATGTTTGGGTTTCATCAATCTTAATTCATCCACTTCTTTGTCTTCCAGCTTCATTTTCAAGCTTCATCCTTATCTTCACTTTCATACCCAGAAGGGTATCCATCTTCCCCAAGAATCCTATTTTGTGTTTGGACTTTATTAATCTTAGCTCATCCATTTGGACTTTTATTAAGCTTAATTAACTCATTGACTGCTCTAAATTTTCTACTTCATCTTGCCAACACACTCATGGTTGAGTGGTGTTGGCATCTTTAGCTTCACATGAATGCCTGGGGATCGATTGCGGCTCCTAAAGTTAAAAGTATCACTCCTGACTGGTAGTTACAATGGCGGAGTATGAAAAACAATTAAAAAAGAATTAACATGTTGACATGGACACATGGTATTGAGAATTTTAAATCATGTGTTTAATCCAATTTAGTTAATAAACTTATTATTAGATATGGATTTTTTTTTTTGCACACGCACTCCTGACAGAGCACACATCCGCAACGTCACTAAAGGTGGGAAGCCCCCTGAATTTCATTGGGTCCCGCATGACGAATGGCACCTTGCGCAATACATAGGGCGCTCAAGAGAAAATCATCCTATTAAATTATATCCCAAAACTGATAATACCGATGAATTTTCATTTCTCTTCACATCGACCAACATTCAATAATTGGCGTAGAAGACTAGAGAAAAACTTCAAATAGCATGATTTTAGCATATTTACTTGTACGCACATGGTTTTTTTTTTTAAATTACTTAAGAAGATCTAAATTCTAGACTCAATAAAGGGGAAAGAAAAGGAAAGAAGAAGAAGAAGCACCACCATGCCTTTGTTATTGGAGCAGTAGGAAAGGTGAAAGTATGAATCTCAAAGGTGATTTGATGAATTCTCCTATGGATAAAAGTAAAAGATGAAATTGCCTTTAATTGTTTTGAAAGTTCTATTGTTCACGTAGAGGGAAAATAGTTATTGAGGGGCTAAAAAGAAAAAAAAGAGAGAGAGAGAAAGCTAATAGGCACGATCAAAGCAGAAGACACTAGAGGTGATTTGGTTAGCTGTCTTCTGGATAAAAATGAAAGACAAAATGTCCTTATGTGTTTTGAAAAATCCTTTCTTTACCGAGTGGAAAAAAAGGTTGTTGAGGGGCAAATAAATATAAATGATAGTTGAGGAGGGGTAAACAGGATAAGATCTAAATGGCCATTACACCTGTAGGTGCATAAAATGTCACTCACAAAGATAGGGGGTGTAGCCGGAGCTCTTTGGTTGAACACCAATGCCTGCCTGAAGCCTGGAAGAGGGGAAGAAGAACAAAAGAGGGTCAGAGGACCCTGGCCTGGGCGGCGCAGGGCTCTCCGATGCCTAAGTCAGTGTGAGAACTGGACTAAGGATGGAGATCTTGGGGAAGAAGATGGCGTACCAGCAGGTGGTGTAGGTGTTGGCCAGGGTTTTGTGTATGGTGTGTTGGATCGGATGTTCGATCATCCCCCTGCTCTCTGCATCTGCTATTCCTTATATCGATAGGGAGAGGGAGTGAGTTGACTTTTGAGAGAGAGAGAGAGAGTGCTCTGCAGCTCTTGACAGGCAGTCTAATCGCAGTCCATTTGTCCCGTCAGGCCATACCCTGGTATCTTGGGAGCTGTGGACGACAATCTGTCAGGAAGCGTGGCGGTATGGGTGGCTCTGTCAGATGATATGGGCGGTGCCCTTGTCTTGTCGCACGTGTTGTAGCGTGCTTAAGTGTCCATGGGAGCACAGCTGTCAGCCCCCGCCATGGGTAGCTTCCTGGTTCTATAGCCGAGGTGTGAACGATCTGGGGTGTTTGGTGCCGAGGTCGGGGAGCCGAGGTCGGGAACGACCTTGACTTGGCTAGAAAGAGATCTGGCAAAGGTGCCGAGGTGGAGCACTGAGCTGAAGTCCCTAGCCGGGCTGGGGACGCCCTGTCCGAGGTGGAGCTAATGAGCATATAGCCGAAGTGGAATCACTTGGCCGAGCTGGAGGCTGGCACTATCGCCGAGACCGAGCCTTGGCGAGATGGACTAGCTGATGCGGGAATCCCGGATGCTGCATCTGACAGGGATCCCGGTGAGTTCGTGATTATCCCCACACAATAGCCCCCCAGCTTCTGAGCTCATTAGACATCCTTTTGAGGTCAGAAGCTAAGTATCATGGAGGATAACACTTGTGCCCTCGAGCGATTTGTCGCTTGAGATTGGTGGGCTTCAGTCAACTGGTTCGTCACCAGCTGAGAGATGGAGGCATGATCAGGTGGCGCATTGCCAGAGCTGCAGGCTGGTACTGTTGCAAAGCTGGAGGAGGAATGTCCTGCCGAACCGGAGGCTGGCGCTACTACCGAGATAGGGATTGGCAGTGCTTGTCGAGATGCCGCATGTATATTGCCTAGCTGGAGAGTGCCAAGCTGAGGAGGGGCATTGCTGTCGAGCTGGCGAGAATTATGAACGAGACATGACCGGCTGGCTCGTCACCAGGTGTAGTCTCGTTGGGCGGAAGCTAGATAGGCATGCCGGCCATCTGGCTTGAGAGCCGAGATGCACGCAAAGCATGACGTGCCTGCTATCTGGTATGAGTACCGAGATGCTCGTGGCACGCTTTTGGAGACATGCCGGCTATCTGGCTTGAGAGCCGAGATGCACACAAAGCATGAAGTGCCTGCTATCTGGTATGAGTACCGAGTTGCTCGTGGCACGCCTTTGGAGTTGGAGACATGCCGGCTATCTGGCTTGAGAGCCGAGATGCACGCAAAGCATGACGTGCCTGCTATCTGGTATGTGTACCGAGATGCTCGTGGCACGCTTTTAGAGACATGCCGGCTATCTGGCTTGAGAGCCGAGATGCACGCAAAGCATGAAATGGAGAGGACCCACTGGCTCGTCACCAGGGGCGTGCCGGCAATCTGGCATGAGCGCCAAGATGCTCACATAGCACAAAATGGAGATGTCCCCCTGCACGAGGCCGAACCTGCATGACGTGGAGGCCAGCATGAGGGCGACACCAGCGTGAGGCCGTAGCCAGCACGAGGCCGAACCTACATGATGTGGAGGCCAGCATGAGGGCGACACCAACGTGAGGTCAAGAATCTGGCACTGCGGCCGCGATGCACGAAGTCGAGATCTGGCACGTAGCCGAGACGCAAGAGATCGAGATCTAGCGCGCGGCCGAGATGTAAGAGCACGGGGCTCTGGATGACTGATGGCGGTAGAGGACTGTGCGATCAAGGCTGACAGCAGAGGACCGTGCCGTCGAAATAGCGGTAGAGGGTCGTACGTTCGAAACCGACAATAGAGAGTCGTACCGGTGTCATCGAAGCTGACGGCGCCATCGAAGCTGACAGTAGAGGACCATGCCACCAGAAATGACGGTAGAGGGTCGTGCGATCAAAGTTGACGGGCGGTCGAAGCTGAAGGATGATAGGAGGCTTCAGTAGCCCCCCGAGCTGGAAGGGATGTCTGCTGAGCTGGATGAGTTGCTTGCCGAACTGGAGGAGACACTTGACCGACCTCGAATGAGGCCGACCCTCTCCATGTTTTGCTGGATTGTTTGCCTGTCGCGCTGGTCAAGCCATTCTTTGAGGTTTGCGTCTTCCTCCAGTTTTCATCTCAATTTCTTTAAGGGATTGGAGGATGGAGCTGTGGTTGCCCCTTCTTCTTATAGCTGCTGCTGAAGTTGACGGATCAACTCGTCCTGCGCTTGGATGACAAGGTTTTGGGCCCTAATCTTCGTGAGGAGAGAGTTGACGTCGCCCATCTGATCCTGAGATGCATATGGCTGAGAATCCTCTTGCGGGGAAAGCTCCAATCGAAGGTTATCTCATCAGGAAGGTGTTGGGACCTCCTTAGAGGATGAACCTGACTGAGTTTCCGGCCTTTGGATACTCGCTAGACCAGATTTTTCCCTGGACCTCCTCTGGCGGGGGACCGGCGGCAGCCGCGCCGGCAGTGCTGATGGTTCTTCTTCCTTTCTGGTTCTTCGAGGCATGGTGTTTGGGGGAAGATGACTTTTTGCCTTTTCCCCACAGACGGCGCCAATTGTAAGCGCATAAAAATATCGCTCACAAAGAGAGGAGGTGTTGAGACGAGGCTCTTGAGAAGAACACCGCTGCCTGCCTGAAACCTGAGAAGGGGAAGAAGAACAGTAGGTCAGAGGACCCTGGCTGTGGGCGGCGCAGGGCTCTCCGATGCCTAAGTCAGTGTGAGAACTGGACTTAGGATGGAGATTTTGGGGAAGAAGATGGCGTACCAGCAGGTGGTGTAGGTGTTGGCCATGGTTTTTGTATGGTGTGTTGGATCGAATGTTCGATCATCCCCTCTGCTCTCTGCATCTGCTGTTCCTTATATCAATAGGGAGAGGGAGAGAGTTGACTTTTGAGAGAGAGAGAGAGTGCTCTGCAGCTCTTGACAGGCAGTCTAATCGCAGTCCATTTGTCCCATCGGGCCATACCCTGGCATCTTGGGAGCTATGGACGACAATCTGTCTGGAAGCGTGGCGGTATGGGTGGCTCTGTCAGATGATATGGGCGGTGTGCCCTTGTCTTGTCGCATGTGTTGTAGCGTGCTTAAGTGTCCATGGGAGGGCAGCTGTCAGCCCCCGCCATGGGTAGCTTCCTGGTTCTATAGCCGAGGTGTGAAGGATCTGGGGTGCTTGGTGCCGAGGTCGGGGAGCCGAGGTCGGGAACGACCTTGACTTGGCTAGAAAGAGATCTGGCAAAGGTGCCGAGGTGGAGCATTGAGCTGAAGTCCCTAGCCGGGCTGGGGACGCCCTGTCCGAGGTGGAGCTAATGAGCGTATAGCCGAAGTGGAATCACTTGGCCGAGCTGGAGGCTGGCACTATCACCCAGACCGAGCCTTGCCGAGATGGACTAACTGGTGCGGGAGTCCCGGATGCTGCATCTGACAGGGATCCCGATGAGTTCGGGATTATCCCCACACAACAACTTTCAATTTTTTTTATCCCATCTCCAAGGAAATGAAGAAGTTGCCCTTCGACCTTGTATGGCTCCGCCAATGGTCGAATATAAAAAAAAAAATCTTCTACTTCATCTTCAAGCATCATCCTTTATCTTCATCTTCTTACTGACAATTAAGGATGTACATCGGGTCGGGTCCCGGGTTATCGGGCCGGGTTTGACCCGACCCGGTAATTTTATGCACATCGGAAACCCGCCCGAATGCCCGGTTAGCTATAGCCGGGTTTGTCGGGTTCGGGTTACCGGGTTACCGGGTCAACCGGGTCGGGTTACCGGGTCACCCGGTTAATTATAAAGTTTAAAATATATTTTTTTAGAACAACTAAAAGTTTCAATAATTGAGATAAAAAAATACTATAAATATATATATACAGTAAACATACAGTAAATATAAATATATATATATATATATTTTTTAATGTTTATTTGTATATATTTGTATATATTTGCATACATATACAAATAAATATATATAAAAAAAATGTATAACCGGTTATCGGGTCACCCGATAACCCGATTAACCACACTTTCTTAACCCGGAACCCGGTCCGGATAAGGACTTATCGGGCCGGGTGAGACCCGACCCGGTAAAAGACCCTATGTCACCCGCCCGATTAGGTCCGGGTCGGACCGGGTCACCGGGTCGGGCCGGGTTTTGAAACCCGGTGTACACCCCTACTGACAATGGGATTTTTGTAGAATGGATTTGGTTTGGGTTGGATTTGATAGAAAGATTGGACCTTTATCTTCAGCCACCTTGGTGTCTGGTGATTGGCATAAGGCATGGGTTTTCTCTTCATGTTGTGTGGTTGAATCTCCTTAGACTGACTTGGTGCATGTGTGTGTGAGTTTCGTGTGTGCACCCAAGGGAATAGTCATGTTGGGTTGTATACCACGGGGAACCCTAGTCATAAAAAAAGCGTCTGGAGGTTAATTTGGGTGAAATAACTGAACCACGTGATTTTTTCTTGAGTACTGAAAACAAATTAGGGAATGAATGAGTACCGAGTAGGAGCGAGTCTTATGTGAGTTTCCTTTTTCTTTTCTTTATTTTTCCTTTTTTTGTGAAGAGATTCTCCTGGGCGATGAGTTGTGAAGGTGGGACTTGTGAAAATCGAAAAGCCCTAATTTGAAGGAATGATCAATTTTCATGAGAACTTGGGGTAAATAATGGGTGTTGAGAATGGGGAATGAACCACTAAGGGCTGGCCCAGGCCATGTTGATGGCCATTTAATGGAGAATGGATGTACAAGGTTGACTTGTAAAAACCAAAACACCCTAATCTCTTAAGAGTATTATTTATGTAAATTTAGAGTGGAGGAAGGCGTTTTAGTCATTTTGCCTATTCACTCAAATACATTTCTAACAGCTTTAAGTCAGATTGACAGATGAAAATTTATTGTATTCCATGTATTTTGGCATACTAAGCCAAAAGTCCTTGGTAGTATTGATACTTATTTTTTTGTCCTTACCTTTTATGGTTTTTCAAGTGTTTATTTGGACAACTTCCATTTAAATATCAGCACAAATGTCCCTCTATAGGGAAATTTAGTCCTTTAGGTTCTTTGACTTTCTAGAGTATGTGCTACTTTATCATCTCGAATCAAGGGTAGCACTTCTTGACCTAGTCTGCCAGCTTGACATTTTTTATCTGTTTAACAAATAAACTGGGTCTATTTGAGCCCATTCTTACTAGCTGATGTACCAAAATGACTAGTTGCACTGTGACGTGTCCACCCAAACTCAACCCAAACTTATTAATGGCACTAACCTGCCAACCTCTGCACAACCTGAACCCATCCCATTTATTTTTCGGGTTGACAATGTAAATATTAATCCAAATTGGAAGTTAAAATGGTGATCCCAAACACTTTTTTGGGTAAGTACTCACATACACAATTACATGCACTCACCGAAGTCCCTCGCCATCAGCAAAACAGCCAGTGGCTGATCCCTTGTTGTTTCTATGGAGAATGAAGGTGGCTCCCCGAGCTACCAGTGGATTGGCCTCACCATCAGCTCAATGCCAATGGATTGAACCCAAATACTTAACTACTTGATTGGGTTTGAATTGGGTTGGCGATTCATAATGAAATTAGTTGGGTTGGGCTGGCAAGTCGACTAATTAGAATGAATCAACTCCAACCTAACGCATTAATTAGTGGGTGAATTTTGAACTTGAATCCAACTAAAAAAGAAAAAAAGAGTTTCAACCTAAACCAGGAATTTTCTGGTAAATTTGGCAGCTCGGATCAAGAATTGCCACCCCTAGTTGGCCATTCAAACAGCTCACACTTGAAAACCAAGCTTTTAAAAATCAAAGAACCAAAATAACAAAACTTCTTCACCGTACAAGACTTTTGTGTCTTTCTTGAATGGATTAGACCAAAATGACTGTATTTCCATACACAGTAAAATTTAGATATTGAGTATAGGGATTTCTAGACATTTAGGATAGAAGGCAGGGAGTATTGAATAATTTAATATCTCTCTCTCTCTCTCTCTCTCTCACACACACACATACATCCAAGCTCCCATGCAAGCACGCTCACATTAAAATACCCCTAATCTTGCAACTGAAATTGGTGTCTTTAACATGCTTCGGATACCTGGTCCATTCTTCCATCAGGCTTTACTTTATGCGGGCCTTTTGCTGAAAATCAGGCATGTCCACTCATCAGGTGGGGTACTAAGAAAGATGATAGATGGTTAAAAGAACAAGTGCAGATGGCACAGTTGGAAGGGGCTCCTTGTCGCAATGTGGTGGATTCAAATAATGTCACCTATCAACCAAAAGTGGGAACCGCCTGATGAGTAGCCTGGATAAAAAATGACTCGGGCCTTTATTTTCATGGATGCTATATTCTAATTTCTTTGCCTTTCCAGTTTTCCTCCAAAATTGCCACAATCTTCTAAAATTTGCACTCATTTGTTCAATTATGATGAAACTCACTATACATTATCATGTAAAAGATATAGAAAGAAAAATGTGTGCATTTTATATCCTCTTTGTTTGATCTTAGAAGCTCAGCATGACCCATATGAAGAGTATGGCCGTGATGATTTCACCTTCGGAAATGGAAATGCGTCAAATGGTGTGGAGTCTCTTCACAAGGATTGCAACGGCCCAAGCCTTTCGAAGCTAAGATCAAGTTCAACAGCACAACTTCATCCGAAGAATGTGACCAATGGTGAAACAAAGCCTACTTCTATGCCACCTGCCAGCGTGATGACCCGACTCATTTTGATCATGGTCTGGCGGAAGCTCATCAGGAACCCCAACACTTACTCAAGCTTGATTGGCCTTATATGGTCTTTGGTCTCTTTCAGGTAAGGACCTAACAGTCCTTCTAGTAAGAACTCCCATTCCCCTTTTCTCTTGTGATGAATCATAAGTTCCTTGGACCTTAAGTTTGATTGTATGGGCCCATTTTGGGATATTCCTGCCCTTCAATATTTGACCTGTTTATTCCTTTGAGCTTGGGTCGTCATTGAAGTTCTTCCTTCACCATTTTATTCAATTTTAAGTTCGCTGCTTAAGACAGCTTTGTTGGATCGTTTATAGGGGTGGCCCACATGGCCACAACTCCTTATTATAAGAAACGGTTCTCTCCCTCTAATATTCCATTTATGGTCAATAAGAGGTATTTACATGTTTCCATTAAATGCTAACTTAAAGGAACAATTAAAGATTATTTCTCTTCTTGATGGAAGGAGAGAATCAGGGCCTATAAAAGGCAACCCGGGTAACTCTCTTGACTACCGTAGTTTCTCTGCAACCATCACTTACCGGAGAAGAAAAGACAAAGCACAAGAGAGTTGTGATTCCCCATTGAAGACCAACCTTCTGTTGGATCAGACTTTCAAGATGGCACAGTCAGGTACCATCTTACTTCTCTATTGGTTTAGATTAAATGTTTATAGTATTATTGGATTGATTCCAGAGATGGTTTAAAAACCCAAAAGATTTATTTTCTAACATTTGGTATCAGAGCCTACTGGTTTCAATCCAATGATCTATTATCGTTTTATCGGGGCTTTCTGGATTCTTCTGGAATAAAAACTCAAATACCCAGAGGAAAGAAAATTTTGGGTATTTGATAAAGGGTATTCAATCTATTGGATAATGATAGCCTTAGTAACGAGGATTACAGTACCCAACCCAATCTGAAAGAGATGGGAAGAAAAGATTTATTATCCTGTAATTAAAAAAAAATTTTATTTAAGAATTACATCAGAGTTTTTCATCTCATGTTTGGTTACAGTTATTATTTTTGGGCATCCCAGTAGAATGATAATAACAACATGAAAGTATGTAAGAAAAGTTACAGATATATATATATTTATGAAATTTATATATTAAAAAAAAATAATGCGTACGCCGTCTGCGCATACCGTGTGCAAGTGTGCTCACAAACAATGAATGATAACCCATTCATTTCTGCCACTTTTTTGAGTGGCTGGGCCAGGCCAGCAGGTCGGGTCAACCTGACCTTACTGGCCCGGCCTGGCTACCCAAGCTGGATTGTTTATGGGCCGGGTAAGGTTCTGTTTCGGCCCGACCCAACCTAACCTGACCTGACCTGCTACTCATGAATTTTCTGGGCTGGGTCAGGTTCTGGTTTGGGCCAGTTGTGTTTTGGCCTGACCCGTTAAGGGCCCACTAAGCCCATTTCAGTTTTGGAGAAAATTTTTCAGTTGAACCCACTTATTAGATGGTACATATTTATACAATCAATTGACCAAAATAAGCTTTAAAAGTGACCCAAATCAAAGTTTAGAATTTGACCCTGAACTTTGAAATTGTATATTAATAGTATGATTGATGTTTTTTATTATTCAAATGATATACTATCAGACATTAATAGGGTCTAATTGAGTTCTGAAATTTTTTATTGGGCATTGATTGGTCAAGATCAAATTAGATTGATCATTAAAGTTTGATTCTAATTATTCTTATATTTTGTTTATTTAATCCGATCATAGCCGTTAAATTGATAGTATTGGCCATAAAAAACATTCTGAATTCATTGATCAATTTCAGAATTGAACAAATTGGTCAATAATAAACGGTCCAGATCTTATTTTGATCATAAAAGACACATCTGAACATGGATCGACGATCCGTTTTCTTCTGTGTATTGATGGCATTGAGATCTATCACTTGGACAGATCTGATGGACTGATTAATCACTCTAAATTAGAGCATATTTTATTTTAGCATTATGTTTAATTTTTTTTTAATACTTCCGCTGCAAATTTTACTTATTTAGCAAAATCAAAGTTCTATATTATTGTTAATATTAAGATATGCTCACTATGGTTTAATATTTAGAGTTACTTATTTCTTGGATTGGATAGATGTATGGTTATGTTTAATCAATTAAAGATATTAGGCAATGATCAATGGTCAATTAATTATAATTTTGACCATTGGTCTATGAAATGATGCCTAACCAATTAACTTAAAAGTGATATAATAAAGTTATTCAGAAATTATATAATGGTGCAAATGAACCAATATTTTGATTGATTGGTTCATCACACTTAATGACCGAATGAACTAACTTCATCACTTAATTGTTGTTATCAATTTAAAGAATTCAACAATTTCTTAACATGGTAGCCGCCAAAGCGACCCAAGATAATTGTTTAATTTTCTAAATTGAGTTAAGGAAGTACAAACTTTATTATTTGGATATGACAACACTTAAAATTTCAATTTTATTTAGGAAATGGTTCGATCAAGCCCAAAGGTACGATTGTCCATAATTTAAAATTAGAATATGACATGGTTAATAAATGTGTTTTGCTTGTATTTGATTTATACCCAAAGGAATATATTCAATACAATCACATCACATATTATAAACATGGTCATATTAATCAAAGAAAAAGTAATATATTTATATATTGTTTTTCCAACCCAAAGGTGGTTTTCCAATGATGTACATATCACTTTTAAATTTCAGTATATTGCATAGAAAAATTAAAAGCATCGCATAACTTATTGTTATTTATTTATTTTTCTTCAGTTACAAATTCCATGGCATCACTTTCGACTTTAGAGAATATACCCATGCTAGATGGATCAAACTTTATTGAATGGCTGGACATGTTATTGTGAGCTATTACTTACTTGGACCTTGATATGGCTTTGGATGAGCCTAAGCCAACAATGCCCACGGATGCGAGCTTAGTTGATGAAATGGCTACCTATAATAAATGGATTAAGGCTAATAAGGTTGTGATAAGAATTATTACAAACTCAATTTCGAGAACCATTAGAGGTTCCATGGAAGCGAAAGAAAATGTAAAGGACTTACTAGAAGCTATAAAAGCTCAGTTTCAAATAACTGATAAAGCTCTAGGTGCATCCTTGATTAGCCGTCTTACAAGCATAAAATATAATGGAACATTGGGAGTAAGAGAGCACATATTTACAATGACAAATATCGCTTCTAAATTAAAGGAAGTTGATATGACCGTGTCTGAAAAATATTTGGTGCAATTCATTTTCAATTCTCTTCCTCCCGAGTTTGGCCCATTTAAAGTAACCTACAACCAGAGTTCAACTCCGTGGTCATTGAATGAGTTGATCGCAAAAGCTGATCAAGAAAAAAGGAGGCTTAAGGCTGAGGGGCAACTAATTGTTAATTTTGTCTCTCATAACAAGTCCAAAGGAAAAGAAAAAGGTAAAAAGAAAGCCAATGTTCAGGATGCAAAGCCCAACAAGAAAGAGAAAGGTGCACAAAAGAAATGTTTTTTCTGTGGAAAGAATGAACATTTTAAGAAAGATTGCCTAAAGCGTAAAAGCTGGTTTGAAAAGAGAGGTAAAAATCTATCTTTTGTATATCAAGAAACCAACTTAGCTAATATCCCATCAAATTCTTGGTGGGTCGACTCTGGAGCAACGATTCATGTATCTGGTTGTGTGCAGGGATTCCTTTCAAGGCGGACTCCAAATGATAGCGAGAAAACCATTACGATGGGGAATAAAAAGGAATCAATAGTCGAAGCCGTAGGCACTTATAGGCTGGTGCTTGACACTGGTCATGTCCTGGATTTAGATAATACTTTCTTGGTTCCTGATATTTCTAGAAATTTGATTTCAGTTTCCAGACTTGATTGTAATAAGTTTAATTTCAACTTTGGACATGGTATTATGCATATTTTTAGCAATAATATTTTGATTGGAAATGGTTATATGTGTGATGGTTTGTATAGATTAAAGCTAGATTCTATATATGAACAAACTTTACACATACCTCACATTAATTGTGGAATGTACATAGGCATGAAAAGAGGGTCACTAAATAAGAACTCATCAAGGCTATGGCACAAAAGATTAGGGCATATCTCTAAACAGAGAATAAAAAGATCGGTGACTGATGGTTTATTGCCCAATCTTGATTTCGCCGATTATGGTGTTTGTATTGACTGTATAAAAGGAAAACAAATCAATACAAACATGAAAAGTGCCACAAGGAGTTCTGCACCCTTAGAAATTATTCATACATATATTTGTGGTAAAATTCATGTTCCATGTTTTACGGGAGAGGAATACTTTATCACCTTTATAGATGATTTTTCACGATATGGTTATGTCTATTTGATTAAAGAAAAATCTGATGCTTTGAAAGTTTTCAAAATATTCAAAGCAGAAGTAGAAAAGCAATTAGACAAGAAATTTAAAGTAGTGAGATCCGATAGAAGTGGTGAGTATTATGGAATATACACTGAATCGGGTCGTAACCCGGCCCGTTTGCTAGATTCCTAGAAATGGAAGGTATTGTAGCACAGTATACAATGCCGGGTACACCTCAACAAAATGGTGTGGCCGAAAGAAGGAATAGAACGTTAATGGATATGGTAAGGAGTATGGTTAGTAACACCAACTTACCCGATTCAATGTGGGGAGAGGCACTAAAGATGACAATATATGTATTGAATCGCGTTCTTACGAAAGCAGTTCCCAAAACTCCTTTCGAGTTGTGGACTGGTAGGAAGCCCAGCTTAAATCATTTTCGAATATGGGGTTGTCCATCTGAAGTGAGAATTTTTAACCTACAAGAAAGAAAATTAGACCCTAAAACAATTAATGGATATTTCATTGGTTATCCGGATAGGTCTAAAGGGTATAGGTTTTACTGTCCGACCCATAAAACTAGGATTGTTGAATCTGGAAATGCCAAATTTTTAGAGGATCATGAGAAAAGAGGGAGTGATCATAATAGAATTGTGACTTACAATGAAATAAGGGAGCCACAAGAGTCGCTTATTGAACAAAGTAGAGTTGTTGTCCCACTTGATATCATAGTTAATGATTATCAAGAGGAACAACAACCACACAATTTTCAAAATCCAATCATTGAGACACTCCCTGCACAAAATAATGATCTACTTCAAAATACACAACAAAGCATCAATGAACCCGATCCGGAAATGTTAAGAAGGTCAACTCGAATGAGAAAACCTGCTATTTCGGATGACTATGTAGTGTATTTGGAGGAATCTGATATTGGTATTAAAGAAGATCGTAAGACGTTTAAGGAAGCCATTAAAAATGAGAATTCCGATAAATGGTTAGATGCCATGAATGATGAGTTAGAATCAATGGCCACAAATGAAGTTTGGGATATCGTTGAACTACCCAAGGGTTCTAAGGCCGTTGGCTGTAAATGGGTTTTTAAGACCAAAAGGGATTCCAAAGGAAAAGTTGAACGGTTCAATGTCCGACTCGTGGCCAAAGGTTTTACTCAGAGAAAAGGTATAGAATATCATGAAACCTACTCTCCGGTGTCTAAAAAGGACTCATTTAGAATTGTTATGGCAATTGTAGCTCACTTCAACTTAGAGCTACATCAAATGGACGTCAAAACAGCGTTCTTAAATGGAGATCTAGAAGAAGAAGTGTATATGGAACAACCTGAAGGTTTCGTGAAAGAGAATGAAAATAAACTAGTTTGTAAATTAAAGAAATCGATATATGGTCTTAAACAGGCTTCCAGACAATGGTATTTAAAATTCAATCACATTATTACATCTTTTGGTTTTACTGAAAATACCGTCGATCATTGTATATATCTCAAGGTTAGTGGGAGCCGATTTATGATTTTAGTCCTATATGTCGATGACATTTTATTGGCTAGTAATGATCTTGGAATGATTTACGAAACTAAGGAATATCTTAAGAACAATTTTGATATGAAAGATATGGGTGAAGCGACCTTTATAATAGGAATCGAGATTTATCGAAATAGATCTCAAGGATTACATGGGTTATCACAGGAAGCCTATATTAGAAATGTACTTAAGAGATTTCGTATGGAAGGGTGTAAGGCACAAAATGTACCTATGACAAAAGGTGATAGGTTTAGTAAAGAACAATGTCCAAGAAATGAAATTGAAAGGCAACAGATGGAAACTTGTCCTTATGCGGCTGCAATCGGATGTTTAATGTATGCACAAACATGCACTAGACCCGATATTAGTTTTGCAGTTGGCATGCTTAGTAGATATCAAAGTGAACTGGGAATGGCACATTGGGTAGGAGTTAAGAAAGTTTTGCGATACCTTAGTGGCATAAGAAATCACATGCTCTCTTACAGAAGGTCCGATCACTTGGAAGTGGTCGGTTATTCGGATGCTGATTTCGCTGGTTGCCTCGATACAAGAAAGTCGACTTCAGGATACATCTTCCTGTTAGCTGGCGGGGCAGTTTCATGGAGAAGTGCAAAACAAACTTTAATGACTCCATCCACATTTGATGCTGAATACGTGGCAAGCTTTGAAGCCAGAGGTCATGCTCTATGGATGCGTGATTTTATCTCAGGATTACGTATTATGAATACCATTTCTGAGCCCTTGAAGATTTATGGTGATAATGACGCTGCAAGAAGATTTGCTCAGAATGACCAGGTTTCCAGTAAATCAAAATTTCTGGAAGTTAAATACCTTGTACTAAAAGAAAAAGTTCAAGATCGATTAGTGTCCATCGTTGGGATCCCAACAAGCCTCATGGTAGCAGATCCTTTAACAAAGGCATTGGCGTCAAAGGACTATAAAGAGCATGTTAGAAATATGGGCCTGATTGAACTGCCTTGTTGAAGATATGTAAAGACACTGTCATATTTATCACTGAAATAAGATTTCGTATTTTCTTACTTTATTGAAATTATTGTCACATGTGATTGAAGCGTATAAAGTGAGAAAAATTAAAGAAAAATGGCATTATTGTACCAAATAAAATAGGATTGCCATGATAATCATCCTATTTCACCCTTATTAAGGATTATGTTAAGTAATAATGCTAATGTTGTAATTATGGAAGGAAACACGCCGTTAAAGGCATGTAACCGCCATAGTTCACATTATCAGACTTACTTAGTCATAAATTAAAGACTTAGCATGAAAGCTTTGATGGCCAGTATTTTTTTTCAAATGGTGATCACCGGTCAAGGTCGTTTTTCGAAATTTTTGTTTATTTTATTTTTTGTGGTCATATGGACCAAGTGGGAGAATGTTGGATCGTTTATAGGGGTGGCCCACATGGCCACAACTCCTTATTATAAGAAACGGTTCTCTCCCTCTAATATTCCATTTATGGTCAATAAGAGGTATTTACATGTTTCCATTAAATGCTAACTTAAAGGGACAATTAAAGATTATTTCTCTTCTTGATGGAAGGAGAGAATCAGGGCCTATAAAAGGCAACCCGGGTAACTCTCTTGACTACCGTAGTTTCTCTGCAACCATCACTTACCGGAGAAGAAAAGACAAAGCACAAGAGAGTTGTGATTCCCCATTGAAGACCAACCTTCTGTTGGATCAGACTTTCAAGATGGCACAGTCAGGTACCATCTTACTTCTCTATTGGTTTAGATTAAATGTTTATAGTATTATTGGATTGATTCCAAAGATGGTTTAAAAACCCAAAAGATTTATTTTCTAACAAGCTTAAGATTGTCCCGCAGCTGGAACTTTAGGGGTGTGGTCTAGCGGGATGAGCTCATCAAATTGTCTGTCTACTGCCCAAAACATGGGTCGGCTAATGCATACTCAAGGTCTTGGATCATTCTCAGTCCAAGAGTGTAGTATTCTCTACACCTTGAATTTATACATATGGGCCCCATGGTTTTGTGGTCCAGGGCATTGACTGACGAGCTTCACCTTTTAGTAGGACATACCCATGCATGATGCATGTGGCCATGCTGGAGGAGACCAAAGCCTTTGGATGTGGGGCCCACCTTGATCCAATCCAGTCTTTTCACTCATCCAACTTTTTCTCACCATTGGTATGAAATCGTAAAAAAATTGATGCCTTTAAAACCTCTATACCATTGGTTTGAAATGGTGATCCAACTTTTTTAGCACTCCCCATATATATATTGTTGTTGTTGATGATGTTGTTAGTTTTACTCTTTTAACCATGAATTCGTAGAACTTTTGCATTCTGACAATCAATGGTTAAGGGATGGTCTAATTCACCTTTTATGTATTATATCATCTGCAGGTGGGGGATTGAAATGCCTGCAATCATTGCTAAATCAATCTCAATACTCTCTATGCTGGTCTTGGAATGGCCATGTTCAGTCTTGGTCTGTATTTTGGAAGTTTCTACTTCATTTATTGGCCTTAACTTGGTTTACATTGAAGGCTAGATGATAATTTTTCACAGATTGTTATTATCTTTTGGGTAATTGCAGGTTTGTTTATGGCATTACAACCTCGGATCATTGCATGTGGAAACTCGATTGCAGCCTTTGCCATGGCTGTTAAATTCCTCATGGGGCCAGCGGTTATGGCTGTTGCTTCAATTGCTGTTGGATTGCGTGGGGTTCTCTTACGCATTGCCATTGTGCAGGTAACCAAAACCAAATCCCCACTACGAATCCAAGTGTTGTTTGAAATTAAAGAGAAAAGAAGAAATTAATCGGTTAGGGACATTCTATCAATGATAGATTTCTTTTTTTTTTCTCTCTACTGGTATCAATGATGAAATGTAGAATTGGACAAAACCTAAAAGATGCTATGGAAATCCCATGAAGCATGGCCACCAATAGATGAAGCGCATTCGTTTAGTGATTGGAATCATTGATCCTTTGGACACCAAGTGACGTGCCATAGCAGGCAGAAGTTGGGGTATATTCCCAACCTTACTAAAGCTGTGAAATTCTGCCGTCAAGTGTAGATCTTTACTTAGGGCCTGTTTGTTTACCAAGCAATCCTGACCAGTATTCAGGTGGTCGGCTATTTCAGTCATTTCTGACAGAAATGCCTTGTTTGGTTGGACTGGAATTTAAAAAGGTAGAAATCCAGGCATTTGAGAAGTTAAAAAGCAAGCATTTGGAATGCCAGGGACTCATCAAGCATTTGGAATTTCAGTATAGAGGAGCATTCCGGTGGAAGTTCCGTTTTGCTCAACGGTCACAGATCTGGGTGGGCGACATGCTGTTGTGGGACCGACTGCATGATCTGATCACAGATCTGGTCCGGTCATCGGGCCGGACATGGCGAAGCGATCTTAGAGATGTTTTCTGTTGGCACCGAACTTCACGATAGAACTGGACCACTGATGGCAGATCGGGTTGTGGCGTCAATGACAAAGGGGTTTTTATTTAACATCAGGTTGTGGGACCCATTGGGAGATTTGATCATGGATCGAGTCCGATCCTTTGGCCGTACAAGATTGGGCGATTTTGATGGAGGAGCCTGATCATGGACCTTGATCAGTGGGACCCACGATTCTGCAGTCTCCATACCCAAGCGAGAAACTCCTTTTCTGCTCTGTTCATTCTGTGATGAGAAGAAGAGAGGAAGGAGATGACATGTGGGGATAAGAGAGAGAGAATGATAATGACATGTGTATTGGAATAAATAAAAGAAAGGTTAGAGGAGTTTGGTGGTCTATGAGTCTATGAGAAAGTGTGGCCCTCATTATTTTAGGGAATTTAGGGAATGAGTAGGTCCTTAATTAATTAATCGTTCTGTAATTAAAGGATGTTAACAGGTTTGTAAATTACCTTTTATGGAAATGAATTAATGTTCCAAAAAACACTTATGATTTCCTCACATACCTTTTTTTTCCATAATTCCTTCTAAATTACCAAACAGAGAATTTCAGGAATTCAAGATATATTGAATTCTCAGGCTTGAATTCCTGAACGAATCAAACAGAGAATTAGAATTCAGAATGAATTTGCAGCATTTTGAATTCCAGCATTCCAAATTCTTCAAATTCCACCAGACATGAATTCTCCAAATTCCTGCAACCAAACGGGCCCTTAGATGCTGTTTTGGATCAGGTGTATTTTTTTATTCTATTTGATTTAAAGCTGATTGAAGTAGATGTTTGAGTGAAAACTATTAGGCAATTCATGTGGATGCCTCATTCAATTAACTTCAAGACCTTTGGCCTCTTTATCAAAAAGTTTGTCCATATAGATATGAATGTCCAAAAACAAGAAGACACTTTTTTGGATTGGCAAGTTTGCCCATATGCCTTTTATAATAACAAATTTGGGCCTGTTTTCTCTTGTACACTGCGCCGACGCATTGTTCTCCCGAAGGAGCATCTGTGCAAGAGAGGATTTTCCTTGCTTGCACTACTTTATTGATAAACTTTTCTTTACTACTTTTACTGGAAGACAATTTGCCATATAACTTTTTCAATTTGACAAGTTTGCATTTTCTAATTGAATCAACATGCCAAACAGTCGAGTCTAATTGAAATGGCTCTATTTCAAATAGATCTATTTCAATTAGCTCCATTTCAAGTAGATACGACTTGCCAACAAGACCCTTAACATATCTCAAGTTTCAGTAAACTGAGGCAACTGAGTGGGTCGCTGGCAGAGTCCAAGCACCTTCTTTGAACTATATGCCCCGTCTGCATGAAGTCTGGAACTTTGCCGTGTTTACAGTGAAGAGATTTACCAAATTACATGCCCTAGTATTCAAGCTGATTGCCAAAATATCCTTCATGCACAAATCAAGATAGCAAGTGTTCTCTCTTTTGGATAAGCATATCCGTGTAACCTTTTCTGCGATTTTGATCACTTGGTGTTATTTTTGCAGGCAGCTCTTCCTTCAAGGAATTGTTCCTTTCGTCTTTGCCAAGGAGTACAATGTGCATCCTGACATAGAAGTATTTTAAGATTCATCTGCCAACAGCTATGTGTACATACTTGTTTACACAGAGCACTTGCACGTCTCCCACAACTGAACAAAACTGAGTATTAATCAACCCAGTAATGTCAATGTAATTCTTTAACTGAAACCATTGAAATGGTCAGACAGCCATGCCCAAAACTCTCCACAATCAGATCCTTTGTCATTCGGTGGCCGTGTGCTAAGCAACAGACTATATGTACAAAAAAGATCAATCACTTGGAGGGAAATTTTCGATGTGGGAGAAGTATTTGGGGCTAACTTCAATGCTAGTAACCTCCATATGAGAATGACCTGTTTCAAAGACTATTGAGCTGGCCCGCGGGCCGCGTGATTACAGGATGAAATTGAAGCCTTTGTTGGACATAGCCAAACAAATGCTTGTGGCTCATGTAAGCATGCATGCATATAATTATTATTTTTTTTGCTGACGGTTGATGTTCTTTTAATATGATCACAGGGTTATCTTTGGGATGTTAATAGCTCTCCCCATAACACTAGTTTACTACATTCTATTGGGACTGTAGAAGAGCTCCTGAAAGGAACAAAGAAAAGAGCATGCAGTGAAAAAAGTAGCTTCTGTAAATACCCTTTGATGGGTTTTTATTTTTTGGGTCTACCTTTATTCTTTTGGTTTGGCAGTGAAATTGAAATTTTGTGATGGCAATTTGAGGGTGGAATACATACCCCAGAGTAGGAAGGAGAGAGAAGAGAATGACTGTTGGAGTAGAGTATTTGAATCCTTTTCATTTAAGTTCACACTTTTCTTTTTTTATTGTAAAAGAGTGGAAGTAGTAGGTTAAGATGTTAGCATTCCACTGTGTACTTGAAAACAGACAAGGCTAATTTGGAAAGTGAATTTGTATTTTGAGTCCTAATTCCTGCCCTTATTGTATTGGTTTGGGGCTAAACTCTTACTCTCTTTGATCGAATTGACACTTGATTTTTCAATTTACTGTAAAAGGATACTCTCTAGCTCGCGGAGCCAATATCTTTTTCATCTAATTGGCAAGGATCTTGGGCCAAAATAACAGGCTGTGGGGCCACTTTGTCTAACAACTGAGACTTTTGGGTAGGAACCTATCTATCTAGAGTGGAGTCTATTTGATAATGGTCTGGATTGATGAAATGATACAACAGATTTGAGGATGTAGAAAAAAATCCGAGTTGGGCATGAGATTACATTTGTGTCTCTACCTGTGGTTGCTAACCTCTCTCCCACTTGGAAGGTAATGGTAATGACTGATTATCCAATTCTATCACATGTTATATAGGCTATGCCCACCATCATAAGACATTGCTTGAATTTTTTGAAGACTTCATTTATGTGCAGCTTAAGATGCAAAACGGGCTGTGCTGGCCAGGCACACTACAGCCTGGCGTGCTGTGGCCCGGCCTAGCATGGGCATGGGCATGACCCAGTCCAGGCACACTACAGCCAGGCGTGCTGGTCAACGTGCTGTGGCCCAGGCCAGGCTGGGTTGTGCTCGGCCAGTGGCCACGGCAAAGCTGTAAATCATTTTCAAGGAAATTATTAAAGATGTATATTTTCTTAAATGCTGTATATTTTATTTCTATAAATTAATGAAATGATCATAGTTCTGTTTTTTTATGAGGATCTAGGATTTTCTTCAAATTAAAAAAAATAAATAAAAAAGCACGTTTAGGGCACAGCACAACCAACTTGGGCACGACACGGCCCGGCATGGCTGGGCTGAGGGTTTGATGGGCCGCCGTGCCATTATCTCTAATTTGATGAGACAGTCATTAGGAATATTGATGTAGCCTAAGAAACGGTTTCCAATTGATTGTAAACTCAACAGCCCAAACAAAACCTCTAGCAACAGAAGTTCTTATGTCACAGCAAGGAGGAAACAAAAGTAAATACTTTACTTTACCTTTGTAGCTAAATCCACCATATAAACCACTTGTACTTCAAAAGTAATATGAAAGGAATAACAAGTTTTGGGCTTCCATTCCTTTACAAAGCTTAAAAAGAGCATGCAAGTCACACTGACCATACTTAAAATTGGAGCCAAAATCAAAGAAGCACTTGGAATGAATCTCCCTGATGATTATATATGTAGCTTATTGGGCCTTTTATTCTCTCCATGTATATCTTGGCCCACCTAAATGCGTAATTGTCTTTCAAACAGTTTTGGGTCTAGCACCTGCACCTGAAGAAGAAAATAAGTCACATTTACATGATATTAGGAACCTTATCCATCCAAAAATTAAACTTGTGCATCCTTTGATTTCATCATAGAAAACTCAAATGTACTAGTTCCCTTGTCTCTAATCCTAAAAGGACTAAGCCCATGTTTGGCACATCTATTT
This sequence comes from Litsea cubeba, assembly GCA_012931725.1. Lineage (NCBI taxonomy): Eukaryota > Viridiplantae > Streptophyta > Magnoliopsida > Laurales > Lauraceae > Litsea > Litsea cubeba. The sequence continues at coordinate 85,037,487 of CM022947.1, read as the reverse complement.
TCAGCCTCTATTTGTCTAAATGTCTAAAGCGGACAGAGGTTATGAAAATAAGAGCGTTTGGCACAATATTCTGGCCTCTGTCCATTTTAGACATTTAGAGGCAAATCCTCTAAAATCCAAATGCTCAAAAAATAGGCAGCTGAAAAAATAGAGCTTTGGCCTCTTCTTTGTATAGCTCTTTTTTTTATGGCTCTACTTTTACTAGGTCTGTCAGAAAAAGAGTAGAGATACCAAACATGACCTAATAAGGGCTTGTTTGAATATCTACACAGAGATGCATGTTATATTTCATATACACTTTTTCCCTTTTTTTTTGAATTATTTTATATAAAATGAATATGACTTTCACCACAAGACTGCTTCTTCTTTAACAAATGACAAAGGACATATTTAATAACTCACATCATCTATTTATAATTAAAACTATAATAATCCTAATTTGAGTAGCCATTCTACAAAAAAACTAGAATCTAGAATTTCAATTACATATTAAACCTAATTAATTACATATAAGGGCATAAAAATAGTGTTACATTATCGAAAAAAAATAAAGAGTTTGATTTGTCAATTTTCCTTGAGTCCTGCTATTGGCACACAAAATTTATCTTTTCCCACACAATTCCTCTCCACACACATTACTAAAATTTAAAAATGAATGTATTTCTTTCCACACACATCAAAAGTTCCTAAACTGCCCTTATATTAATTCCCCTCTTTTTTCTTCCCACGCACATCTTCTTCTTGTTCTTCCCACACACAACCAAAAGGGACTTCCACTCCACCGACTGGATCATCATTTTCCGGCGATTCTCCGGCGTGCCACCGGCATTCCTATTCCTCTAGACATCCTTCTCTTCCAAAGGTAAATGGATCATTCCAACATTACCATTTCTTCTTCTTTCCTATCTATTCTTTACCATTTTTTTCCATCTTAGATTACTTATTTTTCCATGAAAACTTGTTATTAGGATAGATTTTCATTCAATGTAAGTTTTGACAAATAATGTTACTGTTTTTCTAATAGTTTTGGATTGCATTTGATCCACCATCGTCGCGGTTTTAGGTTCAGAAATCGCGACTGTTCGGCTCTGGTTGACCGAACGGGTTGCAAATGTTCGGACATTAACGTCCGAACAAATTGGTTTTGTTCGAACCTGAGTGTCCAAACATATTACTTTTGTTCGGACACTCAGGTCCGAATAAAAGTAATATGTTCGGACACTCAGGTCCGAACATAAAGAGATCTAGCAGTCAAATAAATATTTTTTCTTTCGTATTTTAGAAATGGACCGGCCAAGCTCTTCTCGGGTGTGACCTACTGCTTCAAATAGGAAGCGACGTCAGATAGTAGAAGAGGTTGTGGAAGACCCAGATGTATCTGAGGAAGAGGAAGAACAACAACAAGAGATGGAAGATCAACCAGCCCTGGGGCCACAAGATAGGTCCTTATTGACCAACTTTGATACACATACAGCTGGGTACATTTGGATTGGACAGGTGTGTTTCATTTATTTCATATGAAAGTTTTATTCATTTGTTAATTTATTTAATTATGTATTAATGGTTGAATGCAGGATCGAGGCCCACTAAAATGTCTAAGTCATGGGCAGAAAGTGCCTTTGTGGCAACTGAATGAGTCTGACAGGTTTAGAGATTTAGTCTCGATGTCCGGATTGGCTCCATTAGTGACTGCATCTTACCGCTCCGTCAATAAGATTACTGTATCTGGTGTTGTGGAAAGGTAGCAACCTGAGACGAACACCTTTCATATGCCTTTTGGTGAGATGACCATCACCTTAGATGATGTTGCATCTATCCTAGGCATCCCAGTGATTGGGCGGATGGTTTCTTATAATGAAAGAATGTTATATGAAGAAGCTCAAGCACTCCTTGTTGATGCACTAGGAGTAGAACCGGTAGAAGCACATGACGAGCTGATACAAGTGCGGGGCCAATCAGTTAGATTGGAGTGGTTACGGAAAAGGTTTGCCAGTTTGTCTGACGATGATGGGGACGAGATGATAGACTCTGCAGTAAGAGCTTACCTTCTGTACTTATTGGGTTGTACCTTGTTTACTGATAAGAGTGGCACACGGGTGCCGTTCATTTTTCTTACAAAACTCGTGGATGTAGAGGCCATACGTTCATATGCAGGGGTGCTGCTGCACTAGCATACTTATACAGGCAGTTGGGGTTAGCAAGCAGGCATGAAGTGAAACAAATAGCCGGCTATTTGACTCTACAAGAAGCTTGGGTGTACGAACACTTCGAAAGTTTGGCTCCGACTCCAAACTTACTTTATCAAGCCATTCAGCCCCGGGTCCATCGTTGGTTTCCTCGTAGAGAGTCTGCTCCTTTACAAAGCATACAAGAGAGAATTGATGTCATGAATGTTGATCAGGTAATTAACTTGGCGTTTCTTTTAAATAGTGTATCGGATTAACTTTTTATTTTCTATTATATACTTTCATATCTTACAATTGGACTAACTATTTTCAGGTGACTTGGGACCCATATCGTGATGTTAGACAATATCATCCTTTCAATGAAGTTGCATACTACTGTGGGTGCATCAAATGTATGGATGTTGTTGAGCCTTATCACTCAGATAGGGTGCTCAGACAATTTGGGAGAGTTCAGACGATTCCTCCACCGCCATTAGCCCCTATTCGTGCTACGCGAGGTCCGACTGCCCGTGACTATTAAATCGCGTATCAATATATCAATCAAGTTTAGGAGGGATGGCCTAATCACCTGCTATCTGCATTGAATCGTAGTCAACCAGTTAGGCGTCCTGCAGATTGCGTTCCCGGGTATATGGATTGGTATGCACAAGTATCGTGGAGGATATTACAACACCCAAACTTTCATTCTAATTTCGCGCCCCGTCCCGAAGAAAATGAGCCAAGCGGTAGCGGTATGATTGACTATCAGCAGCGTAATTCGGATGCACTGATCATTCTTGATGAGGTTACAGGAAGAGGTGAAGACCATTGGGTTGAAGACCCGCGGGATTATATACCCATGTGAATCAGTTAGCACATGTGTTACGGGGAGTTTCAATTGAGGATGTTCAACGTACCTTTGGACATCCCCACATGAGTTCACAAACTTACAGTCGCACTAGGACTAGGAGGAGAAGGGACAGTTGAAGAAATGTAAACAGTTGTTATAATTGACCAAAAACAAAAAATCATTGTAATATATTTTTTTCAAGTACTAACATGGTTATTTTAAGACGATGTTCTTGTATAATTTGAATATGGATGTACTTGCTGTCAAATGTGTTTTAGTTATTTGATGTTATCTTTAATTACTTTGGATTGTGCTTTATTTTTTATGTACAGGTTGAAATATTTTCATTATATACTGTCAAAGTAGGATAACTGAACCTCCGTTGGGATACACAGTGCCGAACAAAACGTTGTTGTTCGGACACTCAGTTCCGAACATATGCATAATGTTCGGAACTTCAGTGCCGAACATGTCCATAATGTTCGGGCACTCAGAACCGAACGATATGGACATGTTCGGCACTGTGTATCTGAACGGTGTTACAGTTACGAATTTAACTTTTTTTAATGAGTCTGCATTCAATTTAATAAGCACCCACCCAACCACATTCAACATAAAAAAGCTTACATCTTCAACTTCATTAAATGATTAAAAGAACATTCCGATACGGAAACATAAAGGAATTGTGTCCAATTACATTCAATCCAAATTAATTGTCTCTGCTATTGATACGTCTGGAGTTACGAGCTCTTTGAATTGAACAATCCGATCCCTATATGGAGTCTCCCATCCATCCGCACAAGGATAATGAAACTGTTTCCACTTATTTGCAATCGGCGGAGTTAGATGACCAGGTATTAAAAACAATTGTACAAAATGATTCCCATTAACAAAACCGATTGTTCTCTCGTTCCGAGAAGGCATCGGCACTGGCACAGATCGCAAAGGCAGGAAAGTCAGGCATTATTCTCTGCTCAAATGATATAACACCAAAATATAATGTGATGCTATGAGATGTCCCAAGTCAGGCATAGTCATCCAATAGTCTATCAATGGGTTGTCATCCATGCATGATAATGTTTCAACCAATTCCTCAATTACCATCAGCTGCAACATCCTTTACAACTTTAATGTAAGGTCTAAACCCCACGGGAAATGAGTCCACATAATTATTGATGTTTTTTGACCTTGTACGAATCGCCCTTATCATTTCGTTTCTCTTTGGTTTGAATCTCATTTGTCCTTTATTTTTAACATCTTTCACTGCAACTGATTTAGGAGAATAGCTATCATGTGCAGACGGTACCAATTCAAAAGCGCTTGGATCTCGTCGAGTTGATGTGTCAGCTTTCATACTTGGTCTACCTCTTGTTCTTGATATCACTTCGGGTTCAATCAAATGAGTGCTGTCTGGCATAGATAGCTCCCGTATCTTCTTTAGAAGTTGTAATTTTCTGGTGGAATCATACTCATTGAACCGTTTTTCAAGTAACTCCAAATATGCCTTGCAATCCAAGCCCATAGAAGAACTCGTCATCGACGAGGCAGTTGGCAACATATCAAGCTTGCACCAATGCTGATGTACACAGCTTAGAGGAATAGGCCGCCATTGACTTATATATTCTGCAATCTCATGCGCATAGGGTAATCCATGTGTGCGTCGAATAATACAACCACACACACTGACGTCAATTCCAACTAGATTAGCTCTCTTAGTTTCTGTTAAAATTTTCTCAAGTGCATTTTTAAAGACATTACCACGAAGCTCTTTGTATTCTGCCGGCTTGAAATTATGTTGCACAACTGTCTTACTTTTCTCAAACGAAGCTTTGATATTGGTATGCTGCAACTCAAGCAAATTGTGGATTTTAGACCAAACTGCTTCAAAATTTCCTTGACTTGATCCAAGCTGTCTTTTGAGCTGTGCATGTGAACTCTCGGCCCTGCGTTGGATTATTAAGAGGTTAGTCTTTAATAAGCATAAATCAAATAAGGTAATTTTTTTAAAAATTACCTGTTCGAGGTAGTATTCCCAAAATGGACACAATTGTTTGTCCATGCGGAGACAAATCTCTCCTTGTAAGCATCCAACCAACTACCTTTCACGTAATTGAGTGCATCAGGGTACGTGCTGAATTCATTATTTAGCTTACTGAGTTGTTCACCAAACTCATCTTCTGTGGATGAAGACACCAACATATTCCAGCTCATAATAAACCTGTCCCATTTTTCTTTCGTTTCGAATAACTTCTTGCATCTCGCCAATACGTTTCTATTAATGTGCCATTTGCATAATAAATGAGTAGCACCAGGGAATATTCTGTTAATGGCGTTCGTGACAATTCTCTATCCGTCACAATGACATCAGGAAGAATACCATCGCCAATAATAGAACGCAATACACCTAGTGCCCATGCATAATTTTCTTCACGTTCAGCATGAAGGTATGCAAAGCATACAGAAAAAGTCATGTTTGTGGATGTGACTCCAACAATCTCCAGAAGAGGCATGCGATAACGATTGGTCTTGTAAGTACAGTCCATTATCAAGACATGTGGAAATACACGCAACAAATCTATACTTTTTGGGTGCGTCCAAATTAAGTCAGTTACAATCTCGTTATCCTCACAATTCTTATGCCATTCAATGTAATCATGCTCTGCCAACTTACCAAGTAGTTGTTGTATCTGACTTCTTCCACCCCGCTCATTAACTTTATATATGTAGCTTGCATTGTATATGGTCTTCATTGTGGTTACGTTTAATTCACTTCTTTGTTTCAACGTAACCAAAATTTCTTTTGGTCTAACCATGCTCTTCGACATGTCAACCAGCAACTTTGTTTCCTCCTCTGATAATCTTCCTGCAAATGAATGCCCTTCTAAATATTCCGCGGCCAAATGGTTATGCACACCACATATGACCTCCAACATCCAATCATCATTTGAGTCTAACTTTTTACCCTTTAGTGCGAAAGGACATCCACATTTCTTTGAACCAGTTTGTTTGATCCTCTTTCGCTTTTGGCACTCTTCTTATTTCTATTGTCCACTTCTCTCGCAAGCAAGGAGTACTCTAGCTTTGACACCCACTCGAGCAGCGTTTGAAACCTTTATTACAATAACAAATCCGTTTTTCCTTCCTACTCCACGAGCCCAACTGATCAACGAATCGCGGCTGTGAAATATCTACAATAAATAAAAAAATTAAATACGAATTTAGTAATAAGTAAATGTAATTTGAATAATAAATTCACAGTTGGTCTTACCTCTTGAGTTATAAACTCACTGGTATAATCCATGACAAAGTCCGATCCAACCTGACTTTCTTGCGTAGAGACCTGCATAATATATTAATTTAATATCACTGTCCGGATATTTACTTCCGAACATATAGCATATGTACGGACTCTCAGGACCGAACATATGCTATATGTTCGGAAGTGTAAGACCGAACATATAGTGTATGTTCGGATGTATATGTCCGAACATACGTCATATGTTCGGTCCTGTACTTCCGAACATATGCTACATGTTCGGTTCTGAAATACCGTACATATCGGGAGGTACGAAGTTTCAGGCGAGATGAAAAATTTACAAAAGATACAAAAATGAAAAAAAAATCAACGAAACGTACCTTTCCACTACTGCTTTGATTAAAAGGCACCATTCGATTGTTGTTTTCGTCCATCTCTTCCTTCATTGCACAATCAAATGGAGGAATGTGAATGAAAGATGAGTTGCAAAGGAAAATGAAGGAAGTGGAGAGTGAGATAGGATGCCCAGAAAAAAGAAAATGCAAGTGAGTGAAGATGAGTTGCCCAAGGAAGATGGAGGAAGTGGAGAGTGAGGTGGGAGAAGCTCTTTAGGGAAGAAGAATGGAGATTGTGTGTGAAAAGAAAATCTGATTTGAGTTTTTGTTGGATAATGGCTATTTTAGTCATTTCATAAAGGGGTAAAAATGTAATAAGAAAAAAAAATTCTTGTGTTTGAAAAGAAAATTTTTTTTGTGCCAATAGCAGCACTCTTTTCCTTTGATGTCGAATGATCTCATTAGCGCTGGATCACTTCTCACAGTATTTGATCAACTTTGACAGGAAAAAAAAAAAAGAAAAGAAAAGAAAAGATTCCACTAAAGCCCTCGAAATCCAAAAACTCAAAAACAAATCCGAAATCCACCATTCTAATAATAATAATAATAATAAAATACGAATTTAAAGCAACTCAAGAAAGAAAATGCACATGCTTACATGAGACATCAGAGCAGCAAATTAGACAAGAACCAAAACAAAAAGAAAGAAAAAGAAAGAAAGAGATTTTGATGGAGAAGAAAGAAGGAGAAGATCCACTACATACATAACTATGAGAGAGCTCGAATGATGCTGGTGGCAACCACTGCTACTACGTTCAAGCCCCTGCAAACGATCCAACGCATCTGAAGACTGAAGGAATTGGGGAGAGTGCCGCCGACGGAGAAGAAGGAACCACTCACTACCCTGGACCGGATCCGTTTGCAGGAGAAAAGAAAGAAAGAGAGAGAGAGAGCAGCGCAATGTTCTGCTGCTAAGGCTCGAGCAGTCCCGTTGCTGTAAGTTCGCAGGCACATTGAAGGGCGTGGGCGTGATTGAGATGAAAAGGAAAATCTCCAAATCCAACAAATTGAAAAGGGGACAAGTGTTGATTTCTGCAGCACCGCCTAAACCCTAACATGCAGCAGATGCCCTAACTCAGATGACCCAACTTAACCAAGAGACTTGAGGAGGAAGCAGCAGCAGCAACAGCAAGAGACGACGAGACTCTGGAGTTTAGCACATCACTTCTTCTGTGTACTTTCCAACCAAATAACAATCATCAGATATGTACGATATCTTACTCCAATACTCGCCTCCTTCCTAAGGGCCTGTTTCTTTCCAAGCATTTCTGACAGGAATTCAGGCTGTCTGTGAATTCCTGAATTCCAGTCAGAAATGCTACGTTCATTTACTAGAATTCGCAGCATTTGAGGCAAACAGTATTTTGGAATTCCAAAAAAGTGGAATTCCCAAATGCTAGCCCTTGCTCCAGCATTTATAAATTCTGGCATTCCGGGAGGCTTCCTTAGAACTCCGGCTCTCTCTGACGGTGGAAGGTCATCTTTTCCACTGCACCTCTAAAAAAAAATCAGATCTGGTTATCTTCTTTCTTTCCACTCCTTTCATATATCTGGTTCCATGAAACCCAAAACCTCCCAAATCCACACCTTTCAAGGGTACTGGTTGGTAGCTCCTCAGGCAAGAAATGAATTTTAGGACAAGAGTTGAGCTCCAGATCAGCAAGGGAAGTGAGATTTTTTAGTCCTGTTGGCAAGCAATCCAGATTGCTGCAATGTAAGATAAAGAGCTGCTGAAGGGTGGTTGGTAGCTCCTCAGGCAAGGACTGAATTTTAGGACAAGATTCGAGCGCCAGTTCAGCAAGGGAAGTGAGATTTTTTAGCCCTGTTGGCAAGCAATCCAGATTGCTGCAATCTGAGATTTTGAGAAGCTGAAGGGTGGTCGGTAGCTCCTCAGGCAAGGAATGGATTTTAGGACAAGATTCGAGCACCAGTTCAGCAAGGGAAGTGAGGTTTTTTAGCCCTGTTGGCAAGCGGTTCAGACTGCTGCACTCTGAGATCTTGAAACGCTGAAGGGTGGTTGGTAGCTCCTTAGGCAAGGAATGGATTTTAGGACAAGAGCATAGCCCCAGTTCAACAAGGGAAGTGAGATTTTTTAGTCCTGTTGGCAAGCAATCCAGATTGCTGCAATCTGAGATATAGAGATGCTGAAGGGTGGTTGGTAGCTCCTCAGGCAAGGACTGGATTTTAGGACAAGATTCGAGCACCAGTTCAGCAAGGGAAGTGAGATTTTTTAGCCCTGTTGGCAAGCAGTTCAACTTGGAGCAATCACAGAATACAATTTCACTAACATGGATCATATCACCTTCTAGGGCAGTCCATTCCTCCAGATCAGGCATAGACTGAAAGTATAGCCTCTTCAATGATGGGAAACCCTTCACCATGCCATTGCCATAGACTTCACGCCCCACTCTCTCCAATCCATAAAGTTCTGTAAGAGATAGATATTCGAGAGAAGGGAGCTGTCGAAAAGGCGGGAGGACACGACATTTGCATCTGGCCAAAGAGATAGAAACTAGTTTGGAGAAGCTTGAGTCCCCCAACCATGTTGGAAATCTGACACCACAGTAGCCTGCAATCTCTAGGCCTTTGAGGTTGGTATGAGGCTGAAGGGCATTGAGTACCTCCTCCTCAATTCCTTCCTGTCGTGAATCCCCGTTATGGGATTCCCATTCAAAATGCAAGTGGTTGATTTTCTGCTTATTTTTCAACTCAGCCTCTTTGGCCTCCTCCACACTGATCACATTCTCAAGCTCTGAAATGTAAAGTGATCCTCGTAGGCAGTTCATGTCCCGCAGCTCGTTGACCCTGTATCCAATCTCTCTTCCCACCTTGAAGTGCTCCAACTCTTGGAGACTTTTTAATCCCCCAAACGGGATAGAAGCAGAGCATCCGTATGAAATTATATTTCTTAGGTTGACTAGGTTGCTAAAGTCACTGGGTACCTCTACAAGCTTAGAGCAATCTGTGAGAACCAAGGTTTGTAGATTGTAGAGTCTGGTTATTGATTTTGGTAACCTTTCAATCATAGTCCAAGACAAGTCAAGATACCGCAGCTGTATCAAATTTCCGATTGACTCTGGCAATTCAGTTATGTGATTTCCACTCAAATTCAAAATGCGAATATGCCTCAGATTTACGAACAAATCAGGTGGGATAGTAAGGACAGGCTGCTTGGAGGAGCCATACAAGTTGTCTCCTTGCAATATAAGTGTGCGCAGACTTTTAAAGCAATAGAGATCCTTGAAATTGAATGATTCCACACTAGACCCGGACAATTCACATGATACGTGGCGTACCTTTTCAGCATTTTTACGAGACTTGCCATCTACAACTTCCAAGAAATCAGCTCCTAAAACAGACCGTGCAAGATCATGAATGAGGTCGTGCATTCTGTAAGATGAATATCCATCATAATAAAGTAAAGACCTTGAAACCAAATCAGCGAGATATTCGTTGCCTATATCTTCCATGTCCTTACTTCCTTCAGACTGAATAAAACCTTGTGCCATCCACGACCAAACTAAATCCTCAGCAGAGACGAAAAAGTAACCTCTAGGAAATATGCAACAATATGCAAAACACCGCTTCAAATGTGTTGGCAAGTGATCATAACTTAATCTTAGAGCAGGCAAAATGCCATCTCTTTCTTCTGCCAAATCCCATATCTCACTTTTTAAGATTGCTTCCCACTCGACAGCATCTATTTTAGAGCGTAACAGACTTCCCAGTGTCTTCACAGCCAAAGGCAATCCATTGCACTTGTTTACAATTTTCTTGCCTATCATCACCAAGTCCGGATGTACATCTGAATCCCCTTCTACAAATGCTAGTCTTTTGAAGAGAGACCAGCAATCATCGTCCGACAGACACTGCAAGGAGTAAGTGGGAACTGTTCCCATCATTGAGGAAACTCTGAGGCTTCTCGTGGTCACTAGAATTCTACTTCCTCTTGCCGCAACCATCAGTGGAGCTCGCAGGGCATCCCAACCATTACCATTCTCATTCCAAACATCGTCCAACACAAGCAAAAACCTCTTCTCTTTCAGAATGCTCATAATATTATCCTGAATTGTATCAAAGTTTGTAAGATGACAAGGCCTGTTGGTCAAAGACTCTAGAATTGCTTTTGTGAGCCTAAATAGATCGAAATCTTGGGACACAAAAACCCAGGATATTACCTCAAAATGTTTCACCACCCGTTTATAATATTTGTAGGCCTGTTGAGCAAGAGTCGTCTTTCCAAGTCCACCCATACCTGAAATGGTAACGACACCGATACCATTTTCGGCCGAAGAGTCATCTGATGCCAACAAACCAACCACCTTTGCTTTGTCAGCTTCTCTTCCGAATACAATCGACTCATCTACGAAGGAGCTAGTGGGAGGCCGCATTCTGAGCATTTCAGTTTCAGGCCCATGATGTATTACTCTGAGATGGAGGTGATTGTTTTCTCTCACAATCTCATCCAATCTCTCTCTAAGCTCCTTAATTCGAGAACCCAACTCGAACTTAGAACTAAATCGAGAGAAGAAGTGGGTTACCCGAAACTGATCAGTCAGCTTCCTCTTTCTAGTTTGCAATTGCATTGGGGCTTCTTCTATTTTGGATCCAAGGGCCCTGTATTCGAGTTCATCGAGGATGTCCTCGGCGTCGTAGGCAACGTCCTTGAGCTCACTCAGCCACAAACGGACCGATTCCTCCTTGATTTGTCTTTTTTCTGCATCAGTGAGAAGTTTTTCAATTCTGGAGTGGGTTAATTTGAGCCTTTTCGCCTCCTTTTCAACACCGAAAGGAAGGCCTAGAATTTTGAGGAAAGGAGGGGCCAACGTATCCAGCAAATGCTGGAAAAAGGCACCTAAAGCTGCTTCTGCCACCATCGATGCTGCAGGATCCATTGTTCCAATAGCAATAGCCAATAGCTGAGAGATGAAAATGAAACAACAATGGAGATGAAGTAAGAAGAAGTAAACACTACGTAGTATAAACTCAAAAGCGAGGTCTTCTTGTGAGTCAAAAACAGATTCTATTCGATACAATTGGGCTGGCCCACAAGAAATAAAAGCTATCCTTTGGGACCTTCGCCCGTTAGCCCACTTCCTAGTGAAAAAACGAAAAAGAAATTTTGACAGAGTGAGAGTGGGCCCACTTATGGAAGAAGGTAAGCATAAATTAAATTAACATCCAAAAGTCTGCATGCACGGAAAAAAGGGGTCGGTCCAGTTGGTTCTCATCCAATGGCTCAATTAACATTCATGCAAGTAGCAGATTATTCACTTAGTCTGGCCCACGTCAGAATCATAAATCCTTAACTCATTTATAAATATAACATTTTAATAATGAATTTGATGGTGGGCTCTGCTGTGAAATTTTATGGGACTTATACAATTAGATTCTTTTTTTAATTTGTGAGCCGCACTGAGAAGGTTTGTGGAATTCTTGCAACTTCAAGCCTTTTAGAAACCAAGATCCCTTCCATTTTCGACACAAGTGTGATGTCACATGGGTTAGGAGAGCCCATCGAATATTAAGGCTTCCAATTCTTATAACTGTATTTTTTAAGTGACTAGATCCGGACAAGTTAGTGACACAGATCATGTATGTTCATGGAGTTTGAACTGATCATTTGTGAACATTTTTGGCCCAATGAGTATAGCTAGAAAACTGGCACAACAACCATTGCTAATCATGGGCATCTCCACCTGTGATCTTTGCTGAAATAAATATACAGAAAAAATTTTATGCTAAGTTAAAAAATATTTGACTTAAAATAGAGTTCCATGGCTTCATAAAGACAAAGATCTCAAAACAACATGTACAGGTTTACTTGTGAGGAGGATTGAACCTAGGGTTGTAAACGGGTCGGCTCCGATCTGGGTCCACCCGGAACCAGAACCGTAAAGGAAAAGGTGGAATCGGATCCGGAATCGGCTTCTTGGCTCCGGAATCAGAACCAAAACCATATATGGGACGGGTCTGGATCCGAGTCCGGGTCTAGGTAGAAAATGCTATTAGAAAAATATGATTTTTAGGAGAGATTTTCGAAAATTGAAGTAATATGTCGGGTCTCAGGTCCACGGGTCCGAACCAAGGTAGAACCAGGCCCGAACTCATTTACTTATCGGGGCCTAAATAAGGACCCATAACCAGTTTTTAACAGGTCGGAACCTACGGGTAATCGGAGAATCCGGGACCCAATTACATCCCTAATTGAACCTAAGTAAGATTTGGACTCAACCTAAAAATCATCTTAGTTTAAATGGCCAATGGATTGGTCTGTCCATTGTTCATGACAAATTGACCCACCATTTCAAAAGAAAAGAAATAAGAAATAGTTAGAAAAAAAAAAAGGGTGAGTCGGTCAAGTGGCAAAGAAAGAAAATCTCAGCTTTTCGATTCTAAAAGCAGTCCCATTAGCCAACTTAGTTTTAAAAAAAAAAAAAAGGAAAGAAATTTGAAAGAAGCTGCATAAAAATATTCCATGTTCTAGCAGCCGATGATGAGACATGAAGAAAGCTGTGTGAAGGAGAGAGAGAGAAACACGAGTCTTCAACCGCGTCGGCGTTTGCTTAGCATGTACTCAAAAAGTTCCGCTCACGCTTATGAGCAGGGGTGTCAAAGGGCCGATCCTAGGTTGTTCTTATCCTATCCTCAATATATGTATGGTCGGTCCTAACAGGCTAAAGCTTAAAGCCCTTAGAAGGCCTGCACTGCTTAGGCCCTTATCCTACCCTCAAGGGCCAAGGCAGGGCTCAGAACCTCAAAAGGGTAAAAAATAATTTTTTTTTATATTGTTATCAAGTATGAGGGTTAACTGAGCGCTATCTTGTCTTAGCTCTATTGCGAAGGCATCACTACCCTTCCCAGTCTCGGGTCGGGCTAACCCATCTAGCCCGCATTAGACCCGACCCATGTAGTTTTAATGACATAGTAAAAATTAATCATAATCAAACTTAGGGCATTTTAGATTTCAAAGGGGCAACCCTGCTACTACACTACAAAGCAATATTTTGCTAATAGTTATCAATAAAAGGTTAAAATTAGCTGATGAGGAAGGGACCTAGCCCCACTTTGGAATATTGATCGGGAGTTGGATTTTATCTACGAGATATTTATAAAAGTAACTATGTTTTTAAAATATTGACCCCTATAAATACTGTTGTTATTATTCTCGTAGTTATGCATTGTAATTTAAGCATAGGTGATCAAACTTTTAAAATAACTATTTTATATGATTTCCTATATAGTCATTAATTTTCTATGATTACCATTTTACAATAAAACTAAATCCAAATGAATATATAATATATGAAATTGATCAACAAAAATAATAAGTTTCATAATTCATAAGAAAATGACAACATTATTATTGAAAAAAAGGAAAACTCATGACAACAACATGGAACTAAAGAGGAGGCGGGAAACTTTCCATGTAAATGATGTGTTACCATGCACGCTTGCCGAGAGAGAAAGGGTGGAGTTTAATATTTTTGTGTGGGTCGTTAACTTTTATAAACCGTGATGTAAAAAGAGTGGAACGCCACGATAGACCCCATCTATTAAAAATCACAATCATTAAGACAAACATCCTTGTTATTTGTGGGATATCCCTAATTTTCACCTCAATCTAGGTTATTTCTACCGTCAAATCTCTGATAAAAAAATACGAAATATTGAAGTTTTCTCAATAAAGTTTTTTCTGTGATTTGGACTCGCCATCATGCCCTGAGTACGTTAAGAAACTCCCAATATCATCCTATTTCTATCAATGCAATAGCATTTTAGTGTTAATGGGTCCCAGTGTCCAAGTGCCACTAATCTAAGAAATTTCAAGTATTTTTGCTTGGTCTGATTATATGGATTTTTTTTTTAGAATTTGAAATGTTGAGTTCTGGGTTGTCTGGTTTAATTAATCCTTAGTTTTTTTTTATTTAATCCACTCCCAGTTCTGAAGTATTTGGTTTCTTTTTTATCCATTGATTTTGAGTGTACACTTTTTCTTTTAAGAATGCGGAAATAATGGTAAAAAAACCTCCAATAATATTGGTCCATCTAAGAATCAAGCTCATTCTTATTATCATCATTTTCTACTTTCTCCAATATAATTCCATTTCTCTATGTCAACAAGAGAACTTTCTTATTTTTTTTCTTTTGAGTTCATTATATTTGATTGGAGCAACTTCAATATTTCTTTGCGTCTCTCTTTAATACCAACTCATGTCTCATTTGTATGCTTAGTTTGTAGATCAGTGTTCAACCTATTTTAAAATGTGAGCATATACAGACAATTGGTGTAATTATTAAACATTTCAATTTGAGAGGTAACCTTTTTTAATTCATTTACTTTTGAGTTCATCATATTTTATTTGAGCAATTTTGAGTTCATTTTAATATAATTTATACAAAAGAATCATCATTTTAGTTTTTTTATAGGTTTGTAATATTTTTATGATTTGTATTTGTATGGTTTTTCTATTGGGGATAAATGCATAAAAGGGATTTTTTTAAATAGTTCTAGCGTTTGTAGCAGTTGAATAGGGTCACTGATGCAGATTCTAAAAAGAGGTATGTACAATATCATCTTCTTTTTCTCACTTGTTTGTGGATTTTATTTGGGAAGCCTCCCTATGCCTTGATGTTTGGATTAGAAGAGTTGTCTTGGCTCTCATGTACTTAAATTGGTTTGTTTTGTAAATGATACTATACTTATCATGTGGTATGTTATGTGTTTTTTTTTTCTTTATATACCTTTTCAGATTCTAGATGTTGGAATCACATAAAGTCGCCATCACAAGGGTATAAGTTTTTTCTCCTTATAAGAAAAAAATTACAACTTATTCATTACTCCAAAGACTTTTTTTTTTATTACTTCAAAGTTAAATGGTCTATGTCACCACTACTGATGAGCATTAATATTAAATCATGAGTTTTTTCTTTTCAAAGCAAAGAAAAAGCATCCAGAACAACTGAAGTCCGGTATACATCTAACATTGAAATGTACACTTTTAGTCTCTTTTAGTTTCATGCTTCTTTCCATATAGGACTACGATTTACTCTTTTCATTTCAGGTCCATCAAATTCCTCTTCTCTCTCTGTTTCTTACTACCTTTTCGATAATTCGGGCTTTTTTGTAGTTTGTTCGTGTTGAACTATTTGTTATAAATTTAGATTTTTAATTTTCAATTTTCCATTTTATTACTGATGAATGTTGTCTTACAATGAGGGAGAATGAGCTACATACTAAGCATGTATAGATTTTGTTGCATCCTTCTGTCCTTCTTTCTTCATTTAGAGTAGGCCATAGAACTATTTAAATCTCTCCAACACTAAGCAAAGAATAAAAAAAAGTTTATTTTTTATCGGATTTTATTGCCTTTTGTTGTGGGTTTGTTTTATTATTTTTTCAATTTTGATGTGTTCATTTAGTATTTCTGATGATGGGGTTTAATAAATTTATGGGTTTTTTTTTCTTTTATATTTTTTTAGTATTGAATCCTAATGAGTTTGTTTCTTTCTTTTAAGTTGCTTATACAATGGGATGTTTTATAATTTTTTGCTTTTATTTTATATTTCTTGATTTCTAAATGGGCATTTTACACTTTATTATGGGCTCATTTAATTATTATTATTTTTAGTTTCGTTGGGTCTGTTTAATTCTTTTGGTGATGTTTTTTCATGGGTTTCTATTTTTTTTAATTCACTTTTTTTACTTTAATTTTTGGTTGTTGGGTAGTGGGTGTTTTTCACTATTAGATTGTCTTTATTTATATTTATTACTTTACAGTGGATTCTTTTAGTTTTGTGGCATTAGGTTTTCATAGATTGTGAGTTTCTTTTTCCCTTTTTTGTTTCAATTTTTGGGTATTAGGTTTTGAGTTTTTTTCCTTTTAAATGACTTTTTATCATGAGGTTTTCTGTGAATTGTAATTTTTATGTTGTATTTTTTTTATTGCTTATCATTATGAGTTAATTATTTATTTTACTTCCATTGGGTTCCTTTTAGTTTTCTTTGTGAAATCTGTTTATTGATATTTCTTATTTCTTTTGTGGCTTTAGATTTCCATTTTTGAAGATTAGATTATTATAGGTTGGTTTGGTTCTTCTAAATTTTTTTTATCATTGTATTGTCTATTGATCTTTATATATATATATATATATATTAATAAAAATTATTTCATTTTATTTTGTATTTATTTTATTATTATTTCTCACTTGTGATGGGTTTTTAGTTTTTTTTTTTATGATGGTTTTTCATGAATTTGTGGGTTCTTTTTGTCTTTGCCCTTTTATGCTCCATTTTTTGAGTTTTTCTTTTCATGGGTGTTGATTCTTTTAAATTGCTTATGTTATTGGATCGATTATAGATTTTTATTTTTATGTTTTATTTCTATGTGTCTTTCAAATTTTATTAGATTTTATTAATAGTTTATATTATTTATTTATTGTGATTTTATTTTTTAGTTTTCTTGGTCATTAGTCTTTAATTTTCATGGGGTTGTGTTTTTTTACTGTATTTGGTATTAGGTATTGAATTCGTATGCACTTCTTTTCTTCTTCTTTTTCCTCTCTCTCTCATACTATAGCCTTATGCATTTAATTTTAAAGAAATTGATCATAAAGTTTTTTTATAAATTTTAATATTATGAATAGGTATGTTTTTCTAGTAGAGTATGAACAAAAAACTAGCATATCTGTGCTAATCACTCGCATGTTCACCTATGATTTTTGTAGAATAAATATAGAACTATAAAGACTATGTTAAATTTAAAAAAAAAATTACTTAAAATAAAGTTCCATGGCTCTATATAGGGAGAACTCAAACCAAGATGTACATGTTGGCATGTGAGTAGAATTGGACCTAAGATTTGGACTTAAACCAAGATATACATGTTGGAATCTGATTCGACCTCAAATCGCTTGAATTTTGTGTCGATGTGCCATATCGTGATTGGTCATGTGGGATAGTTGACATGGTTCAGCCTGCTCAAATTAGGGAGAGGAACCAATTGAAGTAGAAAAAGAAAGTCGATCATATTGCAATAGTGTTCTGAGAAAGAATTACATAAATACAAACTAGAGAAAAAACTACCATGTAAAAAAGATGGTAGAGAAATCAGACCTTCGTTTGACAGATTACGCAGAGCAAAGATGAAAGAACAGAGAGACTTTGATTCTGAAATAGATTTCGTCAACAAATAAGCTGGAGTGAGATTCGAAAAGAAGAAGAGGCCTTATAAATCAACAGTGACCATCAGATGGAAGCAAATGAGAAATAATTCTGTGGAAAATCTATTTCTTTCAAAAGATGCTGTGCAATGGGCTGGAAGGAATAAGGAAGCAACGGAGCAATTGCTTGGAAATATCATGGCTTGACTTGACTGACATATGAAAGCAGAGCGGTAATGAATGATGCTGAAAAGGACTTTTGTGCTGAAAAAGGAAGTCGATCATATTGTAAGAGAATTACATTACTACAAAGTAGAGAAAAAACAATCATGTAAGAGGGTAGAGAATCAGACCTTCTGTTGACAGATTACATAGAGCAAATATGAAATAACAGAGCGACTTTGATTTCTGAAATAGATTTCCAGACATGCTACACAGCCCGAAAAGGCTCCCGGGCGGTGGCACGGTCCCCCGACCGTTGGATCCCGTGGGACCGTGCCACAGCCCGGACATTTTTTTTGGGATGTGTAGACTTTCACATAGATTTCGGTAACAAATAAAAGGCCGGACCTACATATGAATGACTTGGGGCTACCGCCCCATGTTGATTTTCAAACTCCCTCAAATTTGAATGGGTCATTAGCGGCCCACATATAAATAATAAATAATTGCCCTACGTTTCAGCATTGTGATTGCTTCACGTCACAAAAATTTGATAAAAATACTTTTCTTCTCATATGAGCAAAAAATTAGCCCCACCCAAATAAATGTCCCGGTCTGCCACCAAGTCAAATAAGCAGGAGTGAGATTGGAAACGAAGAAGAGGCCTTATAAATTGACAATGACCACGAGATGAGATGGAAGTAACCAAGAAATTCTACGGAAAATATCTTTCTTTCAAAAGATGCTGTGCAATGGGTTGGAACTTGGAAGGAAGCAACAGAGCAATTGCTTGGAAATATCATGGCTTGACTTGACTTGGCTGACATGTGGAAGGAAAGCGGTGACTTGACTTGGCTGACATGCGAAAGGAGAGCGGTGATGATGCAAAGGACTTTTGTGCTTTCCGTGTCCACATGTACTCAAACAGTCGTGAGTCCTGAGCTGTGACGCTCCTATGGGACCGGTCCACATGTACTCAAACAGTCGTGAGTCCTGAGTCGTGACGCTCCTCTGGGGACCGACTAATAAAAATCGTCCATCTCCAACTTTCACTTATTATGTAGTAGTTTGAGTTTGGCCTACGGAAGACCTGAATCTCATTGATCTACTTACAAACTAATCAATCTGACGGTGGCTTTACAATGTAATTTGATGAGATAGTACAAGATGTGGGAACTTATAATTATTTTTAGAAAAATCCCCAAAAAAATACAAGAATTTTGGATTATTTTTGGAAAAAAAATACGTGAAGATTTTAATATTTCAAAAAAGTACAAAAAAATCTTCGCAAGCCTTTAAATCAAGTCTTCTCCATTAAGTTTTTTGAGAAACAACAAAAACACCCTCGCATTTTATCTTTCCTTAACGTCTTTTCTCTAAAAAATTAACCATTTGATTTTGATAATCGTAACCATTTTGATTTTGATAATCGTAACCATTTAATGAAGCTAATCCCTTAGAATGTGGTAGTGGATTTGGATTTCCCAATCCCTTATCCGAAACGGGTGCTGATGTGCCCACCATGTGCCTACCCAGACAGCTCAATTCAATCAAGTTTTTTTCTTTTATTTTTTTAAATTGGATTGTATACTATTTTTTTTTAAATTACTAGAATAACCTAGCTTTATCAATTGTCACCAGCAAAGGATTTAGTGTACCAATAGCAGGGTGTTGTTCCAAACTCAGATTAATTTATCTGAGTTTTATTTCAAACTCAGATGAATTTGTTCCACACTCAGATAAATTTGGCCCAAACTCAAATAAATTTGTTCCAAACTCAAATAAATTTGTCCCAAACTCAGATAAATTTGTTCGAAACTCGGATAAGATTATTCTAAACTCTCAAAACTCAGATAAATTTATATGACTTTCTTTCAAAACTCTGAAAAATTTATCATGCTTTTGAAAAAAAAAATCAGATAAAGCGAAAATATTGTGTACTAGAGGCCTTAAACGACAAGGTTAAGGGACCTCTGGCTAATTTATCATTATTTATTTGTCTCTATTTCTCTCTCTCCTTTCCTCTTCTTGTTCTCCGGATCTCATAACTCTCTCCTTTGATTAAATCTGAAGAGAGACAGAGAGAGAGAGAGTCAGATGGATAGAGAGAGAGATTGGAATTGGCAGATCTTCAAGCAAGCGAGAATGAGAATGGCTACAGAGTCGAAGAAGAAGAAGCCCAGTCCCAGGGAGAATGTTCTATTCATTGAAGCATA
This sequence comes from Litsea cubeba, assembly GCA_012931725.1. Taxonomy (NCBI): domain Eukaryota; kingdom Viridiplantae; phylum Streptophyta; class Magnoliopsida; order Laurales; family Lauraceae; genus Litsea; species Litsea cubeba. Next base: position 85,017,280 of record CM022947.1, on the reverse strand, counting down.
GAACAAAAATAGAACTTATACCAGGTGACTTCAAGAAAAATTTGCCATGGTTATGCAACATATGCCTGGGGTTACAATAACTTAACTGGTGAGAACTAACTTGATCCAAACAAAAAATAAAACAAGCTATGCACTCCATGTGTTAGTTAAAGTTTGATCTCATAAATGACACCTTCAAGATTTCTGACCACCGTCCGGGTCCCATTTACTTCACTGATTTTCATTCCATGCCGGATAGCTTCATCAACAACCATTGCATCCATCCTGCACCAAGAGAAAATAATTTGTGCGTTAGCCTAGAGATCCAAGCTCTTGATAGTAACCGGTAAGTGTTAACAGTATATTACATGTATGCAAATTTGAGATCACATTCGATTACTTTGTTTTACAAGAGACAATAATGGCCATCTTCCTTGAAGATAATTACAAACAAGTTTACAGGGTAAACTCCTTTTCCATTCAGTTTGTTGGGTTTTGGAGAAACAATCATTTGGATGTGCCCCAAACCACAATTAGTCAGAATATGTTTGTATAATGTACATCTAGTAGTATCATCTGAGGAAAAAAAAAAACAAAAAACAAAAATAATGATATTAGCTGGATGTGATCTTTCTGACTTGTCCAACCAATTCAAAATTGACAACATTATCAACTCCACTATACCACATATTCAAACCATGTGTGATTACGGGTACACCAAAATGCATCCAAGTGAGTGAACATACTAGATAGTTACATCAAAATGCATCCCAAGGGAGTGAACTTATAAATAGTTCATTCTCCTCTCCCCACACCACAGCCCCCCTTTCCTTCTTAAAGTTATTTTCTGGGGATGGCAAAGCAGACATGATTACAAAAATATGCATCTTTTTTTTTTTTCTGCCAAATAGTATATTTGTATTGAGACTGAGGATTTTGGTTAGGATAGATCGAAATGGAGATATAGAATTCATGTAGCCAACCCCAATATAGTTGGGACAAAACTTTGGTAATGATGATGAGTATATTTGTATTAAGAGAATAAGAGAAGAAGAAAAAGAAAAAGAAAAAAAAAAAAAAAAGAGAATACAAGGACAAGGAAGTCCCCACAGAAAAAAAAAACCTCCGAGAATTACATCAAAATGTCAATGGAGAATCAACTCCCAAAAATTGAGTGAACTGTAAAGAGTCTTTCCTTGAAATGGCTTGGTAGTATGAGTTGAGAGTAAAAAAAAGCTGATTCATGGAGGTATCTAGTGACCCTATCCGGATTAGCCTGGATTTCATGAAAGGTTTGGTCATTTCTCACTTTCCATAGGGTGTAAATTGTGTAGAAAAATACAATTGTAAGGTTTTTCTTGGCTGCTTGATCACAGTTGTGGATAAGAGACTGCGAGACAGTTTGGGAAGATAGGATTTTGGAAGGAGGTGAGATAGGGGTGTGGTTGTGACTTGTGAGGTGATTAATGGGGGAAAGGCATCATGGTTGGGAAGAAGAAGAGGTTGGGATGCTGGATCTGGAGGCAAAGAGCTGGAAGGAAACAAGGAAGAAGATGAAAAAGGGCGGGATTTTTTGGTAGCTCTAACATTTCGGATTTTTTTATTAAAAATAAAAATAAAGTGCATTTGGATGCGCAGATATACATATTTTGTTGTGCATGATGCTACTTTGCCTAAATCAAAGCAGGCAAAAGTACAGGTCACACATATTGACTCGTGATAAGATCATTCGAAAGAAAAAAAAAAAAGAGTTTTACTTGAAAACCTTTTGGCCTGAATGGGGTCAAAATTAGGGTGGATTCAGGATTGCTGGTCCTTGTTTGTCTCTAATCTCTCACCGGCTGTGACAATGAAGATCCTATTTGATGTTTTTCGGGAGGTAGTACCAGTGTTTGATGTTTTCTTGCCTAAAGACAAAGCATCGGGAAAAGGAAGAGGCTTTGGTTTTGTGCGGTATAAAACTGAAATGGGATGCGAATCGAGCAATCCAAAGATTTGATGGCAGCCATGTTTATGGTAGGAGGATTTGGGTTCAGAAGGCTAGAGTTATTGATTGTAATGCTAAAAAGTTTGGCCAAGTGAAACCAGCTCCAGAGAAGAAGGATCAAATCGTTGTTACAGATTTGAACAGAAGAGAAGGTTCCATGGCTGATCTCTTTAAAGTATGGCGAAAAACAGATTTGATCAGGTTTGGATTGAAGACGAAGGAGACTGTAAGGTGGTTAAGCTGGCAGCATCTTTGGCATCTCCCTTGAGAAAGGAGGTGGATAATTCCTTTGTTGCTACCGTTTACTGTCTGGATGTAAACGAAAAATGCTATCCGAGATGCATTTCAAAAAAAAAAAAAATTTGTTATCCAAGATTGGTTGTTTTCTAGAAGGGGGATTCAGGCGGAAGAAAAGAGACTCAATTCCACTTTGTTTTGGATTATGCCTTCTTCACAAGAAGACTTCTCACGAAAGCTTGGACTTGGTTGCTATTTGACTGATTCATTGATTCGAAGGTTGGATCGATGGACTGAAGTGTTGGGACCAGTTTCTATAGCCAAGCTGGATCCAAATGGAAGGTATTCCTCTTCATGCTTGGGATGAAAGGATTTTTAGTCGTTTGGGTGAATGCTTGAAGATAGTGCTGGAGATTGACGAAGAAGCAAAGAAGAAACTACGAATAGATAGGGTCCGTATTCTTATCTTGAGGGATCCTCGGCGACAATTGCCACCAAAACTCGATCTGGAGGTTGAAGGCATTCGACTTTGTATTGGTATCAGTATTGCAGAAAGAGGTAGAAGCTCAAAAAACATTCAGATGCCGGAGATTTCTTGTCGGAATCCTGCAACGATGGAAAAATCAGGCGAATAAATGAGGGAGGATTTTCTGATTAATCAAGGCGTGAAATCAAGGGATTTGGGTTTTCAGTTACCAAAATTTCTTGCTCAAGATTCAGCAACGCTACATGTGCAAGAGGAAGGAAGATCTGAAGTTGCAAAAATCCAGCTGAAAATCTCTGCAAATCCAAAGTATTTTACACGTACTACGAAAACGAATTTCTTTCGTCGCACGCCTGGGAGAGAGAAGGGGGGTTTCGAGCTGCCCTTCTATTAAAAGGGTTTTCCACAAGTTATTGAATGACTTAAATGCCCCTGTGGAACTTCAAAATTCCCATGTGAGTCCTATTTTAAATGAAACAACTGACCGGAATTGTGTTTCCCTTCAACTAGATGATTTTGACGGCCGCTGTGGGGCCCAGGTGGGACCAGGTGCTAATATTGATCCTTCTTCCATTAAATCTTTTAATGAAATTATTCAGAGAACCTCTTATTCCTCTGATGGTGGATCGGAATCTGAATATGGGGACGATAATAGAAAATGGGGGGATCGTAGCTCAGCTGGGGAAGGCTCTTTGAGCGTAGAAGAGAATGAAGATGAGTTAAATCAGAATTTGAATCAAGCTCTGACAGTAGGGACCGATACCATTGCCACCATTGCTGTGGATAAATCAAGGTTAAATTTTGGAGTGAATGCCACTAATGAGTTACTTGAGGAGAAAATGTTTGAAATTGATAAAATTTTAGGCATTTCTATGGAGGGAAAAATAGAGGACTTGAGGAGTTTTATTCATGAGATGTTTGACAGAGGAACAAAGTTGTAGGAAAATGGGTATTCAAAGTATAAAAAAATCAAGAGCACAAAGAGAGTTAGATAAGTTGGTTTCTTCTATAAATTATGACCGTCCAACTGGGGATAAGAGATCTGGTGTCAAGTTGTTGGGATTATGAAGATTCTTTCTTGGAATATTCGTGGTATGAATTCAGTCTCTAAGAGTGCAGTTTTGAAAGGCTTGTTTAAGTCAGTGAAAGGTGGATGTTTATTTCTTCAGGAGACTACACTGGAAAGCGTTGATGACCAGTCTTTTAGATCTTTCTGTCCTTGGCCTGCCTATTAGTATGTTTTGTGTCCTTCAGTTGGCGCTTCAGGGGGTATTTTACTTGTGTGGAATGCGGCTCTATGGGTTAAGTTGGATGAACACGCGGGGAGATATTCTTTGTCTGCTTTGTAGAGGGATGTTAGATGTGGTGCTGTTTGGGTAGTGATTTCGGTCTATGGTCCCAACCATTCTAGTGACAATAAGGCTTTCTGGGGGGAGCTAAATCAGGTGGCTGGATTGTGGAGTCATCCATGGGTTATTGGAGGTGATTTCAATGTGATCAGGTTTCCGCATGAAAAAAAAAAGGAGGTTGTTAATCCTGATCTTGTAGATTTTCCCTTGAGAGGTGCAAAATTTACTTGGTCAAACTTGGAAGAAACTCCTCTGGTGAGTCGATTGGATCGTTTTTTAGTTTCGACTGATTGGTTAGATCTATTTTCAGATTGTATTCAAAGGGCTTTGGCTCGGCCAATTTCTGATCATTGTCCTCTGTTGCTTGAGACGGGAATAGAAGATTGGGGTCCTCCTCCTTTCCATTTTGAGATTTCATGGCTATATGAGAAAGATATTGAAGACTTAGATAAAGAATGACGGTCTTCTTTTTCAGTTAAAGGATGGATGGGATATCAGTTAGCCCAAAAATTAAAGATTCTTAAAAAGAAAATGCGAGTATGGAGGAAGGAAGTTTTTGGTAGTATTGAGGCAAGAAAGAACTGCCTGTTAGCTGATATTCAGACTATAGATGTCAAAGAGGAAGATGGGATCCTCTCGGAAGATGATCGTGTCAATAGATCTTTACTCCAAAAAGATCTTCGCAAGATGATTTTTCAGGAAAAGAATTAAATGGAAGCAAAGATCAAGAATTGAGTGGTTAGAGGCAGGAGACCGGAATACAAATTTTTTTTCATGCGATTGCTAATGCTCGTCGACGTGTTAATCGTATAAATGTCATTTCTGCTAGAGGAAGAATGTGGGAAAGTAGAGCTGATATTGAAAGAGAGATTGTTCACTTTTTCGTCAATTATATACAAGAGATATGAAGTTGAGACCAAGGATTGATGGGATTTCTTTTAAACAACTCTCTAACCCAATGGCTCTGGAAGCGCGGTTTACTAAAGATGAAATCAAATAAGCTTTTTTTTTATCTTGGTGGTGACTGTGCTCCGGGTCTAGATGGCTTTCCTATAGTGTTCTTTCAACACTTTTGGGATTTACTAGAAGATGATTTATTTTATCTTCTGTAATGAATTCCATGATAATGGTGTCTTAACTCTTAACAGGGGAGTTGGTGCCTCTTTCATTGCTTTAATCCCAAAAAAAGAGCTATCTCCCTTTAGGATTACAGGCCTATTAGTTTGATTGGGAGTCTATATAAAATCCTTGCGAAGGTTCTGGCTAATCGTTTAAGGATGGTGCTTCCAGAAAGCATTTCAGTTATTCAAGGAGCTTTTGTGGATGGTCGTCAAATCTTAGATAGTGTGTTGATTGCTCAAAAGTGCATTGATTCAAGGAATCGTCAATGTTGTCCTGGTTTAGTCTACAAATTGGATTTTGAAAAGGCATACGACATGGTGGATTGGGGGTTTCTTCAGTCCTTGATGGAAAGAATGGGGTTTGGAAAGAAATGGTGTGAGGATTCGTAGTTGTGTGTCATCTACTCATTGTTCAATACTGGTGAATGGCTCTTCGAAAGGATATTTTGAAAAGTACTAGAGGTCTTTGACAAGGAGATCTTTTATCTCCGATGCTCTTTGTTATTATGGCAGAAGCTTTAAATGGTGAGAGCCAATCATATGAAGCTTGTTTCTGGATTTTCTGGTGGTAATGAAGCACATGAGGTAACTCAATTACAGTTTGCAGATGATACTATTATTTTTTGCGATGCTTCTTTGGCCCAAGTGAATAATTTGAAAATTATTTTGAAATGGTTTGAAGCGTTGTCGGGATTGAAAATTAACTACGAGAAGTGTGAGTTTATTGGGGTGCATATGGAACTCAATCAGGTTGATTTCTTTGCCAACATTTTTGGTTGTAAAGCTGGAAAACTTCCTTCAAAGTATTTGGATTCCAAAGAAATCTTTATAGGATTCTGTGGTGGAACGGGTTGAGAAAAAATTAAGCTCATGGAAGGTAAGTATTTATCTATGGGAGGTCGCATAACTTTGATTAAATCAATGCTATCTAGCATTCCGATTTATTTTCTTTCTTGTTTCAAATGTCCTATGAATGTTGTGCGGAGGATTGAAAAAATTCAACGGGACTTGCATTGGAATGATTCTATTGAGAGAAGGAAGTATTATCACCTAGTGAAGTGGGAGAGTGTATGTAATCCTTTAGCTCAAGGTGGTTTGGGTATTCGGTCCATTGAGAAGGTTAATAAAGCCTTATTGGGGAAATGGTTGTGGAGGATGGGGGGTCTAGGTAACAGTTGGTGGAAAAAGATCCTATCTTGCAAGTATAGGTTGGATAACGACGGTTGGTGCGTGCCTAGTCAAACTTATAATGTTTCTGGCATTTGGAAGTCTATTCTTTCTGTAAAGTCCGATATGTGGATTCGTTACAAAATTCATGATGGTAGTCGGGTGAGGTTTTGGCATGATGAATAGTGTGGGAAATCCAATTTGCATAGTCAGTTTCCTTTTTTGTACTATTTGGATTTGAGGCAGAGTAGCAGATTATTTTTGTTCAACAGATAAGGGAGTTGATTGGGACTTTTCTTTCGATGAAATTTGACAGATATTGAAATTGCTGATTTTGTTCGATTACTTGGTTGTCTTGATAAGTATTATTTATCAAGTGGCAAATCTGATGTTAGGCTTTGGAAACCAGATGTTAGAGGTCTTTTTTCAGTTAAATCTTTTTTACAATGTTTTGTCTGCATCGGATGTTAGAATGGAAGGTTGGCACGGCTTTTGGGTTTCCTATGTCCCACCTAGAGTTTTGGCTTTCTGTTGGGTCAGTATGCAGCAAAAAATTCTAACTATTGATAATCTATGAAAAAGGAATCATGGTATAATTAATGGTTGTCCTTTATGTTTGAGAGATGAAGAATCAGTGCATCATTTGATGATCCATTGTCCTTTTGCTTACAGAGTTTGGATTGTTCTTATTAATCTGTTTGATGTGAATTGGGTAATGCCAAAGACGGTTGAAGATCTTTTTCTTCAATGGCGTTTAGGTACCAAGTTTGTTCGTGGAAAGTTTTTATGGAAGGCAGTTCTTTATGCTACTTATTGGAAGCTTTGGAGGGAAAGGAATAACAAAGCCTTTGCAATCAAAGTAAATCAGTAAAGGAGATTTCTCAATCTATTATTTGGACGGTGTCTGAATGGGTTAGTAAGCGTAAGGAGTTTGCTGGCATTCCTCTTGATGATCTTAATAGATGTTGGGATCCTTTCCTGAAGGGACGTTGGCATGATATAGTGTGAAAAGTTCTTTGGTTGAGTCCCCCTACTGGTGTCCTTAAGCTGAATTTTGATGGTGGTTATTTTCATGATATTCGACAAGGCGGAATTGGTGGAGTAATTCGGGATTGTGAGGGCAAGGTGATTAGAAACTATTCTAGGCATGTGGACTCTTTGAATGCTAATGCAGCTGAAGTCTATGCTCTGTTGATTGGTTGTTGTGAGTTGCTTAGCTAGGGTGGTTACAATCATGGTTTAAAAAACAGGACTCGGGACCCGACTCGGGCATGGCCGAGTTCGAGTCAACTCGTGGGACTCGCCCGAGTCGCGATCCATCCACTTCAGAACAAAGAAACTTGAAAAAATAAGAAAAATAAAAATAAAACAGGAACCCTACTCCCAGCCCAGCCCCAGCTGACTGAAAAAGGAAGAGAAAAGAAAAGAAGAAGAGGAGGAAGAAGAAGAAGACCTACTCCAACAGCAAAGCAACATCAGCAAGAGAAAAGGAAAAAAGAAATAAATAAATAAATAAATAAATAAAGAAAAGAGGAGAGAGAATTCCAGCGTACCCGGCTACCAGTAGCAAAGCACCAGCATCAGCAGCACTGCAACAGTCCCAGGCTCCCAGCAGCAGGCCAACAGCAGCAGCACTGCACCACCAGCAGTAACAGAGCACTGCACCAGGCCAGCATCTCTCTCTCTCTCTCTCTCTCTCTCTCTCTCTCTCTCTCTCTCTCTCTCTCTCTCTCTCTAAACCAGAAACCCTTTCCCAACCTTTTTTTGCCATTGAAAGAGCCTTTCCCTCACTCTATTTAAACTGTTTTTACAAAACCAACTTGTTTTTTTTTTTTTTTGTTTTTTTATTTTTTTACTTGAGCCGAGTCCGAGTCATGTAGACTCGACTCGGTAAGTGTCGAGTCCAAGTCGACTCGGACTCGGCCGATTTTTAAAACCATGGTTACAATGCAATTATTAAAGGTGATTCTTTTTCATCTATTCAGTGGGGTTCTTGAAAGGCCTCTTATCCTTGGAGATTGACAGATTTGGTGGAGGAAGTGAAAGATATTGCTAAATAGCTTGGAGCCTCATTTCATCATGTTCATAGGGAGGCAAATGTCATGGCAGATGCTCTTGCTAAGGACGGAGTTTTACGATCTTCTATTATGCTCGATGTCTAGTGTTTTCCTTTTCTTCGTTTTCTCTTTTTGTTTGAGTTTTGGCTAAATTTCATTGGCTTCTTTGCTTGTAATCTTTGTTGTTCTTTTTGTGGAAATAAAATTTCTTGTTATCAAAAAACAAAAAAAAAAAAAAAAAAAATGGATATGAATGTAATCAGGTTACCATCTACCACATGATTTCAAACAACACAAAAGAAAGGAAAACCATTCGTCCTGCCAAAATACTGTGGTTCACTTGCTGTTTGAAGGCATCCAAAGAGCCTATTAAGGAGTTTAAGAACATAATAGATCAACACTGCTCATGCAACTGTAACTCCATTTCATGATTGTCACCAATACATGGCATTAGCATGTGGGATGTGCTGCACAACTACCATCCCAGTGTTGGATGGTTGCACACATTTGCTAATTGAGGCTATGGTTCCATGTTAAGAGTGGCAATATGATGGAGCCCACAGCAAAACAGCATACTATAGATGCTTCATAAAGTAACCAAGACCAGATCCTAACTTTACAACCAGCAACCCACAAACTGAGGGATAAGAGGATACAACAATGGTTCAGAAATGGCCTCATACATGGTAGGTCGAAGAAACTCAACAGTCATTATTACCGAACCCCACATGCTCTGTAGTTGGTGGGGAATTCAGTGCAGGACATTAAAACTCGTCAGTCAGATTGCAATCATACTCTAACCTTCATATGACATTGATAGGTCAATACTTACATCTTAGCTCGAGATACATAGGCCAGTATGACTTTGCAATGGCCTCCTCTAAGACGGAGAAGCTGTTCTACAGTATCAAAAAGTGGAGGAATGCTGGACTGTTGAAAGCTTACATATCGTCAAGGGAGTTTAAAACAAAAAAAAAATTGCAGTATAGCATTATTAACCAATGAATAAGAAGAGTTCAAAACTGGGGAAAAAAGAAGTTATAGGATATAGATGTCAGCACCGAGAACAAGATCAAATCCGCTAGGGTATCTTTGTATAATCCGGCCCATGTCGTCATCATTTCCCCATTCTAGCTTCTCAGCAACTAATCCTACAAGAAAATTTTAGAAGAAATGTAACCTCCAATTGACGTAGTGGTGACATTGGGGAAACAATCGATACCCTTATGAACAGCAATTTACTCCGAAATACGGAAGCAAAGTCGGCCAATATTGTTGATATTTTGATCCATGATTCAAACCCAATTCAAGCTTCAAATAAATGAAGCAAAGGTATAATGATGTAAACAAGATTACAATCAGCTTGAGTATTTTTGCAGGGTGTATGATTATCAATTGTTATGAGTTTGGTACTGTGGAAATCAGAAACCATATTAGGTATGCTACTGTCTTCCTTTACCAATCCAAATGAGGCAGTTGAATTTTTTTCCATAAAAAAAAATACCACACCAGCATCTCCGATGCTGACCAAAAAAGGCAAGCATAATGATCACCCATAATATTCAAAGTGCAATTTGCTCATCCAAACAGATCATTAATCAGCAATCAAGTTCACATATTAGTATCTTCTTGCAACAGTAGTCACTGGTCTGTATTGCTTTCTAATTAAGGAATGGCCTACATGGAGTACATTAGTTTACTTACACTCCTTTGGAGAAACTTGCTCCAAAGACCAATTCCTAAAATGAAGAAAGGACACATGTATGGCAGTTGTTGGACCTCCCATGACTTGTGTTTGTTTCCCCATCTGCACAACCAATGGGAACCGAAGTACAACTAGTCTGCAAACAACTGAAGAGGTCTTCTTGAAAATCTGAAACATATGTAGGATATTGACGTGTTACACTACATTGGTATTTCAGAAATTGACTATCATTTTTTTCATAGATTCTTGTAAATGAGCAACATATCACATGTTGACATGCAGATTCTCACATTGGGGTCTTCTTCACGACCCTGTAGAATGAGTGGATGACTCTTCATGATGTAACTGGATTCCCAATACTACTTTAGACTCTTTTTTTTTTTTTGTGTGTGTGTGTAGTTTAACTGCTAATCTAAAGTCATTATGGTTTCTTCTGGTAAATATAACCAAATTATTCTTTGATTGTTTAAATTATTATATTGTGCCTACCCCTTGTCCTGGTACAAGATTCCAATACACATACCCGTAATAATGCAGCGCAAGATATATCTTACCAGCACAACTTGGAGTTGCTAAAGATGAATGAAGCTCTATATTTTTGTTCAAGATCTGGATTGACAACAAACACATTAAAATTCTAATGAAAGCAGATAAAAGATTCATCAATGATCAAACATTTTAGGAAGAAAAACAATTAAGAATCAACCGGCGGACTATAGTTATACATAGGAATAGAATACAATGTGTGACACTTGTTTTCCTCATTACTGTAAAGATACTATTCTTGTACATGGGGAACACATGTAAGAGTCGCAATCAACCATTTAGTTGGTCTACCTTGAAGGCAAATAGCTTAAAACTCACGATGACTAAGAAATCCTAATCAGTTGCTTAGAAAACTTTCAAGGAAACAAAACTGACGGCTTGTGAAAACTCAACTGAACTTAAATCATCCACTTTTCCCTAAAAAATACTTCAATTGAAGAATTAAGAGTATCTGATCAGTGGATATCATATTTTGTAAACATGGGCTACATGCACAGGAGTAGAAATTACAGATAGCACTGCACGTTTTTGTCACACAAAATTGCCCAAATACTTTAATGTATCAAGGTTCTGAAAGTGAAATTTATGCCATAATTATGATTACAAATATTAGCTCAAGTTTTGGAGAGACTTAAAATGAATTGGACAAGGAAAACAAAAGTCTCCAACTAGCTTTAAAATTAGAGAGGTCAGGTTTTATCTTCTTTTTTTTTTTTTCAAAAGACAATTTTCTGTTGGCTGACAGTACTTAGTCCTCACAATAGAAGCACTCCCCAAATGAGGTTCGCACACTTCAAAATGCATGTATATTGTATAAGTGTTTTAAATTCTCTTCTTTTTTTTTTATTGTTGGCAGATTGTACTTAGATCCTCACACAACAGATCGAAGCAAAGTGTGACTTGCATTTGAGAGTAAGCTGCACTGTATGAGGCATTTTGAAGTGTACATCCTAGATGAAGTGTGCACTTGAGATACCGGGTGGTAACCCCATTAGAAATTCTTGCTTTCAAGAAAACGGGGCAGTTTTTAGTTTACTAATTAAGGTTTTTTTTTTTTTTATTTAAGACTGTTGTAACCAAAGTTAACTGAAGTCAATCCTAGTTAACTCATTAAAAGGCTGAGAACAACAAGTACATTCTTTTCTTTATCAGTATTAATAGATCACATATTTTATATATTTATTGAAAAGGCATGCTTGAATGGCTTACACTTCATGCTTTGAGCTATTTTAACACCTCACTCCATGCATTAGTGTTACATTGTTCAATACATTCAGGGCCTATGATTTAGCATCCAGACAATCAACCTAGTGGGCTACACGCCATGGAATGGAGATAACCCAAAAGAAGTCCAAGAATGGAATAAGCCAGCCTTTTATTGGTTTCCAACAAATAGACAGTGAAGAAAAATACAACAATGGTCCTAAAAGAACCCAAGAGCAGTACCCTGTGATATCCTCCTTCAACCATCTGACCATCAAAATTTTAGAAAAAAAAAAAAAAAAACCCACACACACAAAAAAAAAAAAAAGAGCCCCTCCCCAACCAACAAAGCAAACTATATTTCTGCGAGGCTTAAACATCTATATTTCTTCATAATGCAAATCCTGGAGTATGAAAGTGAAAAACCATTAGTTGTTTCCACTTTCCACAATATTACCTTCAGTACTTCTTTGTTATGGTCAGTTAACACAACCTCATGGCAGAATCTGCTGCAAAGTATGCCTGTAATACCTGAAAAACAAAATCTTATTTAAAAACAGGGAAAATAAGAGGTTGGCATCTTAAAGAAGCACATGCTAGGAATCGACAAAGTTTTACATAACTACAAAAGATTTACATAACTACAACAACACATGCCTATTTTTGGAACAGCAGCATGGTATAAAGAACTATCTTCTTTCACTTTCAGCAGACAGATTTAGATAGACAGCAGAATGTACTTAGAATGGTCTGCTATGAGACAATGTGATTATTAACTGGACATCAGAGTTGGACCCATATCTGACCTGATAAGCCAAAATCGCTGGACTTGAGATGGACTGGATTGTTTATGTTGAACCAACCTAACTCCATCTCTCCATAGTCCATACCATAAAGTTGCAAACAAGTTGGATTGTTCACATCAGGGTCAATCCAATGCGTGCTCATTGTCAATCAAAACCAGGAGCTTAACCTTAAACTCTGCCAACCATATCCATCAGAAATCATTGAGTCAATCCAACCCAGTGTGTGGCCTCCTATGCACAACAATGTTGTATAAGGACATACATTGAAGCTTCTTACAAATGATGAGGGCATATCAACTCAAGTACGAAGGGGCAGACCAATGCCCCTCCCTATTGGTTCATTAAATCTCATGAATAAACATCGCTTACAACTTACCAACACCAGAGCCTAATTCAATAACAGAAAGTCCTTGAAGCATCTTAACATTCTTTGAAAGGTAATCGTTTAATAGCACAGCACCTGGCCATACCAACTGCCCTGTAAGGTCAAAGTCAGCTGCCACAAGAATTATATGGTTAGAGCACAATTTAACCATTTGCATGCAGCATTAAAAACCCATGCCATTTGCGTGAATATAGAGAAAAATAAAACAAAATTGTGACAAGATCTACTAGGATTTGGCTTTGATCAGTTGATGGTTATTATATTTGATGATCCATCATGTGGGATGACTATTAATATGGAACTCTTATCAATAAGGGTGAATCATCTGGAAAGCTTTGAGGATGTTCAAAGAGTCTTTCTCAGGGCCTATGATTGTGATTTGTGAAGAGTGGCTCGCTGATTCTATAGATTGCTCTCAAAGCAAACTGGGCATCCTTGGAATGCTAACATTTTGAAAGAATCAAGAGAGATGGCTCCTTCTTTGAGCATGCATTTCAAGCAGGGGCGGACCCAAGCAGAAGCATGTGGGTGCGGCCGCACCCGTCAAACATTGTCATGCTTGTAAAACCTATATGAGAATCATGGGTTCACTTCCAAAAATCCCATAAAAATTGTGTTCCACCCTCAAATCCATATAAAAAACTCCTTTGTTTGCTCCCAAAACTAAACCACCTATTAGAGTCCGTACCCCTCAAATGAAAATCCTGGATCCGCCACTGATTTCAAGCATACACTTAGAAAGGCTAATGAAATTGCATATCCATTATCAAGATAGCACATTGATAGACATAGTTTGTACATTTCTTGTTCCTTTCTTCTTCTTTTTTTTTTCTGTTTTGTTTTGGTATAGGCCTCCTACAGCATCTCCCCTTGCATTATATTCTACTCTCACATAAGTAGATGCTGATTTAACCTTAGCTCTATCTAAAAGAAGCTATGATTCGGATATAACTCTTCAATTCTAAAAAGAAAGTGGTTACAGCTGCTCATTGGACCTCTAGCTTTGGGTATCCACCACCTTGCATTAACTCAGCTCCCTTAATTGTTCATAATTCCCTTATATTTGCACAGTTAATATAGAAGGATAACACTGCAAAAGGGTGTCCTTTTCCATATCATGGATAGCTTTACCACTCCCATTTTCTCCAACTCTTCTCCTCATCCAGACATACCCAAGTGCAGGCTAGCAAACTCACACCATAATCTATCCCCAGACAGAATAAGAACATCCATCCAAAAACAAGAATTGAGTATCAATTTCAATACCATAATCCCAATACATTAAAAAGAGAACACCCAATTCAGACTTCTCAAAACATAATGATTAAAGTTAAAGCTCTAAAATAGAATATAAACAAGTGATAAAGTGAAAAAGGTAAGAATTTTTAGCAGAATATGTTGAAACAAAAATGACCCAACTTACAAAAACTGTTCCCCAAACATTGGGCTAGCATTACCAAGAAACCCATCTCTGGATTTTTCCAGGCAAGTACTCAAAGAAATGCCACAATAACACCAAATACAGTGATCAAATTTAGACATAATATAAGTAAAAATTTTAGCAGAAAATATCTAAGTAAATGAATAAAGAAAAGATCTTTATAAAGCTTACTAGAAGAAGACTGCAGACAGAAGAGCTGAAGAATTTGGGACCCAAATGTAAATGTGGTGAGCTGATAACTGCAAGAAGTAGAAGAAAAAGATATTAGAGATTAGGGTTTTTAAATTTGAAAGGAGAAATGGGATGGTGACAAATTTTGATGTTCTTTAACTTGTCATTGATGAAGAAAGACTCGTCTAAACAGACAATCTCATCTTCTTCTGCTGCTTCTTCCTCTTTCCTTCTGTCCATGCCTCCTTAGTTTAAAATCTCACCATCATCAGTAAACAAAACCTAGGCTAAGTCGTGGATCTACTGTGGATGGGCACCTCCACAGTTTTCGGGGACCACCATCAGATACTACACGTGTTTTGGATCCATCCATATACGAATCCTGCCTTTTCTTTTTTCTTTTTTTTTTTTCTAAGGGCATGTTTGTGTACACACATTTTTTCGCGGAAAGGGAAAAGTGTGTGATTTTCCGTAGAAAACTCAATTTTCAGGCGTTTGGTGCGGAACAATTCCACGGAAACGCTTTCTTGCCTCGTCAGCATTTTCCTTGATAATTGTAGAAATGGATTTCCTATGGGGGTATGGGAAATGGATTTCCTCGGAAAACTCCTCCCACTTTTCCTCACTCTTGTCCATTTCAACCCAAAACTCCTCGACTCTTTCATTTTTTTATTTCTTTAAATAAATTATTATTTAATGTTGAATAAATAATATACATATTATGTTATTGTTCTTCAAAAAGTTATTTCACCAAATAAGAAAATTTCATTTTCTATAAGGAATCCACAGTCGCACCAAACAACATTAGCACCAATTCAATGTGGAAATTTTTTTTGCACCAAACATAAATTTCTAAATTCTACGGAAATCTTTTTCCAAGATTTCCATTTCTATGGAATTTGCTGACGTGGCAATTTTCGCTTTCCGTGGAAAGGGTGTGTACACAAACGTGCCCTAAGGGTTCTCAATTCTTTGGGTTGGACTAATTCCTCCGGGCCCAGAGATATGCCAGGTAAAACTCATGTGGCCCTCAAGTGGTAGCATAAGTGGATTTAACCTTCCATTCGTGAAAAGAGAGGAACCGATGGTCGATACCAAGACATCTAGCTCTTATTTGATTCAGTTGGTTGTTTGGTGTGTATTGGCCAATGGTGATATCCTCACTCAATCGGAAGTAGGAGAGAAAAAATAAAAATAAAAAAATGCCTTATTTGAACACTAAATTATAAGCATTCATTGGCCGGAATCCGTCCACGCGGGCTTTTGGCTTTCTATCACTTGCACCGGGCTTTTAGATTTCTATCACTTAATTCAAGCCCAGCCCAAATATTAATCGGTTTCAATTTATATATCTAAGCCCGTCCAAAACCAAGATGGGCTTAGATTGGGCCGGTAGTGAGAAAATTTTAGAGGGCCCACTAGATGTGTGCCAACTGCCAACTATGAAAGGCCCAGGAATAAAATATTCAAATCTTTCATGTACTTTTTTTAAAAATGAGTCTAACGTTTTATGCCTTTTTAAAAATTTCCCTAAATTATTTCCTACTGTGATTTGGGCAGAGCTCAGTGGGTACTTATGTTGTGAATGGGCTGGGTTCCATTGGCCTCTGAATATTAATAATGCCCAGTGACTTGAACAAAAAAGAGATTGGACAATTTTTGGCCTAGCCCGCTCTATGAACATCACCAAAGAATGCAAATTTCTCCCCCGGAAATGTTTGCAAGCATACATTCTAATCCAGGCATCAATTAAAGTGGTGGGTCTCCCATCAAATACTCAGGACCCCCAAATTTCACAGCACCATCTGTGACGATGTGGATCTCTGCATATGGAAACGTCTGCTCCCGCCCTAAAGACCAACTGATATCAAGGCACACATATGAGATGAAGTGGTCTATTAGATAAAAGATGGGGAGTATATATGGATTAGCCATTTAGCAAAAATAAGTTCATTGGACTCATCCAACCATTTGATCTATAACAATGAAATTGATGGTAATGGCATGTGGCTTAAATTCATTATGTTTGATTAGATGGCTAGCGAAATCCAATAAATATAAGTTTTTTTCCTTATATGGCTGGTTTACAGGTTTTTATATGTATTCAGGTCACAGGAAGCTGGCTGTTGAATAAAAATTTGATGAATGGCTCCCAATCAATGTTTTGGAAAGAACAACCAGCAGTGCCTGACTGTTCTAGTTTTTGTGGGTGCTAATTAGCGATCTCCTTTTATATAGTGATATAAGTAGGAGCCACCCATTATGCAAGTCCAATTAGGCTCATGGGTTACACACTTTGGTCCAATTTCTACATGTGATAGATGTTGAATTTTTTTATTTTTTTTATTTTGGGGTAAAAGATAGATGTGAAGTTTATGTTAAAAACTTTGAATATCTCAAAAGCTATGAATGCTTTAGAAATGAAACTAAAAACCAAGCTATGAATGCTTTAGAAATGAAACTAAAAACCTTCCTCCATATTCGCACCCTTTTTTTTTAGGTTGGCCTATTGACGAAGTGTGATACTATCAATTTGAAAATCATGGATCGATCCATGCATGTGATACCGAGGTGCTAATACCGCTCAACTATACGTGTGTTGGCTGTATTGGCACCCTTTTAACTCAAGAGAAGTGTAGTCATTTGGCATCAAGTAAATTTATTTATAGCATCATAACCTAACCTACCTGCTAAGGGTTTAAGGTTGACACTTTTAACCCTCATACTGAGTTCTATTTGCATTTTCAAAATAATTTAAATGATTTCAGTTTTACATTGAGGCTATCGATGTGACCCAAAGTGGTTAGCCTAACTTAAAATCGGATGGATGAGAACGGGCACTTACCTCACTGGTAAGTGGCGGCAGTTCTCACCTGGCTCCGCCCAGGATTCGAACCCTAGGTACGCCACTTCTTCCCACTTCTGTGGGCCTATTTTCCACCTGTGCGGGCTCTCTCTTGGGTCCCGACCGCCTTAGATGGGTTAAAAAAAAAAAACTTAAAATCATATGGACAAAATAGGATAGGTTTCCAATTTGAATGATCAATCCAAAGGCTTACAAAACTTTGACAAGTGTGATTTTTGGGAAGCGACTGCGAAAGAGTTAAAAGATGATTTATAGCCCGAGTCAGATGGACCTCACATTGATAAATGGCATTTGGTAACATAAACAGAATTTCTAAACCCTTCTCAAATTAGCGATCATGTTCTAAAAAAAAATTGAGTGTATTATCCATTTTTTTATTGGTATCTCCAGTCAAGTGTGAATGTTGTGGTATGGCCCACCTAACCCACGAATCACCAGTTCACTGGCCCTACACAACCAAACCGTGGGCCCCGCATGTACAAGCCCTATTTTTAACATATGGGCCCCACAGTTTGATGATAATCACCGTATGGGCCCATCATTAGAGTGGAGTATCAAATGCAGGTTGCAAATGGCGCTACACAAAAGAACAGTTGTAAAAGGAGCTTTATTGCTAGCAGGTTTATCGTCGTATCCCGTAGCAAATGCAGGTTTTCCTCCACTTTTACAGGAGAAAAATTTGCAAAAGTAAGCAAATGCAGGTTTTCCTCCGTTCTTAGCAGAGGAAAAGTTGTAGAAGGAGTTTTCAAATGTGTGGGTATCGAAATTTGGCCTTGCACTATTATGGGGGGCCAAGCCTTCTTGACAAAGGCATGTGCCCATGTTAGCACGGGTAATATAATTTATAATTAAAAATTATAAAGTTGAAAATAATATTATTTTATATGAATCTTATTGACATGGTCAAAATTTCAATCCAAATCAATTTTTATAAAAATATATATAATTCATTAATTTCAAGATTGTGGTAACGTGATCATAACATTGTACTAAATATGAACAAAATTGTGGATTTAAAAGTATAAAAAGGTAGTATTCAAGATAATAAGAAACTTATAAGTGAAAAAGAAAACCCTTGAAATAAAATAAGAATATATCCCATAGTACAAAATGCCCCTTCCAAAAAGGGCTTGTGGCGCTCCCTATATATAAATATTATTTCATTATACACATACACACCCCACACAAATAAAATACAAATGGTAGAGTCCAATTGACTTTTATCCTAGAATTGGATTTGGCCTGTTATGGGTTCGGACTTTAAACAAGGATCTGGATCCAGTTCTTTCAACTGAAAAGCATGTCCAAGCCCACTTATTAAATCGAACCTAGTTTTGTATTGGATACAAGATGGTAGACTGCCTCACTAGGGATTCTATTTTTTAGGAAGGCCCAAAAGTTTTAAGTTGATGTTCCATCCAACGCACCATCTTATAATTTACATTGGAGAAGAGAGAAGCAAAAATAATATATATATATATATGAATTTCTCAAATTATTTTTGTTGTGATTTTAGCTATAGAAGCTTTGCAAAGATTGCGTTCAAGATACTTATTGAACAGGGAGGTATGTATATGTTGGCATCATTTGTTTTGTTGCTATTGTAAACTCGAGGTCATTAATTGGTTTAAAAGATTATCTTTTCCTTTTTTCTCAATTTTTCTTTGCAATTGCATTTAGATTCTTTATGTTCAAGTACAATTTTTTAATGCAGGTTGTTGGTTTTAGACACGGACACAATTTTCAATGAAGGATTTGCCAAATCACTGTATGTCACACTATGATTTAACCTTATAAATATTGATGATTCTTCCTCCAAAATGGTTATTTTTATTTTTATGTTGTTACTAAATGTTTTATCTTTTTCCTTTTTTCTTTTGATATATATGTATATGCATGAGTATACATATGTATTTAAATTCTCTCTGTTATTTCTCCATTTCTTTCCTTTTCTTAAGTGGGTAGTGGATTTTTTTTAATTCAGGCTTTATAGTAGACTCAAACTTGCACATCCAAGCACAATTGGGATTTTTTTTATTTGGATAAAACTTCCAATTATCATCATCATTACTCTTTTTTTATTACTTTTCTATACTATTTCTAAATCTACATAGCATTAATGTTTCAGTCTAGCTTTTATAAATAACTTTCTTGAGCCTGGGCCTTTGTTGCTAGTATGTAATTAAGAATGTAGACCAGTTGAATTCAGGTCAATCAAATGCAGACCCATACCTTTTCTAGGTTAGGGTTTTTTTACCCTTGTCTGGACCCAACAAAGGTTAGGATCCAAATCCAACTTCGGCTTACATATTAATCAAGACCTTGCTATCTCACAAGGGAATCCTGCCATGACTATGGTCCCTGCCCTGACCTCATCTTTCGATGTGTTTGAGAGCAAGATGGTTTTATGCTCTATGAAATTATGTCTAAGGAAAGAGTAATACTGCGTTCGTACCACATGTGGAACCAAGAATTTGGCCTTGGTGGGGGCCACGGTAAAATCAAAAAAATTCTTGGAGGGGACATTGTGAAAATTTCATAAAAATTTGCTTTTTGTAAAACGGAGTCTTCAAAATTTTGCCACCCCCTCCCCTAGTTCCACCTATGCTTCTTACCGCTATAGGACTTATTTGTACAATAAGAGGATTTCACTCTCTTTGTATTTTTGTTTTCATTAGAAAGAGGAATTCTGGATTCCTACCTCTCCCATAAGAAGTAAAGATACCTTCTGTTGAAGAAAATCCATTTACCTTTCTTTTCTTTTTCGCAAAATATGTGTTGCACCAAATAATACAAATAGTGGATTATATAGAAACGTGGAAATTTTCCTCTCAGCCTGGAATTCTCTCATTGCACAAATGTATTTTAGGACCTATTTGTGCAACATCTGTGGAAGGCAACATTGTTCCCACCCTAGAGGTTGGACTCCCATATCCTCTTGTTGCATTGCAAGAACGTTTGAAAAGATGGAATCGGCTCACAATGTTCACTGCACCAAATAGATCTAACTTATTCTGCGCCTTTTCATTTTCTAAGCAACTTCTGCACAAACATATCCTTACAACAAATTAAAATCCTCAAGCAATCTCTTTTTTCCATATAAAAACAAATGACATGCTAAAAATGAAAGAGTGGATTGCATGAAAATCAAATTTGTTCTCTTCCATCAGGGATCTTCTTCTTGCAAAAACGTACCCGACATGATTTTCTTAATGGTGATTTCCTTGAAATGCATGGCAGGAAAATACCTGTAACCCAACTACTCCATATCCAAATACACCTTTTTGATTTGACCCAACAATCTCAGTTGCAATTTCTTTCTGTGATGAATAAATTCCCTCTCTTTATTACCTTTATTCCCATGCATGGTACTGATAAGATGGGGAATAGAATAACCAGAGGATGCCTTGTCTTACCCTTGGTCCAATCTTCTAAAAAAGTAGGCATCATTCCAGCCCTTGTTTTTCTTTCCCATGATGGGTTCCATCCATGGCGGTCCACAGCAGAGCCCATTAAAGCTTGGAAGTATCAGAGTTCAGACACTTTCCTTTCGTCACATTGTCATGACTTGCAAAAGGGTCCCAAATTAAAGAGTTGGATGTGTGCATTTGTCCCAAGCATATGGCCTTAGTTGTACAGAGGTCCCACTTACAAAAGAAACATCCAATAACAAGCACTTACTTTCCACTTCTTTGTTCCAAGATTCGATTCTAAAGGTTGGCGCTTGCACTCCAATCAAAATCTCATAAAGAAGAGTTCTAATGATATAGTATGATTGGGGTAATTTTATTAGTAATGATTTGGATTTTGAAACTTTTAAGAATAATTGTTAAAAGGAGTCTTTTCCGAGTTAGATATATAGATTTTTTAATTTTTTATTTTAATAATATAAGATTTTACCATTTTTTCCAAGACCAATTGGTGATGGGAAACGGCACAACAATAATTTTATGGTGAGGACGAGTGCTTGACCACAATTTTGACCGCTCAGGAGCGAGAATGAATGTTGACCTCAACAAATAATGTCAATATCTCTCAGGTCTTTGACCCAACAAGACTAGCCGACTAATACCCTTAATGGTGCTTGCTAAACCCACAGAAAAGTCAGATATATAGATTGAATCATAATTTCTGCTTATTCCAAATTATATATTATATGATTTATTATCAGGACTTTTTAAATTAACACCAGATTGATGGATAAGGTGAGTTGATGACGACGATTCATACTTCAAAATGCTGACTGTTCATCTGGTGGGCCCCATCATAGACTGAGGAGCTGACTTGGTTTGCACATTGAAGAGCTCTTTTTTCTTTGGTTTTGAGGTTACAATGGCAGTTGGTTCCTTCCTTGATGATTTTTGACTATTAAGGTGTTTGATCACCGTTTCAGCCTCCATAGAAGCTTCTAAGAGTTCTCTCATGTTTTTTGATTTGCTGCCAATAATCATGGAGCAGATCCTTGCTCTCATGTTTATTCGGCAGATGTCGACTAGCGACGCTTGTGGCAGTACATCTGAGCATTTGTACGCCATTGCTTTCCACTTGTGAATGAAGTCGTATGTTGACTTATTCTCCCCTTGTTTTAGGCTGCAGAGTTAAGTCATAGTAGCGGGATGATCGTCACATTTGAAGTGAGTCAGGAAGCATGTCTTTAGCATGACCCAGTTTTGGATGGAGTCCTTCGGCAGAGTGGAGTACCAATCGAATGTCGTACCTTTTAGGCTAATTGCAAAGAGGCAGATCTTGAGTGCATCTTGATCCGCGATAACTCCCGTCAGGATTTTAAAGTGGATGACATGCTGTCTGGCTGATCCTTTCCCCATATATGTTTAGAGAGCAAGATGCTTGAATTTGGTGGGGAACGGGACCGAGTCCATCTATAAGGGATATAGTGGCTTAATCCCATGTTCCTTGAGTATATCCTCCTCTTTTGCTTTGGCGAAGATACTGACCACGTCCTTGTTGGTAGGGGCGCGTGACTCATTTTCTTCTCCATTTACCTCATCATCTTGAAGATTCGGAGGAGCTTCATTGTTCGCCTGATTTTGAAAGGCGATGAGAAGGTTTTCCATCAGAGTTTCAATCCTCTGTTGGCATTATTCTAACTACTGGATACATGTGAGCGCATCATCTTGAGGTGGTTCATGGGGTGGTGGCT
Source organism: Litsea cubeba (assembly GCA_012931725.1). Taxonomy (NCBI): domain Eukaryota; kingdom Viridiplantae; phylum Streptophyta; class Magnoliopsida; order Laurales; family Lauraceae; genus Litsea; species Litsea cubeba. The sequence goes on along the minus strand of CM022947.1, from coordinate 84,994,615 downwards.
CAGAATTTGTAGCCAGGACATTCATCCCTCGGGATTCGAATGAAGAAATTGTCCTGGTGACTGAGTTGGTCCTCAAATTGAATATACAGAAATTCATGGTCATAGAAGCTCCACCTAAAGATTATTAAAGACGTGCAAGGTGAAGGATCTAAGTTAAATGATTATGCAACCATTATTTTCTTGGATTTGAATTTCTGGGGTGGTGGCTGGTTACTCAGTTTCTACCTCCCCTTGACTTATTTTTCATTAAAGATAAAGAATTTGATTGTCATTTCTAGAACTCAGATTTGCCATTTCAATTTTAACCATTTGTAGAAATAAAAGTCTTATAATTTCTATTTATTCAATTACATGAAACGAATGGGTTCTTCGGTGAACCAACTCAACTTGGTGCAATTAGAGTATAATTTTTTAATAGCATGCAAAGATGACAATATCTGATTAAATATTTGAAAAACTAGTGCAATCTAATATTGGATCCTATTGAAACTAAGATCTGATATAAAAAAGTTTGCGATGGAACCTATTTTTCTATCCAATAGAAAATTGGATCAGAATCTAGGCCTAAATTGTTAGTACTGAATATTATTGTATTTAGATATAGAACCATGTATGTTCAGACCTGAGGATCTATTTTCCAACCCAACCGCCTAATCAAGACCTTGAATTCAACTATTAAGATCTCTTTGCAGGTTAATTAACTTGGTCTCAAATATGATTCTTGTGTTTGCTCAAGACCTTGAATTCAACTATTAAGATTTAAGACCTCTTTTCAGGTTTAAACTTGGTCTCACATATGATTCCTGTGTTTGGGTTTGAGTTGCATCTTTGATTTCCTATTGATATCTTATGTGCGTCTTGTCTTGAGTCTATGTCTTGATCTTTGCTTTCCTCTTCTTGTCCATATTATTGAGCTAATAAATTGGACTAGGACATGTATCAGATATAGATTTGGAGATGGATTCTGCCCTTCATAAAGCTACCCAAATCTGAATGTACCATAGATATTTGAAGGGTTAGTTAGAACCTTCAAATCAGGGGAAGTTATTAGGTGGCATCCTCAATTTATATTGGACCCATCAGATCTACAGTTTAATCTTCTGCCTCACAAACCACCAACACTCATGACCGCTCAGATGCAAACTAAAGATATTGCTACTTGAACTCCATATGTTTCTCAGTTTAGTCTCGCATAAAATAATTTTGGTATTATATTTTACTTTTCATAAAATATGCAATATCTTATATACATCACTTAGGTACTCAGGTATTCGGATATGGACTGCCACTTGACTCATATCCCCACACAATTATAGATGGGGTAAAAGAATTACAAAATCAAATAAGAAGTCATTTAGCCCAAAGATTGGGAACCTTCCATTAGCAAAAAAAAAAAAGAAAAAAGAAAGAAAAATATTAGTTTTTTTCTTTTGTTAAAAAAGAGGGTTTTCTTGTATATAAACACCTAAGGTTTAAAGATTTGTAAATATGCTTCTATAATTTCAGTATTTAGTGATACATCATTGCCTTTTCATTTTAATACTTTCAATTTTCCTAAATAAGTGGTCCTTACCAGAATGGGCAGCAACAGTGATGCTTGTGTTGAATTTTTATAAAAATAACAACTTTACCCTTACATCAATTAAATAAAAGTATCATTATTTTATCCAAGTCCCAATGTCTCCATCTCAATAACTCAAAGCCTAATTATGTATTTTAAAACTTTTGTCAATCCAAAAAGGGCATGGATTGGGTTAATTATTATTAATTATAAGTACATGTGTTGATTGTCATTATAATCCGTTTGGATTTAATGAAAACAGCCCCATATTAAAAAAATAAATTTATGTAGGGTTAATCTCTCCGGCTACTTCACAAAAAGAAAGTCCAAGCTTTTGAAATTGTGGATATAGAGATAAAAAAAATGATCAAAAGTATCATTTCACTAAAAAAAATCATGGTGGTTGCAAAACTACTTATTTTTAGAGATATGAAAGATATTAAAATGGAATAGTAGGGATGTATTCCTAAATACTAAAACCAACGGCATATTTACAAATCTTTAAATCCTAGGGGATATAAAAAAAAGGTCAAAAAAAAAATCTTAATAATAGAATTATAATACCCATCACTGGGTATATTCATTATTGTCATTTTGTTTTGTATAATCATGCTGTAGTTGCTTCCTAGCCATCCATTTCATTTGCCAGACCCCATCAAATCAAATGTTTGGATCATCAAATCATTGTCCACAGTTTTTACAGTCTCTCACAACCCAGAAGAAGGGAACCCAATTCACAAGTTGCAAAATCAGGAATATAAAGCAAGTAATAATGTCTTATCTAATCACTGATCACACCAAGTAAGTGCATGCATGGCTTTTTGGGATCAAGAGACAAGAAGACAGCCTGTTTAAGAACTAAGGCCTCCATCCCAAAGCCCCTCTGATAAACCTCAATTCCCTATTAAAAATGCTGAAAAGCAGAAAAAGTTGCTTTCTTTTCTTTCCTTCTTACAATCTCTGCTAAGGCATCTACTTTCACTTTGTGCCTTGTGGGTTCTCTCTCTTTCTTTCTCTGTCTTTCTTTTCTTTTTGGTAAGTTCAGAGATTCCTCACTTGACTTTTCAATCTTTCACCCCTTCCACTATTTTCTGCTGATTCCTCTCATTCATTTTCTTTATGGACTCTGCTTTTCTACTTTGCTGATATGCAAAGGTTAAAGGTGTTATTTTGATGGGTCTTTCTCAAATCACCTCCTTCTCTCATCACTTAAAGTGGGACTTTTCTGTTGTTTTGATAACTGGGCATTCACTCTCTTGACCTCTTACTTTTGGGTTAACCCTTAGTTTAGTGTCACTGGAATTGGTTTCGGCAATCTCCCCTGTTTGTTGCATTTCTTCATCCTTGTAGTTGGAAATTGCTTCTGGGTTTTCTGTTGGTAGGACTTTTTGTTACACAAAAGAAGTGACTTTCTATTCTGTTTTGGAGTTTTATCTTTTCTTGAAGTCAACTTTCTGGTATATTTCCTAGTTGGGTTTCTCTTCTGCTCTCAGCTTCTGAGCTTCTTCTTTTGTTCTTCACCTCCCCTCCCTTTCCTCTGTTTCTAATATATCTTCATCAGGGAAGTTGGAAGTTGCTTCTGTATTTTTTTTTTTGAAGACTTAAGTTTACTTGTCTTGTCCTTTCTGGGATTTTCTGTTGCTGACATGTATTTGTTAGAAAATATGGGACTTTTTGGTATTTTCCTTCTTGAACTTTCTCTTTATAGTTTTTCTTTGTTGAGTTTCAATTTCTTTGCTTTACCATTTTGAATTATTGATTCTGAGTTTTCTGTTACTTGACTGCCATCTTCTTTGATCTTATTTCCACCAACTCCCTTTTCTTTTCTTCTTGTTTCAATGGGACTCTGTCATGGAAAACAGATTCAAAATCGCCAAAACCAAGCAGGAAATCCTGCAATATCCTGGAATACAGGATCGCTATCAAATTCTGAAGCGACCCAATCTTCCAACTTCCCCTTCGACAGCCCCAGCCCCCTCCCAAGTATTTTCAAAAACTCACCCGCGAATTCGAGTTTAAATTCCACTCCTTTACGCATTTTGAAGCGACCATTTCCCCCTCCATCACCTGCCAAGCATATCAAGGCACTGCTTTTCCGCAGGCATGGCTCAATCAAGCCTAACGAAGCTTCAATTCCTGAAGAGAATGAACTGGGACTAGATAAGACTTTTGGGTTGTCGAAACAGTTCTTCGCCAAGTATGTACTTGGGGAAGAGATTGGACGTGGCCATTTTGGGTATACTTGCTCAGCAATCGCAAAGAAAGGGGAACAAAAGGGGCAGGAAGTAGCGGTGAAGGTTATTCCGAAATCAAAGGTTGGATTCTTTTGCTATCATAATCTTGCAGTCATTTTACTTGCAAAAATATGACTTTTCTCTGAGGTTTGTTTGTTGATACATGAGTTCGATTGTTTATTGTTTTGATAGATATCAGCCTGACAGCCTTCAATTTTGTTCTGAATTCCTATTGAAGCTGTTTCATTATTCATCAGAAAGAATGCCTTTGATTGCCCCCTTGTTGCTTGCTCTTGTCCTTGTCGGTAGAGGTTTTTATATGATTCTCATGGAACAAAATGGTATCTTATGTTTGGTCCAGCAATAGTACTGCTCAAAGCTACCTTTAGAAGGTATAAACTGTTCATCTGGTGGCTCCATTATGCACAGACCATGAGGCAAACTTGTTCTCCATGTATGATCCTAACTGTCTTAATTGGTGGCCTGAAGGTGGATGTTGATTTAAGTGGCACCATCCTAGGTGAAAACATCCACCTATTGTGCTGCTGATGCTTTCTGATGGTGGAGACATTTTTGCATTCCCATCCATGATTTGGTCCACTTCTGGATAATTGAAGGATGGGACCCACATGTACTGTTGTTGGGCTAGCCAAGTGATGAAAGCTTTGTGTAACAAATGTTGCTACTCGTGGTGCCTGGGTGTCTTTGGGCGTTTTCTATTTGTTTGACTAGGTAAACTTGCGCTGCTGTTTTCTTATGGAGAGCTGTTTCACTGCCCAAGATTTGTGAAACCGGCCACATTTTATTGATACCTGTAGGAGGTGCAATTATATGTAGAGATCTTTGGGTAAAAGAAAAAAAAATAAAAAATCTTTGCTTGGCTTTACCAGTTTCATTGCGCTTGCACTCCAACAATGGCATTTGCTTGGTTGTCAAATAAATGCTAGATTTACCCACCACACAAGTGGTTTGGGCACCTATCATCCATAGAAGAGCTGTGTTCAAGATGGTTCTAAAGACTAAAAAATCTTAGGCTCACTGTAGTGACCGATTGCCAGTACTGGTTCAGTGTAGGAAAGCTGTGTAAGTGAATTCAATTTCTATGCCACCCAAGATGTACCGTTAACTGTGTCATCAAAATGTTCAAACCAGGTGCAAATTTGGATTCATCTAAACTCACCCTACCAGCCCCCTTTCTTTCTGGATTCTAGTGAACGTGGTTCGAAATTCACAGGCTTTCATTTTAATCTTGAAGTGTTGTGTGTTGGCAGATGACGACGGCCATTGCAGTTGAGGATGCGAGAAGAGAAGTTAGAATATTGAGTTCTCTCACAGGACATAAGAATCTCGTGCAATTCTATGATGCCTATGAGGATGAGGACAATGTGTACATAGCAATGGAGTAAGTTTCCATTTCCGGTAACGTTTACATTTCTGGTAGTTATTTAATAGCTATTTTGAAGATTCTTGTTGGTCTGGATGGTTAGCGTTCTTTTGATAGTTGATGCTTATTTCTCCCTTTGTAATTCTGGAAGCAAAAGAGAGGAACAAACAATTCTAATAGTGTTTTATGTTAAACATATGGTACTGTTGACATCTAATCTATATTCAATTGGATTTTGTTAAAACTGCCAGGCCCAGGTTATACTATGTCTAGACACTATTTGCAAGGGCCATGCTTGGTCCCGCTTTTGAGGCCATTAGAGCAGGACCAAGCTTGATTTTCAGGCTGACAGGGCAGAAATTGGTCTGAATTTAAGACCCACAGGCTTGTCTGGGGCTCAACTTGGCCAGTCTGTTCGGCACCCCTATGTGGAACTAAGTTGCATATGTTTGTTATATCAGTGTGGGAATCTGTTTTATCTTGCAAACGCCAATACATGGTTCTTTGAAGTCTATGCCAAACAGGTTATTGATTGTGAATGCTGTTACATGATTCTCGAATTGGATGTTACATTGAGTCATAGATAATTTGGAATGAGCAGTTTATGGTGTATTGACAAATTGACTTGGATTGTCATTTCAAAATTCAAATTGTTCAAAATTTGGGTTGATATATCTAGCACAATTTTTAAAAAACTAAGAATATTTTGAACAGGATCTCTACCTGTCTAGTTAGTGATCCTCCTGTAGCCTGTCGCTTATCATGTAAGATGCCAGTGATGAAATTAGGATCTCTACGATAGCATCTATTTGTATTTTGTACTAACTTAATCATTGTATTTTTAGCAAAAAAACTTGATCATCATAGAAGTCACTGTCTTGGGAGGGAATGGAATTGATATTAGTCCTGAGGAAAGTGCCCTTTCTATTCAAGTGCTGTTTCTACTTTATGTTTCAGTATGCATTTTTATCTTTCATCTCTTAAACTATTATTGAAATAATGAATCTTTTCCTTCCTTTTTTTTCTCTTTCTCCTGAATCTGACTGAAACTTGTTACCTTTGTGTAATTCCAATTCTCGTCTCCATACTAATGCAACTTAGGCCGAGTATCATGGCTTTTCATATGGGAGCTATGGCAGATATTTTAGAGATGTAGTTCCAGTTTCACCATGTTACTCTCTCTCTCTCTCTCTCTCTCTCTCTGGGTGGAATCCAAAATTTGAGTAAATGAAGTATATGCCATGTCTACATGAAACTGTACTAAGAGAGCTTCTAAGTTGGTGCAGCGACATTTTTGACCACTTCCCAACAAGTTAGATTCTAAATCACAATACAATATGGGATAAATCATGATATGTAAAGTATAAAAGAAAAATTAGGAAATATAAGTAACGTGATCAAGTTATCTTGTCATGCATAATTCTTCTCACATAGCCTCTGATACTTTGATAGCATATATGCAGCATGAGTATGGATTCATTTAATCTGCACGAGTTCCAAATTAGAAGTAGCCTCCTACAAGGTTCCTCTTTTAAGCCATAAAAATAGACTTTAGCATCAAAATCCTAGAAGTTAATATCTATAATGCAGAATTTAAACATGTGGTAGTTAACTCCTAGAACTAGGATCGGCATTAGAGAAACATTTATTATATGGTAAAGCATGATTATCCACGCTCATCCACGTAACAGCAGGGCCAGGGTACTTGTGGCAAACTTGTACATCAATTTAAACTATCTAAATCATGTGCCTAGGAACTGCAAAAATCAGATTTGATTGGAATCCTATTATCTTGATACTCGATACAGGTTTGCTGAATTTGAACATTGAACTTTTTTTCCATTTTTTTATCCATTTGGTGGTGCCACTACTTAGTTGATAATCAGTTTGAGCTTTGGTCTTTTGGGCTAGGTCAACATTATGAATGGGTTCGAATAGAGTCGGCATGCTACATGTATGCCTTCCATGCCGGCGCCGCACATGATATTATTTTTATCAGTCTGAATGTTTGTTTTTTCGCAGGGTTCAATAATGATTTCTGTTTATGTTTTGGAAAGAACAAGGCTAACTGTTTTGAACTTCAACTTGCTGCAAGAAACTGGGAAGCTTTTCCTCTTATTTGAATTTTTTGAGCTGATCAGGATTTACTCTTCAGGTTATGCAAGGGCGGTGAACTTTTGGATCGGATACTTTCAAGGTACTTCATGCATCACTTCTTTGGTACTGTTTGACCTCTGGAGTGTAGGATGTGATGCAAGTCACAACTGATTTGAAGAAATTGATAGACTGAATTGGTATATGTCTTATTAAATGTTCTGTACCGTAGTAGCACACCTCTTGAGGTCAGATACTTCTTTACAACCATTTTCCTCCAGTGCCGAGTGCTGTTGTTGATTTGTGCAGAAAAGTAGGAAAATGGTATCCATATAAATGTAACATCTTAGTTACGTGCTGCTCCTGAAATCCATATAATACAGTGGTATGGATAACCATTTATTTTTCCTACTTATTCTGACCCATTATTATTTGGAGTGAAATCCAAACAGATCCTTTCACACTTCTGTGGTTCTGCCACTCAGATAGCAGTAATTCTGCTCTGACTGACCGCTACTTTCTAACTAGATTATCTTGTGATTCTTTTCTAGGGGGGGAAAATACTCAGAAGAAGAGGCCAAAGTTGTCATCGTCCAGATTTTGAATGTGGTCTCCTTCTGCCATCTCCAAGGCGTAGTTCATCGAGATCTCAAGCCAGAGGTAATTGTTTCTTAAATTCTAACTCTAGTACTGTGTTTGCATGTCCCAATTTGTTCAGGCAGGCATGATGCTTTGCCCCTTAAATCTTTAATCCCAGGTTGAAACTGAAACACTAGTAACTTTGGTTTGGGAAATGAAAAGCTGAACAATTTTACCTGCACAGTCATTTTTTTTAACATGCTTCCCCAACTTAAGAAGGAAGAACAATTTGTAATGCCAAAGCTTGAGGTTTACCTGCAATTTTGGCACATTAGATTTGCCCTAAAGCTGAATTTCATTGCCCTAGTGCTTTGACTAGCAGTGGTGAGATGGATTTGTCTTAATGCGGCTCTCTGACAATGCAAATAATGCTCCCAAAAAAAATTGACTGAACACAAATTTTCTGGGACAGATCTAATGTCAGGCCTTTGGTTTGTATTTAATCTTGCCAGCATCACAAAATCAAGGAACTTTAATGTAGAAGGCACTTAGTAAGAAGTATCTGTTCAGTAGAGCATGTTTGACACATCCATACCTAGGTGTTCTAGAATGGGAATGGGAAAATGATATGATTCCCTCTGAGGCTATGCTAAATGTCCTTAGGCCTTTGAGTATGTTTAAATGTGGCCAAAATGTTTAGAGATGTAGACTCTTTTTGTAACAGGATCCACCATAGATAGACTAAGCCCAAACAGTATGCAGATTGGGAGATCCTAGTCATCCAATAGTGCACTTTTTATATTGAATTTGAACTCCTACATTTCACTCATGACCATATAGGCAGTCAAAATGCAATCAAAGTGCAAAGGATTGAGATCTTCTGATGAGATAGTATCCTGGTTATCCTCAGTGAGGGGCTACCAAATCAGCGGTCTGCAATTCTGCATCACTTACACACATGGGACTGCCTTGTCCTCTCTCAAGACCTGAACATACCATTGACAACTCTTTGTTAAGTATAATATATCACGTGGCATCAGATAAAATCGAAGCTACCATTTTCATACAAAAATAATATAATCTGTGGCATCATTTACACAAAAATGTTCATTATTCAGGTAACAGTCGAGAAAATTCACACTATGGGGCTAGGGGGCCAGGGCCCATTTCTCATCAAAGCAAACCATTTGATTAAAACATATCCTCATGGATCTTGGGTTGCGGGAGTGATTTGTTGTTGGGTTGCAGTCATCTTCTTCAGCTCAATATAAAATGCGAGATCATCATCCAAAGAATGACTTCGATCAAGTGGATACAGTTGACAACTACTTACTCTAAAAGCTTAAGTTGATAGAGAGCGGTGTGACAATATATATCAAGGTTACAACAACCCCCTGCACGTGGGGGATCCTTCATGGGAATTACACCCTTCATAGAAGAATACAGGGGCTTCGTAAGGGAATCACACCCTCCGTGGGAGAATGCAAGGTATCACAACAGCTCCGGGGATTCGAACACTCGACCTCCCACTTTGATACCATGTTGACAACCACTTACTTTAAAAGCTTAAGCTGATAGTGAACGATGTAACAATGTATATCAAGCTTACAACAGATACAACTCCAATATGAGTGGTATCTTATTTACTTACTATTATATAGATTTAACTTCTATTTATTTCCTTCTACTAAGATATACTTTAATCATCGTCATCATCAAAGCCTTGTAACAACTATGTTAGTGTTGGCTACATGAATTTTGTTTGTCCATTCTAGTCTATCCTGGGCCAGCCAAATCCTCAGACAGGGTGCATGTCTTCAGATCTATCCCTACTACTACTATACATATCCTCTTCTTCAGCCTACCCCTTTTCCTAGTTGGGCCATCCAAGGGCGGACCCAAAAAATTCAACTTATGGGGGCTCTATGTAAAAGAAATACTGGAGGAAGGGGCAACTATAAAAGAAAAAAAGAAAAAAAAAGCACACTAGATTTTAGAATATGCTTTTATATATATATATATATATATATATAACTTCAACTTTTTTCAAACTATGGGCTTCAGTCCCTCGACCCATTTACCTGGGTCCGCCCCTAGGGCCATCAATCTGCACAGAAAAACCTTTCCTCATTGACACCGTTGCTGGCTTGCGTTGGATATGATGCTCTTTAATATATTTAAAATATAACACACACACACACACACATATATATATATGAAAATTCTCCTATGGCCTAGTGGGGCCACATGATGGTCCATTCGAGTGGACCACACAATCCCAACCCCCCGGGCCCCCCAAGCTCACATGCCTCTTGGTTCTGCGTAACAGACGTGAGATGAAAAAGGATCTTTTGGATTAATTTCCTGTGTCTGTACATTGGAGCTTCTCTCCCATTAAATAGGATACAGTTGCCTTATCAAAGGCTACAAAATAGCTAATCTAATCTAATTACAATCTATGATTAAAGAAAGAGAGAAATCAGCTAATTACAATCTATTTAAAAGGAAGAAAACTAGTATACAGATTGACCAAATCCAACGAGATTGGATACCACCATGTTGGGCCCATGTTGGGCCTAATTGGGCTAACTTGGATTTGACACTGCGCACCCATATGAATGGACTTGACCGTTGGATCGACTGTACACCCATGCGAATGGATTGGACTTGTGGGCCGTGGATCATTGGGTTAGGAGAGGACCCCAACCAGATCTTTAAATCCAATTCTTCCACCCCACCCCCCACCACCCCCCCCCCCCCCCCCCCCAGGTGGACCCCCAAATGGGCCCCACAGTCCATGCTAAATATATATATATATATATGGGAGATGCTCCTATGAGAGATGCTCTCACCTTACTGTGAGAGATAAGGTGAGGCCCTCACATCCATATCCAATGCCAACAACTTAAATGTGAGGGCCCCCACTCCTATCTCTCATATAAGGTGAGAGATATCTCTCATAGGAGCATCTCCCTATATATATAACATGCATCTGCAACATGTAGCTAAAAGGACATTTATATACTATGGTCTTGATAAGCTTCCCTGCTTCTTCAGAATTTCCTTTTCAGTACGAAGGATGAGAAGTCAACATTAAAGGCAATTGATTTTGGATTGTCAGATTTTGTAAAGCCAGGTTAGTGTTATGAGTTTTGTTATCTGAGATATTATATATGATGCTCAATTGAGAGAAACAGTGTCTTTTTTCCCCTTCTTTCTTTCTTTTGGATACCAGCACTGTGTCACAAATGGCGCACACTTCTCAGTAATCTATGCTGATTCTCTGGCAGTACTTCATTGGGTGCACCATGCCCTGACATCTCTGAGTCTCTTTCTATTTTAACTCTTATTGGTGTCCTTTAACTGGATAACTTCAGCCCAGTGTCCATGTTAAAACATGGCAGAATCAAACAGGAACATCCAATGTGATAGGTTTGGCATATCTCTCATCCATTATGGTTCCATTCATATGCATTGTTTAGGGCTGCCGAAAGGGTGGCCTCCACATGTATAGGACTGAGTGGGAGAATGAATATTTTCTTTGTTGTCTACTTTTAATAATAGAAATAATTATTAATATTTCTTTATGGGGCAGTATCTGATTACAATTATTATTGGATCCATGTACAGATGAAAGGTTGAACGACATTGTAGGGAGTGCATATTATGTAGCCCCAGAAGTTCTTCATAGATCTTATGGAACTGAAGCAGACATGTGGAGTGTTGGTGTGATTGCTTATATTTTACTCTGTGGTAGCCGCCCCTTTTGGGCTCGGACCGAGTCAGGCATATTTCGTGCTGTTCTAAAGGCAGATCCAAGCTTCGAAGAAGATCCTTGGCCTTCATTATCTTCTGATGCTAAAGACTTTGTTAAGGGACTGTTAAATAAAGACTATCGTAGGAGAATGACTGCTTCTCAGGCACTTAGTAAGTAACAATGCATCTGAATGGACTCCAAATTAACCAAGTTTCAATAGGCAGAATGGCTAGTAATCTACTCCAGTAGGTGCTTTAGGGTGGCAGAGGAAATGCTTTGGGCAGATGCTGTATTGAATGAAATGAAGAAATGAAAATAAATGAGAGAAATAGCATCCTGCTAATGTGATTTCCAATTTTCATACAGCACTATAGTTATATGCAATGGATCTATTCTTCCAAGATTTTCAAACCATTTGGAAAGACTTCCAAAATCACTCTTATTCAATTCCTTGATGCGGTTTATAGATTTTCTGTTTTCATTCATCATTTTAAGGCTAACATTTTGCTTTGATTTTCTGTGCTTTCCTTAATTTTCGGCTTAGGTCATCCATGGTTTCATGATCGCCATGATGTGAAGATTCCTTCAGATATTTTGGTTTTCAAATTTGTTAAAGCTTATATATGTTCATCATCTCTTCGGAAGGCAGCTTTGGGGGTATGTCTCTGTCTAATGAACAAATTTTACATATGTTTATTGCATCATTTCTTTCTTCAGTTTTCCCATCTATCTATGACATGTGGACGCTCAGTTCAACTTTGTGGTTATGACCATACTGACCTGATATGAACGAGTCTATACAAAATGTATTACTAACAGAGCATAGAAACCCCAAAAACTCAACTAGACACTACATCCACCGCTCAGGAGGTCAATCAGAGACTAAACTCAAATTTTGACATGAGTCAACTTCAAGATAACTGTTCTTTTTAAGATTTGAGTTAAAAGATGTAAGAAAATTAACAAAATTAGTAAAATGTATGGACAATGGAGAAAAACTTGGAAACCATTTTGGTAATATTAGTCTCTTATATGCCAATATCTCTGACAGATGAGTCTAGATATTCATGGGTTACAAGGTTAAAATCAGTGCCCCACATCTTAAGGACTCAATTGAAACATTAAGATAATTTAATGAGGGAGATTTTGGATCATCTTCCATTGCCCATGGGCCATGGCCCTTATATGATGAACAACTGGATGACCAATAGGCGGTTGTTGAGCTATGAAACTTGGATGCTTAAAAATGATCAAGTATACTGTATCGGATGCATTTGTGTTTGTGAAATATATGTCCTTGTTGAATCCGTGGTGTGCCCTACTGTCCCTCCCAGTCTGCCACATCCATCTCACATCTGGGCATCTGAGTTGTTAAGTTGTTGATGCTATAGAGCTTTTATACAGATTTGTTCCCCTGTACTTGATGTTTCTGTTGTTGCAATAATATTTCATCATTATGACAAGAACCTGTAGCATAGTTGGAAGGTGCTCATTATCACATCCACATGGTTGTGGGTTCAGGTCATGTTATCAATCCAAAAAATGTTCATTTCCTTTCAAAAAAGAAAAGAAAAGGGAAGAAGAGTGAAAAAGGACGAAAGGAAATAATAGGCTCTCTCCTCATTTACCCTTTGTTATGTTTCCACATTATATAATTATATAAAATGGATGTCTCTTTAGATCTTAGCAATAAGGCCAATCTGTGTGATGAACTTCAATGCTTGATTTTTATGATTTTCATGTTTTCTTATTTGTTAATGCTTGACCGCTATGCTGCGTATTTTATATAATTATAGACTTATTTGGCGATTTTTCAAGTAAGCCCTGAAAGATTTCTTCTATGTATGACAGGCCCTCGCAAAGACATTGACATTACCTCAACTCTATTATCTGAAAGAGCAGTTCACATTATTAGGGCCAAACAAAAACGGCTACATCTCTATGCAGAATTTTAGGACGGTTAGTTTTCTACTTTTGCTCAGCCAACAGGATTCATGAGGATCATATTCCAGGTGACTGCAGCTCACCCCTTCCAATGTAGTCCAGTGTAGGAGATTCCAGCTGTTCATAAGGTCGGGCCTCATCTAATTGACAGGCCTCAGACTGAACAGATCAGACCATTTTGGACTGGGTACATTCATGGTGGGCACCTGATGAGTTGACAGCATCCTTGGTACATATGTGCTGCAATTTCTTGGAAAAGCAAGTCCTCTTGGTCCTTTTTTCTTCTGTTACTTTGTTTTCCAATTGATACCTGGTCATTCTTAACCAGCTGTAATTAGCAGGCCTTAATGAAGAACTCAACTAATGCCATGAAGGACTCACGGGTTCTCGACTACGTCAACATGGTACTTACAATATAGGCTTTTACAGATATTATAAATGTCATATTAGACCACTTGACAAGTTTGATGGACCACCAAAGTGGTTTTTCTATGTGTGAATAGGTGATCTAAACAGTTCAAGAGGTAGGGACACCATGCATGGGAAAAGTTCCTTCCATTACAAACATTCATATCCATTTATGAAAGGATGGTAATGGTTCAATCTGCAATGATCATTTGCAGTGTGGTGTTTCTCCTATCTTCTGTAGCTGTGGGACCACCTTGGACAGCTCTAACAATCCTTACATGTGGACCAATTTTTTGTGCATGCCATGTTCATGTTCCTGTTTTCATCATTGCAGGTGAGTTGTCTTCCATACAGAAAATTAGACTTTGAAGAATTTGCTGCTGCTTCCATAAGCGTGTATCAGCTAGAAGGAATGGGTAGTTGGGAGCAACATGCTCGTCGTGCATATGAACTATTTGATGAGGAGGGGAACAGACCGATAGTAATTGAGGAACTTGCATCGGTATGCCTTTCATCTATCATCAATCTTAAAATTTTAGTTCTCGCATCACCTAAAATGTTTAGGGGGTTTCCAGCATATGGACTGGCCTTTAGATGTATACAAATGCATCCTAGACCCCATTGCTTTGAAATGTTTGGGCAAAATGTAGTGGCGGCTCCAGGAATTCGAGTCAGTGGGGTCAACAAAAGACTTATATTCTGCAAATCGAATAAATTTGTTTTCCCATTTATCAACATCTGTCATCTACTTACGATATTTCGACAAATATAATATAAAATTCTCAAATAATCTATTTTCGATAATCCGACAATGATAACATTGAATTCTCAAACAAAAATAAACAGAATTTTAATACATTATTACTTATAGTTTTTAATCCAAAAGAAAATTTAAATACATAAACTCCTACAGCAGCCCTCAACGGGTTTTCATGTGTTGAAATCGTCGCTTAATAGCTTCATTATCAACACTAGCAAACACATCATTTTCAATATATGTGACCAAATAGTCATTCATCCATTGATCTCCCATTCGGTTACGCAACCTGTTCTTTACGTACTTCATTGCTGAAAATGTTCTTTCTACCGTTGCAGTCGCTACTGGTAAAATCAACGCCAATTTTAGAAGCAAATAAACCAATGGGTATACGATATCTTTCTTTGTCTCCACTAATTTTCTAACAATGTCACCACTTCCTTTAAGATCTAAAAACTCGTTGCTAGAGCGCATATCAACAATGTAGTTTTGAAGTTGATGGTCAAGTGTCAAAAGCAGAAAATGAATTTGCGGGATTCAAGCAAGCCACACAAAGAAGCAACTCGGTATTAACCTCTGTGAAACGGTTGTTGAGCTCTTGAAGTTAAATATCGATGACTGTGTAGAATAGTTCAACACGGAAGTGGAGAATACTGTATACTGTGTAGAATAGTTCAACTCTCGGCTGGGGCCTGAGAGTCTATATGCCTGAATCTGAATGTTAGGGTTTTCTCCTTCTAATACGGGGAGAATACCGTATTTAGGGGTTAAGTTAAGATAAATGAAGAGTTACTGACAGGATGTCTAAAAAAGGGACTTTTTTTAAAAAATAAAAGTTGGGCCCATTATTTCTTTTTTATTTTTATTTTGGTAGACAGATGGCCCGTTAACTTACGCATTGAGTGGGGTCAAAAGATTCTCATAAGTTCAATTCGTGAAAGAATTTTTTTTCTTAATATTTTTCCAGATCTCAGTGGGGTCAATTGACCCCACTGTGATCAACGTAGCGCCGGCGCCGCCCATGGCAAAATGCACGGTTATGGCATGGTAGATAAAATGAAAAGAAAATACATTTGGTGGTGTGGCAGCAATCATCACTGGTGGTGATTTGGGAAAATGCAGAAAGACCGTACCGAACCATCGCGCACACGTATGTTTTTCTTTTGTTTTTTTTTTATTGATATGTTGCTCCAAATACGGAGTAGCAAAAAACCCATCCATTCTACAAAGGAATATTTATTTTTAATGTGATAGCACATTGTATTGATTCATACAATGCAGATAACCTCTTTTCGTGTGGCATGGACTTAAACTACTTAACTCCCTGGACCATTTTAAGTGGGATCTGATGCAAGAATTACACTCAACTGATGATCCTAAATCTTCAATGGTTAGCAAATGAATGGAATGTGAAACTGTCAAAACGTCCAAATTCATAGATACGTTTACATTACTAAGAACTTAGGATCATCTTTATTAACTTGGTTTCTGGAGCAATGGACTACAGTGGCCAAATGTGATCTGAACTGTCTGTAGCAGACTGCTTCAACAGTAGCCGTGTCC